>BSBM01000910.1:3582500-4782500 GCA_027924585.1 Larix kaempferi | reverse complement strand
CATGTGGGTCAAAGGGTTATTAGACCACCCTATTGGGGGTCGGCCATGTGGGTCAAAGGGTTATTAGACCACCCTATTGGGGGTCGGCCCACTCAGCATTATGTTATGTGGTAAAGTTCGAGCCTACATGAGTTAGGTAAAAATGCAAGTCAAGTCAAGTATAAATAGAGTGCGGGAGGCACTCTATTTACTCACTCACTTCTCACTCATGCACTCAAGGAGGAGTGGCGCACTTATGGAGGAGGAGGATCTGCTGCTAGGTTATGGCTATCTCTCTTGGTTGGTTGTATCATTGCTCTATCTATCTCTGAGGAAGTTATTGGGGTTTTTCACCTTTATGGTTTTCCCCAAGTAAATCTTTGTGTCTCTTGTGTGCTTGCATTATTGTCTCCATGATTGATATGATGTAGATATGCTGTACATGTTGTTATCTCAGTTAAGATGCTAGATCATATTGAAGTAAATTCTGAAAATTCAACATGGTATCAGAGCTAGCCTGAAAGAAGGCATGATATGGCATGTATGACACTTGTTGCACTTACGATGATAGGGCTTGATATAGCAAAAACCAGTCATCGTAGAACTTTCGCTATAAATCCGTTTTGGCAAATTTTTCGGATCTGAAATTGTTACAAGACGAAGCTAAGATCTCCAGGTACCTTGTGTCCAAAGGACAACCTCTAATTCATTGTACTTTGTGATTTATGATCTGTGCAATATAGGGTTTCTGCCTCTTCCAGATCTAAGTCAAATCAGGTGACCTTGGGAAAAAGGTCATAACTTGGGCTAGGAAGCTCCAAATGAAATTTCGTGAAAAGTGACAGGTAGTACACAGACTGTACTATCTCAGAAAACTTTTTCAGAGGCTGAAGTTGAACCAGGGACACATGGAACGCCATACAAGTTCGCTCTCCTGTATTATCCCATAAACAGGTCACGTTGCGACACTTGGCATAACTCTCTCTCAGAGAATCCAATTGAGGTAAGACCTGTCAGGATGGAAATATAACAGGCCGAGCTATCTCAAAAAACGTTTTCAGAGGCCGAAGGTCAAACAGTGACACGTGGCACGCCGTACAAGTTCGCTCTCCTGTATTTTCCCAAAACAGGTCACGTTGCGACATTTGGCATAACTCTCTCTCAGAGAATCCAATTGAGGTCAGACCTATCAGGATGGAAAGATAACAGGTCAGGCTATCTTAGGAAACTTTTTTCAGACCCTGTGGATCAAAAATTTTAGAGTTACACCAGAAACAATCAGGTACATATTTCTGTCAAAACAGAATTATTTTTTGGTACCTTTATTCATGGCTTCCGGAATTTAGGGCTTTGGAGAAACTTGAAATTTTTGTAATCGGAGACCACGGCTGGATGCTACTCATCAAAATAGAAATTTAGAGACCAAGATCAGAATTTTTGGTTGGGCAGAAGGCCGGGCTTGATTAGACCCTAGTTCGGGACTTTGATCAGAAAAGTGGAAAATTAGGGCTTCTGTAAAAATGGGAATTTTTGAAATCTGTGACCACGGCTGGAAGCTCCTCAGAAAAATAGAAGCTTAGAGATTTGGATCAAACCTTTTGATGGGGAAAAAGAGTGGGCTTCATCAAACCCTAGTTCAGGGTCACGTCCAGTGAATCCGAAAGTTTCAAAGGAAAAATTGAGGAGTAAAACTTTGCAGTTTTCAAATTCTGAATATACCGGTTTGATCAGCTCATCAAGGCGCATATTTCTATCCTTTCAGAAGTTTGAAATTCAAAGTTTGAATTTTTGGGGTTTCTCTGACAAACCCATATCCAGCTCCAGGTCCAGTTCTTGCAATTCAAGTGGATTGGGTTAATCCTAGAAGAATATGGATTGGTCACCTGCATAAGTGAAGAAGTTCATGTTTCAGAGGGAGATGAGGCTAAGGCCTTACATAAGAAGATTTAAAGCGATCTCGACAGGTATGACTCATCGAGGTATGTTTCGATATTTGTCCATGATTAAGTTTATGGTATGTTTGTCTTCATGTTATTACGGTTAGTACAATCTTGATTTTAGACTTGTCATATCACCTTAATAAAACTATGAATGCACAATAGAAAATATTCATTGATTAGGGTGTTGACACTTATGATTGTACTAATGCATTATGGTGTTGTATGAGATTTATGTTGTCTACTAACATGAAAGGTACACCAAGAAAGACAAATCATGTTCTGGTTCAAAGAACATATGATCATGATGACATGAGGACAAAGATTCATCCATTGTCATGGATCTCATAAAAGATCCATTTACGAGGTATGTATAACTTGGTTTTATAATGGTTAAGCTATGAGATATACAGGTTACTAGCACAAGTCATTGAAGAAGAACAAGAAGACATCATGTGAGTATGTTAGACATAATTAGCTAGCATGCCAATCCAGGTATGTTTTTCCTATATCAAGTTAGAATCTCACCTTGTGATAAGATCCTTTATTTAAGTATACTTGGCATGATTGATTATGATTATTCATTGAAGTTAGTACTCATGGGTTTAGGCATATTATGATTTTTATGACTAACCAGAAGAATCATGAAGGTATAGGTTTGAATAATCACAGGTTTTATGCATATTATATCTCTTATCTTGATTGATGATTCAACTAACCTAAAGAGTGATAGGTTTGAGTAATTATAGGTTTAGATATGTTATGTTTCTTATGATTTGACTAACCATAAGAATCCTGCATAAACCTTGAATAATAATGCTTACTATTTTTGTTTGAAATGATCATGACTATACATGCTTGAGATTATTGTGTTTTAATAGTATACTAATGAATGTATGATTTTATAGACCTAGAGGATAACACAATGATGATACTAACAAGCATGCATAGGGATCGAGAATGTATATAAGTTCAAGGACAGGTAATCCAGGGAGCAAAGATCAAGAGGGAGTACACTTCAGTAGTTTCTGCAAGAATGTAGATATTCAGAGGGAGTTGACCATATTTCTACATTCCACAACAAAAAGGTGTAGAAGAAGCTACTGCAGATTAGGACTCCAGTAGCTCCTGCAAGAAAGCAAAGACTCAGAGGGAGTCCACCCAACGAATAAACAAAGATAAGTATTTTAATTATCATTTCTTGCATATGTGTTTGTTTAAATAAAATTGTTCAATGATGTATATACTCATGTTCCTAGACTTAGGATATGTATAGTTGCATTGATGAACAGTGTACTACTAATATACATGGGTAAGTGGCCTATGGCACTGTACAACATTCCATTGCTACTTATCTAGAATGAAACCTCTTTGCTGACATGTTGGGAGTTGTGCACACTCTTAACAATGTTCTGGTAGAGATTGGAAGGCATCTAGAAAGTTATGGGATATGGATAAATGTTGTATTGAAGCATTGGCTAAGATAATTGCATGACTGTATGGCATATTTCTTTATGTGTAAAAATTTGTTTTGAAAACTATGAGATGTTTTCTAATCATGCAATTTAACTTGTTGTGTAGGAAAGATCGTATGCCATCTCCTACAAAAGAAGAACTACAACATTTGTTCCAGCAACAAAGATATCTATTGAAGATATTGAAGATATTAAAGTTCCCAGAATCTGGGATGAAGAAATGAAATGCCATGATCCATCGATCATGAAGAATGATGTTTGGGATGCAATCCCAAGACATGAAGGGAAGTTTGCTATGACTTCCAAATGGAACTATCAGATCAAGCATGTTGCAGATGGCAGCATTGAGAAATATAAAAGTGATGAAATAGAAGATACACCAGATGGATTCAAGACAGCTTCCTTGAATGGTGTAGTTGAAGAAGAAGTGTATGTAGAGCAGCCACTTGGTTCTGAGACACATGATAGGAAATCATATATGTGCAGAACTTGGTATGGTGAAGATAGATTGATTGCCAACACGCAGCAGAAGCTTACTACCGAGTTCGAGATGAAGAACTTGGGGATGATGCACTATTTGTTTTTTGGCATGGAGGTGTGGCAGAGTGCAGATAGAATCTTCCTTGGACAAGGGAAGTATGCAGTAGAGATCCCAAAGAGGTTCGAGATAATGGATTGCAAAGCCATGGCCACACCTATGGCATCAAATCTGAAGCTTCTATGTGATGCTTCATCTGAGCCGATTGATGTCTCTATGTATCGCCAGATGATTGGGTCCTTGATGTACCTGATGAACACGAGACCAGACATTTGCTTTGCTGTGAACACATTGAGCCAATTCCTGACAGATCCGAGGAGTGTTCACCTAGTTGCTGTAAAGCATATTCTGAGGTACCTGAAGGGTACATTGGATTATGGGCTCAGGTATGAGGCGAATCAAAAGTTTAGCCTGCAGGGTTATGTTGATTCAGATTGGGCTGGCAGTGCTGCAGACAGGAAGAGCACATCTGGGTGCTGCTTCAGTATGGGATCAGGTGTGATCTCTTGGTTTAGCAGGAAGCAGTCCTGCGTAGCACTGAGTACAGCTGAGGCAGAGTATGTTGCAGCCTGTTCAGCTAGTTGTGAGGCAGTATGGCTACGGAAGCCACTGTCTGAGTTATTTGATCTCCCGTTGGAGGCTACTGGCATCTTCTGTGATAACCAGAGTTGTGTGAAGCTGTCCGAGAACCCAGTGTTTCATGACAGGTCGAAACACATAGAGATCAAATATCACTATATCAGGGATATGGTGCAGAGAGGAGCCGTGAAGCTCCTGTATGTTGCGACGGACGAGCAGATTGCAGATGTGCTGACGAAGCCACTAGCCAGGGTGAAGTTCGAGTACTTCAGAGAGAGGCTTGGCGTTCTTCAGATCGAGGACACTTCAAGGAAGAAGTGATGGACACATTTGCTGAAGTCATTCCAAGCATGTTGGAAGGAGGATCCTTCACATGGCTGTGGATGTAAGCGCTGGATGATGAGCATCAGGATGATGTTCTAGTTTCTGCTTGGATATGATCAGTTGGATCATTTTTATGTATGTATGTACGCATCATGTGGATGCTGGATATGATCAGTTGGATCATTTTTATGTATGTATGTATGCATCATGTTGGATGCTTGGACCATGTATCTGTATATGTATCAGGTGGATACATTGTATGATCAGGTGGATCATGTATGGTGATATGTATCATGTATTTGTATCAGGTGGATACATCGTATGATCAGGAGGATCATGTATGATGATATGTATCAGGTAGATACTTGGTATGCATCAGGTAGATGCATTGATGATCAGGATGATCATGGATGACGAGCTTCAGGATGTTGCTCCAGATGACATGCAGCAGGATGTTGCAGTGATGATCAGGATGATCATGGATGACGAGCTTCAGGATGTTGCTCCAGATGACATGTAGCAGGACGTTGCAGTGATGATGATCAGGATGATCATGGATACATCAGGATGATGTATGGTGAGTATCAGGTTGATACTCTATGGCCGTGGATCAGGTTGTGCAGATGAGCATGTAATAGCGCCCTGGGAGATTTGCAGATGGTCTTTCGAGGTTTTGTCTATGGCATGTAATATCGGTGCCCTGGGACATCTGGCAAATGCTCTTTCGAGGTTTTCCCTGGGAGGACATGTAATAGCGCCCTGGGAGATCTACAGATAGTCTTTCGAGGTTTTGCCTATGGCATGTAATAGCGCCCTGGGATATCTGGCAGATGCTCTTGCGGGGTTTTGTCCTATGGCATATAATAGCGCCCTGGGAGATCCGATAGGTTGGGCTGTGTGCCCGTAATCAGTCCTGGGATGCTCTTGCGAGGTTTTGCCATGACCACATGTAATAGCGCCCTGGGAGATTTCAGGTCGGAGTTGTGTACCCGTAACATCCTGAGATGCTCTTGCGAGGTTTTGTGGTGGGGTCACATGTAATAGCGCCCTGGGAGATCCTATAGGTAGAGCTGTGTGCTCGTAACAACCTGGGATGCTCTTTCAAGGTTTTGTGACGCACGTAATATGTCCTGAGTATTCCACAATATGGCCAGTGATGATGAAGACCTGCAGGTGGTGGGCCTACATCCAGTATGAAAAAGGACTGGCTCTGTAGAACTTCCTATGACGAGTAGATTCAGAGATTGATTGAGATAGCAGCAGCAGTGACGATGATGATGACTCGATGACGATTATCCAGTGACGATGATCCAGAGAAGATGACTTGTGCTAGAAGAACTGTGCTGAGAAATACCTTCCTAGTTAAGAGGGAGTGTTGATGTATATGTAACTTCGGAATGTATTTCACATATATGTATATTGTATTCCTATAGAGATGGTATTATTCCTCTATAAGGAAGTGTCGTAACTTATACTTGATGGGTTATTAGACCACCTTATTTGGGGTCGGCCCTGTATAAGTCATGTGGGTCAAAGGGTTATTAGACCACCCTATTGGGGGTCGGCCATGTGGGTCAAAGGGTTATTAGACCACCCTATTGGGGGTCGGCCCACTCAGCATTATGTTATGTGGTAAAGTTCGAGCCTACATGAGTTAGGTAAAAAGGCAAGTCAAGTCAAGTATAAATAGAGTGCGGGAGGCACTCTATTTACTCACTCACTTCTCACTCATGCACTCAAGGAGGAGTGGCGCACTTATGGAGGAGGAGGATCTGCTGCTAGGTTATGGCTATCTCTCTTGGTTGGTTGTATCATTGCTCTATCTATCTCTGAGGAAGTTATTGGGGTCTTTCACCTTTATGGTTTTCCCCAAGTAAATCTTTGTGTCTCTTGTGTGCTTGCATTATTGTCTCCATGATTGATATGCTGTAGATATGCTGTACATGTTGTTCTCTCAGTTAAGATCCTAGATCAGATTGAAGTAAATTCTGAAAATTCAACAAAGGGGAGCCCCTAATAGAAAAAAAGCCAGACGAAAACACATAGCTTGTATGACAATTGCTTGATTTGATGCAATCTGGAGGCCATCCAACAAGCATTGATAATATGGTCTAGTTCTTGGCACTGATGCAAAAGGATGTATAAATTCTGACAATCATAATACTGGGGAGAGGGGGACCAAATATCCATGCCCAATCCCTCCAAAATGGACCCAGCATGGCAATATTCATTTTGAACACATTTTCCTAAAGGATGAGCCCTGTTAACCCCATTTTGTATGGGTGTCCACTTTCATCACAATCTCATTAGGGGGTTATGTGTGATAGAGATTGGATGGCTTGTGTTCTTGATTATAGACATCAAATAGAAGCATATGATGCATTTCCATATCTATGTGCAGAGGAATTTGTGTTTGTAGCAGGGAATATTTACTAATGGCATTTTGGATAGAGCATAGGAGGAAGCATTCCCTATTTAATATGACCTGAAATATCATATAAAATGGAATTTATTTCATCCTTTCTGGTGGAAGAGTTAGATTGTTAAGTTAATGGAATCTCTAGCGTCATCATATTTCATAGGTTTTTGAGGATTCTTGTAGCAATGTTAGAACATGATTAATGGCAGCCAATGGCAGGTACATATTATGGATAATTTTACTTTCAAATGGGAGCAAAGCTAGTCATGCATGTGAACTAAAGCAACAAAAAACAACATTTAGACCTAGAACCTAAGTTGAAGGAAGTCCCCTCTTTGCAGTGCAGCCTCTCTGGTCCTTCCCTCTTTGTGGTGTAGCTTTTCTAGGCATATTCTTTGAAGACATATATGGGTTCAATATACTAAGATCCATAGAAGAATATGGATTGGGGTTCAAATCGAGCATCAGGAAGATGAGATTGCTCATAGATTTTATTAGCACACCTTTCACCAATATTGTATGATCACTCTGTCATTGCCAAGAATGTGTGTGCCTAATAAGCTTAGTGTCAAATTTGGTAGCATAAAATTAAAGAGAGTTGCTACATGTTGACCAACATCTAAAATGAAAAATGTGACACTGAAACAAGTCATGTTTCTCTGAGGTAACAAAGTAATAAAGAAGGCTATAAAGTAAACATCTACTCAAATTGCTTACAAAAATGCATGATTTCCTACCTTGCAATTTCTTAAATGTGTTAGTAACTTGAAAGCAAATTTACATATGAAAATCCAACAAGCAATGTAAATGTAAATATGAAAATCCAACAAGTGTGAGGTGTCATTAAATCTAATTCAAGTTGCAAGTGTAAGTTTCTAATTCAAGTTGCAAGTGTGAGTTGTGTACATTGGGAGCTATTTTGGCTAGTCTTCTAGGCATGAAAAAACCCTAATCTCAGAATCTGGGCATGAACAACCATTTTTAACAGTAAAAAATGCACATAATACCATGGATATAAATTCAGTATTATGTATATAACACAGAATACCCATAAAAACAAGAGGTAAACCTTTTAAGCTAAAGCTAAGACCAATGATTAGAAGACATGAAACAGGAATATCCATACCTGTGTCCCTTGTGGAAATTGAGAAACTACAATTTCCTCAACATGCGTATCCGTGCCACTAGCCTCTGTTTCTGACCGGTCAATAAAATACGTATCATCAAAGTTGTCATCATTCATGAATCTGGTATACTGCATAAATTCCATATAATTTATAGACATTAGATTTGGAGAATAAAAAAACTAGATTTCATATAATAAATTGAAAAATATTATTGCATACATACGTACCTTGCCTCTGTTTTGGTTTTGTCCAACGATGACTCGCTTATAATTATCTCTACAATACGTTGCATACTGCTGAAGCTCTAATCGAGTCATGCTACTCAAGCGATCATCAGAATAATCATCAAATGGGATTTCATCCATACTGGTTGAAGATGACAAAGTATTTATGCCGATTTCCACCCCTGCCGATGCAGCCCCAACACACTCTCTTATCTCTTCCTTCACCCCTCTTGCTATTTGAGATGTCATTTCCAACTCCTCTAGCAAAGCAACGACTCTAGGATGTGGCTGTACTAACCGAGGCATCAGACGCCTATACTGAACATCTCGTCATGCATCAGGTCGTTCATATGTACGACCTTTGCCAGCACCATAGAAACTGGATCCCGTATCTGTATAGTCGAGGTCCATGTGAAACCGGAACTCTGAAATCAGCACTTAACAAAATACTGAGGAACCTCGTCATTATTAGGGAACTTCCCATATGCACACAGGAACCTGGAATAAATATGGGGTGCAATCAGTGGATCATTGAATCTTGCGATCTTTAGACATTTTTTGTCTTCAGGCCGCAAGTCAAAACATGAAAAGACCATTTCTTTTGTGACAAGTTTTTTTATTTCTTCAAACTTGTGGCAACCCATCACTGACAACCGCCTCCTATGCATCATGTCATGAAAAATATGGGTTGATGGTCCAACCCCAAGATATGTCTCAATCAAACTGTTCAGATTGTGCAAAACAATCTAGAGACACTGTTGAGAACCAAAAGAGATATTTGAAGTGTCAAGTTCTGCCTGCAATCTCGATGAATGCTCCTTCATCTCTTCCACAATCAACACAGCAATGTTCTCTTCCTTAAGGAATCTCCTCAGGAACATCTCTAGGATGACTGTAAAGAGGATCATATCTTTTATTGCGAGCATACTGCTGCATCTGACGACCTGTCCTTGCCTGGGGAGGTGGATTAGGATCAGCAACAACAAACCCTATAAGAAGTAAAATGCATGTGCAAGTATTAAAAACTATATATATAATTTGTCAATCAAATTATAAACATTTAAATAAAATGTGTTCATTTTAAATACCTGATGGAACCTTTGCATTATCATGAACATGGTGAGAAATAGAAATAAAGTCTTCTAAACCATCATTATTGTTAGAATGTCCAGAAGCCCCTGTAGGAAACCAAATATTGGCAATCACATGTAAGTTTACAGGAAAAATCATGTAATTTTTCACTAATAAAACAGTCATGTCAAACAAAAATTATAGTCAAAATGTATGTAAACAATCTCTACCTGGCGATGGCGTATCTAAAGAATAAGACACTAAGGTTTCCATCTGTGGTTGTCCAACAGCCCCTGTAGACCCACCCTCAGACAGACGTCTGTCATTTTGAGAGCCACCACCTGTGCACAACAAGATCTTAGAAAGATCTGTGTAAAATAAGTTTTATGTTTATATAGACTTGAGCGTGAACTGAATGACAATTGAATTTACCTGACGATGACCTCAGGGAGTGAAGCTGCATACTAGCCAAGATTGCTTTACCCTGAAGCTGCGAACCTGTGCCTGATAAGAATTTTCCACAGATTAATAAACATGTCAAACAAGAATTCTAGTCAGAATGTATGTAAACAATCTCTACCTGACGATGGCGTATAAGACACTAAGGGTGTCCTCTGAGTTTGTCCACCGGCAGCTGTAGACCCCTCAGACAGACGTCTATCATTGCGAGAGACACCACCTGTGCACAACAAGATCTTAGAAAGATGTGTAAAAAAATATTTATGTTTATATAGACTTCAGCATAAATTGAATAACCCTTGAATTTACCTGACGATGACCTCACGGAGTGTTGTTGCATAGAAGTCAAGATTGCTTCACCCTGAAGCTGTGAACCTGTGCCTGATAAGAATTTTCCACAGATTAATAAACATGTCAAACAAAAATTCTAGTCAGAATGTATGTAAACAATCTCTACCTGGCGGTGGCGTATAAGACACTAAGCGTGTCCTTTGAGATTGTCCACCGACACTTGTAGACCCCTCAGACAGACGTTTGTCATTGTGAGAGACACCACCTGTGCACAACAAGATCTTAGAAAGTTGTGTAAAAAAATATTTATGATTATATACACTTGAGCATAAATTGAATAACAATTGAATTTACCTGACGATGACCTCACGGAGTGTTGTTGCATAGAATTCAAGTTTGCTTCACCTTGAAGCTGTGCATGATAAGAATTTTCCACAGATTAATAAACATGTCAAAATGTGTCAAACAAGAAAAATATATTTCAGATTAACAATCGAATATACCTGACTGCATCACATGTCTTCGTCTATCACTGATGGTAGATGTCTCTGGATGATCCATGTGTCCTTGTTAAGACAAAATGAGAAATCAACCAGGTTAATCATAAACTTAGATATGTAGGCACATGAAATGTAGCATTAGAACCTATTCTAGCCTAAATTAATGATAGCAAGCACACTTCAAAATGTAATAATACCAAATCAAACAACGAGGTAAACTAACACCACAGGTAAATCAATTGGATGGTGCACTAAAAATAAAAAATGAGTTTGTTATGCACCATCATCAATCTCTATGGATGTCACCTTCCTCACTTCAAGGGAGTTAATTACATCTTCATGATGTATAAAATGACCTTATGGGTCAATCTAACAATTTCAATAATGTTTGAATATGCGGTAATTGTTGTGTATCAAAATATTTCAGTTTCTTGCAATTCTATGTTTGTTGAATTATGTTTTATTGTGCTTAACTATTGTAATGATATCTTTCGTTACCACCTCCTTGAAAAAAAAACTCTCTTATCTACCTCATCTCTTGGTTATGCATTAAATTATGTTACATAAATTTTAAATTAAAAATTTAGAGGGAGATTAGAAACATACATTTTCATGTATTTTCAATTTATCTCCCTGTAGGTTTACTAAAAATTATTCATGTGGATAATCATTGGATACAATATTAAATTGTGCATCCAATGTGCTTATATTTTTAATAAACTCTTCAAAATATTAATTGAAAAGAATGTACGAGACATTCATTTCTTGGTGTTTTGGGTAGCTTGGGAAGTTGTGTCCTTTTGATGTTGAAGCTTTCTAAGGCTTACTCATTTCTATTGGAACATTAGAAACATGGTACTATCTATGTTTCTCTCCACCTCAATCCAATCTCAATCCCCATTGTAGCTACATAGTGGGACAAACACGCCGACCTAGGATTCAATGGAAGAATGAAAAATTATATGTCCAATAATACCATTTTTGTGAAGGCACAAGATGCGACAAAGTTGGCTAGATCCTCAAAAGAAAGAGCAACAAATGAAGGTAGAAACCCACTACCTCCTCAACCTTCTTGTGACATATTGAAGAAGGGAAGTAATGAGAAAGTCTTAAAGACTCATCTTCCACCAGCATGTAGAATAAGTGGCAAACTAATCAACCATAGAAAGATTAAGAAGACCAAGAGGCATACATTAGGCAAGACATCCCTGATTTTTCACTGCTACAAGAAGAAAGGCCATAGAGCTGCTAACTGTTGGTATTCAAAATCATGTTCATTTTGTGGAAAGAAAGTTCATTATATGGATTCTTTTTGGGAGAAGAAAGACATCTGCAGGGATCCATATTCATTTTAGAGGAAGGATGAAAAGAACACTTCTCCAAACCATCCAATGGCTCAAGGGAAAATGGAGAAGGAAGGCAAGCAAAGTAGTCCAATTAAGTTCAAGTTTTTTTTCCACCATTGCAAGTTGAGTGGACATTGGGAAGAAAAATGTTGGAAGCTTCATCCATATCTTCACCCCACCCATTGGGAAACTAATAGAAGGGAATGGAGAGTGAAGATAAGAAGTGATGAAGAGTTTCCTACATCTACAGTATAAGGAGTAGAAACTATCCAAGGAGAGATATACACTCAAGAGGAATGTAAAACTAGCAATATGGACAACAAATTGGTGTCAAGGATAGCCACATTCTAATGGTTTACAAACTTTCACCTGAAGAATCCACTTTGGAAGATGGACCAAATAGTGATGCATGGAGGTAAATGAATTTGGGGTTCCTTAGAACTCCATGAATATAGCAGACAAAGCGGCCATGGTTGAGTATGTTTTGTGGTTCAATGAATAGTTGATTATATTTTGAGAGTGAATGTAGAAGCAACTATGATATGGTGGAGAATGTTGGTAAAGGATCCACTGCATCCTATTCATGGTTATCACTTGCAACCAAGCATTTGCAAGAGTTGGCACTATCTTGGATAGTAAAAGTGTTATGATTACACACCAATTAGAAGGTCTTTCAGTTGATGTTATTGGAGATATAAATTGTTGATTAACACCTCACCAATCAATATAGATTTGCTTATGGGATGAGAATTAACTCATCCTAACAGCAGAGAGTTGCTACCATGATAAGCAACAATTGAGTCTTGCAATGAAGAGATCATTACCTGAGCATCCCAAGGAAACAAATGTCCATAAATTTGTAGTTGCATGAGAGGTCAACCTCACCAATGAAGTAAGCAACAATTCAATGGAATTAAGAAAGAGCATAAAAAGATCTCAATCATGGGCTTATGTTTTACTCATTGAAGATTGATTGAAGCATGATTAACCAACATATAATTGTTCCATGCCAGGGAGCAATTGATCCTAGCTAAAGAGGGAATCCCACACTTCATTTTTTATGGCATATGTTACATATTGTCCAAAAATGAGGGCCAATGGCAAAGGTTATATTACATTGTTGGGTCACAAACAAGGATAAATCACCCTCATTCACCCACTCAAGATGGTATGGATGAGGGTGGGAATTTACCAACAAATCTAAGGAATTGAAAAGGGTCATAGAGAATAAGTGTTTATAGGTTACCATTGTCCATGATGATCTTATTGATATGATATTTAATATGACAGTTTTGAGTAAAGAGAATGGGATGGGTGGGAGGGGCTAGACATGTCATTAGAACGAGATTTGGATAAGATGTAGTAGGGTTATCCACAACAATGACAGCATTTGGAGGGGTAGGTTGGGTGTTGGCATTAAAGAATAATATCTTGGTAGATCATGGATGCTATAAAACACAACATTGTTGTGCCATGAGAGGATGACTTATGGAGTGTGCAATATTGAATGGTGAGGGGAGGGGGTGTGTATACCATGGGAGAATGCCTACCCATGTGATATACCTGTTGTGAAAGGGGGAACCAAGACGAAGAACGAAAGGGCATTGGTTGTTTTTCTAGATTCTTTTCAATAGCCAGAGCATGTTGAAAATCCAATGAAATATAACATCTATGCACCAAAGCAGCTTCATGATGGAGAGAAGGAAGTAAACCATAATTAAATTTAATTATTAGCGCATGGTCTAGATATGAAATGGAGATCTACATTTGAATTTTGCAAAATATTCCAATGTATATTGAATTGTCAGAGTGGAAAGTTGACAAAGGTGAAGCCAATGTGGCTAGATAGAAACAATCTCGAACTGCAATGTAGAATTGGTCCCCAAGTATTGATGGCACTAGAGAGTCTATTAAGACTCTCATTGAGTTCTATGCAAAGGGATTATTCAGTAACACTCATATTTTTCACTTGATCCCACTATTGGGTAGCTAATCCTTGTATATAGTAGGATACCAAGGTGATCTTTTCTCTTTCTAGTACTGTGGTCTAATGCTAGATATATGAATACAATGCATGTATCCAAATCCTTGAACTGGTCATCATGAAAAGCACCAGAAAGCTATGGCAATGTCAATTTAGGGTCCCAATGCAATCCAGAGGTTGGCAGAGACATGGTCTAGTTGAGCTTCATATCTTGTAGTTCTATAGCCAAATCATGTATCACTTGGGTGCGCTCTTGAAGAAGTTGATTTTGGTGCTAAATAATTTGTCGTTACTGTTGGAAAAATTGTAACTATGCTTCTGCAAGGGAGACATCCTTGTGATTGGAGTTCCCGGCGGGAGGGCACACTCTAAATTACCAGATCTAAACTACTGTTGTAGGAAATACGTGTTCTTAAATAGAGAGGGAGAGGATCCCTATTAGGCTAGGGAAGCTTGTAGAAAAAGGGAATGGATCCTTGCCAAGTTCTTGAGGTCTAATGAAGAGTGGAGAGGATCACTTTATGCAACTACAAAAGATGGTTATGATGCTAGGTTGATATATAAATAGAATAAAGAGTGCAAAATTGAAACTTCTCTTAGCTCCAAAGCCTCCCTCTTTAAATAGTAAGAGCCTTCCTTATATATGTCACTCCAAAATGGGGACGATTAACATTGATCATGTCAACCATTTTATTTAATATTAAAAGCTAACTAGTAATTAAATGTTCGTGGTAATTATAATATTCCAGTTCTCCAATGTCTTTGTCCTGGGATCTATACCATCCTCAACCATAGCTTTTTCTCTACTAAGATTTCTTGGATTTCAATTCTCCCTTAACCCTCTACTTCAACTACTTTTATTGCAACCATCCTCTGGAACTCGTTCCCACCAATTTTAAATTTAAATTCAATATCCTTTGCTCCTTTAGTAGACATTCTAAACTACTTTTTTCCTTGTCATCAAGTGCAACCATTTGTGTGTGGACTTTGGAGAGATTGCAGCTCTTTCTTAAGAGCGTCCATTTTGGACATGTCATTCCCATTTCGGGATTTTAGAGGAGGATTTCATGAATTTGATCATGAAAAAATGGACACATGTAGACCTATTTAGGGGGGAATATGGAAATGAAGAAATTTGTTGAGAACTTGTAGCGAATAAAGGGTGTGATAAAAAGATGGGAAAAATGCCATGCTACTAAATCTTTGGCTGATCCGAAGGATGTGAAGGAAAGGATTAGGATTTTGTTCCAAGATAATTTCTTAGGCACTCTCTTGGATGATGAGTTTGAAACCTTAAAAGTTCTTGAAGATAAACAACATGATCTCCATGAAAAAGAAGAGAACGCATGGAGGTTAAAAAGTAGTGTAATTTGGCTAAAATAAGGTGATAATAACACAAAATTCTTTCACAAATATGTGAACTATAGAAGACTTTTAAACCTATTTGGCAAATAAAACATCCAAATGGAGAAATGGTAAGGAGCTTCAAGGATAAAGTTGAAGTAGATAAACTACATTTTTCTTCATTATTCAAAGAAACTTATGGTTGTCCAACTAAGAAGATAATGAGGATCATCAGTCTTGTGCTGAGTCTAATAGACAAAGATATCAATTGAAATTTGGAGGCTAATATAACTAGTGAAGAAATTTTCTCTAGAGTTCATTTAAGAAGGGGAAGAGCCCAGGTCCGAATGGAATCACGAAGAAATTCTATTTGGCCTTTTACTATATGTTAAATGAAGATTTGTTAAAGGTGGTTAAATAATCTAAGACATCGGGGAAAACATTGGGTGCATTGAACTCCACTTTCATTGCCCTAATTCGTAAGAAATAATATGTAGAGTGATTTGCAGATTACAGATCCATTTCCTTATGAAATCTTATTTATAAACTCATTTTAAAAACCATATATAATAGGTGGAAATGGCCAAGGAAAAGGTCAAACCCTAGCTGGAATATCATGTCAACAGGGCGCCAATGTCAAACCCTAGCTGGAATATCATGTCAACAGGGCGCCCATACAGAATAAGATTGTCTTATAACTTTATATATTGGCCTTCAGGCACTCTACAATAGATGTTTGCCATTGTATCACACCAATCCAACAAGCTTCGAACCACCTTTCTTTAGCGCCTCACCGTTGTTTCATATGCCCTTGTAAACCGTGATCAGCCCATCTCGACCTACAACAACTGGGACTCTACAATTGGATATGGCTTGTGAATTCAGCCTCTAACCCTAACCCTAAGGGCGAATTGATCGAAATCAGATTAGTTCCAAGGAACGGTATCCAAATTTGAAATTGAATTCGGTTGGGTTTTAGAGAGATGCCAGTGGAAAGAGAGAAACATACCCGTGTGCGGTCGTCTGATGGTATGGTCGTCTGGATCGAACTAGCAGTGGCGGTCCTCTTCTTGTGGCCATTCACTTCGTTTCCATGGGGGGTCTTCCCTGAAGGTGTTTTAGCAAATAGAGTTGCAGTGCACCTGCTCCTCCCCTTCGATGTTTCAGCATAGTGTCGGTTTGCATGAAAACAGACACCAACAACAACAGCGTGAAAATGACAATGCATGTGGCGGGGAATTATTATTGTGCTTGTATAGTTAAACATGTCTCAGTCGAGACATTTAAAGGAATCAAAACTCTCGACCGAGAAATCTGTCCGAGAGTTTGACAAAAAAAAATGGTTATACTCTCAAACGAGAAATTAAAAATTCTCGAGCGAACAATTCTCTAACTATGGAAAAACTCACGGATGAGATAAATCTAACCTGGGTTAATGTCTCACTCGAGAAGTAGTAAAACTCTCGCCCAAGAAAATTTGTTGACTTTTGTCTCGGGCGAGAACACGGAAATTAGAACAAACAAAAAATCAAATTGTCACGGAATTGTTTCGCACCTTCGCGTTTTCACCCACATCCATGATCCACCACTCAGCTAAGGAAGACCCTTTTATAGGCTGAGAAGAAGAAGTGATGAACATCTTTTTACTATCCATTGGAGAACTTGTCCCAAATCATGTTCTCAATGAAGAAGACATTTAGAATGTCTTTTCATACTCAATATCTCTGAGAGAACTTGTACCAAATTAGATTCTCATTGAAGAAGACCTCCAAAATTTATCTTCATACTCCGGATCTACAACTTTTGCTCCTACAATTCACTAAGTTTTGCACAAAATCTTCAATGGGTTTCCTCCATTCAAAGCAAGGAGGGGTTAAGGACCATCATTCAAGCACTTCAAAGTGTTTGGATCTCATAAATGGCCTCACATGCATTACAATAGAATGAGGAGTTCACAAAATTTTGGAGGGATCTTCGCAAATCCCTTCATCGAGGAGTAGTTCACCAAGTTACGAATTGCCTTGAAATTAAAGACTCCTTTTGAGGAGTAGTTCACCAAGTTACATTTTCTTTTATGGATTTTTGTTTTCCCACGTGGTTTTTCCCTCTTATTTAGCTTTTGATAATATTTTGTACATGGGTACCTAATGTTAGATTTTTAATGATATAGCAGTATAATTTTCATCTCTTTCAACTTTAACTACACATAATCATGCACAGAAACACAAGAGACACAATAGTTTACCCTGGGAAGACCCAAACTTGGGAAAATCCCAGTAATCCTTTCTTATTCAGAGATTCAGTACATAATACAAGTACATCCAGATATAGAAGTGATCTTGAACAAGATATATCACAAACAGAGAAGCCTTACAAAAGTAAGAGCCCCGAAAATTAGTCTTCAACAACCTAGAGCGAACTTCTTCTTGCTTCTTGTCTTCTTCAATTGTCCTCCTAGAGAAGTGTGCACCACTAGAGAGAGAGATGAACTTGTTGTTGTAATTATGAAGTGTGAAAGCACTTTATTTATATTCTTATTTTCACTGGAAGTTTCATCAATTAGGTCATCTTGACTTTTATTTATTTATCTTTTATTTTATCTCTCAAGCCGACTTTTCTTTTTATCTTTTGGGGTTATTTTACCCATTTTATTGGGGTAATTTTGATCTTCATTTCTTCCACTTTATCTAGTACTTCTTAAGAATATATTCCGGTGCTACATAAACATCAGCACTCCCTCTTAGCGAGGAATTTATTCTTCTTGCACGAGCTTGAACACTATTCGTCTTTTGGAGGTTCTTCTTCAACGTTCTTTAGGACTTCTTCAATGGATTGTCTTGACTTGTTTGGATATCAAAAATTTCTCATTGTTGATGTTTCATCACATGTGGTCACATTCTTACCCAAGAGCTCTAATGTTGATTTGACCATACTCTAAAAAGTCCTGGACACTTCTAGAGCCAATTGTCAATTTCAACATTAGACTAGGCTTTGTTTAATATACAAGGAGATAAAATATCCTTGTAACATAGATAAGTCATGACAATCTATAAATAATAGATCACTCCTGTTAAGGAGCACTCCACATACTGAGTACGCGATGTGACCTCTATCCTACCATCACTCAAATCCACATGACTAGACTAAGCTAAGCATCTGAGCCCTTTACTAATTAGTCCACATGGATAATCAGTGCAGGAACTCATGAAAACATCAACACTCCCTCTCAGCTAGGGAGGTATCATCACTCTGGAACACATCTGGATATCATCTGATCATCACGGCTAGTCTCGTACATCTCGTCTCATAAGAAAGGTCTCTTATGATTAAGTCCTTCTGACCAGAACAATTGTTCTCACTGGAACCTTTTCCCTCACTATCTAACCACATCATCTTTCCAAAGATGATATCTGATCCATTTGATCAGCGTGGTCAACCTAGACCATAGAGGAACACATCCTCATGCTTTATAAGTCTAGGCACTCCCTGGGATGACAATTATTCAAAGCACTTTACCGATCTCAAATAGAAGGGAGGCTCCACATCCTAGGAAGACTCTTCTTCCAATTTACCACTCATTACAATTGGAAGGCGGTGATGACTACAGCTAGTCCACCCCTCTAGGCCCAAGCTCTACACATGAGCACTCTCCCCACTAGAGAACATCCCATAGGGATCCAATCCACAAAGGAGTCATCTCCACACAGGAGAACATTCCACACAAAAACCATCCCACATAGGGATCCACTCCACAAAGGAGTCCTCTCCACACCGGAGAACATTCCACATAGGAATCATCCCCCATAGGGACACACTCCACTAAGGATCCAGGCACAAGTCTCAGCTACTGCCTCATCAACAGCCATATTGGTCATCAATCTCCCTTCTTGAGGAAGGGAATCTCCACCACCCCAATCCTTTCATGGAAGTATGCAAACTTCACTCTGGACAAAGTCTTGGTAAGGATATATGCAATTTGCTCATCTTTGGAGATATACTGGAGCTTCACTTCTCCCTTCCAGCTGCACTAGCTGCGATATATTCTTCCTCGGCTATACTGAGTGCCACAGAAGATTTTTTCTTGCTAAACCAAGAAAACATAGCTGATCCCAAGCTAAAATATCACCCAAAGGTGCTCTTTCTATCAACTGCACTCCCAGCCCAATCTGAATTGGTGAAGCCTACCATATTTACTCTATCACCTGAGGTATATCTCAATCCATAACCAATTGTACTACAAATATATCTCAGCACATGCTTAGTTCTTATCTAATGTACTTGTCTCGACTCGACCATGTGCTAACTCAATGCGTTGACTGTATAACAAATATTTGGCTTAGTATTAACCAAGTACATTAAGGAATCAATCAATTGGTGGTACATGGTGGGATCCACTAAATCTAAAGATATGGAAGCATCATGTAACATCTTCAGATTTGCTTTCATGGGTGTAGCCATGGACTTACATTCCATCATCCCAAATCTATTTAGGACATCAATAGTATACTTCCACTGAATCGGGAATATCTCATCATGTCTCTATCGCACCTCTAATCTCAAGAAATAATGTATTAGACCAAGGTTCTTCATCTCGAACTCATAGGCTAGCTCCCTCTACATCTGCCAATGAATCTCTCTGTCTCAGTGGGAGAAACATCATGATCAAGGAATCATTATCAACAATTTCTGCCATCTCCAAATGTTCGATCCTAAGTCACTGCTCTAATTGAACAAATCTGCACATTCAGACACAAGTAATGCTCTAACCAATTTTAGAGTCTGCCGTGATTCCAACTAGAAGCCAACTGCTCTTCATGTGATCCTGACATCTCATGTAAAATGTTGAAGTAACTAAGGAACTTCAGAGAACTCATCAACTACTACTAACTGCAATTCCTCTTGATCACTAGAAGGATGAATATTTGTAGTAGAGAGAAACCAAAATTCGTGGAGCCTCCTACTTCCAACCGTCAATATTCATATGAGATCCTTTGGACCTATAGGTCATATGACTGAATGTATTTAGTCTACACTTGATCCACAGTCCACACAGGACAAGGAGTTCACACATAACTCATCTCGGTTTACATAGAACCATAGCCCACACAAGACAAAGAGTTTTCACAAAACTCATCTCGGTTCACACAGAACCACAGTCCACACAGGACAAGGAGTTCAGATAGAACTCAAAAGGATCAAATCCATCTCCCTCTCAAGGAGGGATACATCATTCTCCCAGTCTTAGGGAGAATGTCACATCGATGTTGCAACCATTAGTCTTCAAGCACCCTGCACCCTGTGCGTCTGAGTATCCTGCTCCTTCTCAGATACTGAGTATCAATGAGATCTTCACATCCATCACTTGTCCTCTTGTTTAACATCTCTCACTTGTTCTTCGGAACAAGTCTCTTGTAGGTCATAGCACATGATCTTTCCTACAAGTCAAGTTCAGCCAATTAGTTACCAACATTGCAAAATCATGAAATTCAATCAAATCATATTGACATTTCAATGCATTAGTTCACACAGTTATGTAAGCATCTTATCCAATGCTTCAACACAACACCTATTCCTATCCCAAACACACATGGTGATTATCCGGATTCCTTCCATCTCCACCAGAACATACTTGCAAGAGATTGCACTGCTCCGAGTATGTCAGCAAAGAGGCTTTATCCTAGACTAGTTCCAACAATGGCTCATGGGTTGTTGTACAGCACTATAGGATACTTACCCAACATATATATGCAGTACATGACCCTACTGCTCGTCAATCTCAATCATGCATAAAATAAAATTGCATCACATATCTACACATAACTGTTGTGAACATTATCCTAAACATTCAGGGATTTAGAGAATAACTCAAATGACAATACAAATACTTATATTTTATTGTTTTGTGGGCTCCCTCTTGATCTATGCCTCCTTGCATGGATCATTGGATTCCTTAGATATTTATCTTATTTCTTGTCGGAAGTGTTGGCATTTGTGTCCAGCGCTCCCCATGAGTTTCGTGACATGGGTTAACCCCCTCTCGTGGATCCTAACTTTGGCAATTATAGCGGAGATTAACAACTACAGGTTTTGGTCTAATGGAAATCATGCTCCAACAGATGGTATCAGAGCGACAGGTCTCGAGTTCGAAACTCACCCAGTTTATGCTGGGGGGGAGATTGTTAGCATTTGCGTCCAGCACTCCCCAGGAGTTTCATGAAATGGGTTAACCCCCTCTCGTGGATCCTAACTTTGGCGATTGTAGCGGAGATTAACACCTGCAGGTTTTGGTCTAACGGCAATCTTGCTCCAACAGGAAGCCCATTGAAGAAACTGCAACCTGGATCTTCATACATCACCAATGGAAATCTCCTCATCTAGAGATAATGCAATCATTGGTGTACTAAAGGAAATACTCTTTTTGATGGTCATCATATTCTGCATTCCTTGACTTCTTTGGTGAAGTCTCTTTATCAACATCACTGGTAGAGGCATGCTGCTTGAATTTTCTTTTCTTCTAGCATTTTGAAGCAAGGTGACCTATCTTGCCACAATTGAAACAATTGAGGTTGGGTTTATCCTTCTTGATCTTTGGATTTTGAACTGACTTGATGCCTTTCTTTCCCTTGTTCCACTTTCCTTTCTTCTTCTTCCCAATTCTGGCTGCAAGAACTAGATCTTCTTCCTTTTCCTTTGAGGTAGAGGCAAGCTCTCTTGTTTCTTCTTGGATACATTCTGACCAAAACTGATCAAAACTTGGTAATTGACCATGACCACATATTCCTTTCACAAATGGAGTCCATTCTGGAGAAAGTCCACTCATAGATGTCAACACAAGTTCTCTAGCAGGGACACTTTCATTAGATACATTCTGACCAAAACTGATCAAAACTGGGTAATTGACCATGACCACATATTCCTTTCACAAATGGAGTCCATTCTGGAGAAATTCCACTCATAGATGTCAACACAAGTTCTCTAGCAGGGACACTTTCATTAACAACTGCCAGTTGATCTTTGATTTGAGCAATCTTCAAGAAGTGAGAAGAAACTGAATCATCCTTGGTGAACTTCACTTGACGAAGTTGATCTTTTAGGGCCAAGATTCTGTTAGGATTCTCATTCTCATATAGATTCTTCAAGGCATAATACGTCTTCTTAGCAGTGTCCTGGCTTGCAATAAGGGGTACAAGATGATCTTTTACTAACTCCATCAAGATCCTCATGGCTATAGCTTCATTCTTCTTATGTCATGTTCTCTCTCGGGCTCCCTTTGGTTTTGGAATTTTTCTGAGTATATGATCCTTAAGATCATGCTCATCTAGGAGCATAAGCATCCTACTCTTCTAAGATCAGAAGTTTGAAACTCCCCCCAATCTGTCTTCTACTCTGAGTCCAACAACCATCTTGACTGACCTAAACTGGATTAGTTGCAGAAACCCTAGGAGGAGAGGGTCAAAAATTGAAACTTGGAATTTGATTAAAACTGAATCCATGGGCTAATATGTCACCCTCCCAAGACAATTTGGATAGACCTCCTTTTCTTCCAAATCTGAGGTCATAACAACTCACAATTTGAAACCCTAATTTATGTAGTTTCTGCAAAATTTAGGTCAAAACTGAAAAATTATCGGATATGAAATATGCTTCCACAAATAGGTTCTCCCTCCTAGGGAGGGTTGGATAAAGATAATGTTGAGCCCAACCAGTGATCAAAAGGGGTTAAAACAAGAATCCCTAATTTCTTGACCCCTACAGAAATTAGGTCAAACTTGGAAAATCTGCAAATTGGAATTTTTCGATAAAGAAAATTGCGCCCTTCTAGGGAGATTTTCCCAAGTGCTCTTTTCAAGACAATCTATGGAGAGAAGATTCCAAACCAGGATGCCCCAGTTTCTGGCAATTGCGTGGCAAAAGCGTGGAGTGGGTCCATAACCTGTTAGATTTTTAATGATATAGCAGTATCATTTTCATCTCTTTCAACTTTAACTACACATAATCATGCATACAAACACAAGAGATGCAATAGTTTACCCTAGGAAAACCCAACAATCCTTTCTTATTTAGAGATTCAGTACAAAATACAAGTACATCCAGATGTAGAAGTGATCTTGAACAAGATAGATCATAAATAGAGAATATACAAAAGTAAGAGCCCCGGAAATTAGTCTTCAACAACCCAAAGCGAACTTCTTCTTGCTTCTTGTCCTCCTAGAGAAGTGTGCACCACTTGAGAGAGAGAGATGAACTTGTTGTTGTAATAATGAAGTGTGAAAGCACTTTATTTATATTCGTCTTTTCACTAAAAGTTTCCTCAATTAGGTCGGCTTGACTTTTATTTATTTATTTATTTAGCTTTTATTTTATCTTTCAAGCCAACTTGTATTTTTATCTTCTAGGGTTATTTTACCCATTTTATTGGGGTAATTGTGCTCTTCATTTCTTCCACTTTATCTAGGACTTCTTAAGAATATATTATGATGTTGCATAAACATCAACACCTAACATGGCTACAAATTGTCGAGACCCATTTTTTTTGCATTTATTTCACCTAGTTCGACATATGGGAGGGTGTTAGAGCATAATAACTCTCTCATAGCTTCATTCTCCTACATAGTGACCTAGATTGTGATTTCATGATTCTAAAGGGACAAATCACATTCAATTTGACCACCTAAGTCACCCTAGACCTTAATTCTAAAATATAAGGTCCTAAAACATCCTTATCTAACTTATTTAGAACTCCTGAATTCTTTTTTGACATATGAGAGTGAATTCCTTCAATTAGGGATTATTTTCCTTGATTTTAGGGTCCTACATTGCAAGCTAGAGTTGTGGAGTGAATATGGGGAGTTTACTCCATTGTTCAGGGACTCCGTGCACCTTTGTTTTAGGTATTATGAGACAATAGTACCCTCCTTGAGTGTTTTTAGGGATGTGCTACTAATGCATGTGCATGCATTCAATTGTATGTGCATATTTTAATTAGAACTAGTATTTAGGAATTGATGAGTCAGTTAAACTCATCTTGGTGAGTGTGCATGGCTAATTAAGGACCTATGGATATAGTTAAGCCTAACTAAAATCTCATGCATTGTATGAGAAATTTGAATTGCCTCCTAACCTATTCGATCTGCCTTGCCTATTTATTTCCTTTCACTTCATCCACTGAAGCTTGATGCAATATAAAATTTTATCATGTTATTATGTTTTGTCTCTTTTGTGTAATGATTAATGTTTAGCACATTTATTGCATGAATTTGTTATATTGATTATCTCTTTCACAATATTTCTATCTTGTTTAGTATCTAGATCTATATGCTCAAATTCTACAATATCCCATAACACTAACAAAAATTCAACACTCTACCTCTTCTTCTATAACCCATAACCTTAAATCCATACATCATAAGTCCTTATCAATAAATTGTCTTAACTCCTAAAACTTAACTCCAACATTCATTGCAATAAAGACTGATATAATAGTAGCCTCTCATGATATTGAATGGAAGAAGAAAAAAAACCACTCACTTTTTAATTTTTAGAGCATACAACATCTCCAACCCTATTCATTTATCATTAAATGAAGTCCTTGAACTAGCTTTTATGTACAAGAGAATGTTGGAACCAAAGGTTATGCAGGTTCATCACACCTTTGGATTTTCTGGAGATAGTCAATCGAAAGACTAAATTTTACTATCTGGGAAGTTAATTGAGTGGTCGATTGATCAGTCGACTAAATGGTCGATGAAGCAGTGGTTGGATCGACTAAAGAAGCCGACTAACCAACAGGATGTTGTGGTCTTTCAGGAAACAGCCAAAACTGATGACCTTTATTTGTAGACCAGATCATCATCAATTCAAGAATTTTTGTTAGATCCAGAGACTAAAATAATGACTCTATAGGTTGTATTGATATAGATCATATCAAATTGTCATGGAATTCAAACAAGTGATAATGCATTGTGATGTTTTGATCATAATGTGATTTGCTTAACTGTTGTAAGCAGTGTCTTTAGACACCACCTCTCTTCTTGGAATTTCTTGATCCGTTCTATTATTTCCTATTTTTGTCTAGTTGTTCAAAGGGATTTCCAAACATGGTATCAGAGCTATTGATTTGACCTATCCTATTGTCTATCGATCATGTTGAGGTAGATCTAGGGTTGATCAATTGTAGGATGAAGATTTAGCGTCGGGGATGCACCCTTGAACTTGGATCTGATATGTATGATATTAGAAGGATGGATTCCAACATAGAACCTGTTTTTTTTATTGACCATAATTATACAATCGGAGCACTAGATATGGAAGCAAGGCTAAAGATAAAGGGACTCTGGAAATACACCAAGACTACTATTCCAGATCCTGTGGATGATTAGGCTAATTTTGTCATCAACATAAATAAGGATGAATTTTTTGGGGTCATCATGACCTACATTTCAAGGGTGATTCACTTTTATAAAAGTGGGATCAACTACCCTCATGCTATCTAAAATAAGCTAAATTCGATGTTTGGCAAGATGAACGAAAGTCAAGTAATGCAGATAGAGAAATATTTGATATCTCTGGAACCCCATTCCTTTGAAAAGATTGAGGACTATTTGGATCGTATCAAATAGTTGCAATTAAAATTGGGCACATGTGAGAAAAGCTTCCAAAGAAGGATGAACAATTCATTCAGCTGGTCCTAATGAATTTTAAGCCACCTTATGATGTGTTATGCTCATCATTTCATGCCAATTAGATGTCATGTAAGGAAGATGGTAAGGAATTTTCCTTTGATACCTTCTATGATTTATTGATCGAGTATCAACAAAAGATAATTCATTAAGGGAAGCTTGGTAGTAGACACCAGTATCACTTGCTCAAAGGCAAGGTCAAGCAAAATTATAAATAATGGATTCGATCAAACACCCTGAATAAGCAACAGGAGTGTCCTGACTAGACTACTAAAGCAAAGACTGATGAGTCGACATCTACCAAGATGAATATAAAGAAGGAAACATGTCACTACTGTGGAAAAGTGGGACGTGTGGAGAAAACCTACTAGAAGAAGACGAAGGATCTGGAAGAAAAGGTCAAGCATCTTGAAGAAGACGTATCAATTGTTTGATTGGTCAATTGAACTGCAAACAATTTTACCTTTTTTGTCAGGACTTTCTAGGCATTACATGCTCACACTACTTAGATTGAGTGGATAGTTGGTTATGGTTTTACTCATCATATGGATAAGGATGATTCTTTGTTCTCTTCCTTAAGTGGAGCTCCAAAACATAAGATTTATGTAGATGATGATTATGCCCTCACGGTCACTGTAAGCATACATGTTGAATGTCAACGTGGTAGAATTCCAATGTCTATCATGTGCCTAGATTGAGTGTGAATTTGTTTTCAACTGTTCAACTCACTAAGACTAGAAATACTCTTGAGTTTTGGTCAGATCACTTTATAGTAAAATATTTGAGTCTAGAAGGGACATTTGTTGTTATAGGTTAGGGATAATTTTAAGGATCCATAATTTTCTTAAAGTGTAAAAACCTTGGTGAATCTTATGAATTCTTAAATTTCCAAACATAAAATGTGGGGCGATATTTTTCTAAAACGATTCAAATTTCTAAGGAGTTTATATGATTTATGGACAATTTTGGTGATTTTTAGAGTAAATTTTTTCTATCCCATAGAATTTTGGTGAATCAATAGAAAAAATGGAAATTGACGAAGCTTGTTTTGGAAAAAAAGGTGAAAAATTAGCCATGGGATAAATTTCACCTCTAAAATTTTCCCTACTACAGGATATATTGATCCCAAAGACTGATTGTATAAGTTATGTGACTCTCCTAAGCATTATTTTGGACTGACTACACTCATTACTTAAACTAACGATATAAATTGACTTTGGCATGAATGATTTGGACATCTAAAATTTTGAAGTTTGAAGATTATGGTAACAAAGAATATGGTTACTAGTCTCCCAAATACTGTTCCACCGAATGGATTTTGTACATGATGTGTCTTAGAAAGCATCATCATACACCATTTGATTTCAGGAAAGCATGGAAAGCATAGGACCAATTAGAACTTGTCCACAATAATCTATGTTGCATGGAAAAACCCTCATTAGCATGTGCGAAGCATATTTTAACCTTTATTAATGATTTCTCCAAGTTTACATGGGTCTATTTCCTGAAGAATAATAGTCATGTCTTTGAAAGATTCAAGAAATTCAAGGCATCAACTAAGAATCAATGCAGTCAACCCATCAAGTGCTTGAGATCAAACAATGGTGGAGAATATGTGAGTCGAGATTTTGAAGCTTACCTAGCACAAAATGGTATCTCTTGGAAGAGATCTACCTCTCACACTTTTCAGTACAATGGGATAGAAAAAAGGAATAATATGACTTTGGTGGAAATGGTTGGTGTCTATTGTAGGCCAAATACCTACCAACTAAATTTTGGGCAAAAGTTGTTTACTGTTCAAAATATCTCTTGAACCTTGTTTTGACTAGAGCTATCAATAACATGACGCTAGTTGAGAAGTGGCGAGGAAGGAAACCATCTATCAGAAACCTCAGAACCTTTGGATATGTGGCTCGGGAACAGATCAGTGATAACTGTAGGAAGAAATTGGATGCAAAAAGTTATGTTTGCAACATGATGGACTATTCAGATGAATCAAAATCATGTCGACTATTTGACCCTATCAAACAATCAATTAGCTTGAGAAGGAATACAATATTTGATGAGAAGACTTCAGGTATTAATTTATTGAACTCTTCTTCTGGTTTGTTTCATAGTGATCCATTGAGTATCTTTGAAGAGACTGGATTGACTACACCTTCCTTTGAAGTTTCGACCAGGAAGTCAACATTTTCTCTTGATTCGATTAGAATTTGATCTACATCGATGAAAAATGTCGACACACCTATTTGACCTCCTAAAAACAACTGAATAGATTCACTGACGACTTGTATACCTCAATGGGATGCGAAGAGTATTGAAGCTGTTGGACCCGATGTTGGTGATTCTAGTGTCAAACCGCATATCTGCAATAAAAAAACAACATGGTAATGTTTCCTTGATGGTGCATGTTATTGAAACTTGTGATCCTAACACCTATGTTGATGCTCTGGGATTGCCTAAATGGGAGAATTATATATCTGTTGAAATTGATTCTTTGTTGAAGAATAATACTTGGGATTGTTAGTTTTTCATAATTTAATTCAATATGATCTAGGATCTTAACTGGAAGAATAACATGTACAGCATATCAAGCATAAGAGACAAGAGACAAGAGACACAAAGCATTTCACCGGGGAAAACCAAGAAGGTGAAAAACCCCGCAACTTCCTCAAAGATAGAATAAGCACCAATACAAAGATCACCAAGATGAATCCCCAAAAGATAAATGTCTGCAGTAGATACTTCTCCTCCACTTGTGCACACTCCTCCTCTCTCTCACTAATGCGAAGTGAGTGAATGAGTGAATGAATAGAATGAGAGAGTCACACTCTCTATTTATACAATGACTTGACTTGCCTTTAATCCTAACTGGCCCGACTTCCTAAGGAAGCCTAATAACCCATCCACATGTCACTGTGCCGACCCCACTAGGGTGGTCTAATAACCCTTTAATCCACACTGGTCCGACCCCTCTAAGGTGGTCTAATAACCCATCAAATATAATTTGTGACACTTACAATAATACTTGCGACACTTGCAAATACAAATGACGACACTTCCAGTCGGAGGAATAATACATATCCGTTGGGGATACAATAACGTACAAATGTAATACATACAATATACAAGTGAATATCTTTCGAAGTTACAAATACATCAACAGGAATTTAGTTCCTTGACTGCAAGGAAAGAATGTCATGAAGTTTCAATGGGTCTACAAGACCAATTTTACCTTAGAAGGAACTATTGAATGTCACAAGGCTCATTTGGTAGCCAAGATATTCTCTTAGTAAGAATGCATTGACTACATTGAAACCTTTGTTCATGTGTCAAAGATGAATTCTATTCAACTAATTCTTTCGCTTGCTACTAAGTTTGGATGGGAATTTCATCAAATGGGTGTAAAAATGCTTTTCTTCCTAGAGATTCGTTTGAAGAAATATACATGGAACAACCTCTTGGTTTGTGACAGATTGCATTCTTGTTTGTCAATTGAAGAAATCTTTGTATGGTTTGAAACAAGCCCCATGAGCTTGGTATGAGGAGATTGATCATTTCTTTATCAATATTGGCTTCAAACAATGTGAATCAAATCACAACATTTATGTATTACATGTTCATCATGATACTTTGATTATGGCATTGTATGTTCATAATTTAGTCATACTGATGGCAACAATGTCAACTTAATTTTGAGTTTGAAGAGACAACTTGTTGAGACCTCTGAAATGATTGATCTTGGTATTTTGCATTTATTTCTAGGCTTACAAGTACTCCAAATGAATGCTGGTATCTTTCTTTATCAACCAAAATATGCTTTGGATATTTTGAAATTATTCAAAATGGACGAATGCAAGTCTTGTGCTACACCTTATTAGTCGGGAATGACATTGTCTAAAGACTGTGACTCTCCCCGAGTCGACGCCATTTTTTATTGACAATTGTTCATTAACCTGATTTACTTAACTCCCAATTCGCCTAATATTTCCTTTTTCGTTAGTGTGGTTTCTTGGTTCATGAAAGATACCAAAGAAAGCCACTTGAAAGTTGCAAAGTGAATGGTTTGACACATTAAGAATACTTATCAATTCGGTATCAAATATTGTCATAGTTCAGAACCACTGGTCAATTTTATTGATTCTAACTAGGTTGGCCACATTAACAACATGAATTCCACTTCCAGTGACGTGTTTCACGTTAGTTATAGATCCTTGGTCTGGTCATGTAAGAAATATAAGGTAGTCTCCATTTCAACTATAGAAGCAGAGTATCGTGGTACTATCAATGCGGGTACAAAGGAATTTTGGATTCATCGACTTTTAGAAGACCTTGGATTTATTTTTTGGGCCTCAACTGTTATTCATTGTGATAATCAAAGTGCAATCTAGGTTGATGATAATCCTATTGCACACAACAAAATGAAGCATGTTGAACTTCATGTCCGATACTTGAGACGGTTGATATAGGACAATGTTGTAACTCTAGTCAATTACAGGATAGATGATCAGGTTGCTAATATCTTTACGAAGTCTTTACCATAAGCTAAGTTTGTGAAATTTCGAGCTATGCTTGGGCTTCAGGTAGCTGCAATTATGGGGGGTGTTCAAAGAATATAATTCCACCTCTTAAATATCCAAAGTATTGTGTTGATGGGGGGTGTTGGAACCAAAGGTTATGTAGGCTCGTCACACCTCTGGATATTCTGGAGACATTGAGTCAAAAGAATACAATCAACTAGTTGGGTAGTTGACTGAAGGCTACACTAAGTGGTCAATTGATTGGTCAACAAAGAAGTGGTCAACTCCACTAAAGAAAATGACTAATCAATGATATGTTGCAGTATTTTAGGAAATGATTAGAATCAATGACCCTTATTTGTTGACCAGATCGTCCTCAATTCAAGGAAGTTTGTTAGATTGGGAGACTACGAAAGAATGCCCCTATGGGTTGTATTGATTTAGATCATATCGAATTCTCATGTAATTCACAAAAGTGATAATGCATTGTGAGGTTATGATCATAATGTGCTATGCTTAAGTGCTATAAATTGTACTAAATTGCTCAAACTTTGTCGTTGTTGACACTTTAATTCTATCTACAAACATTTATCTTCATAAAATCCCATGGAATATAGTTCTAATAAAAAAAATCACTTGATCTTTGATAATAACAAAGCCAATGTTTCTAATGGATTAAATCTCTCAATAAGTAATGTAAATACTGAGAAAATTTATCATAACTTTAAAACAAATCTCAAAACTTGTGTGAATTTGAAGTAAATTTTTGAAACTTCTTGTAAACATGAAAATCAAATGGCCAACTTGGCTTGAATGACAAAGATTGCAATATTACTAGAATCACTATTAGGGAAGCCTTTGAGGGGTCCCTAAAAGTCTATACAAATTAATAATCATAGAGTACTAATTAAAAGAAAAAGAGTCATTTATATGCAATTAGAAATTAAGATAGCCTTTTAAAACTTTATAAATTTGAATCTAAAAACTTTCGAAGACAAATTCTAGTGGAAAAAACTAAAGAAACTAATACAATTGATACGAGTGTTTGAAGACTTTAAAAAAAATTATGAATCCTCTATTGTTTTAGATAATATTTAGACCCTTAATACAAAGAAATGGGTTTTTACTTTGGATGTAATTATGTTTGGGGTTAAGCATATATCAAAATGGAAAGATAAGGACATCAACAATCATCAAGCATAAATCCTCAAAATCAGAGTTTATGTTCTTATTCCTCATATTCATAGACTTTTCAATATAGATGCCAAACATGGTTTCCTTAAACCTCAAACCGAAAGCTTCATTGATCCTACTTTTAAAAGTGGTGACAAAAATAACCCTTCAAATTATACAACCATTATGATTAGTACTCTTTTATCCAAGTTATGTGGACTCATTCTTGAAAACAAGATTTGAAACTTATGGTTAGAAAGTCATTGCTAAAGGGATAAATGCCAATTTAGTTATAAAAGATAACATTAAATCACTAACCACTTAATTACACTTAGGATTATTGTAGATAAATTTTGAAATAATAAAAAAAAACTCTTTTGTTTCCTTTTTTATTATAGGAAAGGTGTTGGCATGGTGCCTAGAAATATTGTCTCCAAGAGATTAAAAGATATGAAGGTTCCTTTTGGGTTGAGAATTGTTGAAATAATTTTGTATGATAAATCAATTTCTACAAGAATAATGAGGGTTGACCAGAAGAAATTAATTGTAATATAGGGGTCAAATAAGGTTTTCCCTTGTCCTATACCCTTTTTGGTATTTATATTACCAACTTAGAGGCATGTTTGGAAGAAGTAGGTTGTATTGGAACTACTTTGGTTGGGATAGTATCATCCTTATTCTTTAAATTGATAATATTATTCTTTTTGTGAGGTGTCACTCGTATCTTGACAAACGACTAAGAATTCCCAGTGATTTTAGTTCTATCTATGGTATGCTAGTAAAAGCTGATAAGAAAAAAGTTATAATCATAAAATCCAATAACATTAGTTACTCCAATTTTATTTATGACAGTAATAACTTAGAGAGATTTAATTTGTATAGGTCTCTTGGAGTTGAACTTCATCACAAGCTCAATTGGAATGATAGTGTTGATAAAGGATTAACGAAGCAAGGAAAGCCTATTTTTGTCTTGTGAACAACTGCAAATCAACAAATATTTCAATCTAGGAAAACATGAACACCCTCTTGGACACACTTAGTACTTTGGTTATCTTATATGGATGTGATGTTTGAGGTTACAACATTTCTAAAGAATTAAAAGAAATAAAAATTATCAAGTGCTCCTCATAGAGCTTGGGATTCCACCCATTGAGAGAAATGAAATGATTAGGTACTTAATGTACAAATAGAAGATAATTATAAGAAGGTTATGGGACTTCCTCACATTGCTTTGAATTCTAGTAAAAGTCACTTGAGATTCTAGAGAGGTGGCCTAAACATATTGATTCGTGTTTAAATAATTTGAGAATATAGTGAGGTACAACTCTACAAAATATTAATATGATTAAAAGAACCATCACAACTAACTTTCTAGAGGAATAATGGTGCAACAAAAGAAAATGGAGAATACGAGAAAGTTAAAGAGCTATAAAGAGATCACTAATCCTAACATCAAATATCAAAAATATATTTATGTTATAGTTAGCTTAAAGAAGAAAAATAGCATTGTTAAAATAAGAAGCGACTCTCACAACCTTCATAGCAAACCTGAAACACCATGGGAAGAAATAAAATGTAATTTTTGTGATACTAAGAAAGTGGACAATGAAAGAAAAGTCTCTTAAAATTCCAAACCAAAGAGGTCTAGGAATCTTATCCCCCTTCAATCATAAAAAATATAATATTAAAATATATCAATTTATTCTTTATCAATTTTCTTAAGGTCCAACAAACCAAAAATGATCTCTCTTAATGGTAATCATCATCATCAAAATATTAATAGTTGACCCTAAACATCAAAATAAGATTATATAACATAAATGTTATAAAATAATACTTGGTGTACATGTGAGAAAATATATTATTTTAAATAAATAGCAATTTGAAAAAATATGTCAAATCTCGCTAGCTCATTCGGTTAAGGTGCGGGTCTCGTCAGTAGGGCGACCCAGGTTCAATTCATCTTAGGGGTAAGCTAGTTGGGAGTAGAGAGCCAAAATCCAACCAGTTCAGGGTTGGTGTGACCTAGGCTGGGTGTGATCCTTGGTTTATTTTGATGGCTTAGATTCCCCTAGGTCATGGTTTCTTAGACCAAAGGACACTCTCACAAGTCAAGGATATTCTAGCAAACAAAAACAATTCAAAAAAACATGTTATATTTGTTCTCATAAATAATAAATAGTAATAATTTGGTTTCCAACAAAGATGGTATATTAAGTGTACTTTTCTATATATCATGTGTCAGAAAGATAACACTCTTGTTTGTCAATATCCCAAATCATACTCAATTACCATAAATATAAACTATCTTCAACCAAGAAAAAACATATTACTTGTTATTCATAATATGAATCAAAGATAACATAGTCTGTTACAATCTCAACCTCCATCGAAAATATGAAGTTTGTCCAGTATCTATCCACCCAAAATTTACAACATTGGATCATACTTCCCCATAAAATCATCCATACATATCCCTCAACCATCGAATCAACTAACTGTATCAGCATATACTATAAATACAATAGAATATATAGCTTGTCATAATAAAAAAATACATATAAACATTGAAACTTAGTAAGCTTCAAAAGAGCCACTTGACAACATAGTGTTGTCCACCATTTTTTCATAGAATAGACTGCCTTCCTGTAAACCGGTTGCTTTCTTAGATAATTCATCTACCACATAATTTAACTATCGATAGATGTGAGTAAAGGAAATTTCATTAAATCTATCTTGCGTAGTCATTATTATAGCACACCATTGATCCAAGGATGCCATCTGTAGCTCTAAATTCCCTGTTTCCCAATCCACTATAAATTTTGAATGTCCAATGACCTTAAGAGACAAAATACCATTATTAGAAACAAATATAGAAGACCCCACATAGCAAACAACTTAGCTCTAGTATTTTTTCATTTTCCACAGGCCATCCACAAGTGAATGCATTGATTGTTAGTGAGTTTTAGGAGCATTCTTCCTCCATACATTCCAAATTGTGATGCACCATAAAAAAAACCCAGTGGTATCTCCTCTGACAGATGAGCAAAATTAAAATTCCTAGGCCCCTTTGTCTTCTTTCCTTTTTTGATATCCATTGAATAGCCCAACAATCCTAGAGCTGATAATCGAGACATTCGTAGACATATTATCGAAGATAACATCATTCCTAAATCTCCATATCCCCCAACTGACAAATATAAGAACCTGTTTATAAAGAGTTACATGTCTAACTAGGATTTTAAACTTAAATCAAAGGTAGCACCATCCCACTCATAAATCCAAAACTAGCTCTCACTTCCATCCAAACTTTCTTTGCAAACTCATAGAAAATAAAAACATGTGTGATAGACTTTGCTTCCTTAGGACACAAACTACAAATATTTGGACCAACTCTTCCTCTCTTGATTAAATTATCCCAAGTCATAATTTTATTTTCAAGGCAAAGACAAGTAAAACATTTCAATTTCAAGAGAACATTCCACTTCCAGAATTTTTTATGCCGCCATTTCTCAACAACATCAACTGACAAATGGGAAATAACACCATAAGATAATTTAGCACTAGCATGTCCATTTGTTCCATTAAAAGCTCATACTAACTCATCCTCATGTTCATATTACTCTATTCTTGCATTATTTAATCCTAAAATATAGGAATTCCATTCCATAGCATGATCCCCTACTAAGCTCAAGTCCTCTTCTAGGAGACAATAAGCAGAAGAATGTACTAGAATTACATTTCTTTTCACATGAGCCAAAATCCTAATCCCATGATCCATGAGGTGTGAAATAAGAGACTAAGAAAGTTTATAAAACAATTCACCCCCCCCCAAAAAAAGGATTGATACCAATGTGTACTTGTTCCCCATTACCAATATTCCATGACAACCAACATCCCAACTAGGGGAAAGAGTTTACAAACCATCTACAGAAGTATGATGAATTTGAAAGAGATTTAATAGGTAGTCTAATCCACTCTACCATGGAATTTTTTCTGAGATATTTTTCTTGGATTACCTCGCTCCACATTCCCATTCCAAATACTTTCAATCTAAATGACAAATTGAACCATGGAAGATTCTTTATGCCCCAACCCCCAAATTTTTTGGTAGAGAATTTTATCCCAACTGGCTAAATGAATCTTGTTTTTATCAATACTACTAGCCCATAGAAAATTCCTCATACTCTTCGTAATATTGTGTAGATTAGACCTAGGAATATTTTCCAGAGAAAGCCATTAAACTCGGATACTTTCTAGTACTAACTTTACTAAAAATAACCTTCCTCCAAGAGACAACCGTCTATAACACTGGTTCCCAATCTTTTTTTCAAATTTTTCCAACATCCAGATCCAATATTCTTTCCTATAATTATTAGGTTTCAAAAAATAACCAACATATTTAAACCAGAAATCAATAGGATCGACGCAAAAGGGAAAGACGATAATAATATGATTCAATACTTCATCTGCCATTCTATTGTTCTCTGATTGGAAAATTTATGAAAAATATTGAATTTTTATCACCCTGGGAAATCCAAATTGTGCAACATTTGAGTCTCAATGATTGCTCCTCAAACTTCAGGATTTTTTATTTCTTGGCTTCCATATTAGCTAATTGATACTTATCCAACCTCGAAAAAATAACAGAAGCATTACAAGAAAAAAGGTGATCAATCTCCTCTTCAATAAATAACAACTCTTGTTTCATCTTCAACTTTTTTTCCTTCTCCCATAGGATAACCACCGTCTTCAATTCTTTCATCTTTTCCACCAATATTTGCATATCGAATTTCCCATTAAAGACAAAAAAGGACCTCCATTTATCTCTAACCAGGGAAATAAATTCTTCCTTCTCTAACCAAGAGTGACTAAAATTAAATGGGAAATTTTGTGTAGTGAGTTCAATCTCAATCTATAGACATACAAGTACATCATCTGAGATAGCATAGTTTACAGACCAATACCAATATCTACCTACCTTCTCATAAAGATCTTATGCAATGAAGAATCAATCAAGTCTCTTAGCAACCCTTTCTAAACCAGCCCTTCCATTTATCTAGGTCGTATTCAATGATGCCGACATAACATCAATCAAATTTTCCTCCTGAAACATATGTAGAAAATATCTTGACATAGGATCTAAACGATGATGATTCCCCCAAATTTCATTTGCTGACAGTGTCATATTTAAATCCCCTCCTAGAATCAACCACAAATCCTGTAATAAACCACATCCATGAACTTTGTCCTAGAACTCCTTTCTACTAGAGTAAGGGCCATAATAATTTATAATTTTAATTAGATGATCCAATTTCCTAATATCCCCTTCCATTATGACTCTTGCACACATAATATAAGGACGAAAATCAGCCACTAACAAGTTCCAAGCTCAGAAATATTTTTAGAAAAAATTCACACGCTTTGGTTCCAACACAGATCATCTCTTGAATGAGCAAAACATATAGCTTAATCAATTCGAGAAGTCACTTAAGGGAAATTATCTTAGAGGTTCCCCCCATCCCCCTAATATTAAAAGAGTTAACAATAATTTGGAATCAAACACCACAGGCATCGAACCTCTAAGGGTCCTTTATACTAATTCATCGGCCATAGAGGAAATAACATTAGAGGATATACCATCTCTTTGATCAAGGAGAAAATAAATATCCGATGCACATAAAGACCCATTCCCCCAGGATCCTCAACATCTTGTCTCTCTTTTCCTCTCCCACACCTCCTCTTCTAAATCATCACATTCTAGAACCAAATCAAGGATATAGTGATAACTTATTTATTAGATGAATTCTTCCTGGAATATACGGACAGAATATTTTTAATGAGAATGTTTTTGTGAGACAGAAGGAGGGAATACATAAAAGGAATCCCTGACCATTCTTTTCACTCAAGATAATTTGGAAGACAAGGAGAAACGATAGAACGAGCTCTAAAATCAACAGTAACACTAGTCAGAGAATCAAAACCCTTTGATACAATAGATTATAGGATTCTTTAGAAAAAAAAGACAAAGAGTTCCACACATTTGATTTATCCATTACAACATTACTTTGACAATCCCCGTTAGATCCAGGATTAATCACAAACCCTTCCAGAGAAGGTGAAATATGAGAACTTGACCCAGGAATTATATGCCCCAAATCATCCCCAAATCGGACTAAGACAATAGAACCCCCCAATCCTCTCGAATAATCCAACAAACCTGAATCAGGAATGGAATTTGTCAAGCGAACAGAAGGGGTCCCCTGAATATCAGACCATGATACATCCTTTTAAATGTCTAAAAATTTAGAACCACACCGAGAGACTGGATTCATCAACTTCCCCAACTCAAGAAAATGCGTTGAATATGAGAAAAAGGAGATATCTCAATTATGTCCAAAACTAGAGCTTGAGGGAAAATAATCATTCTCGCTATAGGTCGAGCTAATTTTCTTCATTCTTTTTAATACAATTTAGCTCAGCTTTAGAAAAATAGCTATAGAAAGAGGGGAAGACAACTTCCAAATTACACAAGAAAGAAGTAGTGTCTAAGGAACTCTGGAAGGGGATACCGCCCGTGCTCAAAGATACAAATTCCTCCTTGTTGATTGAAGTCACTTGTCCTGACAAAGATGAACATAGCTCATCAGAAGGCCCAACATTGTCATAAAAACCAAGCATAGATAAGCTAGGGAAATTATTTCTCAAGTGACCAACTTTGTGAGAGTTAAGGCACCTTAAAGGAACTTTCCAATAATCAAGTCGTTGAACAAAGGATAAATTGCTTTGAGAGATTTCAATCTCATCCGACAGGCCCTAAAATACACCAAATTCCACAAATATTCAATCCATCCTCTTGTCTTCAGCATGTAACATATTTTCATCCAAGAAAATATATTTTCCAACTGCATTGACCACCTCTATAAACACATTTTTTGTCCATAGTTGCAAAGGTAAACTTGGGAGGACCATCCATAATTGCCTCTGAACCACCTTTTCCCTCAAAGGATTAAATATCAGATGCCCCATGTGCTCAAAACCAAGGATCCTTTTTCAATCACCTAAGTATTCCCCAAAGAAAACCTAACGTCCTCCTCGGGGATAAAATGGAAGCACAATCACCTATTAACCAATATACAAATATTTGGATAATAACCTAAAGTAGGTTTCCAATGATCACTGGCCCATTTTTGTAACTCCAATCTAGTCAATGAGATATATTCCAATCTACCTACTAGAGCTCGAGATGACAAACTTGATACTCTATCTAGTTTAACATCCCTACCCATCACCATCTCTACTCTTCCTAACTTAACTTTAAAATCCTTCAATTCCCTTTTAGACTTAGCCTTGGTGCTTGAAATATTTGTCCCTTCATCAACCCGAGCACTAGGAGATACCTTCCGCGGATGAGAATTGATATTAGCATCCAAAACTTGAGAAAGAGAGAGTCCTCCTTTTTCAAAAAAAATTATAGATATTTTGAGGCATCCCCTTTGGATCCCTCATCAGCCTCCATTTCTTGGCAATAATATTTGTCGAAACATTCATGATTTCCACAAGAATCAAATACTTGAACTTGATGCAATAATAATCCTCTAGAACCATTAGGTTGAGGACATGACTTGTCTATAGTAGAAGTCACTTGCGGAGATGTCAGAACTGACTATCGAATCGTACAAAATTATTCATCGGATTTAAATATGCTCCCTTTTACAAAATCCTCGTCATCATCCGACCAAGAAAAAACATCCACCTCAACCATCCCCAAAATAAAAGATTCCTAGCACAACCAATAATAACAGATCTCTCAACTATATAGATGAAATGAGGATCTCCCCTGGCATTGGGAATCCTAGAAAGAGCCTTTCAAAATCCTATCTCCACCCTTTTTCCCCTCCTCCAATTTTATAAACACCTTACTTATCGTCAAATTCTTTAACATATCTTCATTAACCCATGTTCAGTAACCCTTTTGAAAACAATTATATTTTTAATTTATTTCACTTCAAAACACAATGTATTATACTTGATAAGGAAGCTTTTAATGCATTTTTAATAATAATAATAATAATAATAATAATCTATTTGTAAGGTCACAACCAATATAGACACCAATTTGGTGTATGATACACTCTTGTTTGTGTGACCAGGGACCCCCTCTGCACTGTTAAAGTCTACATTGGTGTACATACCCTACCCCACCTAAACCTATGACCTCCTAGGATTTACTAATCCATTAACTCATTTGAAGAGGATATTTTATTTATTATACTATATTAACTAAATATTCCCTTTATATCTAATACAATTATTATTTACTAAATAAACTATTAAAATCATAAATATAAACTAAATATTATAGTTATACAATTTTAATTTTATTAATTTTCAGATCTCGTTTTCATTTTTTTTTCTACAATACAGATATTTTTAAATTTATGTTGATGCCTGGAAATGTCCTTGCGTTGACAGTAGGGGTTCTTCGTGGTAGAAAGTCCCAATTAGACCTTGAACCGTTTGGAATAGGGAACCCATATCGATTCTGCCTTGGCTATACGGTTGACTGGGTTGTGGTTTTACCGGTTGCAACCTAGTCCACTGTTTAGGGTTTTATTTTGAAGGGATGAAATGAAATATGAGACTAATCTAAGATGCAATCCTATTCTATACTAATCTATCCTATCTAGGAGTGGGATTAAAGGTAATGAGAAGTAAATAGTATTGAGATACATGTTCTGAAACAGATAACTACATACTAGAAATATATAACAACCACAAAATAATATGAGTGCATAAAAATAATCACAATATTATAGCATTAGGCATTTACAACTCGTAGAAATCAAAGGTAACTTGAAAATACATATAGAAAAAGACATAAAACTGTAAGAAAAATCTAACAGGAATCAGGAACACTTTTACTGCCAAAAATAGGAAACAATTACATGACATTCATTGACACCATGATCATAGTTCCATGCCAAAAATGGATTCCAACAACTTTTGTATTCATCCATAATGAAATAATTCTTGCAACAAATGAGCAACAAAATCTCTCTTGTTGAAATTCCTTTTCCCCCTCTTTTATCATTCTTTTATAACTTTTACAAAGTAAGTCCCAAGTGACTTTTCAATTTCCAAAAGTCAGTTCTGACTGTTGGGTTCCTTGGGAACTTGTCACTTTAAGTTTATATTCTCTCCTAAAAAGAAATAAAAGAAATTTTTGAATTACATAATTCTAAGAGGAAGCATTTCCATGGGATTTAATAAACCGATCCCATAATTCACAATCATATGCAATAGCATTTAGCTATCTAGGATCGAGTAAACATAGGGAGACTACGTGAGTCTCTTATTCCCTAGATAAAGAGGCGAACCCCTTAGTGGAGGAAGTATGACAAGTTTTCATGAAATCAATTTTTTGCATGGACGTCCCAACCTAATCTTGCGACACTTATGTAGTGACCTATGATGTATTTCTAACAATTTTGATGTCCTCATCTCTTATTATTCTCAATTCTACTAATTGTTGCTCCTTTGGGATGGGCTCTTCAAAAGGTCCTAGGGGTGACAACTAACACCTTTCAAACACTTTCTCAATGGTTGTGTGTATACTTTGAAATTTTTTCAGTGAAGTAGTAGCATCCTTCTACATTGTTACTCTAGCCTTCTGATAGTTGTCTAGGGTGGCATAGTCCAAATGAATTTCTTCCAATGTCCTTTTAGGCAAATTGGGTGGAATTTCAGTTTTATGTTGTTTCTCTGCTCTTCATCTTTCCTTTGACTTCCTTGACTTTGAGATCATGTTCTTGGGATATTTCAATTAAAACCTTGAATTTGGGCATGACCTTCTAAACCTCATAGAGTTGTTCTATGACTAGATCTTGTGCATATAAATACTCATGTTGTAACACAATAGCATAGGCATGGAACTTTTCTAGGCTCTACTTTTCTTCTATCAGATGTTTATGCTTCAATTGTTAGTACATCCCTTTCATTTTGCAGGATCTCTATTTGTGTCGTCATGGCCAACTTCTCGGCTTCAAGACCCTCGACTTGAGCCACTAATGTATCCTTAGTTGTCTTCAAATCCTATGTTAATATTTATAGAGTCCTCTTTTATGCCTACAAAGCATCATAATCATGTTTCAATTCAACTCCTTCCCGCCTAGCTTCTAGGAGAGGATCTTCCAATAGACTGATTTTTTGTTTAGCTTGTTTCAAATCTGTGGACAACTTTAGTATGTTGTCTTGATTTTCTAATGTGTTGGCCACCTTTGTTGAGGCCATAAATTCTAGTGCTTTATCGGTATGTTTAAATATGGGATTTTTTTGAGTGATGACCATCTCGGGCTATGTGGGGAGTGTAGTTTCTTATGTGTCCTTTGTAGAATATGTTTCTTCTTCAGGTAAAAAATAAAGGAACTTATCTTGGCCACTAAATCTTCCTTGGATGGTGTGTATGCACTAATCCCATTTTATTTTAGAGGGAAGTGTACTCCGATGAGTGGGATAGAAGAACTAGTAGCGGGTGTCTCTATGCCCATATCATGTGGTTGACTGTCTTATCTCTTCCTTTGAGCTTCTTCCTGCACTTTGAGCTCTTATTATTTCTTCTAAGGTTCCTCCCTCTCTTTTAGTTCTTTGGCCTTTTGTTGTAGCTTTGGTTTCCTGTCATTTTCCTCTTATTCCTTCTTTTCTAGAGCTTCTACCTCGGCCTTCTTTTGTAATTCTACCTTGTTAGCTTATGATTCTTGTTGCTTCTGTATGTGGGCTTCCTCTTCCAATGTTTTCAACTCTTCTAACCACTGGGATTCTTCCTTAGATTTTTTATGTTTTTCCTCCTCTATGATTTGCTGATCCTTTTTTATAGCCCATCCATGAGCTTCTTCCACTTCTTGTCGTGCCTTCTCTTGGGCCAACTTTGCTTCTTTACTAGCAATAGCCTTATCTGTACTTTTACCTTTCTTCATTCTTTTGGCCAAGTCCTCAAGATTTTGATCCTACCTGTAAATTTCTTCTTCTGCACAGAATTTATCTACATATGGCCAAGTGACCTTAACATTCATGTAGTGGTTTGCAACTTTCCTATGACCATCATTCCTTCAAAAACTTTCCTCGCTGAAATGAAATATTTATGTGTTTAGTCAACTCCACATCTTCCTTTACGTTAGTGATCTTGTATGTTCCAACTACTCTTGGAAGAGGTTTCCATGATGCGAACGACTGCAATCCTATCTATGAATGTCTTCCTTGCAATTTCCTAGAGGACCGTATGATTTATGATGTAATTGGGAAAAATGTATGGGGCCTTTGATCCTCCATAAATCTACAAATATGTTTCTCCTTCAATTAGGTATCAATCTCCTAACTTGGTCACTATATCAATGGAATTATCTGACATACATTTGGTTGGTTGTCCATTTATGATCGTGTAGAGGGGCATAAGGAACTCCTTGCAAATCTAGTTATAATAACTAACATGCTTTTGTTCCCATAGATCTTGGCAGTAAACATGAATATGTGGCTCTAAAGGGATCCATTTCCATCCCATTCTGGGTAAATTGTTTAGGGTAAAAAATACATCCAAAAGGTATGAGGAAATATGAAAATTGGATTGTTGCAGGAGAATGTCATCCTGTGCACTCTAAATTGCACTTTCATGTTGGAAAAAAGGATAGCTTCCCAATTTAACCTTGGAGGAAGCATATTGCATGATACAATAGGGGAGTCCATTCTATCTTGAATTGCATAGAATCTTATTCCCCATACAACCTACATAAGTGATATGTGTCCATTTGATAGGGTTTCTTCATCCATGTGACATCATATACACTGCTTTCCCTATGACGAAACTGTTTACCTTGGATTCATGCTTGCTTGATGAAGGCTATGTAATCAAGCTTTAATGACTAAACCCATTCGGCCATCATGTTAATATTTGTTGTTGGGAACTTATAATATCTTTCCATGGTAGATGGTGAAAGGAAGCGATGCCTTCACCTAAGGGATATTTGAGGATTCGCCTTGTGGTGTCAATATGTGGGAGAAACCACCTTACCAATTTTATGCATGGGAACACTTCCGACCTTGCCACTACTTTGTGTAATCCATATCATTTGATGTTTTGATATATCAAGATCTCTTCTACACTGGATGATTGATATTATTCTTCTCTAGAGAATTGATACATTCACCCCTAGTGGTATTCAGGTTCTACCCCAATGGTACTTTTGGTATCATCATATTGTATCTAGAGGGTTGGGGCTTGTATTTATTTTTCCATCTCATCACCAGATGATACCTCTTGTACAATCTTGGACTATTGTCTAGTTCTTCGACGAGACATGGAATAATCTTGTGATCCATTATAAACAATATCATTTTCCATGCAGGGTAAATTATGGTGTTGTGATATGAAAGCAAGTTAGTATTTAGATGTATAAATCGGTTTGAACAAACACTTGGTTTCAGAGTTTTGGCCATGTTTTGGTGATGTTATCCCAATGGGCCTAAGATAAAAATGGACTCTATCAATGACAACAGGTGTGCTCAGAACAATTATAAATTTGAAATGTTGTTTTATGGTGTATTTTAAAAGCTCAAAACTTAAGTTTCCTGGTAGAAAGTCGTAGAATAATTCCTATTACAAAATTCCCTTCAATGCTCTTTGTATTACATACATATACTTTTCCAGATGAGCATGGGAAATTTATTCAATTAAGCCTAAATTTTCATGGAGGTAACTAGCTAGTGGAGTGCCTTTTGCTTGCATAGCTTAGTTGAAGGACTATCACAATTTGAAGCAGAAATGCCGTGGGTTCTTCCTTTACAAATATGATGCTCGAGCTTAAATGTTAATGCAAATATGAGAAAGGCACCCCACGCTTTATAAGGTGATTTCATGTAGGGTTTGAAATTTCAATGAGATAAGGATGGAGACCATTGTTAAGGAAAATTTCCAATGACTGGGGCTATGTCAACAACTTACTAGGTTAGATAAGACAGACATCTAAGGGTTTACTTGCAAGACGATTAGACTCATAATTTTGAATTAAGGTCAAATAAATCTATACTAAAGGATAAGGGAGATAAAACTCATGTACCTTATTTATGAAGGTTGATCATAGCCACTCCCTTGCTTCCTTCAGATCTAGTCCTTGCTATCAATCCAAGAACCTGCAACACAAACAAAATGCCTTCCTCAAACAAATTTTGGAGACAAAATATATTATTGAAATCAAAATACATAACATGAATATAAAACTAACTAATCAATTCACATCAAGCTACCAGCCAAATATGATACAATGATAAACACATAATCTATGGAAGGGAAAGATGTCTAATCTTTATTAAACAACAAAAGTACAAATCATGCCTTTTTCTATTCAGAATCTCATCGAAACTAGAGCTCAAGGTCACTTCTACTCACATTCTCCATGAATCCGATTCCAAATATCCACATGCATAAAGGGTAGAAACCACTTGAGGATAATAGTTTTGTGGCAAAGGGATATAAATATTAGTGATTAAGATCAATTATAGGAAGGGAAAGGAGAATAATAGGTAGGCAATTCCTCCAACCTAACATTACTATGACAAAGGATACCCATTTGGTCTATCTCGATACTTCTTTATAGTTGATGAGGATAGTTACTAGATGGTTGCGGAAAGTCTAACCGAGCAGGTAGTTCTTGAACCTACCATAACTCGCTCTTTTCCCGAATTTTTATATATTTTCCATATTTTTTTAGGGCATTGGCACTCAATACAAGGGAAAGGTGCAGATGGTTCACTAAAAAAATATGCAACATGTGAATGCAACATTTTCTTGCATTCCCTCCTTGATAAATGAAAAGGTGCGAATGATTCACTTTTTGCAAGAACATTAAGTGTGAATATGCTCATTTTAAGGGTTACAACTTTTCAGGGTGTTTGGATATGGATGAGGTTTTACTGAATGTTTAGGGCCATAACAAAAAAGGTCAAATCAAATATCTTAAATCCATAGATGTCCTTTTATTGTGAACGAGCAATGACACTAGAAGTGTCAACATTTGTACTGTCGTCGCGGATGGAGAAGTGTCGATTTGAGCTATAACAAATTCCCCCTAATGTGTGTGACCAGAAGGGAAAAGGATGGAAGAAATAGATTATAATAAACAATGGAATGGGATACAGAATAAACATGGCTGGATATTACAAGAATCCTAGCCCCGGCAAAGAACCTAAAACATAAAAGTATGCCAGATAATATTTTCCCTTGAATGCATATGTCTAGGCATAATATGATACAACATGACCACCAAACATAATACACTATAAAACATGACATATATATGAATGATGTAAATAACATGTCCACATGAGAATACACAATGGATCCATGTAATATATATAGAAGTGGTTCATGGCCACGGATATGAGAAACAATGGATCCATTCCAAATAGAAGATCATAGCCACAAATAGATACAAAGTGGATCTATGTCAATCTGTATATCATAGCCACGAATGAATACACAATGGATCTATGTCTCATCATGCATCAAGAGAAAAATATATCACTGAGTTGAGTAATGGTTCCCCCAATGGTACTAGTGTCATATGAAGTGTGGTACAGTCTTGCACAACTTGGGAAATAGAAAAATGTGAGGATGTTATTGTTGACCCAAGGTCTTCCAAACAAATTTCCTAAAGGTACGGATCCTACCCATTTGAATAGATGAGTTGAAGTTGAACATGGAGGATACTATTTGATTACCGGTCATTGATGTATAACATTAACAAACACAAGGAAACCCATCGATGATGATAATGGGCACCAAGGAACCTACTACATTCTAACCAACTGTGAATAGATGTCTTGGAGTCGAACACTTGTAGAATATATCGAGTAGGAGACATTGATGTATTCACACTACCCAATAGCAAGGGAACTTGCCATTCATGACTGCAATCCCAAAGGTACTACCGAGACTCTAGACCTCATTCTCAGAGCAAGATGAGTTGAATTCGATGGGAAGAAACCCATTTCCGAAAGGGAGGAATTTTGGCATCCCCTGACATCTAGCATGAGGAAATATTAGGGACTGATTTGAGTTGTGAAAGGACTGGAACAAAGTTTTATAGAACGGATCGTTGAGTACTTCTCCTGCATGCACTAGATGTAATAGCGCATGGAAGAGACCCCATGAGAAACAAATGATAATGAAATCTATTGATGGGGGTGAGGATATCCACCAATGAGGAAAATGGAATCCAAGGTATAGTACGAATATCGAAATGTGAATAGATTTCTTGATGTCAAACATTAAGGGAAATCATTCAATCAATGACTAATGATGAATTGTCTCTCTTGAGTGCAAGGTTACCTATTAATGATGTAAACAAGTCCAATGTTCTATGACTCTAGGTTAATGCCTCATTGTAGATTATTCATCGTCGATGAGACACAACCCGCTTGTAAGAAGTCAATGGGGACGTTCCACACAAGCACGAGTCCGAACACTAAGTGCAATGAGACATGATGAGAACAAATTGATGCTAGGGAATGGCCGACATATGAGGTCAAGGAAATTGTAGAATGGCCGACACATTCTATATCCTTAAACCTTGAGCACAACACAAAAAGTGACTTGGGCAGCTTTCGACACAAAGGGACCAGTGATATAAATATGTAATGTAGGAGACATTGATAGATTCTCCATATGGTTGCAAGAGTAACCAACCGGAGGAGTAATAAATCTACAATCAAGATTTAATTACTAAGGCCAAATACTAAAACCCAACTTGTTGATAGACTCAAAACTGGTGCTCTATTCAAGGATGACACAACTTGCTACCATAGTTAAACACACATTGGAGACCTTTCCCTTCCCTCTCTTTTTTTTAATCTTTTTTTTTGTCTTTTTCATATTTTAAAGCTTGAAAAATAATAAAAGTATGTTACAATGCATTGGATAAGATGAGCATCGCATGGGCGTGCAACTACGTTCCAAGCACATGGAACAAACCTATGCAAAAAAGGGGTGTGCAAGATGTGGGCGCTTTTGAAGCATGTCTTCTCCAGTAAGGGTAGAAAGATGTGACTGCAGTAAATAGAAAAGGTGAGCAGGCATAGGAGAATGCATTGGAAATAAGAAGCTTAAGGAAAATTGTGTTAGGAATTAGACTATGAAAGCGCAAGTAGTTGTATGCAAATGCTATGTCACAAAATGCAAAATTTGAGAGTCCACTGGATAAATGGATAGAACAAGAGTTAGAGATATCCATGAGGCTTCATCTCGATGACACAGGGGGAATAGATAGGGACTCTTGATCCTAACCCAAACATAGGAATGGGTACCATAAGACAATGAGGTTCTAACTAGGGCACCCATGAGTTGGTAAATCTCTAACATCGAAAATGATGACTTTACTGAGAACAAAGGGATAATGTCACATTTCCATGTGGTGTGATCCTAAGGTGTAAAAAGATGGAAAGGATAAATGAAAATGCATGATGGTCGTGACCTACCTTATATACTATATTAGAAACAAAAATATTTTAAATGGACCACCGATTGGAAAAATTGAGCATGCATTCCAATGTTTCCTATATAATTCATAATATCTTTCAAAATGACATTACTATTGGTAATTTTTTGAAATATTTCATTTTTTTCAATTTTTGAAATAGTATGAAGAGGAAATAAAAGAAATTTAAGCTACTTATAGTACAATACTTACAAGTGGATCCCACCCATACACAAGGGCCTAGGGAGGATACCTCTTCAAATAGAGTCCATTTCTAGGCCCTAAAATGTTCCCTTTGCAATCTTCTAGCTGATAGGATCCCTTACTTAACACTCGCATTATAATGTAAGACCCAAGCCATTTGGAATTGAATTTACCAATCCCAAGATCGTTATGTTGTTGGTTATAGATAAGCAACATGTATTATTTCTTCGAATACATAAGGATGGCCAATTTTTTCATACTAATCCTTCACATGTTTCTTGTGTGATTCGTTAGCAGTAATAGCATCCCTTCTTTTCTCATCAAATTGTTCCAAATATAAGAGATGTTCTTCTAATTGGGTAGTTTCTGAGAGCTCGATAACTAATTTCAAAAATTGGATTTCGCTCAAAAGGTATGGAGTGCTAATCATCAACGTTCATTTCGATAGATTGACAATCATGGTCTACGTTTGTTATGGCTTGATAAGCTATTTTGGTTACAAACAAGGTTGGGGTCATCCAACTGCACCTAGCTTCATTTGAAGGTTCTGGAAACTTCCAAGGGACATTAAAGTAAGAGGTCTTACATTGAGACACATTTTGTGTGGAATTAATGGCAACTATTGGCTATGGCTCGATCAAACCAAGGGTTCAATAGGCATCACCAACAATACACCCTACAGGCACCAGCATTTTCAATACCCTACAAGCAAGATAAGGTATCACTTGAGATGCATTGAGGAATTGAAAATACCATCATAGGGGTTGCGCAGAGGAGGATGGGGTGGTGTTCTCCATGTGCGCATACATTCATTAACTTCTTCAAGCATTCTCCATCGAGAACCACTTAGCATTCATTATTTGTAGCAAACATGACATTCATTCGGAAATATAAACATAAACATACATAGAAACACACTGTGCAATATAGAATAGAACCAACTTCATATTACTACTTGGTGAATTCAAGGTTGCTTACAACCATAACATGAAATTCCATCAAAACTCACTTTCAGCTTACCATCTTACACAATATAGACCAAAAACCACATTATAGTCGCATAACCCTATTACATTCTACAAGATATCTTCTTATCCAAACCCAACCCATTACAAAACATGCCTAAAAATAGGCCCAAGATCTATTTTGGTCGTTAGTCCATGCAAGGGCTCAGCAACGTGCAAAAATTCCATGCGTGGATCATCGTTGATGTGTGTCATGTGGATCTCACATGCTAGTCTCCTCGATGCGCCTCTTGCTACCAATTTTGTTCCTTGGAACCCGAACTTCTTCCTCAAAACTTGGGTTCCAATAACCCCCCAACACTATGCTTGGCTTGTCCTCGATCCAATATTTAGCCCTTGAAAATATCCTACTATACTGAAGCAAAAACAGTAGTCTATGTGGTGAGTTCTGATATATGCACATCCAACTAACCCACGAACTCTATCAAACTTTAAAAATCACTATTGAACTGGGAAGTTTTCTCCAATGTCACAAATTGTGGTTGAGGTCATTCAAACTCTCCTAACTCAAAAGCTCTCTTTTACTTTTCATGCACCTTGGTAATTTTCTGGTACTATGCTCCTTCCTATTCTTGGAAATGCATGATCTGCATAGGTATCTGTTGTTGATTGACGTGATTTGAATCTATCTCCTTGGTCAATGTTGAGATCTCCTTCATGGCCTTCATGCACACAGTCATAGGTAGTTATGGAATTGACTACTTCTTGGTCTTTACCTGATCCTCCAATGTCCTAATGTGTCCCTCTTTCTGAGTGACCTCTGGTGGTTCCTACATATACGACCATAACTGAAAGCTAGTATTGACCAGTTTTGTCATCCCCTGTACTTGTTCCTTAGCTTTCCCAAATGTTTCCTCAGCTTGTGCAATCTATTGCTTCAGCTTGGCTTGCTCTAGAGTCTCTTTTGTGTCCAGTTGTTCTTTCAATACCACATTTTGTATATCCAATCCATGTATGAGCATCTTGATTTCTTCACATTGTTGGTGAGATGGTTCTTGTACCACTGTCTCTTGTGCTTCCTCCCGTGCAACTAGATAGGGGTCCTCCACTGCAGCTACCAAGGATGCGTGTGCAACAGCTTCTGTGGCATGCTTCTGTTGTATGTCATTGTATGCTCTACTTAGGTCCAACTAACACGCACCCATTTCTTGCATCAATGTGAGCATTTAGTCCTAAAACTGTTGAAATGGCACCTACACCAAGTTGACCTAAAAAATTGTACAACTAGATGCTATTGATGAGGACGCCTCTACTTCCTTGATTGTAACCACTCAAGGGTGTATGATCAATACCCTCTTTTATACTAATTTCATGTTGTGCTACTCAGTTCCAAGCGTAGATCTGCATGTGGTGTCCTCCAATTCCATCCTAGAGCCATTTGGGATTAGGCTATCCAACTGCAATTTGGTTTTCAGCTTGGATAGTTGTTTGGCATAGTCCAATTGAAGTACCTATTGTGAGTCCAGGTTGAATTCAATGGTACTTATTATCCTTTGGAGCATCAATTCTTTCTTGGCCTCCCCTTTTTTCTCATAAAAGAGTTGTGCTTTTACCCTTTTCCCCTTGGGTAATGAGGTGTGGTATGGCAACCCACCCCTCGCTAGTTTTGTTGTTCTGGATACTCTTATTTCTACTGCTCTTCCTCGTCACCATTCTTTTGAGTGATAGTTACGATGTGCTTCTTTTTATTTTGCGGTTGGGACAGTCCTAAATTTGCTTCTTGTTCTTTCTTCTTCATTTTCTCGCTAAGAAAGGGGGAACCGCGCACTGTAATGCCTTTCTAGTTATTTTTCTTCTTCTTTGGATTACCCTTAGGGGTATCCAACATCTCTACATTAGAGTCTAGCTGAATTTGGTACTTTGAGGGCCAATACTTCATGATATCCTTATTGTCTTCTTCAATAATATAAAAGGACATGACCTCCATCCTATCCTCAGGATTCCTAAACAGATATATGAAGACATTATGTGTGTCAATCACGAATCATACCACTAAATCATACTTGTCTATCATGTGTGTGGGAATCCGGTATGATTTAGCTATGACTTGATTCATCTCCGTGTACCATCATTGGAACATGGTGGTTGTTTCTTGTTGTATTCCTTGTCGCATCTATATTTCCACACATTGAATTCAGGTTCCAAGAAGCCATATGTCTCTAGGGTCTTGAACTTCTTCCATTCAGGTGGCTTCCATGATATCATGTCACTGAGAAACAAAACCCAACTAAAGTGAAAGTATTTACCTAGGTTCTATGTTTCTAGGAAATCTTCAATGAATTCCTATAGCAGGTACTTGACGTCCAATTCATCTTGATGCCTTGGTTGCACAGATCAATAGAGAATACCACCCCCACCAGGAATTCAGCCTTCTGACATATTTGCACCACTTTATGTGCCAACACCTACGTTTCAAACCAAACCTCAAGATCTGTGATAGTCGAGATGATTGTGCCTCTGGTACTTGTATGTGTCTTATACTTCTGGTAGGCCTCTACTTGTCAGAGGTCATGTGCTCTAATAGTTTTGTCATCGTCTTCACCCATGTTTGGAAAACCACTTACTTTTTGAATTAGGCCCTCACCGATGGCGTAGGGATGGTCCAACCATAGGAATCCTCCATGTAGCGTACTTCGGAAAAACATGACGCAGTGCATAATACTTTACTCATGCCCAAAATGAGGCACCTCCAATAGCGTCATGATGCCTGATCTAACTAGTTTATTTTCTCGTTCCTTTGAAATGCACATTTCTGTGCCATTTGATTCTTGTTTGATCACTGCGTACTCAAATAGTTGAAGGTTGGGAAACTTTTGTTCTCATCTTTCATATTAAATTATGTGAGGAACCTCCAACAATTAATTAATGAAAATGCACGATATATCGTAAATAACAGAACACATAAGATATTTATTGATCGCGGGCCACTTCGAGGGGGAAACCTCCTTTGAGCAAGATCAATACAAATAACTCGTGGATGCCTTCATTGGCCTCAACATGTACTTATATACTAATTCTATGTGTCTAATACTATGGATCAATACCATGGAACATATAATACTACAGGACGACTTACAAATCATATGCATCCAATACTATGGATCAATACCATGGAACATAAAATACTACGGGACGACTTAAAAAGTATATGTGTCCAACAAAAATATACTAACAAAGTAAAGAGAAGGGTTGACACGGGTTCCTAACATCCCCTCCCCCTTAGAAAAAGCTTTGTCCTCAAAGCTTTAGATGTGGAAATTGTTGTTGAATCTGAAGGAGTGGTTCCCATGTAGTATCCTCTGGTTGCATTCTGTGCCAGTGAATTAATACCTATGTGATAGATCGAGAGCAAACCTGGCGAGTGGGCCTATTGAGGATGGCCTCCGAATCCAAAAGGATGGATCCTTCATTATCCAATTCTGGTAAAATAGTTTGTCCTATGATGTTGGTTCCAAGAACTTTCTTTAGACAAGAGACATGAAATACTGGATGAATGCAGGAAGAAGGAGGGAGTTCCAATTTATAATCAATGGACCCAATATTCTGAAGAACCTTATATGGCCCATAGAACTTTGGAGTGAGCTTATGACGCCCTTTGAGTTTCAGGGACGATTGCTTGTAAGGCTGTAGATGAAGAAAAACCATATCACTTGCTTGAAAAGTGCGCTCAAAACGGTGTTGATCGGCTTGTTGTTTCATTTGATTTCTTGCCATGTGAATATTGTCCTACAAAATGCAAATAATCTTATCGCGGTTTCGAAGAACCGTGTCGACTTCCTGAATTGGTGAACTGCAGGGGTGTATGGAAGAAGAACTGGCGGTGCTTGAACATAGACTGCTTCATATGGTGTCATTTTAGATGCAGTGTGGTAGGAGCTATTGTACCACCATTCAGCGAGAGGGAGCCATTTTCCCACTGATGTTTTTGTTTGGAGGTGAAGCAACGCAGATAATTTTCCAAACATTTATTGATAATTTCAGTCTGACCATCTGTTTGTGGGTGATTACCTGAACTCATATTCCGTTTGGTGCCAGTGTGACGAAATAGTTCTATCTAAAAATGAGTTGTGAAAGTTGCATCGCGATCCGAGACAATGGAAGAAGGGATTCCATGAAGACGAAAGATCTGGTCCAAGAAAATTTGTGCGACTAAGGAGGTGGTATAGGGATGGTCGAGGGCACAAAAATGACTATTTGGAGAGGTGATCAACCACAACCAAAATCACTGTATTCCCTCCAGATTTAGGGAGCCCTTCAATGAAATCCATAGAAATATCTGTTCAAATCCATGTAGGGATGGGAAAGGGTTCGAGCAATCCCAGAAGGAGTGTCATTTCACCCTTGTTGTACTGGCAAGTATCACATTCAGTCACCATCTGTTGAATTGTCCTATCCATTCCCTTCCAAAAGAAGTTACGCCGTGACCACTCATACGTTTTGAGGAACCCAAAGTGCCCTGTCAATGGAGAAGCATGGATTTCATAAAAGACATCATGTTGAATATCTGTGCTATGGGGAAGCACCAGAAGACCCTTGTATCTCAGGGAAGCACGATCCCAAGAGTAATGTGGTACAACAGAAGGGTTGTTGGCCAACCGTTGGAGGATTTGAGATAATGAGGAGTCATTGACATAGCCCTGTTGAACAATTGCAACCAATTTGGAAGGGGCATAGAAATAGCTGAAATTGAAACTTGGTCATCAAATGTGCGAGAAAGAGCATCCGCCAAAAGATTGTCCTTACCCTTCTTGTAAGTGATCTCATAGTCATAACCCATGAGTTTGCTAACCCATTTATGTTGTGTTGGGGAGGAGACCCGTTGTTCCAGGAAATATTTTAGACTCTGGTGATCAGTCTTGATGCAGAAATGATTCCCTAATAGGTATGGCTACCACTTCTGTACTGCATGCAAAATAGCCATCATTTCCTTCTCATATGTATAGGCAGCTAAATTCTTACCAGAAAGGGCTCTTGAAGGTGGAAATCCTACTAGTAAAGCAAAGACACCTGCATATCTATCCAAAATGTGTTGTAGATCCAAAGGAGGAGTGGAGTCGACTGATGGGTGCATCTGAATGGAATGGAGCTGAGCGATGACACCATGTGAATTCTTGTTAAGGAGATTTTCCATGCGATGTGAATTGATGATGCAGAGAGACCCTGGTTGTAATCTCGTCAATGTGTGTTTTTTCCCATTGACTGGAAAATGGATCCAAAGTTCAGCAAAATCCCATAATATGGGGCCAAGTGTGTGCAACCATTGAGCACCCAAAACCACATCACATCCACCTAAGGCCAAGGAAAACATGTCAGAGTGTAGGTTATAATCTCCCATAGAGATACGCACATTGCGACACTTCCCCTTGCAAGTTAAGGTGCCCCCATTGGAAATCATGACTTCAAAGTTGGAGCAAGGATGGACAAAACAATCATCTTGTTTGGAAATTCGAGGGTCAATGAAGTTATGAGTGCTACCAGAATCAATGAGTATTGTAAGAGGGAGCTTCTTGAAGTAACGCCTGACCTGCATTGTTTGTGGGGTGGTGACTCCAGCTAAAGCATGGAGAGATATCTCTGGGTGGTTGTCCTGAGATGGAGGGTCAACAGGAGGCTGCTAAATGTCGACCTGATCATCTATTGCATATGGAGCTTCTTCACCAATTTCAGAGGTAGGAGGAGAATCCATATCCAAGAGATGGAGCTTTTGCTCAACACATCTATGTCCCCTAATGAATTTATCATCACAATTATAACAAATCCCTTTTTCTCTGCATGCTTGCATCTCTGCTTTAGACAAATGCTTGATAGGAGTTGGTCGAGGAGCTGGTGTGATGGGAGATCATTGGGAAACCATATTTCTGAATGGAACAAAAGTGGATTTGGAGGGTTGTTGGGTTGTGATATTGTCCTCCGCTAACTTAGCCAACCCAAGGACTTCCATCATTGTAATGGGACAAAACATTTTAACCTCATATCGGATTGCGTCTTTCAAACCACCGACAAAACAAATCCTTTAGAATTCATCAAACAATCCTTCCGTGTGATTGGCTAGTTTCTCAGATTCTGTCTGATACTCTCTCACAATGCTAATTTAGCAAATTTTAGTGAGTGCTCCTGTGAATTCATCAAAAGCAATAGGACCAAAATGTTGCAAAACAAGTTGGAAAAAATCTGTCCATTTTGGCTCTACATGAGCCTTGATGTACCAACGGAACCATTGAAGGGCTTCATGTTCCAAATAAAAGGATGTAAGTGGAACTTTGTTAGCATCAAAAGTATTATGCAAACTGAAATATAGTTCTACCTGGTAGATCCATCCAGTCGGATAATCACCATTGAAGCGAGGAAAATCAATCTTTGGCCCACAAAAAGTGTTGGAAGAAGATAACCCAGTGTCTGCATAAGAATCTGGCTTTCGTCTATTGTTCATGGTTGCAGGCTGAAGATGGAGGCCGAGAATTTTTTCATCCAGATCTTGGAGTTTGGTATTGAGGGCTGCAAGTTCTTCCTCCATGTCTTTTGCTCTTGATCGGGTGACAACCATAGCCAAGTTTTTTTTGTAAAGGGTAGAAAAACAAAAACAAAAACTTCTTTAGTAAAGGAAAATTTGGATTTGGGAAACACTCTGATGGTTAATTGGGGTTTGACTAGGTTTTGGACACTTTATAATGGACAGGGAAGCAGAAAATGGGAATTTCAGAAGAGGGGTGAAAGAATGGGAAATTTTGTAAAAGATGGACAAAGAAGCAGAAATAGGAAATGAACACTGTGGCAAAATTTGAAGGCGATTGGCTGAGAATCGAAGAAGTTATGGCAAACCCTAAAAATAAAAAGATGTGTGATGTCTGGCTTTGGGAAGTGGAATTTGGGATAGGGTCCTCAGGAATGAAATATGTATAATGGGATTGCAGGGGTATCTGTGAATTTTCAAGGGAAACGGAGTTAAAGTGAAGAAGATGTGGCGAAAAAACAAAATTTTATACTCTATACATGTAATCTGCTATTTATCAGCTGTGGACAAATGTAATCTGTTATTTATCAGCTGGAAATAGATATGGACCCCAGGTATGCTCGGCTTCCTAACGGTTCAGGGGATCCACTCGGCCACCAATGTTGTCTAACGGCTTGCATATTGGGGCAGTACCCCTCACTCCACGACACAAGTAAAATTGATAACCGCTTTGCCACAAATGATAGCTCTTGGTTTACCTCATGGGTGGGAACTAGTCAATTAGGTAGGGGTCATTTCCCTTTTTGCTGGAAGGTCCTCTCAAAGGGCCAGCTACTTCAGGGTTCCTGTGGTACTCCTCACAATGAGTTTTAGGGCTATGCCCAAGTACTTCCCATAGTTAAGCGGATGGAGATTTTTCCCGGATCTGAACCTGAAATTGAAAGGAACAATACAAATGCAAAACAAAAAAATTTGGCAAAAATTCCACCCAACTAGCCCAAGAAAGTGCTCTGATACCAGATGTGAGGAACCTCCAACAATTAATTAATGAAAATGAACGATATATCAGAAATAACAGAACACGGAAAAGATTTATTGATCGCAGGCCACTTCGAGGGGTAACCTCCTTTGAGCAAGCTCAATACAAATAACTCGTGGATTCCTTCATTGGCCTCAACACGTACTTATATACTAAGTCTATGCGTCCAATAATATGGATCAATACCATGGAACATATAATACTATGGGACAACTTACAAAGCATATGCATCCAATATTATGGATCAATACCATGGAACATATAATACTATGGGATAATACAAACTATGGATCAATACCATGGAACATATAATACTACAGGATGACTTACAAAGCATATGCGTCCAACAACAATATACTAACAAAGTAAAGAGAAGGGTTGACACGGGTTCCTAACAAATTCCATGAATCTCATCGAGGGTACTTTTCCCATCAATGGCCCTATGATATATACTCTAGTGGGATTTCAACCACTGGCACCTCTGCTTCATTTACTTCCTTAGCTTTTGTTCACATTTTGGGTGTGATGGAGGTCGACATGGTGGTGTGCATGGCTGCAACTTCTTTTCTCTCAGATCTGGTCACTCTGCTCTCCTTGCTTGTTCACAACAACTCTTATGCAATGACTCTCCTTTTTTCCTACTCTCACACATGGACTGAAATGAAATTCCCATGCTTCTACCTTTGAATTTTACCCCAACGTGCTCGTTGAGGTCCCCTTCTTCTATAACTACTTATGTATACAACCTGATTTGTGAAATCCACCTTTTTGGAGCACGATCCTTCCTTGCGATGATCAATGATTGATCGAACTAACGGTGTGTTGATCTTATGTAATGATTGTTGATTCCATCATGAATGAAACAAGCTACTTGTATTTATTATGTTTCTTTTTCCAAATTTCAAGTCTACTTACCCGCTTGACTCATCCAATTGACCAAAATTAGCAATAAATGACTCTCTACCACCTATTAACTCGAAAAACGGTCACCTATCTACCTAACATGTCTATTGTTCTATGCGATTAGTGATGCAATCCCCCCTTTACTTTGGTTTCAAAGTTGTTCTCGATCAGTTGTACCTTTTATTCAAATACCCAAAAAGACACTTCCTAACAATATGTGCCAGATTTACTTGCATAGAGTGACTTACGACTCAATTTTTACAACTATGTGACTTTATTTCCCTCATGATTAACACTAACTCCTAGACTCTAACCTACTATAACTTATTTATGAATGATAGAAACTTACAAATTTTTTGGGCCCTAAGAGCCATGACACAGCTTGAGGTGAATTCCATTGATGATCCCCTTCATGGGTTTTCCAACCAAGGTGGAAAACTTGGTTGCACCTACTTCTATGATGAATAGGATCTGAATGGACCCAACCATCCATCCTCATTTTTCTTGGATTCTTTAGAAAAAAAATTCCATACATCAAAACGAGTTCACTTGGTTCCAGTATCTTTCTCTTAATGTTTCATTCATGCCATGCTTTATGTCTCTTCTTCTTAACTAATTGACTAAACCCTGCAATAAATCGGTCTTCTTCTAGATCCATCAACTCATCCAACCTGCATTGGAGGGATTCATCATATGTCATATTTGTGGAAATGGCTATGCACAAGCTAGGGACAACCAATTCCACTGGCATAAGTGCTTCTTTTCCATATACTAGCCTAAATGGGGTGTGCTTAGTCAACCTTTTACACATTATTTTGTATGCCCACAGTACTACTAGAATGCGTTGATCCCAGTCGTTATGATGTATATGGTAGACCTTCGTTAGTGCCTGCTCTAATATCTTATTGAATGCCTCCACTGTTCCATTTACCAGAGGATGGTAGGGCATACTCTTCTTATAATATATCATGAACTCTTCAGTTAGCACGCAGATGGTGGAATTCAGGAAATGAGTTCCCTAATCACCCATTAACACCTTGGGTCATCCAAACCTAGTGATGATATGCTCTAATATGAATTGTGTTGTGGTATATGATGTACAGTATTTTACTGGAGCAACTTCCACCCATCGTGTCAAATATTCCATCACGGTAATGATGTACTACATGCCAGTCCTTCGCATCTGTCAGCTTATTGGACCCATGAAATCAATGGCCCATTTTTCAAATGGATCAAGGGAAGTCACCAGGAAGAGGGGCATATCAACCATGTGTGATGGCTTCTTGACCCCTTGACATACATCACACTGTTTGCAATATATCTTGGCTTCTTGAAATAACGAAGGCCACCACAATCCTACATGCATCACTTTATGTGTAGTAGCCTTGCCCGCATTATGCCCTCCTATAATGCGTTCGTGTGCCTCCTAGAGGATATGTAGTCATTCATATTCTAGTACACACCTATGCACGATGCCATCAGCCCCCAATTTGTAAAATTCTCGCCAATCAACTGGAAATCAACACTTCTCGTCACTAGCTTCCTGCACTGCACAACTGTGTACTCTTCTGGAACATGTCCTATTGCTAGAAATGTTGTTATTTCATTGAATTGGTCAGGTACCACCTCAATCCGATATAACTGTGCATCGGGGAGATCATCATCCATACTTCCGCTAGTTTTTCCTTATTCAATCTTGGAAAGATGGTTTGGCATAACATTGTACTTCTTAGGCTTGACCATGACTTCAAATTCAAAATCTTGGAAGAGGAGAAACCATCTACATATGTGCCCCCCCCAACATTTGCTTGTTGACCAAGTAATTCAATGTATAATGATCTATGAAAAACTTGAATGCACTTCCCAATAGGTAGTGTCAAAATTTCTACAGTGCATACACCATTGCCAATCATTCACGCTCAATTGTAATATAGTTCTTCTCAGCTGGAGACAACTTCTTGATGCCAAAGTACATGAAGTGATCGGTGTTCTCTTCTCTTAGATGGGATAGCACCGCTCGCAACACTATTGATGATGCATCCACATGCATATGAAACATGTGATCCCAATTTGGAAAGATTGGAATAGGCACTATAACTAGCTTATCCTTTAGAGAAACCATTGCTTGATGGCATTCCTACGTCTAGATGTACTTGATATATTTCTTCAATATTTGTTCCAATGGAACTATGATACTGCTGTAATTCCTGATGAACTTATTATAATAACTAGTGTGGCCCAATTTTATGCGCAACCCTTGTGTTAGGTTCGGCATATTGACTATGCCTGAAATCTTATCCATGACGACTAATAAACCTTCCTTGCACATGACATGTCCTAAGAGGATCCTGAATGGAGTGAAAAATACACTTCTTTAGATTCAGAGATATTTTCATTTTCCTACAATTGTCCAACATCAGTCACAGTACTTGCAAATGATCCTTTAGCATACTGAGCACTATCCAATCATCCAAGTATACCTCAAATAATTTATGCATGAACTCCTTGAATGTAGCTACTACTATTCTTGACAACATCGTCGACGTATTATTCAGCCCGAAGGGCATCACGTTGTAAACAAAGGAGCCACATTCTATAGAAAAATTGGTCTTCTTTCAGTCCTCCTCTACTATGCGTACCTGATGGTATTCGAAGAATTAATCAATAAAATAATATGCTTCCCATCCTCCCACATTATCTAATACTTCATCTGTGAATGGTGTGGGTAAAGGGTCATGTACACATACTACATTCAAGCTTCTGAGGTCGACATAGATCTGAATATCCCTTATCATTTTTTCTTGGACCACCATCGGGCTAATCCATTTGTATTATTCAACTGGAAAAATGATTCCTGCATCCAACATGTGGCCTAGCTCCTCGCACACCTTCTCTTTATACCTAGGTTTCAATCTGTATGGTCTCTTCTTTACTAGCTTGGCCCCTTCCTTGAGTTCAATTTTTATTTCCCCCAAGGAACCTGCGAACCCCTTCATTTCTGAGAAACTATGCAGAAAATATCTCCATATTCTTTTAATAGTTTCACTATGTGGGTGACTGTCTCTTGGTCCCAATAGTCTCTTATAACTACCATTTTGGGTGCCTCTTCCATTCCAATATTGTACTTCTTTGTTTTAGGAGGTGAATCTCTAAATTCTAGTGCAATATTGGTAGAGAGATTGTCATATATCATGATGTCCCTTGTAGTCTCCCTGATTTATATATTGCATGGGTCTTCTTATCCATATAGATCTATGCTATCCACTTTCCAACAACACACTGGTTAATTCATCCACACCAATTTCTTATGTTACGCGCAAACTGTTATTTGCGCAGTATCGTGCTTTGGTCTTTCTCCAAAGATGAAATACTTCATCTGATGGAGAAGTTTTTCGAGGTTAGGATATGTGGTACTAAATCTAAATGTGGCAATAAATTGGGTAGACATCTTCTCCCAACTTCTCGTCTTCCTTCTTCTTTCCCATTGTATGTACTAGTTGCGTAGTACCATGTCCAAAGTATGGAAAAATCGCTCTACCCATTGGTTGCACAATACATTCTTCATCATCCATATTTGTAGAGAAAATTGAATATGTGATCTAAATGGATATCGGTGGTCACCCACCTATTCCACTGGATTAAAATAGTTTGGCAGTTTGACAATTTTTTTCATATTTTCGTGTCTAAAATTTTCGGGGCCATTTTGAGGCTCTAAATGATGTTTTTTGGCAATTCCATAGTCCAATCACTTCCAATGGAAAGATTGGATAGGTGAAATGTGTAATTCTTAGATAGACCTTTCCAATGGGAAACCAAACACCCTAAATGAATATCGTATGCAAATGTTATGCCACTGAGAAGTTGACACCTCAAGTAGCCACCTTAGGGCCTGCAAACCCTTTTACAGCTCATCTCCTAGGGTTAGGTTTTTGATGTTTAGGTTTTTCCCATCATGTTTATGATAAAAATACCCTCTGGCCTCCTTTTTCTAATCAACTTGTGATGAATGAACATAGCTGCCACATCTCTTCTCAGAGATAAAGCTACCACCATTCTAGCTGCTTTATTTACAATATGTTATATTTTATTCAGTTAATAGAATTTGAGTTTACTATATCACTCTGATTCCTACATTATATATGTGTATGTGGTTCTATATATGCTCTTTCATTTCGTTCTCACATAAATATAGATCAGTGGTATCAAAGCAACCTTCTCTTTTGTTATTTCTCTGTGCATGTCCCCGACAAGGTCAGAATACATACAGCTAGGTCTTGAACTAGGTGAGCTTGAGAAAGACTGCCCTTGGTGGCCCAAAACACCTCCCATGGCCGAGGAAAATATAAAACATGGAGCAGGGGGATCCCATTCATGTTGCTCAAGGAATCCCTTGCAAACAGAGGAATGAGATGATGGACAATTTCTCCCAAATATTTCGACGAATGCTGGTAGAAACAGAGGGATCAATTCAGAGGAACCACACCCTTCAAGGTATAAGTTAGCTTTGATATTCCTTTATTTGAAGGCCAAATAAATGTTGATTCCCTAGATAAATGGTTGAGTCTGCTAGAAGGGTAAAATATCACCTTTGCGCTCCTTAAGGTTGCCCCCCGTGTCAAAAATTGGTGGGAAATTTATTATGAGCAAAACTTAAGTAAGGGGTCTGAAATGCTCAAGGTCGATCCCACTTGGGCCTCTTTTATAGATGTTGTTAAGGAAAAATATTACCCTTTGGGAAACTATGGTGACCAATACACAAGATGGACCACACTATGTCAAGAGAGTGACCAAAAAATGTTAGAGTTCACAAATACCTTCCATACCTCACCCACCAAGCTGGGCATCAAAGAATCCGAGCGGCATTTGGTTCTAAAATATTGTGGGGGAATACATAGGTACATCCAAACAGAAATGGATTTTCTATACATCATCATTAGGAGCCACTTATCAATATGCTATCAATATCGAGAAAAAATTCAAGCAGAAGAACAAGCGGGGGTTTGGGCCTGTGAATCTGCTGCAAAAGCAAGGAAAGAACAACCCTATCTCGTAGAAAAAGGGACAAAGAAAGGAAAACTATCCCCTAGATAGCCAGTCCAAGCCACAAGCAAAGAAGGGGAATGGAAAAACAAAGAAGGGCACCAAGAAATGAATGTGTAAGTTCCATAAGAGCCCGTAGAACAACATTGATGAGTGTCACTTAAAGAAGTCATTGGTGGCTGAGATCAAAGCTTCAGAGCCATATCCCAGTTTAGGATATGATTCAAAACCCAGCATAGAAGTCATAGATAGGGGGAAGCGGGTCATTGACGCAGAACCCAACATCAACATCGCTACCAAAAAGTTTCAACTCAACGATCTAGAGGAGCCAAAGGAAGGTGATCACCTATTCCACTCACAAATGTGGGTAAAGGGAACTCCACTGCATTTCATTGTTGACAACAAAAGCCAAAAAACTTGATTTTGACAGAGGTCATCAAATGGTTGAAGTTTCGACCAACACCACACCGGAAACCCTACAAAATTGGGTGGCTCAGCTAGAGATGGGACATCCGCGTCAGTACAAAATGTCGACTACCCTATGGCATTAATCCCTTCAAAGATGAGGTAATGTGTGATGTAGCCCTGCTCGAATTTTTTTATGTTCATTTAGGATATCCATATATGTGGAAGCGTTATGTTTTGTATGAAGCTAGACCTCACAGTGTCATTATTACTTTGGGCAGTCAACTCTACAGGATACTAGAGATAGTTCCCCCTACTCTAGTGTCTCTCATCACAGCTAAGAAGTGCAAGAAGGTAATCTCCCAGATGGGAAAAAGTTTCCTCTTCATGATTCGCTCTAAAGGGGAACAAAATATCATAGAAACATCCACCGCCTCCACACATGATATCTCTATACAGAAAAAGCAGGTGGATAAGATCGTGGAAGCACACAAAGACATATTTACCACCCCTGTTGGGGTTCCATTACATTGCTAGGTCAAACACTCAATTGATTTAGTACCTGGCGTGCCTCTACCTAATGAGATAGTATACATGTATTCCCTCGTGGACAATTAATAAATCAAGCGACATTCAAGAATTAATCCAAAAGGGGAACTTCCAACCAAGATATTCACCTTTCAATAGCCCAATTGTGTTGGTGCAGAAGAAATATGGGACATGGTGACTATGTATTGATTTTAGAGCTCTAAACAAAATCATAATTTGCAATCGGTATTCCATTCCTTAGATAGATAAATTTATTTACCAACTCAAGGGTGCCAAGTATTTCAATAAGATTGATTTGAATTTTGGGTACATTAGGTACTAATTGAGTTGACATATGTTTGGAAGACCACCTTCAAATATCGAGAAGGCCTTTTTGAGTGGTTGGTCATGCCTTTCAACTTGACTAATGCTCCAACAAATTTCATGAGGTTAATGGATTATATTCTCCATCCAATCACCAATTCTTTTATGGTTGTGTATCTAGATGACATCCTCATCTACAATAGAATGTGGGCAGAACATTTGCATAGTATTCAACAGGTCCTCATCACCCTACAACAACACAAGTTATATGCAAATCTAGAGAAGTGCTCATTTTTTATGGAGAGAATTAAGTATCTGGGATGCAACATGGATTACCATGGTGTGTATGTGGATTTTTCCAAGATCCAATCCATTCTCGACTAGCTAACTCCGAAAAATCTCATAGCGCTTTGCGACTTCCTAGTCCTTTCCAACTTCTATCGCATATTTGTGTTGGGATTCTATCATATCGCTTGGCCCCTTAGCCAAGTGACGAAAGGAGTATATAAGGCCAATTTTGGGGGGGTCAATTCACAACAACAAGAATTTAAGGAGCTGAAGCAGCACTTAGGTTCAACACTCGTCCTTACCTTACTAGATCTACAACAACCCTTTGAAATTGAGACATATGCTTTAGATTATGTTATTGGGGAAATCCTCACTCAGCATGGCCATCCAGTGGCATATCATAGTGAGACACTCTCAGATGCAGTCTACAAATACCCCTCCTATAACAAGGGAATGCATTCTATTTTCCAAGCTTGTCTCCAATGGAAGCATTACATTCTCGGCAATGAGACAATCATCCACATTGATCACAATCCCTTGCAATTCATGCAAACACAAGGGAGGATGCATAGTGATTTCCACCAAAATTGGTCCACATACTTGTAAAAATTCCACATGAACTTCAAGTATAAGAAGGGAAGCACCAATCAAGTTTCCAGTTGCCTCAGTTGACCTCCAGTGGAAGCCTTGACTATGGTGATCAAATCTTGTGGCCATGAGACCTCTGGGGGGCCTCAACTATATGACAGTGATCCCGAGTTTGCTTTCGCCTATCAAGCATTATGTGTAGGCACACTAGTGGTATAATTTCATCTCTAGGAAGGTCTATTATTCCATATGGGCCATCTTCATTTTCCTTCAAGTGAGCATGCAAAGCTGATTTGGGAAGCACATTACAATCGAGTGCCAAGGAACTTTGGCATAGAAAATACCAAGGAAATATTGCAAAATTATTCCTATTGGTCGAAGCTCTGACCAGATGTCAGCAAGTATATAAGATCATGCACTTCCTGCACCATCGCAAAACCTGCCATCAATAAGCAATGGATATACATATCTTTCCCTACTCCCAATGGGCCTTATGAGTCCATCTCCATGGACTACATGTCAGGACTACCTTCCACAAAGCATGGTAATAGCCGTGTGTTTGTGGTCATGGATCGCTTCTTTAAGATGGCCATTCTGACAACCTGCAACAAGAGAATCACCGTCAAATCCATTTCTAAGCTATTCTTCGAACGTGTTTGGGTTCATTTCGAGCTACCATAGACTATCATTTGATATTGGGATATCAGATTCTTGAGCACATTTTGTTCTATCCTATGTTTACTAATGGACACCAAACTCACCCAATCAACTACCTTCCACGCCCAAACCAATGGATAGACAGAAGTGGTCAATAGGATGATTGTGCATATTATTAGGATGTAAAATTATAAAACTCCCCACACATGGGATAACTGTCTTCCATATATTCAACATATCTACAACAGAACCCTTCACATCTATACTAGACACAGCCTTTTCCAGGTGTGCTTGGGGTTCCAACTATTGGCCCCAATTGATGTAGCTCTACCCATATCCTCAACACATGAGGAATATTCCCATGCTCACACTAAGGTGGACAAGGCCACTCAATTTGTTGAATGAATTTAACAAATCCATAAAAAAATCCATGACATTCGAGAGAAAGTCGATGGCAAGTACAAGCAGTGACATGACGAACATTGCTTTCTTCACAAATTTCATGTGGGTGATAAGGTTTGGTTGAATTTGCAGAAAGAGCGGTTCATAGTACCTCATTGAAAACTTTGTACACTTTGATATGGTTCATACACCATCACCAAGGAAGTCGGTGAGAATGCCTTTGAATTAAGCATGCATCCCTTTCTTGGCCTGCACTTGGTATTTAACGTGGAGCACATTTTCCCATATTTCCCACTGTTGTTGGACACCTCAGAAGTGGCATAGTAGTTGGCACCATCGGAACTCAACATTGATTGTTTGGAGCAGGTTATAGTTTTTAATATCATGGATACGCAAGTGAAGGGCACTCACCGATAACACGTTTAGCTCTATCAAGTTGTCAAAGCAAGGCAATTTCTCCATCAAGTCAAGTGGCTCACCGGGAATCAAATTAAGTAGAATTTTCTCTATCTGGTGCGGGAACTTAACACAATGGATACCTTCTTCCTAAGGGGGGAGGACTGATCCAGACATATATTGGTGGCCACCCACCTATTCCACTGGATTAAAATAGTTTTTCTAGTTTGGTATTTTTTTTATAGATTTTCATGTCCAAAACTTCTGAGGCCATTTTGAGGCATTAAATGATGTTTTTTGGCGATGCCACAATATATCTGTAACCTAAGGAAGGACTGGACAGGATAAATATGTACTTTTCAGCTAGAACTTACCAACAGGCTATGAGCACCCTAAACTGAGATCGTATGCAAAATTTATTCCCCGAGAAGTTGACACCTCATGGCCAACAAACATTTTTACGGTTCATATCCTAGGGTTAGGTTTTTGATGTTTATGGTTTTTTCCTTCATGTTTATGATAAAAATTCCCTTTGCCCTCCTTTTGTAATCATCTTGTGATGAATGAGCATATATTCCACATATCTTCTTGGAGATAAAGCTACCACCATTCTAGTTGCTTTATTTTAGAGTATGTTCTATTTTATTCAGTTAATAAAATTTGATTTTACTGTATCACTATGTTTATGGAATTACATTTGTGTTTGTGGTTCTAAATATTCTCTTTCATTTCATTTTCACATAAATTCAGATCAATATGCTCCCTGGGATCCTCAGTCGCTCTGAACCTGTTTAGAATTTCCAAGTCTGTGCAAGGCTGGAACATCACCTTGATGCATGTCTTGACCTCCTCACACAGAGTCAACTCCTCTCTATGGATCACCCACAAACGTGCAAGTGTCCCACGGGTTACTGCATCCATTTCTTTTACTCACTAGTCCTCTGGGACTCGTACCTCCATCTTCTAGAGAAAGGTATCCACCCTTTCTATCCCATCGAACTTTGGTGGGTCGCACAACTCCGACTGAGTCCAAGGCATTTATTTTGTGACAAGCACACATCTTCTTGAGGATACTTCATATAACCAATTATGCCATCAGTCTAGAGCTTCTTGTGAATATGTATCAAAGGAACATACACTATGCTATATTATCTCCTCGTTGGCAGTGGGATTCACATAATCCTACTGTCGCTCTGTCACATTATAAATGTTTTCAATTTCGATACTAATGGTATCATCTCTGACTATATCTATATACATTTCTCCTTCTACAGCATCGAGAGAATATACCACCAATAGTTCCTCATTTTCAAAGGACATGTGCCTTTGTTTTAAATTTAAAATCGCACTGTTTTCGAATGCCTAGTTGATCCCCAATAGAGATAGGTAGGGATTGATGTCTTCCATGATATCAATGATCTCAAATTCCACCATTGTCTTCATTCCATCAATGTTTACTTCTACATTGGTCAACCTCCCAATAGGGTATATATCGTATTGATTAGCTAGTTCGAGCTATAGAGGAGACCATGCCAGCTTTGGCTTCCCTATCAACTCCCATGATTTCTTGCGAAGGTTCCTGACATCCAAACCTAGGTTTAGCATAACATCATTCTTCTCATGTCTCCCCAGCTCCAGGGACAACTTGAACTCATTCCTTGTTCTTCTTCTCTTCCCTACCCTTCACACATTCCTCTCAAGGAGTGGTACAGAGATGGGTTCCTCTACTTCATTTGTCATTAATAACTTTCTAAGCATACTAGTCAATTTGTTGGTAGCTTTAGAATCATTCAAGATGTTCAAACAACTTTGCAAAAAGCTACTTACTTGATTTTCAATCATTAAACGGTACCTTTCTATGCCTTTCATCTTCCTCCTAGTATGCAATTCTTTGTTGCTCCTTAGTACTCCTCTGGCGTAGTAGTTGTTCCTTGCACAGTATTCTCCTACGGTTCTCATCCTCCCGTAGTCTACGTCATTGGACTTCCCTGCACAACCTTTCCCGGCATAGGTCTTCTTTTCATTGAGCAGCCTCTTCTACCTCCTTCCGCACATCGTGCAGAAACTAATGCTAGTGCGCATCATCAAACTTGGGTAGAGGCTACATAGCCTTCTTTATCTTCTATTCAACTTGTATCTCTACAAGTTGTGCTATGCAAAAATATCTTCACCTATTCTAGAACCTCCATGACTCACTATGTTCACATGTGCAGGGCCCCCTTCATCAGAATCATCTCGACGCTCGGCATTCACCATGTTATTTTTCCCTTTCTTCTCCTCCCAGTTTGGAACCAAGTCTAGAAAGTCTTATGTCGAGTGTTCTATACTATAACAATATGCACATAAGGAACGGGGCTTGGTATAAAATCTTTCCAGATGGGATGGCTCTCCATAGTTAAAACATATCACATGTCAACGTCCTCCGCCGTAGCCTCTGTCGCGGCCTGACATCCACCACATGCTGCTCCTTGATTCCCTCCTTAATCAGTTCCCTTGTTCTCTTTAGTGCCTTGGACCCAAAATGAGTCCTACATGTTATCATTCATCAACTATAGCGCACGACATTTATTCACATCATGTCCCACCGATTTACAGAACTCACAAAATGGGGCATGAACTGATCTTTGGTACTTCTATAGAGTCAGGAAATTAGGGGGTTCTGACCCCATACTCTATAAATTTCACACCAGACTACCTTAGATACCGTAGGAAATGGACTTAGTGTGTCGGTACTGATGTAGTTACTCAATGTTGGGCATTCATTTTTGTGATGGCATTCTATTTTGTAGAAGCTACGCCACACATTTCATCTGTCTGCCTTACCAATCAACAGTTGTTGCAACTACTTGGTCAGCGCAGAAGTTTGCATATGTACCTCCTTCATTCCAGTTGAGGACTACCCTCTTAGAGTCGCTTCCAATCACGTTGCAATTTTCAATGCCTTTGACTAAGTGGTCATATTATGTTGTGTCAATTGTACTCTTATGTTGGAAAACAATCCCATGATAAACCACTTGCGGTGTTGCACGTCTTGGATCTAGAACTCAATCGATCCAAAAGGGTCTTAAACCATTGGTCGTAGTCCTAGACAGACTCACCAACTCTCTACTTTATCTCCTTAATATTAGTGATGCACTGAGACTCGAAATTTGGTTTCTGAAATTCCTTTAGAAGGTATGCTTTAATCGTTGCCAACGGTTGAACTTGACTGTGGGCTAGGGTAGTCTTATACTTCATGTAACATGTTAGAGCTCGGTCTCTAAACGTGGTTTCAAGTAGTGCAATCTTGGAAGCCTCGTTAGTGATCTATTTCACTGATCATAGTACCTCATAAGTGAACCAATTTTGCTAATCATCGTACTTCCCTATCCCATGAAAGTCAGGTAATCTCAATGTAGCATTCGATGTAGTCGCCATGCTAGGAGTCACTGGTGTATTGGTTTTCCTGGTTAGATCTAGTGGAGCTCTATTGCTTGCTCCCATAATTTATTTCTATGAAGTGGAACTAGCTTCTATTCCTCTTACTTCTACTTCTTCGAGACTCACCTCCCATTAAAACTATGGTAATAAGTTGTCTTCCTAGTTTGCTAAAGGGAACTAAGGGTGTGGGTGAACAATGGGTTTCTTCTCGGCACATTTCTTTTTACCACTCTAAATCTAGAAGCCGATAGACCCCAATGTTGAATCTCTCCATCTATCATTCTACAAGTGCCTCCTATTCGCACTTCCTCTTTACTTGCATCTTTTGGATTCCTCTCTCTATTCTGCCTTCAAGGGTCAAACTCACTATCTTCACCATATTTGTCTCTATCCTCTATCCCATGCCATTTTGGCGGTCTCTCATCCTCTATGCACTATTCTTGCATAGGTACCGTGCACCCTTCAGATGTTCCTGACCCTCTTGCGTACCCTCTTAGTGCAATTTCCTCCCTTGCAGTTTTTCTTCCTCTTCGAATAGCACTCTTCCCCTTCGTTGACTACTTTTATTCTATCCCTCTCCTAACAGACTAACATATCTCAGCTGTTCATGCATATCTATCATCCCTCTAGATTCTCAACTCTTCTAGATCCTTTGTTGCACCTACCTCTTCTCCCACTTTTTCGTACCCCACCCCCATATAAAAGGGTTTACACTGCCATCCTATTCAGCTTCATACCCATTAGCCCCTTCTTAATGAACAACATTTTCACCCACAATGGTATCTCCGCCAAGAGTCTCTTTGTAGGAGCCTCTTCGAATCTTGCTTTTGCACGACTATACGAGTCTATATTCTATTGCAAGTTCTATAATATACCCCTCCTTTACTTGTAGGAACCAAAATTCAATATCCCTAGACCATATGTTATCTAAATTATTTACTTCCTCTACCTTCTCCTCATTCCAAACTACTGGTCTAGGTTCCCTCCAAATACTATTAATTTCATACTTCCTTTTGGCCAATTCATACAATAAAATACAAAACTCAAAAAAGAAATTTTGTGGATGCCTGAATAGATGTACATTTATTTCTAGCGTCATGAATCAATCAGCAGGCCTTTAGTATCCCTTCACACAAAATTGTCCTCCTTTCTCTCTAACCATTCCTCTATCTCAATCTTGATCAGTATCCACCTCATCTCTTCATCTCTCCTCTATAGTCCCAATGCAGGTCCCCGACAACATAACCAATTTTTTGTCTATGGATCGATCGGACTGAATGTTCAATAGGAATCACCAACAAAACACTCTACATGCACTGACATTTTCAATACCCTGCAAGCATGATAAGGTCTCACCTAAGACATGTGTAGGAATTGCAAAAACCATCATAGGGGTTGTGAAAAGGAGGATGGGTTCATGTTCTCCATGTTTTTATACATTCATTAACTTATTCCAGCATTCTCCACCATGAACCACTTAGAATTCATTTTCTGTATTAAATATGACATTCATTTAGAAATATAAATATAAAGAACCAACTTCATATTACTACTTGGTGAACTCATGGTTGCTTACAAACATAACATGAAATACCATTAGAACTCACTTTCAGCTCACCAGCTTACACAATATAGACCAAAAACCAAATTACAATCGCATAACCCTATTACATTCTACAAGATCTCTTCTTATTCGAACCCAACCCATTACAAGACATGCCTATAAATAGGCTTGGGATCTCTTTTTTACATTATTCCATGTGTGGGATTAGTAACATGCAAAACTACCACACGTGGATCACCATTGATGCACATTGCATGGATCTCGCGTGATGTTCTCCTCAACGCACCTCTTGTTGCCAATTATTTTCCTTGGCACCTGACCTTCTTCTTCAAAACTTGGGCGCCAACAAAAACTGTTGAAATTGTGTGTATCGGAGCTACATTGGCATGCAAGTCAGGTGGGGGTAACTTAAACGTTCCCATTAATGTAGGATACATCCCAACTCCGACATTTTCACAATCTGTCGTGAAATGGCTTACTAGGGGGATATTAGATCCATGATTTTGCTTGAAATCATTTCTGCCTAATGATGGCTGATAAATAGTAATAACATTTCCTTCATAAGGAAACTTAATGACAGAAAATATTGACGAGACTACAACCATCATAGCTTAGGTCCAATTCCTTCCTAGTAACAGATTATAGTCAAGTGGAGTATTGACAACTTCCACATCAACCTTTACTATCTTGCCACCTAGCTCCACTAGAAGAGTAGGGATAATTATGTGAGGTTTGAAAAGATGGCCTTTGAAATATTTCAACATGGTCATAAGAGAAACTACTTCAGGCGATCCTATAGCCTTCCAACATAACAAACACATGACACATGTGGAGGCACCCTCATCAACAACAGTACGATGTATATTGGATTTTCCAAATGAAACCCAAATATGGAAAGCTATATGATGAGGTAAGCGAGGCTTCCAACCTTCAAAATCAAATGCTATTACCTGACTATCTGCGGGATCTATAGGTCCTAAAGCTGAGAGCGGGGTCTTCTGTTGAGTTGGATAACTCTAGAGGATTTTGAGAGTGGAAATTGCACAAGGAGCTTGTGTCAGATTTTCTACTATGATATAATTTTGGGTAGCACACATGTTAGGATTGTACATGGCCTTCTTTTGAACACCCATTGATATTCTAAGCATAGTATCATTGGTTGGATTCTCAATGTGTAATAGGTAAGCCACTTCATATTCATGATTTTCCTTCCCTTTGGACACAAACATAGTTGTTTCATAATTTTTACTTCTAGTTTAGAGATTTACATCCAGTTGGCACATGAAAACTTCACTTTGGCTCATGTTTCCCCCTTGGGAGGAGGCACCCTGATTGCCCCCTTGCGGAGGTGTAGGGTTTTGGTGAGCTGCATCAATCATCTGTTATTGAAGAAATGGACTAGTTAACACAATAGGTTGGACCTTTCCATCCTTTTGTCCTAACAATCTCTAATCAGTCTCTATCTTAGGGAATTTATAGGTTAAGTGGTCCTCATTGCATAATTTACAAGGGAACTTAACTTTAAATTTTTCCTTTTTAGCCCCACCAACATTGTTGTTATTGTTATTGTTTGCATTATTATTCCCTCTATTCCTATTTTTCTTATTTTAGTTTTTCTTCCCTTGATGTTGTTGGTTTCCATTAGAATTGGTTGTTTGTATTGAAAAAACATCCGAAAGAGGGTTGGATTTGGGATTGTGTGTGTTGTTCTAGACAGTTATCAGTGAATTTTGACCGATAAGGTTCTTACCCTGGCTAACTAAGCTATTTTCAACTGGACAAATCATTCCATCAACATGAGGTCTAGGGGTCAGTTCGGTTGGATTAACTTATGCTCTAGGAGCAATAAGAAAATTTTCATACAAAATTCTAGATTGGGAATAAACCAAATCCACTTGTTGGGATTTAATAATTGCTTGATCTTCCGTTTGAACCCCTAAAAGAGCAACATCCTTTGTTATAAAAGGTTGTAATGAATTGATGAACCAATTAGTCAGGAACTCGTCATGGATTTGATCCTTAATTAAGCTTCGTCTCCTCTTCCACTCATGTATGTGGTCAGAGATATGAGTTGATTTTTATTTCGTAACAATGTCACCAATTATGTGCCAATCTCATAGCGGACTGGTAACTGAAAGTGATTCAAAACCGTGATTGCAACTGAGTTAAAGGTTTGGAAAGATGCTCGTGGCAAGGCAATATACCACTTAGTTTCCATCCCAGTTAAAGTCCTCTAGAAGAGCCACAATCTAATGGAATCATCCATCAAAGTGTTAGAAGATCACCATAGATGGAAATTCATCACATGATTCGTTGAATCTTCCTTAGGTTTCCCTTCAAACTTAGGAATGTTGGAAGGGAGTTTACGAGGGAGGGGTGGCCATATAGGGTCATGTAAAACTATGAGGAACCTTCAACAATTAAAAGATGAAAATGCACGATATAGCATAACACAGAACGAATTTATTGATCGCAGGACACTTCGAGGGGGCAACCTCCTTTGAGAAAGCTCAATACAAATAACTCGTGGATGCCTTCCTTGGCCTCAACACGTACTTATATACTAAGTCTAATCTAAACAACTATTACTCCCCATTAATGTGGGATAATACAATATACTCACGGGACGACTTACAAAGCATATGCATCTAACAACAATATACTAACAATGTGGGATAATACAATATACTCACGGGGCGACTTACAAAGCATATGCGTCCAACAACAATATACTAACAAAGTAAAGACAAGGGTTGGCACGGGTTCCTAAAAAAATCATATCATGGGTTAACTTTGAAAGGTATGGAAAATTCAAAGTAGCTAAAAATGGAAACTTTGTCTGAGCCATGGAATTCCATGATCCAGGAGCATTAGCTACCCATTGGTTTGTGTTAACAAAAGACTGTCTTGGAATATAGGGAGCTCCAGGAATCATGAAAATTTGATTACTTGGTCAAAATTTCTTACCAAGTTGGGTTTGTACAAAATATGGAAAAGATCCTCCAAATTTGCCTCCCATTCCTCCTAAAGGTTGGATACTTTGTAAAGTATTCACCATTGCATGGTTAACCACATTTGTGCCTCCTACTCCAGAAAATGATTGTTTCCTTGTGGAGAATTATGTGTTGGGTATGTGTTATATTATCTGCATGTATGTGAAGGGGAGAGTGCATCTATTAACGACGTAGGTGACGATCCCTACGACACCTTCTAAATTTTTTTTGGGGGATCGCATGCAATTTTGGGGGATTATTTTAAAAATATGTAATTTAATCTCGGTTAAGGGATTGGGGTCAAGTAACTAATCCAGGTTAACGGATTAGGGCTTTGGATGTTGCAGAATACCTATATTGTATTTTGAGTGATTCATAATGATTGATGAGAAAAATAGGAGGGGTGGCTCCAAGGTTTGTTGGTTTTCCCGGTTAAGGGTTTCCAGGGTAAATCTTTGTGTATTATGTGTGAATGTTGTGGTGTAATCTCTGTTTTGCTTAAAAGAATTTGTATGCTTTGCTTCTCTAGACAGGTTTAAAACTTACATTCTGCCCCCATGGAAATCCAATACTAGTGCCCCCCTAGTCCAAATATATTACCTTGTGGTATGTTTTTACCCAAAGGGAGTGCTAGTATTCATACCTCCAAGTGATTGGAAAGGTAAGCTTATCTGGGGTAAGCTAGAGCAACCAAAAGATCCAGTTACGATGGATGGGTTGGGCATGGGCATTTATCCAATGTAGGGCAGAAAATTATTGAAATAAACTGATGGGCCACTACTTGAAGTAGTGGTAAAATTTAATGTAGGATGGATGGTAGTAGGTATCGACTGAAAACCTGGAAATTTCAATCCAAAAGAAAAAGGATTTGTGCTTTGCAGAACGGACGAAGTTCCGCCAGTAAGTATCATAGAGTATGATGGGGACCATCCCCATCCTACCATGGATGACATATTTACACTTACTCCTTATACAAGAGTAGAAATGATTGGGGGAGTTACCTCCCCTATAGCAGATATTTATCCGATGGTTTCCATATTAAACTACTGAGACAATGGATTGTTGTTCCTCGGGATATGAAAACCAGCTTCTCGGCTAAAACTAGGACTTTGTGGTGGGTTCAACTGTCCTAACAAATATGAGAGATCCTCTACTGAAATAGTACCTAAATTATCCTCAAGTTGAGAAGGGAAAACTACGGGGGATTTATTCAACTGACCCTTAGTGTCACTAATGTGTCCTTCTTTGAACGAACTCTTAGACTCACTAGAACTAGAATTTTTTTCTTGTTGTTGTTGTTTTATTCGTGATTCTTGATTTTCTTCTTCTTCCCCCTAAGGGGGTGGATTATTATAATCCAGTATTCACCTTGGCGCAGGGAACTCTCTTTATTTAGGAGGGTTTACTTGAATCCTTCTAGATCTACGCAAAGTTCGGTCGGCCATGGTAGCTTGCAGAAGACACAAAGAAGGAAGTCCACAAAAATAAAAAATAAAAATAACACACATTAGAAATTTTTTGAAAATATTACAACAAGCAAATATACTCTTCCAATGACAAGTGTTTGGTTATTTAAAACCAAATACTATTCATTGAAGAGTTGTAATTGGGGTCTTCTAGACATCATTCTAGGATGATTAGGGCCCAAATCCAACCAACGAAGATCGAGATACAATTACCCTAATCTTCAACGTACCAATCACCAAGGATGCAAGCACTTTCCTTCGAAAAATACCCTCCCAAGGAGCTAGGAAAGAGATTCTATATTTGTATCAGGTGCCACAAGATATTCCCCTTGTGGTGATCTATAAGGAACCTAGGAAAGGAAACTACGTCAACTACTTCATGTTAGGTAGTCGTGAAGAACGGTCATTGGAAAGGGCTTCTGTGAATGAATAGGGAACATAAGACACGAGTCCTAAACCCAAAGCTGTCAGTGAGCAATGGCGTCACCCTGAGGACTTTCCATGCCTAAACAACCCTTAGACACGCATAACCCCACTAATCAAATCACCAGGAGACAATCTTTCCACTTGGCCTAGATTTACCTACCACTTGATGCATGTTTGAGAGGTGCTTTCCCTACAGGTACTTCACATTGCTAATGGGTTTTAGCTCTTTTTAATGGTTCCTAGTTTCCAATATTTTGTGGCTTTGGAGGATTTTACTCACAACACCTATCTCAAAAGTCCTAAACCCTAGACTATTAGGTGAGTGTCTACAAAAGAAAACTTCCTAGCCTTTTCTAATTACTTCCTGCTTGTTTAAAATACAATTTCAATAATCTTTCAAGAGAATAAAACTAGTGCAAATAAAGATATATGTATACTCAAGCACATGTTCACACTCTTTTACTAAAAAATGAAGCACTTTTCCACCACTACAATGAACTTTTCATTTTCAAATGTTCTTTTGATGCAAATGCAAAATTAGTCTTTTACATGCAAACGTAGACTCGGTCTTAAATGCAATTGCGAACTCAATCTTTTAAATGCAACCGCAGACTCAATCTTAAATGAAAATGTAAACTCAATCTTTTAAATGCAAATACAAATTCAATCTTTTAAGTGCAAATGCAATTCACACTAACCAAATGATTTTTTTTTAAACAATACAACCTTTTACTTTTCTTTTTGAATGAAAATGGCATCTCTCAATGAACAACTACACTAATGCAAGCAATATAACCAAAATTTTATTTCCTTGTCACTACAACAAATGAAAGCAATCTCAATCATAGGACTTTAACCATTCAAATTTGATAAGTTCAAGAAAAACAAGCAAAGCACAAGTTTTATATACCCAAACAATCAATCTGGTTTACTAGGAAACAAGGTTTGGTTAAGCCTAATTCTTGCATCCACTTAATGCAATCAAAAACATAAACAATAGAACTATGCTCTGAGCTTTCACTTTCAAGGTCTACCAAATGCACAAGCAGTGAAAATAAAATGAAACAAGGACATTTTAAGACTTTTCACCTTATTTTTGGCTCAAAATGCAAGCTAGAATTGATCAAACAACACTCAAACTTCTTCTAAGGGGCCACGGAGAAACCCAAAAGACTCAGAGACTTCAAACACACCCGGTCAATCCTACAAGATGAAACAATTGAGAAAAATACTCACATTTTATGGAATTTGCACCTATTTATTAGGTTGTAAATGAATGGTTATCTATTGTGCTTAAGATTGCACGCAAATTCAAATAGGATTCACACCTATAAGTACTGCAAGACGCGAATTAATCCTGATAGGTTTGAAAAAAGAATGCAAACCTCAGAAAAATAAAAAACTAAATGTTTCTACAGGTGTTTGAGGTATGTTCGAACTTAACAAAGACTCAATCAACTTAAACAAACTAGAGGAAATGACCAAAAAGAGCCCCACAACAGATGGACATCCCTAGCAGAGTAGCCATTTTTATTGTTAAGGAAAATTTCCAATGACTCGGGCTATGTCAGCAACGTACTAGGTTAGACAAGACTGGAATCTAAGGGTTTACTTATAAGCATATTAGACTCCTAATTTTGAATTAAGTTCAAATAAATTTATACTAAAAGATAAGGGAGAGAAAACTCATGTACCTTATTTATGAAGGTTGATCCTAGCCACTCCCTTGCTTCATTCAGATCTGCTCCTTGCTATCAATCCAAGAACTTGCAACACAAACAAAATACCTTCCTCAAACAAATTTGGCTACAAAAAGATATTATTGAAATAAAATACATAACATGACTATAAAACTAATTAATCAATTCACATCAAGATACAAGCCAAATATGATACAATGATAAACACATAATCTAGGGAAGGGAAAGATGTCCAATCTTTATTAAACAATAGCAAAAGTACAAATGATACCTTCTTTTGTTCGGCACCTCAACGAAACTAGAGCTCCAAGTCACTCCTGTTCACGTTCTCCATGAATCCCATTCCAAATCTCCACATGCATAGGGGTAAAAACCACTTGAGGGTGGTAGTTTCAACAAACAAGGATATAAAGATCAATGATAGGAAGGGAAAGGAGAATAATAGGTGGGAAATTCCTCCATCCTAACATAACTATGACAAAGGGTCCGCATTTGGTCTATCTCAATCCTTCTTTATAGTTGATGAGTATAGTTACCAAATGGTTGAGGAAGTTGTAACCAAGCATGTAGTTCTCGAAACAACCATAACTCCCTCTTTTTTTGAATTTTTATATATTTTTCATATTTTTTAGGGCATTCATGCTCAATACAAGGGTAAAGTGTGAATGGTTCATTGACAAACTAATATGCAAAATGTGAATGCAACATTTTCTTGCATTCACTCCCTAATAAATGACAAGGTGTGAATGATTTGCTTTATGCAAGACCATTAAGTGTGAATGTGCTCATTTTAAGGGTTACAATTTTTCAGGGTGTTTGGGAATGGATGAGACTTTCCTGAATGTTTAGTGTCATAATAACAAAGTTCAAATCAAGGCTCTTCAATCCATAGATGTCATTTTTTGTAAACGAATAGTGACACTTGAAGTGTTTTTGGACTATAGTCATTGACAAAAAAGTGTTGATTTGAACTATAACATGAACATAGTTTTGTGTTAGGGAAAACCCTAGGGCAACGAGATATATACATGGGTCCTTTAGAGGTCAACGGATTGCTTGAGAATCTTTTAGACCTTGGTGAGGGGAGCAATACGATGCTTGGTTAATATATTCTAATCACTTCCTGCATTAATGAGTAAAATATAAATTGAGCAACATTGGTGACCATGTTCATGGTTTCGAACAACGAGGATTTGCAAAGAAGGTCTCAAATGTATCAAATAATCATTAATGGATTATGAGGTTTACCTAAATGGGTCTTGAGAAAAATATTGATGCATTATCACAAGGAACAAAGTGTGCTCTCTCTCAAAAGAAACTATGAGAAGTTAAGGAGCAACATGAATACTTACCTTGAATCTAGGGCTTGGTCACTTGCTCAAACAGTAAGATCTAGCCATGTCCAGCTTCTCCTCTTCTTCATACATGACTTGTTCAATAAGAAGTGGATGGCTAACTCTTCCTTCTCGATCGCACTAAGTGAAAGAATGAATGTCCAAGGGGAGTAGGGAAAGTTCCCTTTATAGCCACGATCGCGTTGCCTTTAACTCGTTGGTGGGATTTTTGGGATGGAATGACCTGTTACAGCGATTAAGAAAAATTCTCTCCGCAACGGTTGGCAGAGAAGGCTTATCCCTTGCCGCACTTACCTAGAGTGATTGGTAACCTTTCAAAAATCTTGACCAAGTATGATTATAAGGATCATTTCGGAGAACTTCACAAATGATTAAGCCATTTAAAAATGATACTTATGTTTATATTAACTATTACAAAATATTTATTATAAATAAAAATATTAACATTATTATTATTTATATTAAAATTAAAATTATATATTTACCCTATTAAATTTTTCCAAAAAAATTAATAACTCTTTTCACATATATATTTCACTTAACTACATTTCCAAATTATAAAATATATCTTTTATCACAAATTAAACTCATTACAAACTGTATAATTTTAGGGATGGTTACATATTTATGAAGAAAAAATATTAAATCTATTAATATAATATATACTAACATATGTTATTACACCTATAGGTGTTTATATTTTAGAATTTGAGGTGGATTTTAGTCTATATTTTTCCAATATTGTATGAGGATAAGGCAAGTGTACTGCCCAAATTGATTTTATGGCAGTTGTTCCAAATTTGAAATAAACAATTATAAAAAAAAAGAATATAAAAAAATTGGTAGCTCTGCATGGATAATTGGTAGCTAGTTGATGCATGAATAATTCGTAGGTGATGCATGGATACTGAGAAGTTCCTGCAACTACGCATGAATAACAAGTAACTTTTTGGTGGCACTTAACTTGTGACCTATCAATGTTCATTGGCCACAAGTTAAGTGGTTGTGCTAATGATATACGTTTGTAAAATTCATTTTTATTTATTTCATGTGGTTAAGGATGACTGGTGAATTTATACCTACCAGCATAGAGTGCCTCTTAAATGTCTCGCTAATTTTGAATTTTTACGAATTCCAAATTTTCTTTGCTGAGAAATTGCTTGCACTTTTAGACCATTCCAGATTGTGAATAGAATTGCCTTCAATGTCATAGAATTTCTTTGCTAAGAAATTGCTTGCACTTTTAGGCAATTCCAGATTGTGGATAGAATTGCCTTCAACGTCATAAAATGTAGCATGGAGATTGGTGTGAGTGATTTCCACAAACATGAAACCTTTCCCATCGTAATACATCTCCAATCCATCCAATATGTTTGCAGCCTTATCAATTCCTCTTCATGATTTAGAATCTCCTCCACTCGTTAGGTATTGTAATGGACTAAAAAGGATAATTTGATCACAAATTTTAGCCAAAATCAGTTGAATAAAAAGAAAAGAAAAAAATACATAACATATGGGATAAACAATTATTACAACCTGGTAAGACTCTTGATGTGTTCCAAGAAATGATTGTGGTCATTGATGTACAAGTTTACATGGTATTGCTGATCAAGATTAAGATATATTAATACATTAAGTTGAATAACATAATAATTAAAATAAAATAATTACATGAAGGAAGATTATCAAGGAAATTATAGTGTTAGTAATTATATATATAAATCATGTTCAAGGATTATTTTTCCAGACAATGGTGTCTGGTGTTCTTTATATGTCTCTTACTTCAAGAATCGGTAGCATTTGTTGAATGAGCTTGCATGTGTCACCACGGTGGCCAACACTTCTAACTGGACGATGGCCAATCACTATCTTCCACCTCACATTTGAAGTTCTCGAAGTCATAGCAAGGTCCTGTTCAGGTTCATATATGACAGTGCTCAATGCAAGCCCTTTAGATTGCATCTAAATAGAAATTATTCCATATACTAACTGATTAATCTAAAATGTTGTCTATATTTTATGAATATCTACCTATCCATTTTTATTAAATTTACCTGCAGTTGACGACTGCGATAAATTTTTCTAGGGGTAACGCCACCCCAATCATAGTGATGCTCGCGAGGTATCTTCTAGTATTTGTCTACAGATGGTGTTGTATCCAAAAACACATAGCTCCACAGTCGGAGGACATCCTACTTCTGCATACCCAAAAACAAAACCAGAATAAAGTTTGCTGAGATCCTTAAACTACTCCCTCTTTTTATTTCTTACCTCTTTTTCCAACAGGTAAGGGTAAGATTATATATATATATATATATATATATATATATATATCGTAATTTGTTCTTTAATGATCTTGACATCTTATAACATTCGAGGGGTGGGGGGAAATCCCAAACACTATTCCCTAAAAGGAATAGTCAGCCTCATCAAACCTGATATTGTCCTCATATAGGAGACTATTTGTGATGGAACTAAAGCTTGTGAATTTTTTCTAAGGATCTTTGATGTTGTACTATTAAAGCTGGGTTACTTTCTATTTGGAATCCCTTAGAGGCTAACGTTAAGGCCTTTACTACCTATGCAGGGATTTTGCTCTAAGGAAGGATTAGAGGGTTGGAAGAGATGATAAGGATTGTTAATTTCTATGGTCTATATGCACATAAGAGTTTTGGGAGTGTGTTGAATCAAGTGGATTTTTAAAAGTTTCTAACTTGATTTTTGGAGGTGATCTAAATCTGACTTTATTAGTCTATGATGTTTGAGGGAGCTGCTCTAAAATGGATCCTTTGTTTAAGGGAGCTGCTCTAAAATGGATCCTTTGTCTATTTGTTTTTAACAATTATGTCAAGAGGCTAATATGATAGATGTACTTCCAGCTACTATGTCTCCAACTTGGAGAAATGGAATGATTATATATAAATTTATTATATATTATTAATGAGTGAATTTATTTGAGAAGAATAAAATGTAAAAGATATAATGTAAGCATATTAAGTCAAATCATGTTGCTTGTTAAGTGAGAATGATATAATGTATATATTTATTAATGATTGGCATATAATTCGAGCATTAACTTGAAGTAGGGTACATGTATGTCATTAATGGATGTGTTTACATTAACATGATATAATGCATTATTATCGATGTATCGATTTACATAACAAGGATAGACATTAAGGATATAATATATATTAGGCATAATATGATATAACATGCATTGACATAATGTGGGTTTACATGAGATTGTGTTTACATTAACATGATATAATGCATTATTATCGATGTATGGATTTACATAACAAGGATAGACATTAAGGATAGCTATATATTTGGCATAATATGATAGAACGTATATTGACATATTGTGGGTTTACATGAGATGGTTTATGAGATGGTCTATTATATAACAAGGATACAAGTGGATGATAATTTTAAATTTTATGCAAAACTAATAATTTATATTTTATATCTAAGTACAAGTAACATAGATTCATCTTAACATAGGATCATTAAGCACCTAAAGATTTCCAAGTTGATTATACAAAACTAATAAAATCGATTCTCACAACAACAGAGATCCATCTTAGGCTCGTGAGGTGAAGAGGTTCAATTCATGTATATTTTAACTTAAGCATCAATCCAATTGTCAAGTTATTGGCTATATTTTTTTTTAACAAAAAAAATAGTTACTTGTTATTCATGTTTAATCAAAGATAACTACAACTATTATATTCTAGCTTCTTTTGAAGAAAAAATCTAAATAGATCTTGCCATGTGATACTATATAACATCATTACATATCAAAACATCTAAACCTGACTTCCCCACAAAAAGTTTGATACAACCAGATCCTCCCATACTTGTCCACAAAGTAAAAAAAAAATTACAATCATCCAAGAAAACTTGCAGAACCTTCAACTATAGACAAAAAAAAGAGGTCTAATAAGCTTGTATAGAGCCATTTGATACCACAGAGGAATCCATGATTTCTTCAAAATAAACTACACCTTAGGGTAATCCCACTTCTCTTTTGGACAATCTATCTACCATCACATTTAGTTGACGATAAATATGCTTAAAGGATAAGAAGATGATGAAGCATTTATATTTTTTATCCTAGAACATCAATGTTCCAAGACTACCACCTGTAGAGATGAAGTGCCAACAGACCAATCAATCATCACCAAGAACCTGTAGAGACAAAATATTTTTGTTAGAAGAAAATATAAGAATTCCCCACAAGGCCAGAAGCTCAGCTCTAGTATTAGTACCAACACGACATCCCATCCACATATGATAGGAGTGACAATTATTGGGTGTTGAATACATCCCTCCACCACACAATCCCTGCTTTGTTGCCCCATCAAAATATCCTACAAGAACCTCATCTAATAAAGAGGGCTCATAAATTTTTCCTGGAAGAATAACTTTCTCCTCCTTGAAATATTATTTAAATAAATCCATAATCTTAGTGCCGAGAACATAGAAATTTAAAGATAAGTTCTCAAAAATAATTCATTTTGGCACCTCTAGATCCCCCAACTAACAAATATTGGGAGTTCTTTATAATGAGAAAAATTTATGTTCTAGGTTTCCAGACTATGATCAAAAGAAGAACATTTCCAATTCACCTCTAAATGAATTCCAGATTTGATTTCATTCCACTGTTTCTTTGAAAATTTACAGTGGAAAAAAAGGTGATCCACAAACTCTACATCATGTAAGCATAAACAACAATAATTTGGACCAATTCTACCTTGCTTACAAATATTATCCCATGTCATGATTCTATTTTCCAAACATAACCAAGTGAAACATTTCAACTTTAATGCAATGTTCCATTTCCAAATTTTTTGGTGCCACCACTTCCCTACTAACTCAATTGGAGAAGAAGAAATGGATTCATAAGATAACTTTGCATTGACCTGTCCAGAAGATTGATTCCATGACCAAATGAACTCATCTTCATCCTCTGATAGCCGAATGCCAATATGATGTAAACCTACAATAAAAGTATTCCACTCAGTTGCAAGATCACCCATGAGACCAATATCCTCTTCCATCATCCAATATGGGTTAGAGTGTCCTCTAGCATCAAAGTTTCTCACATGTGCTAAATATCTATAGCCCATTTCTGAAAGATAGAATATTAGAAATTTAGATAGTTGGTAAATATCGTCACCTCCCAAAAAGGGATCTATTCCAATTAGTAACTTCTTACCATTACCAATTCTTCGTGCCAACCAAGAGCCCAACCATGGGTATGATTTTAGAAAACCATTCCAATAATTTGAAGCTTTAGAGACAGATTTGTTAGGCTTTCTGATCTAAAATAACACTGAAATTTTCCTCAAATATTTTTCCTTTAGTACCTCACTCCATAGTCCAAAACCAAATAAACATCTCCATAGAATTTTCAAAATTAAGGCATGACTAAACCATAATAGGTTCTTAATTTGTAATGTCCCCAGTTTTCCCCCATGGCATTAAATTGTAAATGATGTAATATTGTTATAAAATCGTGGTGAGGAGCTCAAGGCCAAGGCCCCGCCATCGATTTAGTGATGCATATGGTTTACGTGCTAGCCAGGCACATTGAAATTGTAAATATGCATTTTAATAAATACCCACAACTAGCTATGCATTGCAACAAGAGATGGGGGCATGATTTTACAAGGAATTGGGAGGGAAAACATTCAAACCCTTGAGCCACTCAAGTCAAGCCAAGTGTCAATGAGAGAACCCATCAAACCCTCAACTACCCATGTTGACTTTTGTACCCAATCATTGATTTCTCCCAAGAGTTGGTTGAGGTAGTTAATGCCTTGGGGAATGGAAGGTATGGCTGTCTAAATTCGGGTATGGGCAAGCCACCCTGCATGGGAAATCGCGTTTTGCTTCTTAGGCAAGAAAAGAGCCATGAATTACTCCCCAGGACATTATCCATCAACCAGTTTGACTCCCTCACGAGTTGGGAGCTACCTGGGCGTTTTTCTCCATGGATTTCCTATGTTTTCCTTCATCTTTCCAGCTAGGAAGGGCGTTTTTGTTTTGGTTGCCCATGGGGAAGAGAAAAGAGGGATTTGGGGTTTCAATGGGGATGTTTTGGCCAATTGAAACGCTCATAACATGTGGGAGAAATCGGGTTGCTCTTTGAGCACGAATTTCCCTTCCCACAGTCCGTTTTAGTAAGCCACAATTTGGGAAAAAACCCATGGAGCCTGTTTTGTAAAATACCCTTGTTGTAAATGTGTATCCCTGCCCAATGGTCATTTTTGATGTGTGTAGAAAGAGTATGTTGGGGTATGGTTAATGGGTATCTGTTGCTTTGGCTTGAGCTTGAGTGCAAGCATCCAGGGTTCAAATGTAGCTTGATAAACCCAGCTGTGGACTGGCTTGGCTCAGATGAAATGATTAATTGGCTGTGAGAGAGTGAATGTCCCCTTTTCCTTGTAGGAATCATGCCCAGCTCAGGGGTGGCAGTTGTGTTGAGAGATTGATGAACACAACTAGCCTATGGTTGGGTGGAATGTTGCAGCGACATAGCTAGTTGTTTGGGACAACTGCAAAATGGAGATAAGTGTTTTTCTGTCTATGTATTTACTTCTGCAATGTATTAATTTGATGACTGTTGATATGTTGTATGCATGAGTAATGTGTGTGGATAAGTTTAATTCCGTTGTGCATACTTGATTAGTTTTACATCTGCACACAAATGATTTACTCATATCATTCTAATGAATGGGCTAATAGAATGTGAAAGCCCCAGAGATTGGCATCATGTTCCCTCCCTTGCCTTGGATGGATGGGTGGGTACGTTACATTTGGCATCAAAGCTGCTGGTTGCAGCATTGGGCCTTTATGGGCTACCTATCATAGTTGCAGAGGTAAGTATGCTTCCTGCTCAGCACTGATAGTTAAGAAAAAATTTCAAAATTTTTCTAAGTGTCTATGAGTTTCTGCCAAAAACTGAGTTGGCGAATCTTGGCGAGTTCGTCCGCAACGGCGGAGGAACTCGGCAAGTTCGTCCGCAACAGCGGAGAAACTCAGCGAGTTCATCCGCAACGATGGAAGAACTCGGTGAGTTGCGCCGACGGAGTTGCGGGATGCCTGGGAAAAGAAGAAAAAGTTTCAAAAATTGTTCTAAGTATTTTTGAAAATTTTGACTAAGTCTGTATCGAAAGGAACTTGTGAGTTTTCGCCGCAATGATGGAAGGACTCGGGGAGTTGGCCCACAACGGTGGAAGAACTCGGCAAGTTCGTCCACAATGGCGGAAGAGATCGGCGAGTTGCTTCGCAACGGATCGCCCAGAAATTTTAAGTTCAGTGAAAAAGATGGAAAAATTTCGGAAGGAAAAGCTGAGTTCGATCGGAAGAACTCGGCAAGTCGCCCCGCAATGGCAGAAGGACTCGGCGAGTTGGTCCAAAAAACTTTCTAAGTGTTTTCGGCGTCAAAGAGGAAATTTCGGGAGAACTTGGCGAGTTGCTCCGAAACGGCGGGAGAACTTGGTGAGTTGCTCCGAAACGGTGGAAGGAACTAGCGAGTTTCCGCCGGAATGTCGGAAAGAGTTGGTGAGTTTTTGCCAAAGCGGAAGAATGGTCTATCGGAAGAGATGGATGAGTTCATCCGCAACACCGAAAGAAACTCAGCAAGTTCGTCCACGACACTGGAAGAACTTGGCGAGTTCATCCACAATGGTCGGAAGAGAATTGCCAAGTCTGCCAAAACAAGAAATTTCAGTGGCTTTCCAGGGTGAAATTCAAGCGCTAAAAGCTGAAAAATGGCCGTGAATTTATGTGCCAGATTGCGCGAAATTGAAGGTTTAAAAAAAAAAAAAAAAAACCGAGGGTGCTTCCCTCGACCCGCCCTGCAGTGGCAGAAGCCACAAGGGGGCAAGCCCCCTTAACCCTCGTCGTCTCCCGGAAACAATCGCTGAAAGTGTGAAGTGCATTCTCTATGCTTGGGATGAGAAGCAGGAATTGCATAAAGGGTTGTGGAATTCTCAACAAGAGTAATGAGTTGTAATATCCATTATAAAGGATGAAAGGGAAATTCCTCACCTTAAACCTAATTTTGTTTGTAGCATAAGAATTGCATATTTGGAAAATAGCAAGAATGAAGGATTACACACATGTGTATGTTGAATTGCTAATCCATGAGAGTATCATAGCTAATGATTGGTTGTATGCTTGGTAGGGAAGCCAAGAAAAGGATCAGCTATGATGTGGAGGAGGAACTCCATGTCAGGAGGGGGAATTGGAAAGGGAGAATTCCTTAACTCCGCTCTTGCTATTTTATTTCTTGAGTTGTCTATATTGGAAATTATGGCATAGGGATGCTGAAAATACAAGAGAATAATGCATATGAATTAGTGGGCATGATTAGAGAGTCATTGCATAATGCATGTGAATTGCTTATGCATGAGCATGATGTTTCATATTGATAAAATAGTGAAGTTACACATGCAATAGCCCACTAATGGTAGTGCCTATGGTTGATGACAACTAATGTCGTAGGAATCAAATCATAGAAGCATGATTGAATACGCAAGAGAATAGATAGATAAGATGAATATGCACTAGATGGCATATCAATAAACATTGCATAGTACGCGTGAAAATGTTTTCGAATGTATATGATATTGTATATTGGTAAAATAGTGAGGTTTTACATATGTAATGAGCCACTTAAGATACTTATTGTGGTTGCTAATAATTAGTCATGTTCACATTGGTTGTAGGACCAAAGATAACCGAAGCATGGCTAAGGATGTGGATGATGATTGTTGCATACAACCTTATGAAGAGAGGATGGTGCAACAAATCCGTGATCATGATGTTGGCAAAAGGACGGAGTAGCCTTGGTAAGAGGCCAACTGATCAAGTAACATCAAGCGATGTTAATGATAGCCATGCAGGTAATGGTTATTTATGCTTAGTTGCATGAATGTTGAAGGAGGATTTGGTAAGATCCCTTCAACTACAGTTAAACTATGTTGATTTGGTTTGCACGTGGTATTGAGTGCCTGAATGTGAATGTCAACCTACCAAGTATGGTGAGGTATGGGGTAGTAATGGCAAGGAACCCTCTACCATATGACTGTTTTAAATACTAGAATGCATTGATAGGGGATTATATCATGCCATTTGTGTATGTTGGTTGTGAGTTAAGAAACCAAAGCAAGTGAGGACTTATGGTCCTATCATGGTAGTGCATGCTATGTGGGGAAGACATGGTTAGGCCATAATATGTTTGAAGGAATAATATTCGTGAATTAATGCAAGGTTGCATTGAGGGGATGTGCATTAAAAATATTTTGTACAATCTCGTGGTTATGCACGAAATGGTGATCTATTTAATGAGCTGCTGTGAATGCAGGAGAATGATTGAATATAGAAGGTAGACATGTTGATGGGCTACCAACAGTGCTATGTTGGAAGGACAGAATTGCATGAAATGTGAAGTAATGAGTATTTACTGTTTATCTAAATTGCATGGATAGTGTGACTGTGTCTTGCAATTTTTAATGCATATATAGAGATGTATATATTTCATTGCATTTAAAATGTTAACAGCTGAAAGTGTTTGAATTATTGAGCGTTATAATTCTGAGATCACTTCAGTTACTGTTGTAGCAATGAAGAGAGTATATGCATACATACTCACAACGTGTTTGGCTGATTGAAATTTCAGTTTTCAGGTAGAAAAGTCTTGCGTATGGCAATGAGGATAAGTCCATAGTAAAGACCAGGATCTACCATGTGCAGAAGCCAAAGGTTATGAGAAGGTTCTTATGGTTGTAAGTTATGCATGAAAAAATCTGAAAATTGTCTGGTTTAAGTTTATGAGAATAGTCTCATGGTTGCAAATCTAATTTCTGTAGAAAAACATATTTACAAATTTCAGATTTGAGAATTTGCTTATAATTGCTAATGATTGTTTGGCTTATATAGAATTGTGTCAGGAGGACATGTTGTAAGTGGATGTTCATGTATGGTAGCAAGGGTGAAACCATAATGGACAGAGTGATACCACTTACGAGAGCTAAACAATATGAGGATAGCCTCATTGCTAAGCAAATTAATTTCTGTAGGAGACAGAATTGTAAATTCATATTGAATTTAATTATTAATGACATTGATTGGTTATGAAACAATCAGATTTAAAGCTTATTGCTAAATGTTGCTAACTGTTTGGCTATTTGATAAGTGTACCAGGATGACACATTGCAGGAAGACCATGTGTGATGGCCTGCAGAAGCCAAACTATATGGGAAGGATCCCATGTTATGGAAATGGGTTTCGGGTGAAACACCATTGTAAATGTTGATAATGTCTCAGTCGAACTGCATGTTGGTAAAGCATGTGAGTGAGATAGTAAAATTATGCCAAGAAGGCATGTGTGGGTTAAGGAACATGAAAGAATTGGGGTGGCAAACCGAAGGACCGTTTACTCAGAGAAGGGAGCCCCATTCTTCGCCATTAAAGAAAGATACATCTGCAAAACGAATAAGTATTTGGTAACCCTAACTAAGGATATACATGTCTAGTTATTAGATTTAATATGCAGAACATGTTTTATTATTTCATTATTATTTCAGACTACTTTAGTGGGACTAAGGCCTACATGGCTCACATCAGAAAGGGATGCATACCTTTCGGGTGATGGGTTATGTTAGGGTTTTCAATATTGACTACACCCTAAGGGAATGGACGCATTCCTGGTGTTTCAATACTTGATAGTGAATGATATGAAATATGATTACGATTTTTGAACAGCAATACTGATGAGCCTGCTTATCCTTCTTGTGCTAATAGCTTACATAAATGCAATTTGGTGTTGCACGTTAAGAGGCAAAGTGAAGCAAGGGTGCTCAAGAGGACTGTATGGACAGTGGTAACCTTTCTACGCTCACACTAAAGGATACTATAAGAGATGGATAGGCCCGAGGAGCTATGTTGCAGAAAAAGGGTATCATCCTTGTGTATTGTGAGTGGGTATTGTGGGGCCATGCTATCCTGCAGTCAAGTGAGTCACCTATGGAGTTCCTGGAGGGAACCACTGGTTTGCATAAGAGAAGGAGCCACATAATCATATTGTGTTGTTCTCATTGCCTGATAAACTCAGTAGGTGTACTAGCTTGGAATTGGTTATTTAGATGTTGTGGAGAAAGGTTGTTGGATGCCTGATAAACCCAGTCGGTGTACTGGCTTGGCATGTTGTTAAATTGAATGCCTGACAAACCCAGCCGGTGTACTGGCTTGGCATTGGTTATTTGGATGTTGTGGAGGTATTGGTGAAGGGTGTTATTTCCTGACAAACCCAGTCGGAGAACAAGCTTGGAAATGGTTGTCGTATGCTTGATAAACCCAGTCAGCATACTGGCCTGGCATTGCCTATTCGAATGGTTATGGAGTAGCCTGCGTGCTGGCCCAACATTCATTATTGTATCCATGGGAAATCCAATGCTTGGAAAGCAAAGAAGGATCCTGTGGGATAAAGTGAAGACATCCAATAAAGATAAGTATTTGGTTATCTTGCAACTCTTGCTTATGAATATACGTGTGTATAGGATTTAATTATGATTTCTTAAACTCTTGTTTAGAGATAACCCTTACGAAAATACACTAAGCATGTGAATTGATTCAATGCTTGAGTGTAGGTATTGTTGGAAGCAAGAACTATGAAAGCATCTGGAGGATGCATGTGGACATGTGACCGTCCTAAAGAGAGCTCGATATGAGCAATAATGAAAGATGGTGCTAGTGGACATGTGTGGGTCCTAGCAGCCAAAGGTTCTGTAAGTAGCAACAGGGATGGGTACCCTAGCTGAAAAGCATTAGACAAACCTTAGACACTAAGTGTCATAGCCAAGAAAGGGCAAGTCAAGCATTCACATTGAAGTGAAAGAGGCTAAGGAGTATAGAACCACAAGTGATGGTGTGGCTCCGGATTGGAACAAGACTAAGAGGGGGAAACTCTTACTCTTCTCTTTCCTTATGAATGATGCATCTTAGAAACAAAATATTGTTGAGTGCATGTCATAGATGAAGTTGATTGTGTTTATTGCTTGAAATAAATTGTGAATGTTGAAATAGTTATATTCCTATGGAAGGATGAACATGAGTGAGTTCATGTGTATGTTAGGAAAGCATGAAATATGTGGAAGTCTCATGAGTAAAGAATGGATGTTCCAAGTCAATTGGGAAAATAATTGACTAATTTTAATATTGTGTTATGCTTGTCCTAACAGGAATTGCCATGATGAGTCTCACAGGAGAGACATTGAAAGCTATTTGTTTTGGCTGAAAATCTTCCTCAATTAGTTACCAAGATAGCAAGGAAGATGAAATCCATGAAATTCCAGACTTGTAGATCAGTTGGAAGATAATCAAACAGAAGGGATTGCTGTGGAGCGATGCCCACCTGCAGAACTGGAAGATCAAGCCAGCAAGAGCAGCTTGTGGAAGCCAAAGGACTTGGTCCTGAAAGCTCAAAGTAAAGGGATGAAACGTAGGACAAACCTGCCACCATTTGTGAATTATGAGGCATGTGTAAAGTGGGTATTTATACCTAAGTGTTGGAACACCGAGGACGGTGTTATTCCAAAGGGAGGGGAATGTAATGTCCCCAGTTTGACCCCATGGCATTAAATTATAAATGATGTAATATTGTTATAAAATCGTGGTGAGGAGCTCAAGGCCAAGGCCCCGCCATCGATTTAGTGATGCATATGGTTTACGTGCTAGCCAAGCACATTGAAATTGTAAATATGCATTTTAATAAATACCCACAACTAGCTATGCAATGCAACAAGAGATGGGGGCATGATTTTACAAGGAATTAGGAGGGAAAACATTCAAACCCTTGAGCCACTCAAGTCAAGCCAAGTGTCAATGAGAGAACCCATCAAACCCTCAACTACCCATGTTGACTTTTGTACCCAATCATTGATTTCTCCCAAGAGTTGGTTGAGGTAGTTAATGCCTTGGGGAATGGGAGGTATGGCTGTCCAAATTCGGGTATGGGAAAGCCACCCTGCATGGGAAATCGCATTTTGCTTCTTGAGGAAGAATAGAGCCATGAATTGCTCCCCAAGCCATTATCCATCAACCAGTTTGACTCCCTCACGAGTTGGGAGCTACCTGGGTGTTTTTCTCCATGGATTTCCTGTGTTTTCCTTCATCTTTCCAGCTGGGAAGGGTGTTTTTGTTTTGGTTGCCCATGGGGAAGAGAAAAGAGGGATTTTGGGTTTCAATGGGGATGTTTTGGCCAATTGAAACGCTCATAAAATGTGGGAGAAATCGGGTTGCTCTTTGAGGACGAATTTCCCTTCCCACAGTCCGTTTTAGTAAGCCACGATTTGGGAAAAAACCCATGGAGCTTGTTTTGTAAAACACCCTTGTTGTAAATGTGTATCCCTGCCCAATGGTTGTTTTTGATGTGTGTAGAAAGAGTATGTTGGGGTATGGGTAATGGGTATCTATTGCTTTGGCTTGAGCTTGAGTGCAAGCATCCAGGGTTCAAATGTAACCTGATAAACCCAGCTGTGGACTGGCTTGGCTTAGATGAAATGATTAATTGGCTGTGAGAGAGTGAATGTCCCCTTTTCCTTGTAGGAATCATGCCCAGCTCGGGGGTGGTAGTTGTGTTGAGAGATTGATGAACACAACTGGCCTATGGTTGGGTGGAACGTTGCAGCGACATAGCTAGTTGTTTGGGACAATTGCAAAATGGAGATAAGTGTTTTTCTGTCTATGTATTTACTTCTGCAATGTATTAATTTGATGATTGTTGATATGATGTATGCATGAGTAATGTGTGTGGATAAGTTTAATTCCGTTGTGCATACTTGATTAGTTTTACATCTGCACACAAATGATTTACTCATATCATTTTAATGAATGGGCTGATAGAATGTGAAAGCCCCAGAGATTGGCATCATGTTCCCTCCCTTGCCTTGGATGGATGGGTGGGTACGTTACATAATTCCCCAACCACCAAATTTTTTGGTAAACAATTTTTTTTCCAGTTAACCAAATGTATCTTCTCCCTATTCAACCTCCCTTACCACTGAAATTGCATCATCCTTTTTCTCAAAATGATTAAAACGGATACTAGAAATCTTTGCTAAGAAAATCCATTAAACTAGGATACTTTCCAGTACTATCTTAACCAATGTTAATCTACCTACCAAGGAAAGCCATCTATAAGATCAGTTGTGAATCTTTGTCTCCACTTTTTTCAAGAGCCAAAGCCATTCTTTTTTTAAATAATTATTTGTCTTAAAAAGATAACCATGATACTTGAATCCTACCTCAGTATGATCAACTTTGAAAAGAAAAATGGATAGAATATGTTCCAGTACCTCCTCTGCAATACCATTTTGCAAAAAAAAATATTTGTGCATGCTAACTGTAACGTCCCCAGCTTAACCCTATTGCATTAATATTGTAAATGATGTAAATATTGTCATTTAGTCATGGTGAGGAGCTCAAGGCCAAGGCCTCGCCACTGACTTATCGTTTTATGTATCGGCAAATAAAATAGATGCATATGGTTCTTGTGCTAGCTGAGCACAATGTAAAATCGGACATCATGTAAACAGGCAATTTTAATGAAAAACCCACAACCGGCTACGCAATGCAACAAAAGAGATGGGGGCATGATCTTTACAAGGAAGAGGAAGGGAAAATAACCGAACCCTTGAGCCAATGGTTTTAATCCATGTGTCAATGAGCAAGCCCATGAACTCTCAACTACCCATTTTGGGTTATGGACCAATCATTTAATTCTCCCAAGAAATTGGTTAAGGTAGTTAATGCCTTGGAAATGAAGAAGTATGGCAGCCAATTTCGTGCATGGACAAGCCATCAACCTGGAAAATTCGTGTTTTTGCTTGTTGGGCAAGAAAACACCCACGAAATGGTGCCCAAAGCCATTCTGAAAAGTCAGTCTTCTCTCACTCATGCAGTTGGAGTTAGCTGGGCCTTTCCCTGCACGTTTTTCATCCAAATCCTGCAATTTTCCATGCCTGGGAGTTCGTTTTTACATATACAGTAGCCTGGGAGAGAAGGGCCACAATTTGGGGACTGTATGGAGGTCGTTTTGCCCTGAATGTCCAAGGACGTTTTTCTAAAAACGGATTGGCTTCCCAGGGTTGTTCCCCATCTCCCCATTTCGTTTTTGTGTGTTCCCACATTTTTCTGAGTGAGTTGAAACCCCATCTCATGCATCCCACTGTGGAAAGCGTTTTCCTCATGCCCAGTAATTTTGGTTTTGTTGTTCAGTGCATCCCGTTTTGGATTTGAACCTGTGAGCAGGAGCTTCGAGAGTGGAAGAGGACAGATTTGGCTTGATGAGCCCAATGGTGTATCCATAGCTCCATGGTTGAGCCACTAGCCTAGTAATTCACCTCCGCCTACCTCTTAGCAGCCTGAGAAACCCAACTGCTAGTTGGCTTGGCTGATTCTGGCATATCTTTGGCTATGTGAGAGCCTGTTTCCCCTTTTCCTTGTGGAGATCGTGCCCAGCTTGGGGGTGGCAGTGGTGCTGAGAGATTAAGGAGCACACTAGCCTACGGTTGGGTGGAACGTTGCAGAAGCGTAGCTGGTTGCTTGGGATTACTTCATTAAGATAAGTATCCTCTTGTGCTATCTTTCAATTGTTTAATGGATGAATACCTTGAATGTGAAATGAATGAGTAATTGAAATTACTTCTGCTGTGTTTTTAAAATCCTTATGCATCTTCATATCTCCATTTAGTATGTGATTGCTCATGAAATAAGTTTATGGGGCTGGATGCCCGGTTTGGGATCACGATCCTCTCCATTACACTAGTATAATGGGAGGGGACGTGACAGAATGGTATCAGAGTTGCTGGTTGCAGCATTGGGCCTCTATGGGCCAAATCCAATTACAGTGATCTCTGACAGAAATAAACTTTTCAATTTGTTCAAGTCTGTTTGAAGAAAAATTTTGTTAAAGTCTATTTGAAAATTTTGTTTAAAACTGTTTCGGAAGGAATTCCCGAATGTCTTCCGAAACTGCGGAAGCATTCGGCGAATTGCCCCGAAAATGCGGAAGCATTCCGCGAAGTTTTCCGCAACGCGGAGGAATTCGGGAAGTCGCCCCGAAATTTGCGGAAGGAATTCCCTTTCGAAATTTTCGAAAGGAATTCTCTTCCGAAATTGCGGAAGGATTCTGCGAGTTGTCCCGCAACGCGGAAAAATTCGGCGAAATGCTCCGAAAAAGCAGAAAATTTTCTAAGTGTCGGCGTCGAAAGGAATTTTCGGAAGGAATTCTCTTCCGAAATTACGGAAGGAATTCTCTTCCGAAATTTCGGAAGAATTCCGTGAATCGCTCCGAAACGCGGGAGAGTTTGGTGAGTCGTTTCGAAGTTGCGGAAGACTTCGGCGAATCGTTCCGCAACTGCAGAAGACTTCGGCCAAGCGCCCCGCAATTGCGGAAGGCCACAGCCAATCGCCCCGCTATTGCGGAAGCGTTCGGCGAACTGCTCCGCAATTGCGGAAGCGTTCGACGAACTGCTCCGCAATTGCGGAAGACGTCGCCGAACCGCCCCGCAGCTGCGGAGGGGTTTCCCACCGGGAAAAAAAAAAAGAAGAAGAAAAAAGTGACAAAAACTCATTTTTTGGATAGGGCGAGCATCGGGGCTCGGAATGGGATGATTCCTGTGGGGCTCGGAGGCCATTGACGAGGGCCATGAAAGAACCAGTGAAGACCCCGAGCCCATTACACTCCGATTTGACAGAAAATGGGGAATAGTGGTTTTTAAAGGACAGAGTCCCGAGGCTTGACAGAAGGCCGGTTTAAGCTGAAATTGATACGAGGCAGTCATGAAGCAGGCACAATGTTAAGTTCCGAATCTTGGAGCCAAACTCCAAGGGATGTGAAGTCGGGGTGAGAAAGAAGGCCAAAAAGCACTGTTCCGGGCCACTTTTTCGGGATTTTGAAAAGCTTGTGGGCAGTAAAAGTGACCCTAGATGTGGGAATCAGAAATTTTACTGAACTAGACATTTCATATTCTCATTAAGACGGACAGTTTCCGTTAGACGAAGATTTTTCAAAAATGCACCGTTTGGGAGATAGCCATTTTTGGCCCAAAATTTGGAATTTTGGAAAAATGTGAAAAGTGAGAAGTAGTAAAACGCAGAGATTCATAGAAGATGAATGGTGCATTGGAATTGAGATCCGTGAATTGCTGAGTGATCCTTGTTATACGGACTAACTTCGCCCGATAGATATGTTTTTGTGATTCCTCATAGATTTTCTTCCGCAGGTGGCTAAAGTTGGCATTCTGGACCAAAATGCAACTATGTAAAATGTGCAGAATTGTACTGAAAGTTGTCATTTTTGAAGGGATGCAGTTTCCACACCTGATGTCTGAATGAAGCATGAAAACAGGCATTGGAAAGCTTGTCCAGCAGGGAACAGTGATACATGACCAGAGTTTGAATGAGGTCTACATATATCATAGATATTTAATGCAGAAGAGTGCCAGCGGTTGTTTTGACAAACAAATTTTGTTGTCAAAATGGGCAATTTCTACAATTGCATGATATGGAAGAGGAATTCCATGTTACGATGAGGGACCGAAAAGGGAAGAATTCATTAAACCCCTGTTTGTTATCATACTTATGATTATGAAATTTTTCATATGGCATAAAAATGTTAAAAATGTAAGGGACTACCTAGATGTATATGCACTAGAGGGCATCTTAACAAACATTGCATAGTACATATGGAAATGCTTGTGCATAAATGGGATATTGCATATTGGTAAAATAATGAAGTCTGCATATGCAATGAACTACTAATGGAGGATATTATGGTTTATAATCACTATTGATGTTGGTATTGGTTGTAGGACCAAAGATAACAAAGAGCATGGGGAAATGTGCTGGGGATGTTGTTGCATGAAGCCAACAAACTTGTGCAGAAAGGATGGTGCAACGAATCTATGATCATAAAGTTGGCAAAAAGGAATGTGTAGCATTGGTAAGAGGCCAACTGATCAGGTAACATCAAGTGATGTAAACGACAGCCATACAGGTAATGATTATTGGTGCAAAATTGCATTAATGAGGAAAGAGGATTTGGTAAGATTCCTTCAACTATGTTTGAATTATGTTGAAAGCATAGTACTCATAACTTAATGCAAGGTAGAATTGAGGAAATGTGCATTAATATATTATACACAATCTTGTGGTTATGCATTGAGGGAATACACATTAAAAGATTATGTAAGTGATGTAAATGTGCATGCATAGATATAGGTGCACATGATGGGATGCATTGTGAGAATGCATGAGTGTGATGTATGTTTCATTGCAATTAGAGAATAGATGGAATGGTGAACTATTATCAATCTTAAGATCAAGAGAATAATTGCATAAAATGATGAAATCGAACCATGCAACTCTAGTATGGTAATAATTCACGAGAAGTAGATGGTTTTGGTGATATTAAAATGCTTCTGTGACCGTGGCAGCAATGAAATTATTATATGCATAGAAACTTACAAAGCATTTGGCTGATTGAAGTTTCAGATTTCAGGTAGATTGCTTTGGGCATGGCAAATATGGATAAGTCCGTGATGAAGATGGGAATCTACCGTGAACAAGAGCCCAACAATATGAGGATAGCCTCATTGCTAAGCAAATCAATTTCTGTAGGAGACAGAATTGTAAAATTCATGTTGAATTTAATTATTAATGTTATCGATTGGTTATGAAACAATCATATTTGAAGCTTATTGCTAAATGTTTCTGACTGTTTGGCTATTTGATGAAGTGTGCCAGGATGACACATTGCAGGAAGACCATGTGTGATGACCTGCAGAAGCCAAACTAGATGGGAAGGATCCCATGCTTTGGAAATGGGTTTCGGGTGAAACGCCATTGATAATGTCTCAGCCAAACCGCATGTCGGTAAACCATGAAAGTGAGATGGTAAAGCTATGTCCAGAAGGCATGTGAGACACATTTGCAAAATGAATGAGTATTCTGTGACCCTAGACAAGAACATGCATGTCTAAATTATTAGGGTTAATATGCAGAACATGCTCTATCTTATTTATATCAATGCAGAATGCTTGAGTATGATTAGGGCCTACATGGCGCACATCGGAAAGGGGGTGCACACCTTTTCTAGTGCTGGGTCATGATAGGGTTTTCAATATTGACTACACCCTAAGGGAATGGACGCATTCCTGGTGTTTCAATACTTGGTAGTGAATGATATGGAATGTGGTTAAGAATTGAACAGCAATACTGATGAGCTTGCTTATCCTTCTTGTGTTGTCATCCTACACAGATGCAGATTGATACTGCACATTAACGGGCAGAGTGAAGAAGGGTACGCAAAGAGACTGTATGGGAAGTAACAACCTATCTATGCTCACGTGAAATATTACCAGAAGGGATGGACAGGCTCGAAGAGTTGTGTAATAAGAGAAGGCATCATCCTTGTGTGAGTAGGGGTCATGTTAACCTGCAGTCAAGAAAGTCACCTATAAAGTTCCTAAAAAGGAACCACCGAATTGCACAAAAGAAGGAGTGGCGTCCTTGTATAAATGAAGAGCCGATGTGTGTGAAGGGTTACGGTGCAAGAAGGTGTGGTGGCATTGGTAAAGGCATGAAATCTCTATTGGGTCAGCAGTGGGAGGGCGGGCGCCGATGACTGACTGAAAAACCTGAGATGCCTATTGGGTCAGCAGTGGGAGGGAGGGTGCCAATGACTAACTGGAAACCCTGAGATACCTATGGCTCCATAGTAGAGCCTTGACCTATGATGGTCGGTGGCGCAGTTTCCTTCCATTGGTCGATGACCCAGACGAATGTGCTGGCTCGGCACTGGAAAGGGCCAACCAGGTATGGGACTGGTTGGGCACCACCAAATGCTTGGTAAATCCAGCCGATGGGGAGGTGTACTGGTTAAGCATTAACTATATCCAAGTCCATAGGCGATCCCAAGGCTTGCAAAGCGAAGTAGGATCCTCTGGACCAGAGGGGAAACACACAATACAGATAAGTATTCGTTTTCATTTATGTCTTGTTTGGAATAATAAAGATTACAGGTATAAATATTTTAACAGCTAAGCTGATACACTATTGTTTCTTTGTTGGAAACCTTGGTCGTTGCAGAAAGGCAAGACCCTGAAAGACTATAAATTACTAGTAAATCCAGAGAGTAAATGAGTGGGCAATATAAACTATTAAGAAATCCAGGGAGTAGCTGGTTAAATGCTATAAAGTTCTTGATAAGTCCAGAGAGTGACTAGTTGGGCATTAACTACTTGATATGGTAAAGCAGCATGTATGCTGGCCCAACACCCCTTAAAACAATTGATAAAACCAATCGGCGTACTGGCCTGGCATTGCCTATTCGAATGGTTTTGGAGTAGCCTGCGTGCTGACCCAACATTCATGGTTGTATCCACGGGAAATCCAATGCTTGGAAAGCGAAGAAGGATCCCGTGGAATAAATTAAATACATCCAATGCAGATAAGTATTTCGTTACCTTGCAGCTTCTTGCTTATATACGTGTGTATATGATTTGGTTATGAATTCCTAAACTCTTGTTTAGAGAAAAACCCTATGAAAATGAACTAAACATGCGAATTAATTCAATGTTTGAATATAGGTATTGCTGGAAGCAAGGACTATGAAGGCATCCTAAAGATGCATGTGGACATGTGACCGTCCTAAAAAGCTCAGTATGAGCAGTAATGAAAGATGGTGCTTGTGGAACTATGTGGGTCCTAGCAGCCAAAGGTTCTGTAAGCGACAATGGGGAAGGGTTCCCTAGTTGAAATCCATATGCAGACCTTAGACACTAAGTGTCATAGCCAAGAAAGGAAAGTCAAAGCATTCACATTGAAGTGAAAGAGACTAAGGAGCATGAAACCACAGCGATGGTGTAGCTCCATAATAGAACAAGACTAAGAGGGAGAAACCCCTACTCTTCTCTTTCCTTTTGATTGATGCATTTATAAAACAAAAGATTATTGAGTGCATATCATGGCTGAAAATAGATTGTGTTTAATTGCTTGAGATGAATTGTGAATGCTGAAATAGTAAATCTCCTGTGAAAGGATGAACATGAATGAGTTCATGTGTATGTTGGGAAAGCATGAAAAGTGTGGAAGTCCCATGAATAGAGCATGGACATTCCATGTCAATTAGGATAATAATTGACTAATCTTAAAGTTTATGATATGCTTGTCCTAACAAAGAATTTCCATGATGAATTTCACAGGTAAGAAAGTGAAACAATTGGTTCCAACCGGCACAGGAAAGTGTTGCTAGTAAGCAAAGTGTGCTCAGTTGTGCCCATTGACCATGGCAGTAGACCGAGGGCTATTAGAGTTGGCTGAAAGTCTTCTTCAAACAATTGCCAGGACCCAAGAAAATCTTGGGGAGATGCTCAAGCTACAAAGGCAACAGAATGAGATAAACCATTAGGCTTTGCGGGACTCTATTCGTCTGCAAAAAGAGGTAAAAAGCATTCTGGGAGCAATCAGCAAGGGACAAGAAAATTGGATCAATGAAGAAGCATTCATCCAACTGTCCGAGTAAGAAACGTTCCAGGTGGGAAGATTCAAAGAAAATTGAGTAGGTAAAGCCGCCAATGAAATGTTGGGGATGTGGAGGGGATCATTGCCTCCGTGACTGCCCAACAAGAGAATACCAAGAGGGCAGCAACCGTAAATTCTCCAAGTTCGTGGACCAGTTGGAAGGAAAAGGAAAAGAAGGAATTGTTTTGGAACGATGTCCTCATGCAGAGCTAGAAGGTCCTAGCCAGCAAGAGCAGTTTGTAAAGACCAAAGGACTTAGTCCTGAAAGACCCAAGTAAAGGGTGAAAGGCAGGACAAACCTACCACATTTTGTGAATTTTGGACATATGTAAAGTGGGTATCTATTTTCCGAAGTGTTGGAACACCGAGGACGGTGTTATTCCAAGGGGAGGGGAATGTAACATCCCCAGCTTAACCCTATTGCATTAATATTGTAAATGATGTAAATATTGTCATTTAGTCATGGTGAGGAGCTCAAGGCCAAGGCCCCGCCACTGACTTATCGTTTTATGTATCGACAAATAAAATAGATGCATATGGTTCTTGTGCTAGCTGAGCACAATGTAAAATCGGACATCATGTAAACAGGCAATTTTAATGAAAAACCCACAACCGGCTACGCAATGCAACAAAAGAGATGGGGGCAAGATCTTTACAAGGAAGAGGAAGGGAAAATAACCGAACCCTTGAGCCAATGGTTTTAATCCATGTGTCAATGAGCAAGCCCATGAACTCTCAACTACCCATTTTGGGTTATGGACCAATCATTTAATTCTCCCAAGAAATTGGTTAAGGTAGTTAATGCCTTGGAAATGAAGAAGTATGGCAGCCAATTGCGTGCATGGGCAAGCCATCAACCTGGAAAATTCGTGTTTTTGCTTGTTGGGCAAGAAAACACCCACGAAATGGTGCCCAAAGCCATTCTGAACAGTCAGTCTTCTCTCACTCATGCAGTTGGAGTTAGCTGGGCCTTTCCCTGCACGTTTTTCATCCAAATCCTGCATTTTTCCATGCCTGGGAGTTCGTTTTTACATATACAGTAGCCTGGGAGAGAAGGGCCACGATTTGGGGACTGTATGGAGGTCGTTTTGCCCTGAATGTCCGAGGACGTTTTTCTAAAAACGGATTGGCTTCCCAGGGTTGTTCCCCATCTCCCCATTTCGTTTTTGTGTGTTCCCACGTTTTTCTGAGTGAGTTGAAACCCCATCTCATGCATCCCACTGTGGAAAGCGTTTTCCTCATGCCCAGTAATTGTGGTTTTGTTGTTCAGTGCATCCCGTTTTGGATTTGAACCTATGAGCAGGAGCTTCGAGAGTGGAAGAGGACAGATTTGGCTTGATGAGCCCAATGGTGTATCCATAGCTCCATGGTTGAGCCACTAGCCTAGTAATTCACCTCCGCCCACCTCTTAGCAGCCTGAGAAACCCAACTGCTAGTTGGCTTGGCTGATTCTGGCATATCTTTGGCTATGTGAGAGCCTGTTTCCCCTTTTCCTTGTGGAGATCGTGCCCAGCTCGGGGGGTGGCAGTGGTGCTGAGAGATTAAGGAGCACACTGGCCTACGGTTGGGTGGAACGTTGCAGAAGCGTAGCTGGTTGCTTGGGATTACTTCATTAAGATAAGTATCCTCTTGTGCTATCTTTCAATTGTTTAATGGATGAATACCTTGAATGTGAAATGAATGAGTAATTGAAATTACTTCTGCTGTGTTTTTAAAATCCTTATGCATCTTCATATCTCCATTTAGTATGTGATTGCTCATGAAATAAGTTTATGGGGCTGGATGCCCGGTTTGGGATCACGATCCTCTCCATTGCACTAGTATAATGGGAGGGGACGTGACACTAACCTCCATTCCATATGTAACATACTCAATTTCCACATCTTACATTTATGGTATGGGGTATAAATATTTTTCCTTCAATCTGACCGGGATCAACCAAATTGTCGAAAGGCCTTTGTAACAATTATCATTTATGCAGCAAGGCATTAATTTTAAAAGTAACTATCAAACCTTCATCAAAATTACTCATAAATTTTAATCTTTTAAAAGTCCTTTCAATCAAATTAATAAATTTTAATCTTCTAAAAGCCTTTTTAATCACATTAATATATTCAAAAGAGGATAACAAAGTAACCAAAACTACACGTCATAAACTTACAATTCTTTTATTATGAATAACATGAACTTGAAGGGGTACTCTTTTACATAAAAATCCCTTCCTATTCTTTTAATAATTAATTATTTCGATTAAACCAAAGACTTGATCATAAGTTTTAGTCACATAATTCATAAACAAACAACCATAAATTAAAGACTTGATCCATAAGTTTTAGTCACATAATTCATAAACAAACAACCATATTTATAACATGTACTAACAATTAAAATCTTCACATATCTATATCAACTATATAATCATTTACGAGCCTATATTTGTGATAAATCGTCTTAGTTAATCAACCGAACAACCTTAATATTGTTAAGGGTATCAAATGCATCGATGACATTAAAATTGTTTACTTTATCTTATTTAACCAAACAATTTTATTATGAAAATAATTCACCCACTTATGCGATTCGTACATGCATACAAAGTCATTAGTATTTTTTGTACTCTAGTTCTTTTGAGTGTTTAGCAATCATAAAACTAGCAATTGCTTTCAAAAAGGTGCAATGATACGTCGATAAGTTGTTGTTGGAAAACTAAAATCGAATTGGTATTTTAAGAAAAAATTCTTAAAATTAATCAATGGATTAATTTTTTCCCTTAAACTTATCATGTGCTAGAAGAAAAAACTTCAATCAAATATGCAAAAACATAGTGATCCCAACAAAAATCTACATTTGTGTATATGGAAGAGTATCATGCGTATATTTTTGGTCAATTAGTACATACATCATTGCCCTACATGTTTTATTTTGAGCATGTACACATGGCAACATCATGCCCAAGCAATAATCTCACATTATATAGTAATTAGATAGTAAACATACCAAGGGAAAAGACCTAATGATGAACCACCATCGGGTGACTCCATCTCGATATCTAGAGGTATCATTACTAGGAGCTGCAAAAAACTATTCTACCCCAACCACTAAGGTGGAAGATATTCAAGAATCTGTAGGAAAATGTTTAATGTCAAACCCATCATTGCATTGCCTCTACCTTTCCTTATTCCATGAGAAGATAAAATCAAGTGATAATGCATTGCAATAATCATTGTTAAAAAATCCACCACTCATCTTGTGAGTATTTCGTTTTTGTGACAACCATGAAGCTATTAAATTTGGAGAACCTAATGAGTCAATTTGTTACATAAATTGAATTGAAATGCTTTAGGTTGTGATGCCCATAGTCCGTCTTTGCATCAAAGATTGATGAAATTTTGGAAATTTGGCGGAAGCTGCACCAATTAAAGAACAACTTGTCTGCTTAAGCACAAGTGGCTTTATGGCTCATATAACATCAGTGCACATGCAGATCTTTTTGGTAAAACCCAACTAGAAACCAATTAAATTGGATTAAATTGTACTTTAATTAGATTGAGATGAGACTTTTGGTACCAATAAAAAACTAACATCTTATTCAATGTGGACGTGATCCTTGATTGAAATATGAGGAATTTGTTTTTCTATTTTCACTCACTAAATTGTTATATGTAAAATAATTTATAAAAAAAATTCAATATACAAGAAATTCCTATAACATTTTTAATGCAATTGAGTAAAAATATGATGATTTTTAAAAATATATTTACATGTTTTTTTTAACATGTATTTTTTAAATATGGATTTAGGTTTGTAATTTCATAATAAAAAATGATTAATATCATAAAATGTTTACAATAGGAATTTTAAAATACAATTATTATTATTTTTAATTATAAATAATTATTAAGCAAGATTTTAATTACACGTTTAATCTTTTTATCATAAATTTAATAAATATTAGCAAATTTTTTAAATTGTATTTCATCCATAAATGTATTTGTTTTTTCAAATGAAATTTCACTAACATTTAGTTTACCATGTTCACAAATGCATCGACATATTATTCTTTGTGAAAATGCAGTTTATTCAATATTTTAAGATTTGATTAATTTTATAGATAAATGTTTTCTTCAAATTTTCATTGACATTATAATATTTTTCAAGTTTTCATTTCAATATTTGTTATTCTTTTGTATTTTACATGGAAACTCTTCATGACACCTATTTTAAGGTTTTATTTTTTTTCATTAAATTTTACATCATGATTATTTTCCTCTAAAGAAGATCACTTACAATTTACAACTAACTAATAACATCTTAAAAAATGTAGCTAACTATATTATGTTAGTCATTATGTTGTAGTGACACTCATAGCCAATAATCATTATATTCATTCTATATATAATTCATTGATTTTTTAATTATAATTAAATTCAAATTTATAATCTATTTGGATGATGTAATTCGCAACATCTTCTATATAATGCCATTTACAATTAATAATCATTATATTTATTTTATATATAATTCATTGATTTTTTAATTATAATTAAATTCAATTTTCTAGTCTATTTACATCTTATATATAATGCCATTTACAATTTACAACTAATTGACAACATCTTCTAAAAAGTGTCACTAATCATTTTCAACTATGGTGCACCAATTATATTCTTTTAGTCATTAGATTGCACTGTCATTCATATTCTGTATCGTCTCTCTCTCACGCACACACTCCATTGATTTTGTAATTACAATTAGATTCAAATACTTTAACATGTTATTTTGCTCATACAAATAAATTCAATTTTCTAGTCTATTTACATCTTATATATAATGCCATTTACAATTTACAACTAATTGACAACATCTTCTAAAAAGTGTCACTAATCATTTTCAACTATGGTGCACCAATTATATTCTTTTAGTCATTAGATTGCACTGTCATTCATATTCTGTATCGTCTCTCTCTCACGCACACACTCCATTGATTTTGTAATTATAATTAGATTCAAATACTTTAACATGTTATTTTGCTCATACAAATAAATTTAAAATCATGTTTATAAAATCAATAAAAATTAAACTTAAGTTCCTTTCCAAAGTAAATAAATCTTTCAACAATAATTTATTTTCTTTCATATATCTTATTAAAATACTCATTATTAAATTAATATAAATTAATATAGCTAAAAGCTATATATTTTAGATTAGTTTTTTCCTAAATATTTTCTTAAATATTCTAATTAAAATAAAATTTCTTTAATATATATAATTATAATTTAATAATAATTTAATTAAAATAACATTTCCTTTATTATATTTAGTAATACTAAAATAATTTACATGTGTTTAATTTAATATAATTTTAAAAAAGATAAAATATGTAATGTCCCCTCCCATCATACCAGCATGATAGAGAGGACGCGATGCTAAAACTGGGCATCTAGCCTCATGAATTCTCTCAATAAGCATTCTCATAATATAAAAGAACATATGGAAATGTATAATTATAGGAATACACAGCGGAAGTAATTTCAATTACACTTCTATCATACATTCAAGATACTCATCAAATAAATAATTGCAAAGTTAACATAAGAGAATACTTATCTTATAACAAAGTAGTCCCAAGCAACTGGCTATGCAACTGCAACGTTCCACCCAACCATAGGCCAGTTGTGATCATCAATATATCCACACACTGCCACCCCCGAGCTAGGCATGATCTCTACAAGGAACCAGGGAACAACAAACTCACACATAGCCAAACATACACCAAATTCAACCAAGCCAATCAGCAGTTGGGTTTCTCAGGCTGCTAGGAGGTGGAAAGGAAGAATTGCTAAGCTAGTGAGCTCAACCACAGAGCTATGGATACCCCTCCCAGATCTATTCAGCTTGGCACTCACAATGCCTACACACCCAACACCAGGAAGTATTCTCTTCACTGCCACACAGTCCCTCAAGCCATACCTTCCTTTCTAGTGCTCTCAGGGTGTGCATAGAAAAGTAGCCAAAGCCCTCTTGATCTTCTTGAGAGGTTACTCCCTCCACTAGGTTTATCAAGCCAATTCTGTCCACTACCAGTCCAAGTTTCTTACTCACAGGTTCAAATCAAAACCGGGATGCACATAACAGCAGAACCACACTTATTGGGCATGATAAAACGTTTTTACAATGAGATGCCCAAAGATGGGGTTTTCATTAGCTTCAGAAAAACGTGGGAAACCCAAAAACGAAACTGGAAGATGGGGAACAACCCTGGGAAGCCAAATCCATTTTCAGAAAAATGTCCATGGACATTCTGGGGAAAAAACGGCCTCCATAACAGTCCCAAATCGTGGCCCTTCTCTCCCAGCTACTGTACAATGCAAAAACGAGCTCCCAGGCATGGAAAATGCAGGAAAAATAATGAAAAAAGTGATGGGAAAAGACCCAGTAGTTCATACTGCGTGAGAGAGGAAAGACTGTGGGTTCAAAATGGCTTTGGGCACCATCTCGTGGGTGTTTTCTTGCCCAAGGAGACAAAATACGATTTTCCAGGTTGATGGCTTTCCTATACACGAAATTGGCTGCCATACCTCTTCATTCCCAAGGCATTAACTACCTCAACCAATTTCCAGAAGAATTAAATGATTGGGTCCATAACCCAAAATGGGTAGTTGGTGGTTTATGGGTTTTCTCATTGACACATGGATTAATACCATTGGCTCAAGGGTTTGAATAATTTTCCTCCCTATTCCTTGTAGAATCATGCCCCATCTCTTTGTTGCATTGCATAGCTAGTTGTGGGTTTTCATTAAAATTCGTATTTACATGATGTCTTAATTTACATTGTGCCTATCTAGCACAAGAACCATAGGCATCTATTTTTAATTGTCGATACATAAAACGCTAAATCAATGGTGGGGCCTTCGCCTTGAGCTCCTCACCATGATTAAGTAACAATATTTACATCATTTACGATTTAAATGCAAAGGGGGTCAAAATGGGGACATTACAAAATACATGTGTTTCTTTGAAAATTACAATTCAAATTTTGATATTTCAACAAGTATATACACAAGTTATAAACTTTGAACTATGATATTTCAACAAGAAGTATATACACAAGTTATAGACTACTAGGTGTTTTTAATGTGGCAAATGAAATTAAATGCAGTGTGATACAATAAGAATTTTGTTTGTCATGTCAATGGTTTAAGGTATTATGAATTTTGTTTGTTTATCATGTACTTACTCGGTTTGGAACCTTTTCCCAAGTAACATTTCCGTTCTTTTATGGAATGATCTTAAATTCAACTTTGTTTATGTAGCAGCATTGTCTTTTCTTTATGAATATTTTGGACAACAAATTTGTGTATTTTCATCCTTGTAATGTTTTATATGCTTTTGCTATTGGATGCAAATCACAATCATGGATTGCGTTAATATTTTCATCCTTGTCTGTTTTATATGCTTCTGCTATTGGATGCAAATGGCAAACAAGGCTTCCACTTCTTGTGGGGGTTTTTCTTCCATCTTTCCTATATTATATCTAGTTTTTGTAGCCATATTCAGAAATTCAATCTTGTTTTTCATATTCCTCACTAAAATTCAACATTGGCATTGATGTTTTCCTCACGGAGATCTCTTTTTGTTCTTTATCCTTGTCTTGGGATATATGTGTGCATAATCTCAGATTTGGGAACTTGTTTCCTCTTTTCTTCAATGTAAGCAACATAATTGTACTGTGCTTTTGTACTTGTGTATCGCATGCTAAGAATCAGCAAGGGTGTGATTCTTCCTGTGTAGGACATTACCACTTTGCTTTCTTCATGTGGACACATATTTGAATGGTTGAATTATTTGGTATTTCAGTTCCTTGTGGTTGTGTAAGAGGTAGGGATTCAGGTAGGATAAACAATAGATTATGTAAAAATCAGCTCCTCTTAGAGTTGCAAATTTTCCATTTCATTGTTTCGATATATGCATATAAAAGTAGGCATAGTTAGAAGCTGGGTTTTCATTCAGTTTCCCAACATGATGCAAAATTGGTCAAATTTTTTTAATGTTCCACTTATATTTTTTGTGCTTTGCTGCTAAATTGAAAAAGGTCTAAATTAAATTTCTTTTTAATGTTCCAACTATATTTGTTGTGCTTCACTGCTAAATTGAAAAAGCTTTGAATTAAATTTCTTAATTTTCCTGGATTACTACTTTTCAAAAAACTGAATTGGTGTTTTAGGTTAGGTTGACGAGGAAAACAAGGATGAATGCTCATTTTCTTTGTCCACAACATGTTATGGTCCTTGGCATGTGGGCATGAAATCCTTTATCCTCCTGAATATTACTATATTAGTCACTTTAGCAAGAGTTCATAGTTGGTGCATACAAAATAGCTAGTCACAAGTCTATTTACAATTCTCCATACTGTATGGATACAATTGTCTGTAGGGGAATGTTATGGTCTCCTCATTGATTGATTTGGTGATTTTAGTGGTTTCCTTTTGAATTAGTATGGATTTTTGTGAGATTATACATTTGATATAAGCTTGTAAGAATCTTCTCTTTGATGACTTCGAAGGTAAATTATCTTGTTAGTTTAACTTGTTTTTAGCTTTGCTCTATATATTGGGTATTTGTATAGGGTTTGGAAGATACCAATCATGTATTTGTACTACCTTGAATATTTCCTTTCTTTCTCATACCATGTGTCAAATTTATGTAGCTGTGCTACTTGGTAAGTTCAATTTTAGCTTTTTTAATTTAAATGTTGATATTTGATTCTGCATAAAGTGTGGCCGCGAATCAACCATGTGGATCCAATTTTGGGGAAATTCAATGTTTACAATTTTCTTTTGAAATTTGCTTGAAAAGGCTCTGTTAGGTTCTTATATGAGGTTTGTTTCTCCAAGTGCAAGCCCTGATATTTTTTTTGCTGGCCTATGTGCTTAAATTAGTTCATCGGTGAATATGGTTGGCTCATTTATTCACATGCATAGACGGTCTTTGTAATGGGCCCCTACTCAGCATTCATCTTCACTATAGCCATCCTATAATTGGCCTTCAAGGGTGGGGATTGGGATGCCTTTCAGATTATATGACATTATGTTGGGTCATGTCTGCACCAAGACACTTTTGATCCCTGAGCTTTGCCAGCTCAAAATCCAAAAGGGTAAGAGATATTTTGAATTTGAACTTGGTTTTAATGGTGCCCTTTAAAGCATACTGAGCATCCGTTGTTTAGAGAACTATTTCAGAAGTTGTTTCTGGTTATGACCTTTTATGTGACGGTGGTCTGTTATTTCTCAAATTTCCAATCTTATATGGATGGTGGTCACCACCGAAGTTCTTACTCTATCTTAATATTATTTCACATGCATTTTCCAACTGTGTTTATTATTATTTTTCATGATGTTGCTTCTACTTTTGAGATTTGCTGTTAATTTTGTAAAAAAATGGATTTGCTATTCCTTATTAACCACTTCCAAAAACTAAAAATAGAACAAAATTACATTCCTTGTGTGCTTAAGAGAATGTCTTAGAAGCCTTCATTAGGATCCCTAGATTTAGAAAAATCAATCAATCCCAAATAATGGAATTATACCTCCCAACAAAATAGACGTAAACACAACCTCAAATATCATAATATTTCATATCTCATTAATCATCTACATCTCCATACATATCTCGTGAACCAATCTAAATTTTGTCTTAAAGCAATTCAATAAATGTCTAAACTCATATGAGAGCACAAAATTATACAAAATATCCAACATATATACAATGTCTTAAAAATTTCAAAGAGTCACAAAAGAACACCATATGAGAAAAATAAAAAAGGTGAACATAGTTCAAGGATTGTCCATTGTCAATTTCACAAAGCGGACAATGACTAATGCATAATGTCTGACAAAGCAGCCGTGGAGAGCCCATTATCCAACTCATTCCCCAGACATGTTGAACATAAATTTAATTAAAAAAAAAATCTTAACCAAAAAAAATCTTAACAAAAAAAGTATAGCATTGAACCCTCTCATCCAATTGATAATTACCATAAAATTCTCAAAAATTTACAATCTTTGAACAACTATTTCAACCATAAGCATGAGTACTAACTTCAAATCCATCCGTTCTACAAAACTATTTGTTCCTCCTCGTAATCCAACCTTAAACTTTAAACAATGTATGTCCTTAAGTATAAGACACCACCTACCCCACTAACTTGGGGATCAACCTAGAGTAGCATTGTCAAAGAAAGCCCAAACACCCGATTTATCCACGTTTTCCACTACAACTTGCTTAGAACGGTTTGGAATTTTTTTTCACTTAAATAAATTAAGGATATTTAGTCCTTAATTAACACACTGATTAATTGTTTGAATATTATTACAATTCCAACTGCACGATTCTTTAAGCCTCGCACAAGTTTTGAAACAGTTTGAAATGTTTTTTTCAATGAGTTTGGAAGCTATTACCATGTAGGATTGTGTTTAGCATTGAAAATAAATGTTGGAAAATGGTCATGCTCGAAAATGATCATATGTAATAACTGAATTTTTAATGAAATTGATAGGAATAAGTTTTCGAGGAAAAAATATGAATTAAGTCCAATTGTACAGGACCTGCAACACCCTTGAAATTAGTTGCTGTATTGTCTTTCATAACTATGCTTCTCCTTCAAGGACTTTCAGTGCTGCTAATTATGACTTCCTTCCACTCCAACTTGATAGAGTAGACTGTTCAAAAATAGAGATATTTCCCCTTGTTTCAAGTAGCCATTGATAGAATGAGTAATCAGTAATATACTGTGATAAGCATACAGTGCAAATGCATTCAAGGAGACATTAACCATATTAACTGTTTGTAAAAAAATTCACCTTCATCTCAACACATGTTGCAGCCCTGAATTTGGATTATGTGGTCGCAGGATAATTAACCCTTAAAGAGACTTCATGTTGTCTACTTCAACTAAACCTGAATCTAAAACACAACATATTCAATCTGTCGCTATCCAGACATTGTCTCAACATTCAAATGTCCTTAAGCTTAAAAAAAAAAAGTTTAAGACCAGCATCTGAATACATTTGCACTACAAAAACTCATGTATCCATTGAATCCAGCCAAGTTTGAAAAGACATCACCCATCTCAGTTTGGCCAAATCCAAGAGTCATAGCTACCTTGTTGTAATCTTTGCTCTCACAATTACAAGAGAATCCCCTTCCATTCCTCCCATATGCATCATCCATATACATAGCAACCATTTCTCTCCATTCATAAGAATCCACAAAAGCTGCAATTCCTGCCATCTAAGAAACATTATTGTGGGTTACACGTATAAAGGTATTCATATGATGTCAAAGTTGGATCATTGGCCACAAAGGACAAAAGGGGTATTTGATGCTCATTTTCTATATGGGATACAAGATGAGAAAGGACAGAGAATGATGGTCCTACTATTACCACCACGTTTTTTTTCATTCATTCCAAAGCTGCATCGAAATCAACCATTACATTAAAAATAATATAAACCATATTTGCTCATTTACTATATGGGATACAAGATGAGAAAGGACAGAGAATGATGGTCCTACTATTACCACCACGTCTTTTTTCATTAATTCCAAAGCTGCATGGAAATCAACCATTACATTAAAAATAATATAAACCATATTTGCTCATTTGCTATATGGGATACAAGATGGGAAAGGACAGAGAATGATGATCCTACTATTACCACCACATCTTTTTTCATTAATTCCAAAGCTGCATGGAAATCAACCATTACATTAAAAATAATATAAATCATATTTCTCAATCATGTATTGATTAAGAATGCATTAAATTATAAATCATATTTCTCAATCATGTATTGATTAGGAATACATTAAATTCTATTTGAAAGCTCTAAATTGGTACACACTTTAAAGGCTTGTCATAGTTAATTGGATTCATTGACAGAATAAAAGTTTCAATAGTTGCATAACTTGCTTGAGAACATGTACCAAAGTTTATATAAAAAGCTCGCAGCTGCAACAACTCTTCACTAAATTGAAAATTCACATCTCTCCACTAAATTGAAAATTCATATGAAAGACTGTTACATACTCAATAGCAGCTGCCGCATTGAATATTTTGATACCATTACAATAATCTTATTTTGTGAACATTATAATAAGATGATAAAGCATTACACTACCTGTGAATTAAGCCATATGCCCATAATCATCTTCATAAGTTTGAGGTAGGTTGAATTGCTATAACATTGTATGTGGCTAAATAGCTGCAATATTTGCACCAATCAAATCCAGGTTAAGCAATTTGTTTTCAACAAAAGGATGAAAGACTCAAGGTCATGACGCTTTTCTCAATGGTGATGAAAATAGATTTTCTATCTTAAAAGTTACAATTGTCAACATGAAATATCAGGTAAACCCTTTCTGGCGACAGTGACAAATGTTTATTGATGTGAGATAATATGCTTCTTTTGATCGTATTTGTGCAAAATGCCCAGATGAAGGATATACATGATGGCTTAGTTACATGATGGCTTACTAAGTTTAGACATCGATGTTATAATATACAAAGCCGTACATTCAAGCATTTTTTGTTTGTCTTGTTCAAGCACAATATTTAGTAGTTGTTTTAATGAGTATTTACTAATATTAATTTTTTCTTACCATCCTCAATTTGAAAGCTAAGGCTAACCTATCATAAAAAGAGAGATACAATCCAAGACCTGAAATATGGCTATTTTAACATCAATTAGCTTGTTATTACCATGATCGCTTTTCAGAGAGAGATACAATCCAAGACCTGAAATATGGCTATTTTAACATCGATTAGCTTGTTATTACCGTGATCGCTTTTCGAGCATTATTGAGATTCCAAACAGAACAATTGTATCAAGAATTAAATACAGAATTAATGTAACATAATGGGGACTGATAATCATTCTAGAAATTCAATTAATTAAATACAGAATTAATGTAACATAATGGGGACCGATAATCATTCTAGAAATTCAATTTATCAAGACAAGAGTACAGAGCTCTGAAATAATTAGCACCTGCTTAATGCTTAATGATTGGGTACAATATCAATAGGACACTGTAAATATATCTAGAATTGAATACATACCTCTGAAATCATGAGGAATTGACCCCTAGAGTTGCTGCCCAGATCAAAGAAAAAACTTTTCTGCTAAGCCCTGATAACTTTTGCCATCACTACTCCACCAGCATCTATGATAGATAAGCCCATGGCTCTGTCATCCATGGCACCATCAACAGATGTTTCTTGATCACTCTCACATTTATGAAATGAGGCCCAAATGCATCTGACAATGCTCACAAGTGCTCAGATGGCCTGGAAGCTATAGCCCAAACAATCAAACGACTTAGCCCAAACAATCACACATAATAAATTTGAAACCCTGATGTGCAATAAAGGGGCAGAAAAAATGACTTACAGTATCTGTGGGCTTAACCTCTATATTGAAGTGGTTATCCTTCAAGGTTTTGATGGAAACCGTCATCTTGACGCTCGAATTCAGGTCTCTAAAAGCCCTCTGAAGTGCAAATTCCCTCAACACAGCAAGCAAAACAATGTAGACCAGACCTGAGTGGATAAGGGTATAGACCAGACAGGGATAAGGGACTAGTAGAGAGTTATTCAGGTTCCCACATGCCCGGGAAGTTAGTGAGTGAGGTTAGTCAGTTCGGTAACGTCCAGCCAGCATGAGTCCACCCATGTAAAAAAGGCACCCGGTTTGGAGCAGGTACCCAGGTGGGGTTGGTTCTGGTCGATCAAAAACTTCGATGCATTTTTTATAAAGACCAATTTTATTTTGTTGGGATGGGTTCGGAAGCATATTCTTCATCTGGATCCCGAACTCTCTTTTTTATATAGTAAAATTGATGAATTTCATAATTCCCTCCCTCCGCCTTTGGCCTGGGCGCCCGAATAGCGTGAGCTTAAAAAAGGGTAGGAAAGGAATCTCCATTGAACTTTTGGTGAGTTTCAATCACATGGAGAAGTCCTTGCTAAGAAGGAAGTCCTATTTATTCTAAGACCTACAAATTCTTTTTTCCATTCTGGGAGTGGGTGGGGTGAATTACTACCCTGAGAACTAACTCTGATACACCCATCCATGCATTACATCTATCCACTAAATGGGCATGTACCCATAGAGAGATGAACGACAGAGCTTCAATCCATGGGACGCACCTCGATATTAAAGTGGTTACCGTGGGGTGAATTACTACACTGAGAACTAACTCTGATACACCCATCCATGTATTATGTCTGTCCACTAAATGGGCGTGGACCCATAGAGAGATGGACGACAGAGCTTCAAGCCATGGGATGCACCTCGATATTAAAGTGGTTACTGTTCAAGGTTTTGACAGAAACCTTCATCCTGCCGCTCGAATTCAGTCTCTACAAGCCTCTGAAACGTGAAAACCCTCCGCACAGTAAGCAAAATAGGCCTCCAAAATGCAAAATCCCTTCGCACAGCAGGAAAAATGAGAATTGCACCTCAATATCAAGGTTTTGACGGAAACCTTCATCCTACCGATTGAATTCAGTCTCTACAGGCCTCTGAAATGCGAAAACCCTCCACACAATAGGAAAAAGAGGCCTCTGAAATGCGACATCCCTCTGCACAGCAAGCAAAATGAGAATTTCCCCACATAGAGACTTCAGGAACACGCTAGCAGACGTTTGTGTACACTCGTATCAGAATTTCCACAAATAGAGACTTCAGGAAAGCGCTAGCAGACGTTTCTGTACACTCGTGACAATTGTCACTCTGGACAAATAAACGGTGGAATTCTAACCAATAAGGTCAATGCATATGTGGAGAAATCCTATTAGCCGAAGGGACGACGAAGGTTGAACAGTGTTTTTCAAACTCCCCTTCAGAATAAACGTCTATCGACGTAAACATCACAGTCAAAACCATGATCCCTGTCTACAATTGTAGACAATAAAAATATCCATCTGTATTGGAGAAAGATATACTTCATGGCATTCATTTCTTAACATATTATTTATGAATTAGCCATTATAATAAAATCTTTAAGAAAGTAACTCAATAACATGTTTATCATAAAATTGCCACTATGCTCGATCTTCATTTGGAGGCCACTCCAAAATAGTTTAGTGTTGTTTAAAGGAAGTGGGATCGCTACAGTTTGAGTCGTTTTCTTACTCCAGTGAATACATAACAATAATTCACAAAAAGCATAAAACCTAAAAGGAAGGCGTGAAAGATCCATGAACTAAACTCTTGCAGGATTTAAATGTAGATTATTTGCATACCTTAACGTATAGTCAATATAGAATTCATGATAAGAGTGAATCCCGGTGTTCTTCCCCAATAGATCGCTCGCTTCTTTCCAATGAGAACATGTTTTAAATACTAGAATATGACAAGAGTTCACAGCTCCTCCCTCATCAATGTGGAGATAGAAAATGTTACATGAGAGGGTATGTATTCTTTGCACAAGGAGGTCATACTCCCTCTTCCTATTTTCCCCAAAACGTAGATCTCTTATTTTAAAGGTTCTTTTACACTCATAGGCTAACAATACTCCATTACTCCCATTACTCCCTTGTGTGAAATATGCATGATGTTCAAATATTAAAAGAAAGACACACAACCATGCCCACTGACTTGGGTTAATAAGTGAGAGTTCTCAACTCGCCTTTTTATTGTACCCAAAGGTATGATGATGACACCCACTCATGATAAGGATTCTCAAGGCTTCTTAAGACTTCAACTCCTCCCCCTAGTGGATATTGTTGTCCCTCTTTTCAGTTGCATTGCACATTCAATCTCCTAGGTATATTTTCATTATTTCATAATTACATTTTACATTATACACATAACATCACCATGCTTTTAACCAAGGTAAATTTTAGGGGTGAAATTTCTCCAATTGGCTATTTTTTGGACTTTTTTTCAAAAAATAAATTCATTATTTGGTCATTTGTATATGACAGGAGTTCACAACTCCTCCCTCATCGATGTGGAGATAGAAAATGTTACATGAGAGGGTATGGGTTCTCTGCACAAGGAGGTCATACTCCCTCTTCCTGTTTTCCCCAAAGCGCAGATCTCTTATGTTAAAGGTTCTTTTATACTCATAGGCTAACAATACTCCATTACTCCCATTACTCCCTTGTGTGAAATATGCATGATGTTCAAATCTTAAAAGAAAGACACATAGCCATGCCCACTGAATTGGGTTAATAAGTGAGAGTTCTCAACTCGCCTTTTTATTGTACCCAAAGGTATGATGATGACACCCACTCATGATAAGGATTCTCAAGGCTTCTTAAGACTTCAACTCCTCCCCCTAGTGGATATTGTTGTCCCTCTTTTCAGTTGCATTGCACATTCAATCTTCTAGGTATATTTTCATTATTTCATAATTACATTTTACATTATACACATAACATCACCATGCTTTTAACCAGGGTAATTTTTAGGGGTGAAATTTCTCCAATTGGCTATTTTTTGGACTTTTTTTCCAAAAATAAATTCGTTATTTGATCATTTTTAGTCTCTAATATCGCCAATATTTACGTAATTATGTTTTTTATCATAATATTCTCCAAAATTTACACATTTCACTAGTAAATTGTATGTGTCATATTTAATATTTGCCTACCTATCTATATAAATGTTTTTTTCAATCCAAAATAATCCCCTAGGATACTATACTTAAGTATAATATTAGAATCCTTAAAAAATACCCTGCTTTTAACTAACGCATGGCTCCATCACAAAATCACAATGGCGTCTAATATGATGATGTTCACTAGCGGGGCCTTGGCCTTAAGCTCCTCGCCATGAACTAGTACATACACATATTTACAATGCATATAATCAATTACAACATTAGGGTCAATGACGAGATATTGCACTAGATGATTAACAAAATAGCTTAATAATTGCATTCCAAAGCATTCCCAATCCTGTAAAGTATCATTACCAAACAAAAAAACACCATCCACAAACAAAAGGTGAGTAATATAATGAAAAGAATAAACTTTAACTCCTTTGATCCTTCCATCCCTATTTGCTTTCCCAATGAGCCTACTCAAGCCTTCCACCACTAGTAGAAAAAGTAGAGGAGACATAGGGAAACCTTGTCTAATCCCTCTAGAGCTAGAGAAAAAATATGTAGATGACCCTTTAACTAACACAACAAACCTTGTCAAAGTTACACATGCCATAATCTAGCTCATGACCTCCAAAGGAAGTCTAATTTGTAACAATACTAACCTTAAAAAATCCCATTCCACTCTATCATATGATTTTACCAAGTTCATTTTTAATATCAAAGCATCCAACTTCTTTATCTTAATGGAGTGTAAACACTCTTGAGTAATTCCTATAGCATCCAAAATCTACCTGTTAGCTAGAAACCCAAACAATTCCTTGGACATGAAATCGGCCAACTTTGGTTTTAATATGTTTGATAACACTTTAGTTATGATTTTATAGACCAAATTACAAAGTGATATAGGTCTGTAGTCATTGAAAGAGGCATAATTTGCAATCCTAAGGATAAGTGCAGTAAAAGTAGAATTTAATGAACCAAAAACAACACCCTAAACTCTAGATTCCTCAACCACATCCAACAAATCATTCCCTAAAATATAAAAAATACTCAATGAAAAACTCTACAGTCTAACCATAAGGCCCTGAACTCTTAGTCTTTGCAAATTACCTTAAAACACCTTCAAGTTATTTTAAGATAACTTCCATACCTATCTTTTGACCTTCTTCATGAGAAAACAATATAGGATATTTATGGATCACCTGTAACTAGGAAATAATATTTTTAAGTGTGGGATCCTTAAAAGGTGAGAAAAAAATGTTTCACGTCTCCTTTCTTCAAATCCACATGAGAATGAATTTGAATTCCCTGCTCATCATTTAAGTCCCATGTAGCTTTGGATACTCTTCTTTTATTTGCAAATTTGTGGAAGAATTTAGTGTTATTATGACCTTGTGCCAACTAGGTGGCCCGGAATTTAATCTTCCAAGTCTCCTCTTCAATCTTCGGAATTTTTGTTTTGGGAGCTTCCAAGTTGACTAATTGTTCCTTTGCTTGTCTCAAAAAAATTCCTAAAGAATAAGTAGAAGATATCTTGTCAATATCCTCTTCTACAAGCACAAGATCATGTTTCAACTTTAATTTATTCTCCTTTTCCCACATACCACCTTTTTTAGACCTTTTAATTTGTCAATCAATCTATGCATAGAATAATCCACATTATTCATTGGGAAAGTGTTCCAGAAGTCTCTAACCAATGAAATAAATTATTCATCCTCTAACCAGGAGTGATTGATCTTAAAGGTAAAGTGTAATATCCCCAATCTGAAAATGAGAGATATTAACTTCCCTTCCAAGATCTAATTTCAAAATCTCGAGACTAGGTGTAATTCTTAGCTTTTGCAAGCCAAAAACTGCATGTTTCCCAATGGATTCAGATGGCACCAAACCCTTTCAATTTTCAGATATGGTGCATGGGATGAGTCCTAATACATCCCTGTTGACATGTATGACCCTCAGACAAACACTCAAGATCCCCTTGGATGTTAAACTCACAGAAACTATCGACGGGGTACTTGGCCAATTACACTAGAACATTGATGGGCAAGATGGTTTCCCAAACACAACCAATGACTCACGAATTGGGAAACATAGGTTCTGATGATCATCTACAGAGTTAGTACAAGTAAAAAATACACATGGAAGGTAGATTCAAGGTTCTACTTCGACAGTTGCACATTCTCTGAGTACATCACACCTGGGATGGTCACAAGGACCAGGTGGTTGTCAGTCCCTGGGACTTAGTGAGAAAGGATGAGTTCCTTCCTCCTCAATAGCTATTTGAATACACAACTAGTGAAGTGGAAATGAGGGGCCCATTGCTATGAACGAATCCGTTCACTAGGTTAATAGTCGAATCCGACTCTCATATTGAATAATAAAATGATAATATATTTGATTGATATAAAGATGCTGATTTAATAATTTACAATGAGGCTCGCTTTTATAAGCTTGAGCGTGTATAGTGAAGGGTTACACCCTTTCACTTAATAATTAATAACTTTAATTAACTTACATATAATATTCATAGCATTGCCACTCTCTTAAAAAGGCTTTGTCCTCAAAGCCTTATAATTTTGTCGCATTGTTCTTTGCGATGTCATGGCTGATGAAACATGTCGATACGAACTGTTAAGTGTAGAGCATAACTTCCGATATGTCGACGGATGAATCCATCCCAAATTGATTTGTTGTGGACTGATGGGATTCCCTACTGATGTGTCATCAGGAAATTTGATCACATTAGTACCATTATCTTTCGACATTTCCCACTTTTTCAAATATCGATTTTTATGGTTGGGGTGTCGATAAGGAACTTTCACGATGTCATTTTCGTTTTCGGATGTCGCCTTTAGAGCATTGATCTGAGTTGGAAGTTGTATTTTCGTTTCTTGAGGATTTAAGTTTTTGTTCAGTATTTTTTCCAACTTGTTTTCTAACTGCCTATTATCATTTTGAAACTTGTTAATCAATTCGACTTGCGATTTTCTGTCAACTTCAGATGTCTTAAGTTGTTCCTTAAGATCTTCATTATGACTTCTGATACAACTATTTTCTTCCTGTTTGTCTAGAAGTTTCCCTTCAATGTCGTCCAAAGATTGTTCTATCTTCCGACTATTTTTCAACTTCTTAATTTTTGTGACTAGTATCTTGTTATGATTTCTTAGTCTAAAAATTTCTTCAGCATTGTTAGATAATGCTTTATTACTCTTCGCGATCTCTGACTTATGTGTCTTTTTAGAGTCATCATTTTGTTGTTGAAGAACTTTTATCTGTTGTCGACACTGGCTGACCTCTAATTCTTGACTTTCTAATTTATGTCGTAACTGCATTAGTTCTTCATCTTTTTCGCTAATGATTTTGTTCAAGCGTATTATTTCTGCTTCGTAATTATTTATTTCCTTCTTTATATCTTGATTTCCTAACCTCTGATTAAATTTATTTTCGGCTTTTAATTCATTAATTTGCGCATACAATTTTTCTATACGCCTTTCCTGGTCAGAGATTTTTATTTCATTGTACCTTTCTTGTAATTCAATTCTTATTTCTGAACTGTTATTTATGTCGCGCAATTCTTCATTGTCTTTTCGATAACGTTTTAACGTGGCTTCTAATTTTTCTCGCAAATCGTCTTCCATGGTTTCTGACTTCTTTGACGGTGGGATGATCTTTCTTTGATTCTTCAGTGATAGATAGTCTTGACTTCGACAATAGATAGTCTCAAATTCTTTTGATTCCTTCGACGTTGACTTTGTTTGTTTCTATTTTTATTTTTTTAACACCTAAGTGGACTTTATTTATATATATAGATATATTTTAATATGCCACCTTTTTTATACTAAGCAAAATCACTTTTTCTTTTATTACTTATGAATATAATATATTTTTCACTTTAATAAAGTGCCTCTTTAAACCTCTTTGAATGTAAGGAGATGATATTCGTTCACCCTTTTGTTTCAATCTCTATTTTTTTTTTTTTAATAATGCTTATGGATTTAAGATATTGGCATATAACTTTATTTATTACCATATAACTTCAATACCTCTTGTTTTGAGCCGCCAAGACCTCTTTTTAGACCTTATGTAGTAATGTAAATGGAGGCTTCAAACTTATAATCTTAATTAATTCCCATAAAACGTTTGAATTGTTTATTCTAAAAGCTTTATATTCTCATAAGACACGACTCTTTTCCTTCGATTTAACGAAATTCACTGACCTTTAACCAGATGTCACAATAATTTAAAACGGTTTACGAAGATGCTCACGGCAACCACGTTAGCACACCACTTCTTAAATCGACAGCGATCAACTTTGTATCGAATCCGTGGTCATATACTATTGAGTTGAATAACTGCTATTGGTGGCTCTACAATTTATGACTTGTAAGAGAACAAATCGCTGTATTACTTCACACACAGAACAGTGTCAAAAATGTGACTTGTAAGAGAACAAATCCCTGTATTACTTCACACACAGAACAGTGTCAAAAATGAGATGCCTAAGGCTTCGGCTTAACCGTTGTTCGTTTGCGTTTGCTTTTTATTTTTTTAACCACACTATTTCGATGTGTAGTGGTCGCAGCAATCACTAGAGCAAATTGCAGACTAGCAGCACTCTTCCCTTTGAAAATTTCTATTTCAAACTATTTCAAACGAACTTCAGTATATGTAATGAAAATTTCACTTTGCAATGGAATATTTTGAACTTGATTTACTGCTGCACTCGCTGGACGTTTCACCCAACAAGTCTATAGCGATTCTCTTGACAATGATTTCACTGCAAAACTGATAGATTCGATGCAAGAATTGTGAATATATCCACCCTAATTTATTTTTCCAGCGTATAGAATGGTGGTGATTGAAGCACTTCTCGATTTGGTTCGTATTTCCTTTGCAGCGGAAGCTCTTTTCTTCAACAATTTCTGAACCAAAACTCCAAAAAATTTGTGGCCAAAGGCCTGTTGTCGGTCAAAGACCTGAGATTTCAGAGAAACTCTGATGAAGTGTGGCTACTAGCCGAATCAAGAGGGCCGAGAGGCTCTGATACCAATGCTATGAACGAATCCGTTCACTAGGTTAATAGTCGAATCCGACTCTCATATTGAATAATAAAATGATAATATATTTGATTGATATAAAGATGCTGATTTAATAATTTACAATGAGGCTCGCTTTTATAAGCTTGAGCGTGTATAGTGAAGGGTTACACCCTTTCACTTAATAATTAATAACTTTAATTAACTTACATATAATATTCATAGCACCCATCACCCTCTTGGTATGCAAGGGGATCATCACCCAAGCAAAGAGAAGCCTAAGCAACTCTAATACAATATCAAATAATCCATAATCTAACCCCCTTTGTTGTGGCTTGCCTTCCTTTTCAAACTTCCACTTGCCTCCAACACTAGGCTCCAATACCATGGAACGATGAAAACCACGGGCAAGATTCGTTTTGTCCACTTAGTCAATACTAGTGGAAAATACCATGGAACACCCAAAACCATGTGCTAGCTAATAAAATGGTTTCCAAGAATTCTTCTTGCTCCACTAATGCACCCTTCCAACCTATTTCCTTATTTTAAGGAACCCCCACCAAGTCAAAGATGAGGTTTTACCACTTCAACTTCCTTGGCACCACCAATTGGTCGAAATTCTCTCATATTATCTTAAATAAAATATTAATCATTAATTATATATGAGAGAGTGGATCATTTGGATCATTTATTAATTTTCCTTAGTGGCTTTGACCCAATTATTACATGGCCTTGCAACAATTCGATCTAGATGTTCATGAATATTATTTTGTGGAAAATAATAATTTATGTGGCTCATCTCCACTTCCATGTCCCGTTAATGATCTTGTAACAATAATATCCTCATCCAGACTGATAGGAGTTGCACTTCCTTGGACTATTCCACCAATGATTAATCCCAACCTTAGGAATGCCAAACCTTAGCATTTTCTTCAATAATTCGACCACATGGATATTTTAGCTTGTTTGATGAATAAATTAAGGTTCACCATCTCCATAATGCATTTTCCTAGTCCAATATATAATATTGTTTCTATATTCCTAACTTGGACCTTAGGATTAGCAAATAATCAACCCAAATCGCCACCTACATGAACAAGTCTATGTGACTTAGGAAATTGTGGTCCATGGCCAAATTTGGGGACATTACAAGTCCTCCCCTCCCAATATTTCTTGTCCTCAAGCAATGACATCAACTCCATAGAAAACATCAAGCCAATCAATGACTTATCACCATCCATATCTGTTGTTGAATTGTCTAGCATTGGAACTCTCAATTCTAAGCAAGCTCAAAGGGTCCATCATGATGTTGCTCCACCACTCTAAATATAACCATCTCCCCAAAGAAAATATCCCCTACCTCTGCAACTGAAAATGCATGCTCCACCCAGTTGAAAAAACTGCAAATAATGCCAGGGTCCCAATTGAACCTGATGAATGTAATGTGACTATGACAAACACCGCTACACTGTAGAATATCCACATGAGGAAGCTCTTGAAGGCTCCCAAACAAACCAGCAAATGAACAACATGTCCATCCATCATAAGGTTTCCTAATGAGGAAACCAAAGCATTGCTCCCCATAGATGGACTCCTGGAAATCATGGCTCGCTCCCTCTCCAAGGCTAGCAACTAAACTGCTACACCAGGAAATGCTAGGATCCCATTGCTTGTATTGCACTCCAACAAACATCAATGAAATCCAAGACAATCCATTATTCCAAGGAATGCCTGGATCCCACTGTCTCAACTGCAACCCATACAATGTCACTATCTTATAGAAGGATCTATCATCATGAAAGAACTCTCGACCAAGTGCATCATCTCAATGAACCACTCCATCAAAGTATGAGACTCCTCATATGCCATGTGCATGATAGCACTGAGTCTCACAACACTGCTGCATGTCTTACCCAAATGACATAGGTGAGAGTTCCATGTCCTTCCATGAATACTAAAGGCATCATCTGGAAACCATTGATGCCCATGCTACTCACAAAAGATGAAAGATGTGTCAAGGAACTCTCCACTAATGTAATCATAACTCTTACCCCTTGCGTTACTCAAATCTAATGCGTGTCTATCCACCCAATCCATGGATGAATCAACACTCCAGCTGACTGATCCAAATAGAAATCATTTAGCTTCCCTATGCGCAAGTTGTGCACTGGTACAATAGTACAAGTCTCCGACACTTGTTCCACTCAACTAGATCAAGTGGAACTCCCATGTGTAACTCTGCATGATGAAGGCATCAAAGAGTGAAGGTAGATGCCTCTGATGCTGCTAGGAAGGGTCAGGTGTGCTTGTCAAACCCCATGGCTTAACCATCAAATCATCAAGAGTGAATGTGGGATTTTCCTGCTCCTCATGTGGCACCAAGAGAAAGAATCCCTTCACCCAATATTCATCCCCATGTGTCATGGTTGTAAGAGATGTGTGGGATGAAGGATAGTGAACCAACTCTATGCAAAATACATCCACCAAGCATGTGGATGCATTTCCTCCTCCAAAGGTTGGTCCAACTAGAGTGAGCTCATCTGCTTCCTCCAAGTATGCATGACTCTCTCTTGGAGGTAGCTCAGAATGAAACATGATAGGTGTTTGACCCTCCTCAAACACCTACAAATCATAATATGCATCATGAACCACCATCACATGAGATTACTCCATTGGACCATGAGAGCGATCATCCATATGGAAATGACTACCTAATATGTAGGAGGTAGAAAGTGATCTCTCCAGCTTCTCATGAAGCTTCTCAATCTAAATCTCAGATTCTTGAATTGCACTTTGGGTACTCTTCAAAGAACTTTGGGTGGTATCCAACTCATGAGTGAGCTTTTAAATCTCCATTGCATCCTTCAATGATGCGCTATGATACATCTCAACAAGCTCAAGAAGATGATCTCTTTTGGAAAGTTGCTGCAATAATACACTTGTTATGTCTGTCACTACTTTTTTACTCTTCTCCAAGTCTTCAATGGAATATTTCTCCTCCATTCTCCAAAAATAGCTTGACACCAATGCATTAGTTCCATGTAGAGTGCTCAGGGCCTCCCTAATATTCCTTCACTCGTTTTCAATGACCCTACAAGAGAATGTGGCTCTTGAGTACAAACATCCTCTTCTTCCTTCTTTGGATCAACATCATGATGAAGCTCAAGTGGTGACTGGGAAGCTGATCCTTGTTCATATTCTTCTACTGCAAGGTATTCATGTTCATGGGAATTGTCTCTTACAGTAACCTCCTCAAGATTGATCTCTATGTCACCAATATAGAAACTTGAGAATACATCAGTAGATGCTCTTCTATCCTTGTCCATGCTTGTGCATCCTTCAGTGGATGCTCTTCTTCCCAAGTCTAGAATTTCATATTCCTCCATTCTTTCACCTATGTGTGTATCTTTTGAATCATTTGTGGAATTCTTAGTGTCTGGTTCTTCTTCTCCACGGCTTCCTTCTCCATTGATGTCACCTCGTAGTGACTTACTCTCCTCCTCACGGGTCTCTGCTTCTGCTTCACCACCTGCAATACTAGGTGGCTCATTCTTCTCCCCAATGACTATGGATGCTCATCCTTGTCCTCCTTGTGCTTGCATGACTCCTCAGGTACATCCTCTTTGGCTCCCTTTGGCAACCAACTAGGCCTCACTTCTTTGCACACCATTTCCACCATAATTGCAATACTTTCTTTATTTGTTTTGCAGTAGGGGTATTGGAACAATATTCTAATCTCGATACTGTAGAACTCTCGGAATGATAAGTGCTTCTATATTTCTTCCCTTAAGGCCCAGTAGTCTAGGTAGTACTAGAAGGCTTCCTTTGGCTTCACCTAATCATTAATAGATTTAGACCTTGATGGGAAAGGCCTAATTTCTTCCTCGTATGATTGGTCACTGGAGTAACCATCATCCATGTATATGAAGTTACAAGAAGAACTACATGTTGGTTCTTCATCTATATAAGTGTCCTCATACTCGGATAAGGACTCTTCATCTTCATACCAATCAGAATCTTCTTCACTGAACCAGGACATGGCTGCAATTCTATTTTCAACTGACAGTTTTATGGTCCATAGGTGCAGAGGAACATACTCTGATACCACTGTAATATCCCCGATCTAAAAATCAAAGATACTAACTCCCCTTCCAATATCTAATTTCAAAATCTAGAGACTATGTGTAATTCCTAGCTTTTGCAAGCCAAAAATTGCATGTTTCCAAATGGATTCAAATGGAACCAAACCCTTTCTATTTTCAGATATGATGCATGGGATGCATCCTAATACATCCATGTTGACATGTATGACCCTCATATAGACACTCAAGATCCCCTTGGATGTTAAACGGACCTAAACTATCGACGGGGTACTTGGCCAATTACACTAGAACATTGATGGGCAAGATGGTTTCCCAAACACAACCAATGACTCACGAATTGGGAAACATAGGTTATGATGATCATCTACAGAGTTAGTAAAGATAAAAAAGACACATGGAAGGTATATTCAAGGTTCTACTTCGACAGTTTCACATTCTTTGAGTACATCACACCTGGGATGGTCACAAGGACCGCGTGGTTGTCAGTCCCTAGGACTTCTATGGGAAATCAATGACTTCTGGTGCAATACTAGAAGTATCTCGACATATGATATCCCCAAACTGATATGGAAACACATGACTTGACAATAGGCTTTATTACACCAAGATTTGGAAATTAGGAAGAATATTTCAAATGCAAGACAACTCAACTAGGTAGTTTCCAAGTGATTCCAAACAAATTCTAAGCCTCACAAATTTGAGATATGATGCTAGTGATAGGATCTATACTATCCCACCTACCTGCAACAACTTACGAAACTTGATTTGGTTGTGTAGAAGTCACGATATTGCAATTCTTTTAAGACTGGTCAAATTTAAAAGGTTTTTGAGCATAGGTACAAAAGAGCATAGAAAAGAGACATGGAATTTGTAGAAGACAATTACAGAACTGTTATTATCTAATATAGAAGTATGCATAAACATGTACAGGCTCTTACAACAGTAACATGGCTCATGCAATGCCAAGCATCAAACCAACAACTTTATTATTGTCCTTCCCGACAAGATTGCTAGGAAACTATTACATCCAAACATAGGCATAATCACTGGAAATGGAAGGACCTGATAATAGAAGTAAAAATATGTAATATACTTAGTGAGAAAGGCTGAGTTCCTTCCTCCTCAATAGCTAGTTGAATACATAACTAGTGAAGTGGAAATGAGGGGCCCATCACCCTCTTAGTATGCAAGGGGGGTATCACCCAAGCAAAGAGAAGCCTAAGAAATTCCAATACAATATCAAATCATCCATAATCTAACCCCCTTTTTTATGCCTCGCCTTCCTTTGTAAACTTTCACTTGCCTCCAATACTAGGCTCCAATACTATGGAACAATGAAAACCACGGGCAAGCTTAGTTTTGTCCACTTAGTCAATACTAGTGGAAAATACCGTGGAACACCAAAAACCATGTGCTAGCTAATAAAATGGTTTTCAATAAGTCTTATTGCTCCACTAATTTACCCTTCCAACCTATTTCCTTATTATAAGGAACCCCCACCAAATCAAAGATGAGGTTTTACCACTTCCTTGATTAATTGTCCACATTTTTAATCCACCTCCTTAAATTGGGGGATTGAGTTTGTGCACATTTAAAATATCCCACCAACTTCCTTGGCACCACCAATTCGTCAAACTTCTCTCATATTATCTTAAATAAAATATTAATCATTAATTATTTATGAAAGAGTGGGTCATTTGGATCATTTATTAATTTTCCTTAGTGGTTTTGACCCAATTATTACATGGCCTTGCAACAATTCGATCTGGATGTGCATGAATATTATTTTGGGGAAAATAATAATATATGTGGCTCATCTCCACTTCCATGTCCCATTAATGAACTTGCAGCAATAATATACTTGTCCATACTGATAGGAGTTGCACTTCTTTGCACTATTTCACCAATGATTAATCTCAACCTTAGGAATGGAAAACCTTAGCATTTTATTCAATAATTCGACCACATGGATATTTTAGCTTGTTTGATGAATAAATTAAGGTTCACCATCTCCATAATGCATTTTCATAGTCCAATATATAATATTGTTTCCTTATTCCTAACTTGTATCTTAAGATTAGCAAATAATCAACCCAAATCATCACCTACATGAACAAGTCTAGGTGACTTAGGCAATTGTGGTCCATGGCCAAATTTGGGGACATTACAAAAAAAATTGTTCAATAGAGTCAAACACAAATTGAAGGCACACATGCAAATGATCAGATATACCAAATTTAATATTCCATGTTCTATATCTGTTAAAGGATTTACAAACCTTCAACCAAGAGAAATCTATCTAACCTCTTGGCCACACCTACCTCCACAATCTTTCCATTTCTCCAAGTTGCTGACATAGTAGCTGGAAGTACATCTATCATATTCGCCTCTTGAAATAATTGTTGAAAAAACCTAAACAAAGGATCCATTCTAGAGCAGCTCTCCCAAACCTCACAGGTTGATAATCTCATATTTAGATCACCTCCAAAAATTAAGTTAGAATCCTTTAAAATTCCACTTGATTCAAAATGCTCCCAAAATTCTTATTTGCCAGCATATGGATCATAGCAATTAACAATCCTTCTCATCTCTTCCATCCCTCTAATCCTCCCTTAGAGCAGAATGCTTGCACAGGTAGTAAAGACCTTAAAGTTAGCCTCTAAGGGATTCCAAATAGAAAGTAACCCCCCAGAGTGACCTTTTACATCAATAACACAACATTCCCATCCTGGAAAGATCCTTAGAAAAAGTTCACAAGGTTTAGTTCCGTCACACATAGTCTCCCGTATCAGGACAATATCTGGTTTGCTAAGGTTGGATATTCTTTTTAAGGCATGGTGTTTGGGATTTCCCCCCACCCCTCGAATGTTATAAGCTGTTAAGATCATTGAATAATTTTCTCTTTATGTTTCAACTACAACTAAACTACACATACTGTTATTTCTACTCTCAGCTAGAGGAATGATTAGCTTTCAATAACATTGTGATCTACTTGTTCAAGAACATTGTTCATAATGGCCCTAAAGGAACAAAAAACATGTGCAATGGACATTGAATTTTCATTGAACCTCTAAATAGCAATGCAAAAAAAAGGTATTTTATTACAGGCATTGTTAATCAGGTAAAACTTGCTTCCATTATTTATCTCTATGCATAATGAAAATTAATTTCTACCACAAGTTTCTACAACTTTTTTCACATACATTAATAACCAATTCTATGCATATACAAATTTTCAAGATCTTAAAAGAAAAAAATATTTTTATGCCAACATTTAAACATTTATTTAGTACTTGCGAGCACCTCTTCCATGATCATTCTTTCTATCAAATCAACTAAGTTGATGTGCTCATTGTTAAGCAAATAAAACATACTTCTATGATCATAGTCTACAATGCGCCATGCGCACCTGAAAAAATATAACAAAAAATCAATTGCACACTTTGCAATCCATTGTTATAGTAAGTTTGTCCAAAACTTATAGAAACTTCCTATGAGCAATATTAGCATGTCATTAGTGAAACATTCATTGATCTTCAACTTTTCTTTCTACAGGGATCATTTATCCTCTCAATGGACATTGTTCTCCTTTCCTACAAGGATCATTAATATCCTCTATCCACCTGCTCTAAAAGGAAAACTACAACTCAACTGATGCTTTTGTTGTTGTTTTTTAAATAGACAATTGTAAATGAGAACTTTGAACTTGCTTATAATCTTATGGTACTTTTGCAAATCAGTTTTGGATTGTAACAGATCTAGTATTAGCAACTGGTCAAATTTTTTCCTAGTTTGATTTACATCTGCCAACAATTTATGATAATATCCTCTTAACATCAATTGCTCATTTTAAAATAACAACTTGATTTACAAATACGATTCAAGCTACAAACAAAAGGAAGATAGATCTTGATGAAGTGAGGCTTTATATATTGCTAATGATTATTCGTTGAAATATTTTAAAATCGAGTTATTCATGCTTAGTTTGATTATAAAAGAAGATCTTATACAGATGACTACTTTTCCCCTAGCTAGTAATTTTAAATGTCTACATTGTTTTGTATACTAATAAGCTGGAAAAAAAAATCACATAATAATAAGTGGATAATTCAAGAATAACACTATGTTGGCATGACAATTTCTCAAGCTTTATTGATAATGCCATTTTAAATGCAATGTCTATTGAACTAGACCATGAAAATCATATAATGAAAAGATATCATTGTTCATTACAATGATATCTTTTCATTATATGATTTTATGTTGTCTTTAAAATTGTGTTATTCATCAAATTGTTCTTTGTGTATGGTGATCTTTACACATTGTTCATTACTTTAATTTGTTGCTACATATATCAATTTCAACGATGATATTGAAATAAAAAATGTAGTGCTTTAATGAATGATTATTTTTAATTTGGCTCTATTTTCTTTTGAACTAGAAACACAAACTTATCATAAAACTTCTTAAAAATCATGGGCGAACATTCTTGCCATGTTCTCACCACTGCTTTAAACTCTAGCTTTCAATGAGGTGACAAACATAGTTTGAAACCTCATTGAAAGCAACAAGGTGATAAACATAGTTTGAAACGTCATTGAAATCAATGAGGTGACACACATAGTTTGAAACCTCATTGAAAGCAATGAGGTGTCAAACTATGTTTCTAGCCATTGACACTCTCTTTTGCATTTCTGTCGATGGGAAATATTGTGAAGTCATTAAAGGTTTATTACAGTCATGATTCTAAACTTGTTAGTCACCATGATGCTAATAAAGTGGAGTTGCCTTCAAAATATTAGATAATGTGTAATGGTTACTATATTTGTATCATGCATCTAAGTTGTTGAATTCTATTTTTAATACTCAATACCCTTTCCTTCAATATATGCTAATGCTGAACTAATAATTTTCTCTCTCGAGTAAAGTTCATGTATTCCTTTTAATTTATTGTATATTTCAACACATGAATATCTTATGTCATAATTTGTCAGATTGTTTATCTCTTTCATAATATTGCTATGTTGTTTAGTATCTAGATCTACATGCTCAAATTCTACATGGCATCAGAGTTGCAAGGGTGCTAAACAAAGTTGGTATATTAGTTTTTACAGGGATCCAGTCTTATTAGAGGTTGAAGGAGGCCCCAGAAGCTTTGCAACATATGCCCTATGAGGACATATTTAAATCCATTGATAGGTTGAAAGAGGTCCAAAAAGCTTCACAACATATGGCCTACAAGGACATATTCACATTCACTGAGCCTTACACAAATCCTACCACATTGGGAGATGCACCGGTTCTAATCTACCACTCAGCTAAGGAAGACCCTTTTATAGGCCCAGAAGAAGAGGTGATCAACAAATTTTTACTATGCATTAGAGATCCTGTCCAAGATCAAGATCTGAATGATAATGCATTAGTAGAAAGTCATTACACACATAAGGGATAATTTGTCCCAAATCGGGTTCTCATTGAAGAAGAACTCCATAATGTCTCTTCAAATTTAGGATCTACAACTTTTGCTCCTACAATTCACCAAGTTCCACAAAAAATATTCAAGGGGTTTTCTCCATTTGAAGCAAGGAGTGGCCAAGAACCATCATTCAAGCACTTCAAATTGTTTGTATCTCGTGAATGGGTGGCTCACATGCATTCCAAGAGAAGGAGGAGTTCACAAAAGTTTGTAGGGATCTTCGCAAAGCCCTTCATTGAGAAGTAGTTCACCAAGTTACGAATTTCCTTGAAATTGAATGCTCTTTAGCCTTCTCATTTACATTCTCTTTTTTGTGGGGAACGGTTTTCCCATGTGTTTTTTCCCTCTCACTCAGTTTTAGATAATCTTTTGTACTTGGGTACTTAACGTGGCCGCAATTTGCTGGGACCCATTTTTCTTGTATTATTTCACCTAGTTCGGCTTATGGGGGGGTGTTAGAGCAAAATAACCCTCTCCTTAGCTTCAATATCCTACCTAGTGACTTAGACTATATTTTGATGATTCTAGTGGGACAAATCTCATTCAATTTGACCACCTAAGTCACCCTAGAGCTTACTTCTAAACTCTAAGGGTCCTAAACTAACTTATCTACCTTTTTTAGAACTCCCAGAGTCTATTTTGGCATATGAGGGAGAATTCCTTTAAGTAGGGATTATTTTCCTAGAGTTTAGGGCCCCACATTGCAAGTTTGAGTTATGGAGTGAATTTGGGGAGTTTACTCCACTCTTCAAGAACTCCATGCACCTTGTTTTGAGCTATTATGACATAGTAGTGTCCTCCTTGAGTATTTTTTAGGGATGTGCACCTTATGCATGTTCCTTTAGTCCATTACATGTGCCTTCCATCAATTGCAGTTAGTTTCTCCTAGCATATAGGGAACTAAGTCCACTTAGGGAAGTTATGAGTTAGTTAAAATCATCTTGGAGAGTGTGCATGGATGCCTAAGGGTATTTGGCTCTAGTTAAGCCTAACTAGCATCTGATGCATTGCATGAGCAATTCAAATTGCCTCCATGACCTTTTCAAATAGCCTTGGATATTTCTACTTTATACTTAATTCATTGGAGGTCAATGTAATACAACATTCTCTCTTGTTATTGACTTCTCTCTTTTGTGTAATGATTAATGTTTAGCACATTTATTGCATGGATTTGTTAGATTGTTGATGTCTTTCACAATATTGCTATGTTGTTTAGTATCTAGTTCTACATGCTCAAATTCTACATGCATGAAGCATATTAAAGGTATTGGATCATCGCTCATAACAACAGTTGTTCTGAATCAAACTTCTCCAATGTCATTTTGAAAGAATTTCTCATAAATGAACCATAATGCCATTTTGAAAGAAATTATTAGAAATGAAACACGACTGGAGTGGAATTTGGTCATTCATCCTCAGCCTTACCACATTCCAATAAGGCCATCTTGAGCTGGTCTCTACTGATGTTTAGCACTTTATCCAAATAGTTGTAGATATGGATTCCCAAGTCTCTATTTATCTCATATAAATGAGGTTGTATTCACAGCCTGCAGGTGTTGTGGGTTGATGGAGGAGTGCACGCATGCTTACATAGCTCGCATGCGTGAATGGTTCGATGGGTGGTGGTTCTACAAGCTCTCTGGAAAAGCTGCAAAGGACGAGCTCTGTAGATCATTTTGGCTTATCAAGATTGAAGAGGCCCTGGAGTCCCATATGACCTTTTGCATGTAGTTCAGGGCTAACCTCGTTGGGCATCTTGTTAGCATCATGAGGTAGCTGTTCAAGAAGAGCCTCAACTTGAGATAGAGTCTCACTAGCTCCCATGAAGTCATAGGGAATGTTGGGCGTGCTACCAGTTGATTCTCCCCGCCAATCGTTTACAAACACTAAAATATGAGTAACAATAATGTTTTGGGTGTAAGTACGACCATTAAATCTTGAAAGCAGAGGGTATTACTTTTTAGGCATAGATATACCATGTAAGTGAGGCCACTCTTGTAAGTTTTGGGGTTGGAATAAACAACTCCCTCTGCAAATCATGTAAGGAATCTGTAAATCCATTCATGATGATCATGCTGCTGTAAAAATATTAATGTTTGTAAATGTATCAATTGTGCCAGGGTGATTAATGTGCTGATCATATTTTTCTATAAATTTGCTTACTTTGTGGGGGATTAGTACGATGAGTAAGGATGACATATAAGTGAGTAATCAAATCTCCTAACAATCATTTTTACTATTTAAAATGTTATTTTTAAATGCAAAATTTATAATGAGTCTAGTTAATAATGTAAAATTACTTTTAACTACTTGACATACCATTTGGCTATTCAATAATTGAGATAGTGAAGATCAGTAATTACAAAGACAAACATTGTACATTGTAAATATACTATTTAGATACAAAATCATATGAAATGATATCTTAATTTGATGCAAATAACCCTAATAGAGAGATCATACTAAACATTATGTTTAATGTATTTGATAATATTGGGAAATAGAGAGATCATACTCAACAAGTTTAAATTAATGTTAATGTTTAATGGTGTATTTGGCCATTTTTAAATTTTGATTTGATTTGTTTCGTTTTTCTTTCAATCCTAATAAAAGTATTTTGTCAAATCAATTTCTGTAATCCATAAAAGATTATTTTATTATTTTCTTAAAAATAAAATAAATAATCATTACTTCAAAACATTAAACCACAGTTACAAAATTGAACAAGAGCCACAAGGTGGCAATGTCCCCAACTTTGAAAATGGCTAAGAGCGATGGTTGATTGCAAAAAGAGATGTTGCATCTAGGTGGTTGGAGCATGTTGTAATAACATATCCAGGTGAAGTTGATGGAAATGTGTATATAACTGGCAGGTAGCATAAACATAAGCACAGTTATGGTTTTACAGATATCGTGGGGAGGTCATGAAGAAAAGATAGAAGCTGCCAAGAAAGAGGGTATTTAATATAGATCAAATAATGCTAGAGCAACATCCTATGTATATTGATGAAATCATGGAGGAATAGAATTGAGCAAAGGTAGGCAAGCAAAAAAAGTTGAGAACAATGAGGCAAAATAGCCATGCATGTGTTCAAGCTAATTTCCCAAAGAAACTATCCTTTGAAAATTGCATAACTAACAAGACAGTTTCATATTCAAAAAAAAATCTATGTGAAGTTACTGAATGATTGCTTCACTTGCTTTTTGCACAACCATTTAATAAGGATTGCAAAAACATTTACATGTACAGATTTTGTAATTAATATGTGAGATGCATTTTACCATATTGGGTTTCTCAAGATTTTATTTGTAGTTTTTGTTCCCCAGATTGGGCTAGCTATAGCATTAATGAGAATAGATACATGGGGCAATGAACTTTGGCTTTTTCAAACATACTCATTTGAATATGGTTTTTAATACACATACAATAACATTAATTAAAAAAAAAGAGTAGATATGTGTGTATATTGGGTGTGTTACAAAGACATCTAAATTTCAACCCATTCAAACCCCTCCATTTGTAGTGGATAACCACTCAATTGGTTTCTACTAATGGTATAGGTTACTTTTTCTATGGAACTGCAACGGTGGTCCATCCCAAACTTAATGGAGATGATGTGAATCACTACAGATGAGTTTCATTGCGTAGAAGTCACCTAGAAGAAACACATAGAGACATGTTTGAAAACACACTTGAAGGTAGATGTTTTGGTGTTTGAATTTAGTTGTAGGGTTTGTGGTCTCAGATGCCGTAAGCAAATCCACGGGTTTTTTTAGGAGATTCCCATTGACTAGTCCATAGAATTGATGTAGATAGTATGTGTCTTGTGGTAACATATATGTCAGAGTGTTGGGGAGTTAGAATACCAATTACAGGTTGCATTGATTCAAACCGTTGGTAGAGAAGATGAATATTGTCTGAGAGTAGGTGCACAAAGTCATAGTAGAAAGAAAAATAATCTTTGGCAATGTACAAGATTGGATGGGCTTACTATAGATACAAAACAAGCCTATGGAGGAATTGAAGGAGAGGATCAAGCATATGAATACTAATGCATAGCCCATTACTAACCCTTTGGAGCAACAAGCCAAATATGAAGAGATTCTGGTTGTCGATGATCTACTAGATACGCTACATGAAGCAATAGTAGTATTGAAGAAGTTGTTATCGAATTTCAACTCACAGTACAAAATGCATACCTCGCGATGCAACAGTTAGATTGTTTTGGATACAGAATGACAAGACCTGGAAAATACATAACCCTCAAAGACTGATAAGGAGAAGGCACAATAACTGATTGTTAATGTCTCTATTATCTTGAGCAAATGGAACTCACAAGTGGATTAGTTTGAGTTTTTCATCAGCAAGCTCTCTAGATCATCTCCAAGTTGTCCCGTTTGTTGGAAGGAAGAAAGAGAAAAAGGGTTGGCTTAAGGGTATAACAGTATGGTAGAAGAGTATAACATAAATGCATATGGATTTTTGTCAAAAATCATGCCAAAAGCATAAAGAAATGCAATTGCAAATCGACTAATAAAAATTATTCCATGGACTTAGTCATCATTACCTTTTTGTAACTATCTTCATATATTCAACATCAACAATTAAGTTTTGATAAAGAAAACAATATTTTGTGAAAGAAATATATATATGCCTAGATGGGATGATTACTGCACACATATATATGTTTAATGCAATGAGGCCTGGTTTTCCCAGTGTTACAAAGCTTCTAATTGCATAAATTAGTTGTACAAAAAAAAGTGTTCACTATGCAAATTATAATAGCCCAAAAAGAGGACTGCATGTTTAGAGGACGATCAATATCAACATTTCAAAAGTATGCAATATTATCTAAACACAAAAATACATGAGGAAATGTTTAAAGAAGTGAACACCAAGAGTGTACAAATATTTTTTTGAAGATGTTAATTTCATGAACATAGATTGAAATTGTAATCAGGGGATGTTTTAGAGAGAATAGTGAGTCCACCAAGATAGATATACAGCAAATTTCTATGTCCTCTATTGTTTTTTCCCTTTATGGGATGTCAACAAAGATGACAATCTTGTTGAAGATTTATTTGCAGCATGAGATTTCAGCTATGGTGGCACAAAAAGAAATGACTTTAACTAGAAACCAGGTATATTATTAAATAGCAAAGAAGAAACATATTTCGTTATAAGCATTGCACAAGAACATCAATATCAACACGAAGTTCTATTTGCTATGTAAATGTCATTAGATATACAGATATATGTTATGGAGACACCATGTACAAAGTTTCAAAATTGCCAAGAAAGGCATCCAAAAGATGCAAGGAACATATATTTGAACATTATATATTGTGTAAAGCTACTTGCATATATTTTCTATGTTAACAAACCAACAAAAAAAAGCAAAACCATAGATGGAAGAGCACACCAACTTTGCACTGTTTTGACGTAACTATGGATTTATAGACATTATTTGAAACTGGCATAAGATGTCTTCTGCTTAATCTCTGCAAAAATGCATTTTTTCAGTTGCTTTTTTTTCTTTCTGCATATATGCACAAACTATAATTGGTCATTCTTAGAGCAGGCAGAATGATATAGGTAACAAAGGGGACAGATGACATTAAACTGATTTCCATTGTAGGATTTTTTTGCAGCCACCTGTCCCTGCACAATTTGTACATACTAGTTAAAGCAATCAGCAAAATGAGAAGAATAAAAGTATTTGCAAAATTGTAAATAACAGATTTGATCATAGTAAATAAAAAAGCACATGGTCCAGATTTTTATACTGTATGTAGAAGACAAAGAGCAGGTGTGAAGTTTGCATTGTTGCAGAAGACATAAGGTCTAAAAAGGAATTGAAAATTGGTTGCTGTTGAAATGCACAAAAGTAATTTGCAAAGGGAATTGTTACTCTATAGTTTAGAAATAAAACGTTAAGTGGAAATGTAAATTTGGCAAAACTGAAACTGAATCTGGAAATGTGTAAAGGTAAACATGCCTTATGGTAAAATTACAAAACTGTCAATACATTATAGTAGAATGGAAAAAGACATGGTTAATGAGTAATTTCTTTGGACATATGCAAGGGCCTTAATTGTTTTTAAATCTTACCATTTATTGCATTTATTCTTGTGCTGATGTGATTGCCATTTTCATGGAAACATGGTGCTAAAAATGCGCATGAGATAGATGGAAAAAAATTTGTCAAGCTGAAATCCTAGATGGAACAAAATGAGATGTGTAATACAGTTATGTCTGTAAAGCCAGACTGCACAGTATGTAGATAATATTGGTTTTAAAAAAAATATGATGAAATAATGCTGCCTTTTGTATCCCAAACTACTATAATAGTTAGAATCTAGAGCTAGATTTGCTACAATAATTTTGGCAGTGGATTTCATAGCTTTTTCCAAATCTGAGACAATTGGAATAGAGTGCTAATTTAAACATGAAATATTTAATAGTATCAAACTCCAATAATTTGATCATGCAACATCAAGATGGAAGAAAAGGAATCATTAGCAAGTTACATTGAGAGAAATGATGTGTATTTTATAGTTCAGTATTGAAAAATTGTATTGTTGATAACTTCAACTATAATGCTGGCAACCTTTGGAATGAAACGAGGTTCGCTGAGATTGGAAATTTCCTTGGTGAATATGTGTGTTCTGATTCCTCCCACCTTGAGACTGGCATTTACACGGTGGCTAAGATTCTGGTCAATATAGATCTTCGGCTGGGACTCTCTGCTGAGATTAATGTTAAATCTAAGGAAGGGGACTATGTACAAATTCTGGATTATGTGGGTGTGCCGTTTAGGTGTCACCGCTGCCACGTTCAGGGACACTTGGTAGCCAGCTGCCCTTTACCGTTTCAGACAAGTAAGCCCCTGATCGGAGCTGCTGCTAAAGTTGGTGCAGATCCACTGTCGAAGGGGAGCTCCAAGGTGGTGGTGGATGATGGGAGTGGGTATGCTCATGACAGGGGGGTGATATTTGATTCTGTGGTTACTTCGGATATTAGTGGGCGTCAGGGCTCAGAGGCATTGTTGTCTCCTTTGGTGAATACTGGGAGTGCTGTTCCTGTTAATGAGGGGGTGTTTCCAGCGACCCCTACTACTCGGGTCACTTCCAGCAAGCTATCGGAGCATCCCATTGATCGACGGGGTTCACCCACGCAATCCACGGGTAAGTCTCATTTCTTATCCCCTCTTGTTTCCCTATCTGCTGACACTATTGATTTGGGGGTGGGTAGGCAAGGGTCTACCCCACTTGCCCATTCGGTTTTACCTTGCCCGGCTGCTACTTGTTGTTTGACTGAGGAGGATGGCGTTTATACGTCCACAAAAAACTCAACCAGCTCTGAGGGTAGCATCATCCGTTATGCTCTTCGCAGTAGGGAGATACCTAACATTGGTTCTGGGGGAAAGGGACTTCCCGATTTGGCATTTAGTGGTGGGGGGAAAGGACGGGGTCGTAGATCCCTTTTGTCTAAAGCTCAAGATCGGGCTAAAGTGGATCTTGAGATGGGTACACAATCATCCATTGAGTGGGCGCTTAGAGCTGTGACAACCCTAGATGGGGGTTCTTTATGAAAATTATGTCTTTCAACTGTCGTGGGTTGGCGAGTCCCATAAAAAAATCGTCGCTTCGGAGGTTGGTTGACTTAAATCAACCGGATGTTTTACTGTTGCAAGAAACTTTGGGAGGCAGTGTTGATGTGGTACAGACTTTAGAATCTTTGCTTCCAGGCTGGAAGTTTGTTGGAGTGGATGCTCGGGGGCGTTCTGGCGGGCTGGCATCGGGATGGAAGGTAAAGTGCTGCAGATGTGATAATACTTGGGGAATTCCTTCTGGCATAGGTCTGGAAGTTTGGGATGCAGAGATCGGTAGGAAGATCACTGTTCTCAATATCTATGGGCCCTATTTAAATAGGGTGGGATTCTGGGACTCCTTGTTGGACATGGATCTGTTTGATGGTAAGGATGTGATCTTGGGTGGGGACTTAAATCTTTCTCTGGGGATTTCTGAAGTGTGGGGGCCTAGGGCTGTTCAGGATGCTTTAGCAAATTTTTTCATACAAGCATTTGCCAGGAAGGATCTGCTTGATATCTTACCACCCAAATTAAATCCAACTTGGAGAAATAAGAGAACTGGGGATCACAGGGTGGCGAAGAGACTGGACAGGTTTCTGGTGGCAGATGTATTGGCACAGGGTGTTGATGTAGTCAGACAGTGGGTAGGATCTGGTGGGATATCTGATCACTGTCCCATCTTTTTGGAGCTACGAGGCAGAAGGAAAAAACCTCCTAGCCCCTTCAAATTTAATCCTAGCTGGTTGAAGGAGGTGGATTTTCTTAAGCTGGTGCAGGATCTGTGGGTACATCGCCCTCATGATTCTCAATTGCATGCGGGGGCACACTTTCAACACAATCTTATGCGAATTAAAGAGGCCACTATTTCCTGGGCTCATGAGAAGAGGGCAATTGATGAGCAGACTCTGCGGGCTGCTGAGATGCATATTGATAGGATTCTTATTGGTCTGGGGATGGGATTTCTGGATGATCAGCAGAAAGGTGAACTGACGGAGTGGGAACGAAGAAGAAATGATATTCTGTGTGAGCGAGAGGAGATGTGGAGAATGAAGAGTAGAGCGATTTGGCTACAGTGTGGTGATGAGAATACAAATTTTTTTCAAAATTATGCTAAAGGGAGAAAATTCACAAACTCTGTTTGGGAATTAACTACAGCTGAAGGAGAACTGGTCTCCAGTTTTGATGGATTAGCAGAGATGGGTGTCCAACATTTTGGCGATTTATTCACTGCACAACCTGGAGCTTCCATAGCTGAGGTTATTCGGGTGACTCAGATGTTCCCTCGGTTTGTGGGGGAGGTAGATAATAGGATGTTGATGGAGGAGGTGATGCCGGATGAGCTCTCGATGGTTATGCAATCATTTCAAAAAGATAAAAGCCCGGGGCCAGATGGCTGTCCTATTGAATTCTTCTTAGGCTTCTATGAATTCTTCAGGGAGGAGTTATTGCATGTGGTGGAAGAATCGCGTAAGGCTGGGTTTGTTCATGGGCCTTTCAACTCCACCTTTATAGCTCTTATTCCGAAGACGGACAAGCCTGTAAGCTTTGATGAATTCAGACCTATCTCTCTTTGCAATTGTATCTATAAGATCATCTCTAAGGTTATGGCGCGAAGACTCCAAAAAATATTGTCTCAGCATATATCTTGTGAGCAATTTGGCTTCCTGGAAGGTCGCCAAATACATGAGGCCATTGGAGTGGCCCAGGAAGGATTACACACTCTGAAAGTTCGGAAACAGAAGGGTGCTGTGATTAAGATTGATCTCTCCAAAGCTTTTGACAGGGTTAGCTGGCTGTATATCCGGATGTTATTAACTCACCTGGGGTTCTGCTACGAATTTATTCGTTGGATTATGGCCTGCATCACAACGGTGAGCTTCTCTGTACTTATCAATGGTTCTGCTAGTCCTTTTTTCCATGCGGGAAGGGGTCTACGACAGGGGTGCCCCCTCTCTCCGCTGCTGTTTCTACTTGTTGCTGAAGGACTCAGCCGTTTTATATTGTTTACTAAAGCCGATGGCTCCTTTAGGGGCATATCCATATCACAGGTTCTGTTTATTACACATCTCCTTTTTGTTGATGACATCCTGATATTTTGTGATGGCACGCGACAAGATATTGATAAGGTGGTTGAAGGCATCCAATTATTGCAAATTGCAGCGGGTATGTTGGTAAATATTGACAAATCTTCTATCACATGCTCGCAACTAACTGAGCAGGAGATCCATAGATTGGCTAACATACTACCTTATAGGACTATGGATATTGAGGATGGTTTAAAGTACCTTGGCTTCCACCTAAAACCGAATGCTTATCTGAAGTCTGATTGGCACTGGTTAATTGCAAAACTAGAACTGCGCCTTCATGGATGGAGTCACAAATGGCTCTCTCGGGCTGGGAGGCTAGTCTTAGTTAAATCTGTCTTGGAAGCAATTCCGGTGTATTGGATGTCTCTTGCTTGGATCCCCATTGGAGTACTGGAGCGGATTCAGAGGTTGTGTTTTGCCTTTCTTTGGAAGGGGAAGGGTGAGCATCGGGCATTGGTGTGGGTCAGATGAGGAAAAATTGCTACACCTAAAGCACTGGGAGGATGGGGGTTGAAGAATATTTTTCTGTTCGCAAAAGCCTTGGGGGCCAAAGTATCGTGGCGTCTTATCCATACACAGAGTCTCTGGACAAGAGTGGTATATCATAAATATATTGCCCCTCTTACTATTCTCGAATGGATCAGGCTGGGAAATAAATCAAGGACAAATTGCTCTGTGGTCTGGAAAGCGGTGGTGCAACATTTCTCTTTGGTCGGGTCTGGATTAGTGTGGAGGATAGGTAATGGGCGTCTCCTACGTATTGGGCTGGACCCTTGGGTTGGTAGCAGGGGAGGTCATGTCTTACCTGTGGAATTGAGGAATTATTTGGCCGCTCGAGGATGTAATTTCCTGGCTGACATTGAGGATCCGGGTACATCAACACATTGGCATCAGGGGTGGATTTCAGCACAGCGACTGGAGATATCTGCAGAATTGCAGGGGGCTTGGGTGGATTTTCTGCAGATTTTACGTCTTACTAATATTCGCTTGACCAATCGGGTTGATGAACTTATATGGGATCACCATCCCTCGGGCAATTACACACCAAAGAATGGATATATCCAGCTGCAGATGGAAATCCATAACAGGGAATTGGTGTGGTGGTGGAAATATCTGTGGAAGCTTCGGTGTCCAGGTAAAGCGAAATTACTCTTCTGGGCAATACTGGAGAACAAGGCACCTACCTGGGACATTCTACAAAAACGATTTCTCCAGGGTCCGGGAATATGTCCACTTTGTAGGGAGGCGGAAGAGACCATTGCCCATCTATTTGTTCATTGTCGATTCACACAGGCTATTTGGGATTGCAGTAGCAGTTACATGGATATCACGACGAGGTGGAGGGGTGACTGTGTTCTGGAGGCATTCGAAGGCTGGTGGACCATAAATAAGGCAAAACCATATCGGGCCTTCCCGTGTATATTTGCCTGGGGCATCTGGATAACCAGAAATTCGCATATCTTTCAGAACAGAGGGGATCTGCTGGAGTTCGTGGCAGCTCGAGTGGTGGCGGTCTTACATCATTATCTGGCTCCAGTACAGGTGCCTCGAACGCGACCGGTGCGAGAGGAGATGATCGATCACTCCATGCTGTGGGCCTACTTCGACGGCGCATCAACTGAACAGCATTCGGTGTGTGGAGGGGGGGCAGTCCTTCACAAATCTGAAACCCATTTTTTCCATATTGTGGCTGGTTTGGGGAGCGGAACGAATAACTTCACAGAAATTATGTCACTCAAATTGTTGATGCTTTTTGCTCTTGAACAAGGCTGTCTATCCCTTCAGATTTTTGGGGATTCATTGCTAGTTATCAACTGGGCCAAGGAGAAAAATTCCTGTCATGTTATGGTACTATTACCCATTCTGGAGGAGGTGATCAGGTTAAAGACTTCCTTTAATCACATCACTTTCACACATATCTACCGGGAGAGGAATGGGATGGCTGATCAGCTATCTAAGGTCGCGACGCAGCAGGAATTAGCTCTTGGCACTTGGAGGATTACAATTCATTCACCTGAGGGCACTTTCAGCTATAATCACAGTCCTTTTCTTTGAAATTGAAGCAAAGATGTGAGAGATATGCAGCATTACATTTATGGTTACGTTTATGTAACAGTATTTTTAGAAACCGGATAATGCGGTTGTTAGGACAGCAGAAATATTGAATAGACAACAGTAATATGGGATCGATATGACGAATATATGGGATAGAAAATATGTGACAATGTAGGGATCTCAGTGATCCTACTACATGTGCAGAATGTAATTTTGATCATCTATTTGAAATAAAATTACGATTTTTTCCGAGGAAAAAAAAAAAACTATAATGCTGGCATCGGCATATGTAGACATAATATAAAATTTTATACAAATCTGAAAATATAATAATAAATATATTAATGTGGGCTAAATGTATTCATAAATCTTTATATATAAAAAATTAACACTATAAAAAGAGACAAAATCAGATCAACTATTGTAAAAGGAGTGGCTCCATGTTTTCTAAAAGAAAATCACAGAAACCCTTGACCACAACTCACTCTTCTCACCTTTCTACTAGTTCTGATTTGAGAAATGAAAACAAGAGAAAGAAGGTTGAGCTTAATTGGAATGAAAGGTTTTTGATGGGTGAAAGAACTCCAATCCAAGATGATGGAATTTGGTTGAGAAACAAGAAAGAAGAAGTCGGTTTGGATAGTTTAGCAACTGGGTCCAGTGTTAAGAGATTGAAATGGGATTTGAAAGATGAAATTGTTATTGCTTCTTTTGTAAGAGACGATGTGAATTGTAGTTTAGACGGTCTCAGAAAGGGTTTTGGGATGAAGTGGCCAAGAAATTGAACAAGGAAACAGGGTAGTGTGCATCAAGTTATTTAGCAAGTTCAAGAGCATAAAGACTAAGTAGTTTGTGAGTCAAGTCCAGAACTTCCAAATTAGATCAAATACCATGATGAAAAACACAAGACACAGAAACACTAATAACATACTGAGATTTATAACACAAGACACAGAAAGACTAATAATATACTGAGATTTACAACACAAGAACATACAGATCAAGGTTACACACAAAGCATTGTATTCATAAAAAATTATAACAAAAAATCTGTGTGTTATTCCGGACAGACTGTAGAAAAATTCTTCACCTTCTAGAATTTTCAATAGGGAACACAGTTTCCAGCTTTAGGACAGATGGAGGTATGGAGCTCTAAGTCCCTATTAGATTGGATCGAAAATACAGTTCACTACACAGGTTGCTGGATTGGTGCTGGATTAGACTATATGATCAAGTTATCAAATCTATCTAAATCAACTGCTACATTGGCATATTTGAAATATATGGAGGTAGGAGGATTTGGCTGAACATTGTCTCCTTAACAAAACCTCTGAAATTCAAGTCCTTGTCTTACTTGCATAGATATTACTGCACATAGCATTCTCATCCAGCTTTGAGCTTGGAGTAGGGCGGTAGAAAGAATTTGGAAGTCTATTTTATCATTGACATGGTCCCTATAGGGAAGATGTTACGGGGAAGAAATTTAACAGAGCAATTTTTTTAATTTATTTGTCTCCTCTATAAATCTTAAACTAACTGGTTGCAACTTGCAACATCCTCTACTTAATAATAATGGCAGTTCCCATGGATCTTAAGGGAAATTTTCTATACTTGGTAGGGATGGTTGTTGTGGTGGGACTAGTTCTTATGGTAGGGATGGCTCCTCTGGTTTTATTGGCTTCACTGCTTTCTGCAATGTTCAAAAAAATGAACACAATAACAAAAGTCAACTCCAAATATGTTAAAATTGGATCTCTACTATATTCCCCAAATATCTAGATTTTCAGCATCTGTGACATTTTTACAGATAAGATGGTAGATGACTCAAAAAAAATACCTCTTATTTTCTGTGCAATTCAACTAACTTTTGTTGACAAGTAGCAACTAGCAGTTGTGTACACTTCATTCATTCATTCATTGAAGTTTTGGAACAACAACCCACTAGGAGAAATGCTACCCAAATTTGTACAATAGAGTTAGGAACAACAAAAAGCCACTTTCCTGTGTTGTAGATTAGGTTCTTTGCAGGCAGTACGATTAATGGTGTTGACAAGTGCTCTACCACACAGAGATATTGATATTGGAAGTTTTAGATTCTTCATTTGTTCTAATTGTTGTAAACTCCATTCCTATTCTGTATCTATCTTTTTGTTCATGGCGAGTTGCCAAGAAAGAGACTTGTCAATGTCTGCTACTGATCTTCTATTGTTGATTAAACAACAATTGGGACAAGTATATAACCAATGAACATGCTTAGGATGCAAGGTTTCTGTGAATGGGAAAAGAAAAATGACTTAATATTGTCTATATTTTGTAAAAAACAGGTTCAAATAGATTCACAAAAGAAGTTGCAACAGAGAATGTTTGAATTCTATTTTGAAATATTGATCAATGCCTGCTACTGATCTGCTATTGTTGATTAAACAACAAATGGGACCACTGACAAGTATATAACCAATGAACATGATTAGGATGCAAGGTTTCTGTGAATGGGAAAAGAAAAATGACTTAATATTGTCTATATTTTATAAAAAATAGGTTCAAATAGATTCATAAAAGAAGTTGCAACAGAGAATGTTTGAATTCTATTTTGAAATATTGAATGCAAGTTGAAAGAAGGGAAAAATTGTCGAAGGTGTTTGGAGAAAAAGGAAAATTATGATCATACCTTCTATTCAGAATTTTTTGACCTCGACAATCCTGTTGTTCATTGCCAAAGTGTAAAGCCCGTGTTGCTTCAATTTGCGAAGATTGTAAATGATTGAGGAAACACTCTTGCAGTATTGTTCATAAGAAACAGCTACAACGTCGGGGCAACATTCTTTTAATTGTGTACCTCAAAGTGTACATTCAATAATCCCTTCTTCAGACTCTAGCTTGCATTGCAATATGTGTTCATAAGTAGTTGGTGTTTCACGATTGCAAAATGTGCAAAAAACAATGCTTTGTATCATCGGCAGTTTACACTGTGTGCAAATGCAGTGGTAGGGTGGTGAAAAAACATTTTTTACTTTCAATGTTCCATATACCTGTTGTAGGCAAGCAAACAGAAAACATAAAAAAACATTGCAGTGAGCATGATTTTATATGAAGGCTATGCTAGGAAAAAGCACAGAAACGAATTTATGAAAACAACTGTGCAAATGCAGCTTTTGCAACATGGTGTTTGAAAAGATCTCATTGTAATGAGTTATGTCGCTGTTAATTGGAGTGCTAAATCCGGTACTGTAAAAAAAACATTTTGAGAAGTAAAAAGTCTATATTTTGTTTATATTAGAAGCAAAAAACTTTGATATTGGTAATGCAACAGGGTGAACATTGAAGAAAGAATAAAATCTCTTTTGATAACCATGAAACTGCTCAAACTACATACGTAGAGCCTGCTTAATTGATAATGAAATAACAAAAACACATTTCAAGTGACATTACAGGAGGGCTTCTTCACGTCTGACCTATGTTTTAGCTTCAATTATTGGAAGCAAACTTTGTATTGTGAATTCATTGTTTAGGGGATCTATAAATGTTGCTTGTGAGGTCTTCATAATATGACTTCCTTTTGTACCTGTCCTTACAATGTTTTTGATTAGATACAGAGGCGGTTCATCAAGTGCAAGTTGTTGTTGCACTCGGAGGAAGAAATTTGTGTAGCTTTCATTAACTTGAAACTGAGCATGAATAACTGGAGAAGAATTAGTGAAGGGGGGGGGGAATAGACAAATGTTTTTTGTTGCCAATTCTACTTTGTTTTTTTTGTACATGCATCTAGCAACAGATGGAGCGAGGAAAAAAAACATAAAAAATGAAAAGAAATATAGCGAAAAAAAAATTGTTTAAAGAGAATTGACTTTATAGTTGCATAGTCATTTGTAGTTTCACCATCTCTTATGTAGAAGTCCAATTGTTTATTGTTGTATTCACAGCCGACAACTATGACTGCGACAGAGGCAATGACATATGTCTCATCTGATGTAACCAACTCACTGATTGTTGTATCTGGTGGAAGGCAATGCATTTTGCATACTTGTTCGATTGTCTCTATGATAGTTGTTGGCAATATCGCTATTGAATTTATGGAATCTCCTCGGTCATATTGACCTTTCTTCTTCAGTTTGAAACAAGAAATTCTGACACTTTTGCCAGGCAAAAAGAAACTGCCAAAGCAATTTATCAAACTATCATTAATTGTAACTGTCATTGTCATCAATCCATTTTTGTCAACAAGATCTGCATGTAGAATCTTTGTCTTGACAAGGGAGTTTTGGTTACGATTTTGTGCAGGTCCATACACAACCAAAACATCCCCCTCAAATACATGCTTGTGTGTTGCAGTACATAGTTGTATTATTGACGATGGTTCAACTGCCATTTGCTTTAATCTATGCACATTTAAAAATACCAAAAAGTGAAACAACAAATAGATTAGTCTTTCATTGAATGTTGAATTTTGTACCGAATACACTAAAATGAAATTAGTAGAGAAGCCGAACTAGATGCTTGATCAAAACATTGACATTTGTCTTAGGTAGAAGATCAAACAATCTGGTCAAGAATAGTGAATGAACAAAGCTGTTGGATAGGAACATTACCTCTTAGGACTATTTGTTGTTGCATTTCCTGAAGGCTGCGACAATGTTTCCATTGGAATGGTGTCTACAGCATCTTGTGAGGAAGAAATATTTCTTTCTATCGATGGACTGTCTGATGTCGAGACATAGCTAAATTGTTTCCTTGATTGAGAATATTGTTTATGATTAGTTGTTTTTTTGAAATGCTGTATTTGTTCTTTTCAATTTGCATATCCAATGAAGACTGAAAGCATATTAGAATATTCAAGAATATATTTGACATAGAAAAGCGTCTGAAAAGAAGAGAAAAAACAACAAAGACAAAACAAAGAAAATGATGACAGCCAATTTTTTTCTCATCTTTTTTTTTTGTTTTTTCAATTTTTGATGCTTTTCAATTGAAATGGTAATTGACTTTTGAATAAGGAAATAAGTCATGTTATTGATGAGCAATCAGAATAATGTCACCTGCAAGTAGCAAATATGAAATGGACTATAACAGTTTCACCAATGGAAAAGGTAAAAGAAAACCTGCTTGTAGGAACTTTGCAAAATAGACTCTTGCATAGCAAAAAAAAAGGATATTGTTGTAAGATATAAACCAAGCTACCTATAATGTTTTAATATTCCATTTATTGAATAGGAAAAAAAGATCAATGAAATCTAGCAAAGCCAAGAACATGAATATTAGTATATGCTTTGTTCCATGAAGAGATTTTTTTTTTTGTTCATTCATATGGTTTCATCGTTCTGTCAAATACTTGCTAAAGCTTTGTTGTTTTGGTTTTTTTCCTCCGATGCTAGGAGCATTGCATTAGAACAATGCATCTATCAAGAGAAAAGTGGGCTAGATTATAGTATCAAGTGCTTTTCAAACTGGATTTTCATTTATAAAAAAGATTTGTATGGAACTGACTGCTGTCAACAGAAAATGAAAAAAATATTTGTTAAATTGCTTTGTTGTGGCAGTAAAAGATGATATGGACGTGACCTCAGCAACAAAATGATCTTCATTCCAAATTTGCTAATATAAAAGAAGATGCATTTGTAAGAAACAAAGGAAGTGTTGGCAACAAACTGTACAGAAGCAAAACAAAATCAATGACATGAGAATATGCACATGTAAAAAAAAAACAAATAAGGAAGACTATATGCAAGTTGCAGGTACTGATAAGATACTAGTAAAATGATCTGACCAATATGCATCGGAAATGGTAAATGAAAGCCTGCCAATATCTATGTTTGTCCAAAAATGGTCTATCATAGAACCATACTCTGTTGTAGGTATGTTTGTTTTTAGCTTTAGACGTTTATTCTCCATAAACAGTTCCAATCTCCTTTTCGATATTGTTTCTTTGTACATGTCAATGTTAAAGTCAACAGTTATTATGGTTAGCATTTTCTTGTTGTTTTGTAACATAACAAAGTCCAAGACATCAATAAGTTTGTCAACAAGATTATTTGGTTTGTTATAAATATTGACAAGCTGGAGAATGTTCCCAGGGAGTGCAATGTAAGTGACAATTGCCTCGACTGATGGCTCGTTAACAAAGATTATTTCCATAATAGGAATCATCTTTTTTACAACTGTCAGAAGGCCATGAACTGAATGTGTTGCAATGCAATTGTTTTGGTTTACAAATGCTGCAGTAGCAGGGGGCAAATTCATATGTGTTTCTTGCAAACAAAGAATGTCCGATTGCATAAGTTCAAAGTCATTTGCAACATCATGAATGTGTGAAAGCAGATTTCGCGTGTTAAGTGAAGAAATGAACATGTGCTTAGTATTTGGAAACGACTTAAGTCCATATTGAAATTGCAAAGAAGCCTGTTTCTCCAATCTATTCAATTCTGCAACTACTTTTGATGAAACGGAGAAATTTTTTTCTTGTAGTTTGTTTACAAGATAGAGACATTCAATGTTCTTTACACGTGACAATGCGGTGTAAATAAGACCATGTTTTGTGACTCCTTTTGGATCAAATGCCAATTTCTTAAGTGTAAGACCTTGTGCTCTATGAATTGTTCGAGGACATGCTAATTGAACTGGGAATTGTACTTGGATGTAGTTTTTTCTCTTTCCAAGAGAAATTTGTGTTGTAACTCTTTTTATAGGTGTCCAAGTGCATAGGATGGAATCAGTGTAAAGATACTGCATAGATTCCCGTGCAATTGCTCCAACCTTTGGGTATGAAAATTGAATCCATAAAATGTTTGTTTTTGCTTGGCTATAATGTTTGAAGATGCCTTCAGCACCATTGACAAGGCCATCTTCAATTGAATAGTTTCCGCCTACTATTTCAATAAGCATGTGTTTTTTTAGAGTAATTGTAGATGGAAAATGAATTTTCTTATGTACATCGGCTATGTTATCAATTTGATCAATTTTGGTGTCTTGAGCGACAATGGTAAACGCTTTTGTATTAACAAGGGCCAACATCTTTGAGTTATGTTGTTGAACATCTTTGTTGCAATAATAAAGGAATGGAAACAATGGATCAACTAGTGGTTGTCTGTAGCATTTCCGGTTCAAATATTGTATTTTGTCAAATGTTTGTTTTCTTGTTCTGATTCTATTCAAGATCGATACAAAAGTTTCGTCTTTCTGTATGATAATGGTTTTTAACTCATAGTATTTTATAGAATCATTCCAAAAACTATAAGGGAATTTTTTATTATTGAAACTTGGGAAGTCAAAAATCCAAGAATCATGAACAGGTTCTGCTTGGCAGAAATCGCCACAAAAGATGACATCTCGATTTCCAAATGGTTTTGTCGGAGTATGCATGATCTCACGAAGACGTTTGTCTATGTTATGTAGCATGCGTGAACCTATCAAAGAAACTTCATCAATCAATAGAACGCGAACCTGTTCATAGTATTTGCTCAAAAGATCTAGTGTGTTTGAGCTTAATGGCATCAAGATCGAGGAACCAAAAGGAAGCTTAAAAGCAGAGTGAACAGTAATCCCATCTACATGGTATGCTTCTTTTCCAGTGAATGCAACAATAACACCTTTTCTTTTCAATGAGTCGCTACCAAGCTCTTTTTCATAGAAAAAGACAAGAGCATCATAAAGGGCCTTTGCAGTATGTGTTTTTCCTGTTCCTGCGCTTCCTGTAAGGAAGATATGGATTGCTTTTGCAAGGTTGTTTTTTTTCCTAGCAATAATTTCTTTCACAATGGACTGTTGCTTATTGTTTAAACTGTGTCTAGTCGCAAAATATTCATCTTTATCAAGGAGAAATGATTTTTTTGCTATGCTAAATGTCTTTGGCGTTTTGAACAGTAGATTCTTTCTTCTACAAAGAAAATCATCACCCATGTCATACTTTTCAACACCATTCAATTTGAGTCCATCATTGGTATCTTTTGCAAAGTCTAGAGGTATTTGAAGATGCATTTCAACTTTGTCTTTTGTAATGTCAATATCACCCCATTTTGAAATTGCTTTTGCCATAATTTTTCCTTCAACATTTGTTATTTGTTGTTTGTATTTTTCATATGCCTCTATCCATGTTTGAAGGGGGCGCTCCAACACATTGGAAAGATTTCTATAAGGCACAAAGAGCAATAGCCTTTCACAGGAAAAAATTTCAGGATCTTTTTCTTGTTTGTAATGAATGTATCGAATGATAGATTATCTGTTTCTTTTGATTGTTTTTCCATGAACCAGGCAATAGGAAGAAGCGTATTCAGCCAAAGACACATGTTCCAGGTCTAGCGGGCGTTCAATGTACCTGTCTATAATCGACGGGAAAATGATGTCTTCAGAATCATCATGCTCCTTTTCTAGCAGAGACGGTTTTTTTATCATATGGAGCAGTGTTGATAAAAATTGTGGTTCTTGAATATGAATGTAGAGGTAAGGAAAGCACAATATGTACTGCTTGTCTAATAGACATCTGTTGCATGTTCAGAAACGTGTTTCCAAGCCTACGAATTGTTTCTAGTTGATTGCAATTGTTTGAAACAGACTCTTCCTTGATTTTTTTCAAAGCCATTGTCATAGGCCTATCTAATTTCGTTATATATGAGCTTATGTATGTCGCAGTTGCATATGCATCTAGGATGAATTGGGCATCTGTGTTTGCTTGCCACAAATTTGGAATTCCTTTTGCAAAACAGTTTATCCAAATATCTGAAGGGTCTCTTTTTAATAGCAATGTCGGTTGCTCAATTGTAGAATGCACTAGTTCAATGTACTCGTCCCTGTTTAAATGTAGTTCTTGCAAGAATGAATCAAATGTCATACTCTTTGGATATTCTTTAGATTCAAGAGCAAAAGAAAGGAGTTTTTTTTTTCAATCAGGGCATCCAATTTAATTTCAAGAGGTTCTAAAACCATTGTAACATCAATAGGGAACATTGGGAATCGAAACCTACATGCAGAGCATCTGTGTTTTTTACATGTTCTTGTATGTCTATGAGTTTGGATTTTGATGAAGTCTTCTTTAAGTAATGAGGAGTCTGTCGAAATGTAGCAATCGACAAAAGAAGTTATTTCATCATTGCTATTATCGCCAAAGACGGGTGCATTTTCAATCCAAAGAAGCCCATTTTTGTGCTCATTTCCTCTTTGTTGAAATTCAGTTGTAAAAAAAAAGTCATTTACTTCACCAAAAAGGTATTTGTTTTTCAAGATCAAGGACTTGAATGCATTCATTTTGTGTCTATAGTAATGGGTACAAAGTACAGGGTGTTTTCTTATCAAATCATCAATAACATCATTAGAGGAAGTTCGTTGCAATTTTCTCTATCTTTTTTCTCAAGCGTGTGCAAAGCATCACACAAAGGTTTCCAAAGATGTTCAGCAATAGAAAAGCTTACAAAAAAATTTGGTGGGCCTAGTTGACGTATCATTGCGAAAAGATTTTTTTTCATGTTGTCAAAATAGTCAGGAGATGTTCAGATGGATTTTAGTGAACGATATGCAATTAGGGATTTCATTATCTTAAGAAGGTTGGCTTTGCATTTCACATCTTTGGCTTTTAGTTTTTTCCCTTTTAAATCCCCTATGCAAATAGATATCCAAGCAGTTCTAGAGATTTGACCTATTAACACTTTCACTGCTTTGAAGAATATATTTGTGGGATGTGCTTCAAAATGTGTGTTTTCATGTTGAAGCTCCCATTGGAAGATTTGTTGGTGTCGAAAGTGTTCGTACATGTCATTGGAACGGCTGCATCCAAAGAAAAGTGTAGGGAAATTAAGTTCTTCAGAAAACAGATCTTGGAAAATTCCTAGGGGTCGGTAGTTTTCAGAAGGTGCAAGCTCAATGATTTTGGTGGCCAAGTCATCTATAAGATGGGTTTCTCCATATCCATACACCAATGTCTCTGTGATTGGTTCTATGAATTGATCATGCGTATCTTCATCGCTTTCTCCTAGGCTTGTAAAAGGTTCATCTACATCGTTTGATTCTGATGTCGACAGTTCGTTGGACTCTTGCTTTGCCAACAATTCACAGAATGTTTCTTCCCAATCTGAATTGATATGTACATTTTCCATTTTGTAAAGATCCATGTCACAAAGGGTTTTCAATGCTTGCATGACAATATTTGGCCGAACATTTCCAGAAACGAACACATTCTTGTATTCTAGTTTTCCCTTAAGCATAACTGCAATGGTCTTGCCCTCTTCTAGGTTCCTAGGCAATGCTTTTTGTACTTTGTCTAGAGATGCGGGCACATTGATGATTGTTCCTGTCAAGCCTACTTGAGCTTGTTTATAACATAGTTGCCGAATCTGAGCAAAAGCAATTCTTGGTGACACAAGCTGCTCTTCAAGCAAAGTCAATTTGTCTACATAGGGCAATGAAGTGTTGCAACAAATATTAAGTGGTGTTGCAAACAATGGTGTTTATGAATTTGAAATACTCTTTTTTCAATATTTGCATATGTATTTGTGCAATGCAATTGAAGAAGGCGTAGTATTCCAAGGAAGACATTTCAATGCATAGAAAGTGTCTTCGTTGATATAGCAAACATCCCTTTTAAAGTGCAAGTGTCTACAGACAGAACATGCATGAATAGGCATATCTTGAATACTTTCTGAGTATTGTTTAAGTGCTTTTTTTGCCTTCTCATATGCCTTTTGCTTTTGAAAGGATTGAAGCGCTTGTAGACGCATTTCTTTTTTCATGGCGTGTATGTTCTTGAACGGGGAAATGGATTTTTTCCGCTTCATAATGGAATCTTTCTCCAGACATTTTTTCATCACAACTGAAATTTATGGGCCAATGCAAAAGAGTCTTTTTTTTTCGATGTTTTTACAATGGAACTAGTTTTTTTCCTTTTGTTTGGCTCTATTTCCAAATGTTCTTTGCAAAGGTCAATGGGAGGTTGTTGATCAATGACATTGCAAAGAGTTGACTAGTGGTAATTGTCATTTGTTTTCATCATTGCATCGATAGTAAGGTTCCTAGGCATGGCATTTGACAACATTGGAGAATGTCTTTGAAGGCTTGTTTGGGATAAGGGATGAAAATGCGAATGGCATTTGTCAATTTCATGATGGAGAAGAAAATAGATCTTTGACGATGTATTTGTTGAGAAGAATTGATTTTGGACTTTGTAGGAATGTATGTTCAAAAGAAATATGTTGACTTCCAAAACCTCACACAACCATTGAATTGTGAAATGGCCATCATTTACATGGCCAATTGTATAAGGCTCTGCCAAATTCACTGCAAAGGTTTGCCAACTAGAAACAAGTTGATTTTCTTGCACTATCTCAATCTGAAGAAATGTTTCTAGACAACGGAAGGCTCTTGCATCATTTGAAATCATGCAATTGAAATAAGTTTGTGCTATTGTTTTTCTCAGGCTTGCACTATCAAATGTCTTTGTCAATTTTGAAATTGATTCAAATAACGAGTCACAGCAGTGGCCATCAATGCGAGAGGTTAATTGGAATCCTTGTTGCAGTAGACTTTCTCTTAAGCGATGAGACTCGAGGAAGATATCTTCACAAGAGTCAACACAAGAGGTATCCGATCGTCCATGCAAAATAGCATGGTCGGGTCCTAGCAATTTGTATGAAAGCAAAGGTTCAAAGTGCCCAGCAGCTGGGGTGTGATCATGGAATAGAATATTGTAGCAATATCTAGGACAGGAAGGGTTGAAATGAATATATTTCCTTTTCCTTGTCAATGACCATACAACAATAGGGACATTTAACCAATTTGCAAACCATTTTATGCAGAAGATATCACTCCAAAGGCCATAAACACTTTCTGCATCCGGTTGAGATGCAGTTTGGGACATTCGTTGTAGATAAAGATCTCTATCCTCTATCCCATGCAATTCAGACAAGTATAAAGGATCCAATTCCAAGTTGAGAGAAGAAATTGTGGCTGGATCGTTTGCATCTAGACGCAAACAGAAATGGTTTATGGTTGCTTCTCTTGTTTCCAAGGATGTGTACCGAAAATGCAAGAGGACAGCAAAGGCATCAAAGAGACAATCTCCATTTCGGTAATGAAAAGCTTGCAAACGAAACAAATGGTTTCTTGACAAAGCAACATCAATACCATCAAATGCCCCTCGTATAATCGGAATAGATCTCGCTCCTATGCTATAACATTGATTGTGTTCAATGCTCTCCATCATAAGAAGAAAGACAACAAGAAAAACCTGCATGGCAAATGCAACTTTGGAAATAAGCAAAAATAAGTCACATTGTTTGTGACACTTGTAAGCAATGAACCAAACAAAACAGTATCTTCCGCATAGCCACTTGCAATGAAAGCTATGTTTGAAAACAATTCAATAGACATTTCTGTCAGAAATTTATTTTAAATGGCGTCTATTGAAGGGTTTAGATCAGTACCCCTTTTATATTTTTTGTGATTTTTGCGAAAGCAAATTACCTGTAATAACTCTAGGAATCATCCAAGGGTAAGCTAATATACTTGTAAATGCTTGCCTGGTACACTTATTGACATTTGCATTTTGCAAACAAAATGAGAGAGTTACAAACTAGGAACAGGTTTTTGTACCTTGTTTTGTTCAATGGATACTTTATTCATATTATGTATGTATGGTTGACCAAAGGCTTACAATAAATTTAATGTGTTTGTTCGAAATTATAAGCTGACCTAGCTATGGATTTTTCTTCTTTGCACCTTTTAGTGGTACGTTTGGTATAGAGGCCAGCAAAGGTTATTTCAGAGAACTTGAGTAGACTGTGGGTTCCCATCTAGATGACGTAGCCAATCTTGTTGGCAAGAGTATGACTCTTTAACTGATTTCTTGATGTTTTAGAGCTGAAATAGTGATTGTAGATATGCTGCAAAATAAGTTTTGTTTGTTTGTTTATATATATCATTTGGAGCTTTTGGAAACATAATCTGACCAAGTATATACCTACTCTGCCTCCTCATTGCCAATAGCAAGTAAAGAATATTTCTTGATCTGTAGGAGTAGGCATATATTTTGACTCACCATTCTTGCCTTTTGTTAAGGTTCCGATGTGAATTCTAGACCAGCTGTCAACATTAATCATTCTGGGGCATTACAAATTGTTAACTTGGGTAAGGTGAAGAACGATTTGGGTATCTTATGCATATTTAAAATGAGGGGCATTGGGCATCTACCCTATTTTTATGAGCAGAGACTAGAAAAATTCATGGATTGCGATGAGAAAAAAACAAGTATAATATATATACAAGTGCAAAGAGAATGAAATATTTGCAATGGACACATTGCAAAACAATATATGTAAGTATTATAGCAAACTGGAAGACCATTATTTACAAATAGTGACATAAGCCAAATAGGAAAAAGGATATCTATTACAAAAAGCAAAAAAATATACATGTAGCAAAGAAGCTGGAAGAGAATTCATTCTAGAAATGAAGGAGTGAATGCACATAGCTATGAACTTTGAACTTGTTATTTAAAAAGGCCAATTAGAAAGCTACATGGCAAAGAACTCTGGTTCTTCCAGAGAAGAATGACAACATATAATTGATATCAACTAAGAATAAAAGTAACAGCAATATGCTAAGGAAAGAATTGAGAAAAATAGAGAAGACATCTAAACTTTGCAACATTTGGACATTGTCTAGCCACCATCACCAACTTGGTTGGACAATCTTTGGTCAAAATGCAACCACCCATTTATCAAATTGGATTTTTTTTAATGCATAAATGGATTAAGACCCTAAGAAAACCCTATTGCAGCTTGATTATGCAATGTCAAGAACCAATATTTGCAATTGAAATAACTCTTAAAAAAAGGAAATTCTATACTGAATTTTTGAAGAAAAATGGCAAAAAAAAAGGCCTTAAAAGGCCCAAATCTGAGCATATTTAGACTACATGGAAAAATCATGCCCAAAGATGAGCTCATGGAGATATCAAGTTGTTTAAGGTATTTCAGAATGGTCTGTGAATCCACATAAATATTCACTCAGTTGAATCAAAGAGTAATAGAAATATCATGATAGAAGACAATTTGTAAGTGTGAATTTCAAAGGAAATAAAAAATGATTTGTGCAAGATAAAACTGCAATCAAATAGAAAAAGATTGAATTTAGAATATAGATTCGCTGAAAGCAATCTGCAAACGAGATATAGCTCGTGATGAACAACATGCTTTACTAGATTTTGCTAACTTCCAAGATGCAATCATCTACATGACTTACAAAGCAAAAAAACAGAAGAATGGAAAAATCAAGAATTTCTTGGGTGCAGAATTTGTAATTTGCAAAATAAATGGTTTCTTGTAAATTTGCAGTTCCAAATTCAAACTCAGTTCTCCAGATTTAGCCCTAACGTGAAATGAAAATGCTGCAACTTTAGTTGTACAATTTCGAATTGAGAAGCGCATGTGTGCAGGATGGTTTTGCAAAAAAATATACATACAGGATAAAAAATATCTCTTATTTCTATTAAATAATTTAGTAAAAAGATACTGTAAAATTTTAATAAAAAAAAAGAATATAGATTTTCTAATTACAAGATTCCACATTGTAATCATCCCAACATATGCTTTTGAAGTTTAAAATATAAATTAAATCAATATATATATATATATATATATATATGCCATTTATAGAAAGTGAAAAGCTTTTGAATAAAATACTAAAAGAATATAAACCAGAAGTAAAAGCATTATATCAATTTTTTTTAATAATGGCGAAAAACAAGAAAATTAAGTTAATCAAAATGCATATGCTTAAAAATACAAAACATTAAAGACACTTTTCTTAGCGCTATTGGCAATCCAAATTTCCAATCAAATATAACAGATTTACTAGATTGTGCAAGTACTACTCATGTCAACAGATTTACAATCCAAATTTCCAATCAAATATAACAGATTTACTAGATTGTGCAAGTACTACTCATGTCAACAACAATGACGAAGGCAAAGCTCTTCAACATTCTAGTCTGCTGTTAGGGAGCAGTAATTGTATAATTGAACTATGAAGTAATTTGAGTCCATTGAATCCTGATATGTCTTCCATACACTGATGATTGGCAGCACCTCTATGACTAACCATTGTGGTTCTCACTCCTAATATAGACTTGTTTTGGATGACAGTAAAGAGAAAAAATTTCAAGGCATTAACTCATCATATAGTAATTGACAGAGCACTTGGTGTCGGACACTTTTTATAGTTTGTGGTTCTCACTCCCAATATAGACTTGTTTTCAATGACAATAAAGAGAAAAATTTTTAAGGCATTGACTCATCATATAGTGATCGATAGAGCATAAGTATGAGAGATGTTTGTCATAAATCTCTGGCATAAAACTTCAATGTTAAAATATATTTGGAAAAGGTGTTTTATCATTAATTGCACGAAATAGCAATGACAAACCTCTGCCATAGAACTTTCATTTTATTTTAGAAATATATCTGGAAAAATGTGTTTTTTATTCATTACTCGAAACATCAAGTATTATCTAAACATGGAATTATTTAACTTTTAAAATTTATGTTTAGATTTTTTTATTTAAATTAAAATTTGTATATTAAAAGCTTAATTATTATAGTTATTGCATCATTTTGATAGTATATTAGGTTTTTCAATGGAGATTTACCAGATTTTGATGGTATATAAATTTAAAAGTTTAATAGTTAAATTTTTTTTATGAAAAATAATTTCATTAATTAGTATAATAATTTCATGTCCTTATTTATCATGCTTTATATTTTGTCTTTTTTGGAAGATGACACCAAATAGAAAATGAGATACTTTGTCTGTGCTTGCTTCTCAGTTTTCACACTTTGGTGTACTCTGTCTTATTGCATAGTTTGGTGTACTCTGTCTTATTGCATGTATTGGGGCAACTCAAACATTACATCATTTTTTAAAGATTTTTGTCATAGATATTTCTTTTGATACTCTTAAGGATGTAGAAATTTCTTAGCATTTTCTAACCTATTTCCCTAAATTTTCATGCACACCGTCCCATCAACTATCTTGCCTCTTTTAAATTCTTGTCATTTCTGTTTCACAACTCTTGACTGTGATCACTGTGAACCTAGTTGGTTTCATTTTTTAAAATATCTTATTTCATTTTGAACCATGCAAAAATGAACTAACTAACAATAATTTAAACTATCTTATTTCATTGAGGAATCATTTAATGACTGTTAACCTGTTCTGTAGGAAGAATAAGATAATTTAGTTTGTATCCCCCTTCTTTTAGAAGACATATTTCATATATGTTGCATGATTACACAGTTTTAAATCAGCATTCAATTGTGATGATTATCTAGAAATAAGTACTCATACTTTTGCGTGAAGTACTTATATTCTCTGTTTTTCATTATTGAGGCCTCTATAACCTAGCATTATAGACAACTACTTTGCAGAAACAAATTCCTGAGACTAATTAATTTCTCCAAATTTAGCCCTAACATGAAATGAATAAAAAAAATCTAATTAATATAGTATTCACTAATTGAACAAAAAATTGTAACCAGATTTTGTAAGCAGGTAATGAATAAATTATTTATATTATTAAATAACAAAAATTCCAATTTTCAGACCTCTTTCATTTACTACCAAAAACAAAGACATTTTGCACAAAACCCCAACCCTCCTCAAACTGCCGCTACACCGAATTTCTTGTATGCTATGTGACTGTGAAATTTCTATATGTTATGTGACTGTGAAATTTCTCTATCCTAAAGGGTCTCCGCGCTTGGGATATGTGTATAGAAATCTAGTCATATACACATTTCCACCAATTGCACCTGGATATGTTGTTACAAGATGCTCCAACCACCTAGATGCAACATCTCTTTGTCCATGCTTCTCCAAGGATCCTAGCTCTGTAGAATCTGATACTCAAGTTTCTCAAGCCTTTGCGAATGCTAGTTGGATGGTTTTTATCAAAAAATTCCATGGCCACAACCGGGAATTCATGGTTTCCTCTGCTAAATCAATTTATGGAAGAAATTTTGTTGTTGGAGACATAAAATTACAGGTGGACGAAGAATTCATCATTGTGGCCATAGGGTTATCAAGAGAGGGAAAAATATGGTTTAATAATCCTCCGTTGAAATATGTACCCTCGAATAAATTGCTAATTGAGCCCGTCGACCTTGAAGAATACTCAAAAGGTATTCCATTAACTCTATTAAAAACTAAGTGGAAGAAAATGCCTATGCCAATTTGTCATTTCATCACTTATGAAGGCAGATACAGTGTTGTTTTAAGATACCATATCAAGCTTTTCATGGAAATGCTAGGGTTTCATCTGAATGTCCCACATTTCTTGCTACTTAGTTTGAAATTCATGGCATCTCACTACCATAAGACATTCAAAGACTCTGAGTAGGTCTTACACCACTTAGGTCTCATTGGGATATTAGTTGATTTCGTTTGACCAAAGTGGGCGATTCATGGCATAATGTTTTGGAAAGAAATGGTTGTGGAAGGGTAACACATGAACAAAGGGAGGTAGTCTCTAATGTCATACAAACTATCCCTCTAGATGCTAGACAAGATTCCAATTTGGAGGCTAAATCATCGCCTCCTGGTAACGAAACCTTCGACTACCAATTCTCGACATCCTCTCTTCATCATTTGTTGATCTCATTAGGCCGTGGACTTGAATTTCATGATCCTATAGAATTGTGCTCGCCAACCGGTGGTCAGTTAGGTCATATCGATGAGGGTCCTCAATGTGATTGTCAAGGCTTGAAGGTTAATCCTTCAGAAATTAAACCCTCACTACCTATCCAACCAATCGATTCTATGCATGAGTCAAAGAATTGTGAACAATTCATAGGTTCTGCTTAGAAAATGGGATCTAAGTCCAAATTTCCAATTCAACAGTCTGACAATATTGGGGCACATGATTTCACAGCCCAAGCTCTTTTTTCTCATATGAATTTAAATCATCCTATAAAACAAATCACAATTCTTCTTCCACAAGATCATTTGGAGAATGTCCTTCAATGGTCTCGTTTTGGGGTCAACCTACAGGACGGTGAGCCTCATTCCATAATGAATCTCTCGATGAAATTGCCAAATTTGCTTTGGAAAAGATCGGTGTGGTTCGTCTGCTCAATGACTTGAATAAACTAAAAAACCTAGTTTATAACAAAGTTCCCAAAGTTGACAATGTTGATACAATAGTAAATTCTCTTGAAATCCTTATTGATAAGGAACATTGCAACATTCAGAGCCATACTACAATAAATAAAGCTCCCCATGAGGTAGTTGATAATAGGAAACTTGTGGATCATCAACCACCTAGTAAAACTGGGATTTCATCAAAAAACAAGGGTAAAGTTAATAGGATATTTCACGGGTCTGCAAACAATGTTGCTGCCAAGAGGTAGGGCTCAAATTTTATCTCGGTACACTAGGTATAGAAAAGCTAAGCAAAAAAAATACAAAGCACATTAGCATCCGATTCCATTCATTCATATACAATACTAGGATGAGTCAAATCCTAATAAGCGTGCACAGAGAACAAAAAATGAGGTTGAACCAAATTTTGACAAACTCATTCAGTGAAATGAAAGTAGGATGAAAATTGATCCTAACAAGCTAACTGAGGACGACTAACTGATTACAGAAAATGCAATTTGAAGCTCCATAAAAAGTTACAAGAGGCACCTGTCCAATGAACCCGTCGTTGAGCTTCGACCAAAGACGCGAGAGAGGGCAGACTGGAAACGAGGAACTGCAGATGAACCCGATGAATAACAACTGCAACAACAACCAGAGCTCCCGAAATGTGCAACAGAAACCACCGAAACAGAGTGCAGACCCAAACAACTTGAAATGGCAATCAAAGACAAAGAGACGAAGGCTGGTAGGCTATAAAACCACGAACCAGCCACCATGGATGACAGTTTGCCATACCGAAATAAAAGAGGACGGCCCGTGCGCAGACTTTGGGGAAGCCGTCATGAAATCTACCGAATGAAATTCTAGAGAAACCCATTCTTGTATAGACGTTGCCAGTCAGCTCAGAACGACAGGTGCATTTAACACAAACCCTCTGAAAGACGCAAACAGGAGTGACGGACTGAGAAGGAACCCTTTGAAAGACGCAAACAAGAATGACAGACTGAGAAGGAGGCCCACCCCATATTGAAAGCAAAGTGAAACTTCAATGCGACTGTCCGGACAACAACAAACCTACCACTAGAAAAGTCCCGCCATAGCCATGACCCAACGAGCTGCAAAACTCTCGTCCGGCAAAGGAAAACCAGGCCGCGAAAACCCTAGGCCTCGAACAGGAGCGAACCAAAAACCATATACTGAACAACGCATACGGAGGACAACCTACCATGCCAACATTTAAGACACCATGACGCCATCGCGCTGCTGGTTCCTGGGGCACAGGAGCCGAGGCAGACGTCACCATGCACGGCACCAATCAGACCTCAGAAAATAGCACGTCAACGATTTCGGAAATGCTTGATTTTTCCAAAACAAAGATTTCAACCTTGGCCCGAGACTCCATTGACGAACAATCACCGTGACTAATAGCCCCAGACGGAATACTTGATGTCGGGGACATACAAATAAAAATGATTTAAAAGTCAACTCAATTTTGTCCAATAGATGATGCCATATATTCCCTGCATGGCAGGGTCTAATAAAGACGTCATTAAGAACCTTAAAATGCGTGATACATCTGTATATATTGCATTTTTAAGTGTTCCAAGTTCCCACTAGCGTCCCATTTTCATTTGCAGAAGTCAATACCCAAGGCGAATAACTCTCTAATTGCATGATGCATCCCAAAACCCGTACCAGCGTATACGCAAGAATTTCTTGGCCGACAATCAAGAGGATTCCTGACATCTGCCTCTGGAAGTCTGCTTAAACCGCGTCTGTCTAACTTTTGAGCAAGAGGATGTCTTGGTCCAGAGGATTTCTTGGCATCTGCCTACACTGTGAACAAGGGGGTGTCTTGGTCCAGAGGATTTCTTGGCATCTGCCTACACTGTGAACACGAGGATTTCTTGACGTGTGCATAGATTGTGACCTTAATTAGACTGAGCTTTCCAAATAATCTCAGCCATGATCGAATCGATTTGTCATACGAAATCATCCACAATGGTATTGCAGATGATTATGGGTTCCCAATTATACCCAATTCTACGCTTTTCTCTGTTTGCAGCCTTCACATGGCTTGTGCTGAAGCAACTTTTCCTCTGCTTCATTTACCATTCTATCTATCTTTCTCTCGAAGACATGAAAACCGTATCTTCAGCAACTCAAAAACCACTCGCAATCGGAACAAGCGGAACAAGCAGAAAATTGTCAGTTGATGACAATGGCGCGCCATCCAGGGTGATTCATTATGATGTATTTATTAATCACAGGGGCACGGATGTGAAGAACACATTGGCAGATACTCTTTACGAAATCCTCAAATTTGCAGGTGTGCGAGGGTTTCTGGACCGGGAGGAGTTGGGACGAGGAGAGGCGCTCAGCCATACAATCGCTGACGCCATTTCCACTGCGTCTGTTCACATTGCCATCCTCTCCAGGCGTTATTGTGAATCGTCGTGGTGTTTGGACGAGCTCTGCCAGATGCTTGATAGCGGTGCCCTGGTCATTCCTGTTTATTTCGAGGTGACTCCAGACGATTGCGAATTTATAGACCGCGGCCCTTTTAAGGAGGCCTTCGAAAAACATTATACACAGGGAAGGACTGATAGGGCACTTATCCAGCAATGGGAAAAAGCGCTGAAAATGGTGACTCTTCGTCCTGGGAAACGGCTCGATGAGTATAATGGGTAATGTCCTCCAACACATCGTTAGAATAGTATCGAGTAGAATCCCATTATGGTCTTTTGTGTTATTACGGGGAGAATTCATTAGCACTAAACCCTATAAATCCAGAGGAAGATTATGACGATTTCTCTATTAGCAGGGATTGTAAAAAATTGACAGACATATATAGAATGCAAACAAACACAGGTATAATAGATTAAGATATGTTGTAGAGATTTTTACATTATCTTAATTCAATATTTATTAATTGCAGGAATTGAATGTGGGTGGGGAGGATAACAATTATTCCTGTCAACCACCTAAGCTAGACTTTGTTGGAAAATAATCAACATAGTTAGATACAAAAATTAAACAATTGAGTAAACCTAGATCCATATTCCTTATTTCATTTAGTTCGGCTCAACTCCTTGAATGGGTAACTCTATAGTGCTCTTTGTGTATTTGTATTGTAAATAATTGGTCGTAAATACTACAAGAAATAAGGGCTTCAATCACCCGATCAATTAGGATCCAAGCCAGCCCTCCATTTCCTTCTCAACCCTTAGACAAACACCTTAAAGAAAGAAGGTTTGAAACATTCTATTAAGTAGGGTCTAAGTCAACCTTCCATGTCGTTATCAACACTTGGCTAAGAAGCAAATAAGCCAATCCTAAAACATCTTACTAAGTAGGATCTAAGTCAACCTTCCATCTCCTCATCAACCCTTAGCTAAAAAAAGTAAACAAGCCAACCTTCAAACACCTTATCACACTTCATTAAGTAGGATCTAAGTCAACCCTCCATGTGCTCATCAACCCTTTGAGAAGTAAAGTAGCAAACCATTGAACATGTTATCAAGTAGGATCCAAGTCAACCCTTAACTAAGAAGTGAAGTAGCAAATCCTCAAACACCTTATTAAGTAAGATCTAAATCAATCCTCCATCTCCTCATTAACCCTTAGCTAAGAAGTGAAGAATCCAACTCCGTAACACCTCAGGAGGTAGGATCTAAGTCCACCCTTCTTCTCCTCATCAACCTTTAACTAAGAAATGAAGAAGTCAACCCTCCATCTCCTCATCAACCATTAACTTAAAAGCAAAGAACATAACCCTCAAACACCTTGTAAAATAGGATCTAAGTCAACTCTCCATCTCCTTTTTAACCCTCTAGCTAAGAAGTGAAGAAGCCTACCCTCTCTCATTGTGCTATTTTCCTTTCAGATGAAAATGAATTCACTGCTAGTTTTATTACTTATCCAATGGATACCATTAAAAAGAACTTATCAACATTATCGAAATTAGATTGCTCTATTTGCAACTTGACATTGCTTCTAGTTGAGAGTTAATCAAATAAAATGTGGCTAAGCCCATCCCTAGTCCCAATATCTTAAAGTAATTAGGATATTTGTTTTAAACATGCTAATTTGAGATAACATAATATATTTCATAAGGTACCTTCCATGGATTTACATGATCTCCTTATCAACACTAGAAGCGCACCCTCAAATACCTTATCAATTATGATCTAAGTCAACCCTCAATCTCCCTTATTAACCCTTAGCTAAGAAGCGAAGAAGCCAACTCTCCATCATTGTGCACCGTCCATCATTGTGCTATCTTTCCTTTCATAAGATGGAAATGAATCGATTGTTAGTTTTATTACACATCCAATGAATACAATTAAAAGGTATTTATGAACATTGTCCAAATTAGATTGCTCAATTTGCAACTTGGCATTGCTTCTTGTTGAGAGCTAATAAAAATAAATTCGGCCAAACCTATGCCAAGGCCCAATATCCTAAAGTAATTAGGATTTTTTTTAAAAACATGTTAATCTGAGATAATACAATAAATTTATTAAGTACCTGCCGTGGATCTACATGTTCACCCTTAGCTTAGAAGCCAAGAATCCAACCCTTAAACACCGCATCAAATAGGATCTAAGTTAACACTCCATCTCCTCATCAACCCTTAGCTAAGAAGCCAAGTACCCAACCCTCAAACACCTTATCAAGTAGGATCTATGTCCACCCTCCATTCCCTAATAGCCCTTAACTAAGAAGCAAAGAAACCAACCCTCAAACACCTTATCAAGTAGAATCTAAGTCAATCCTCTACCTCACTTATCAACCCTTAGCTAATAAGTGGAGAAACAAATCCTCCATCATTGTGTTGTCATTCCTTTCAGATGGAAATGCATTGACTTCTAGTTTTATTACTTATCCATTGGATACATGTAAAAGGCATTTATTAACTATATCCAAATTATATTGCTCTACTGGCAGCTTGGCATAATTTCTTGTTAAAAGTTAATCAAACAAAATGTGGTTAAACCCATGCCATGCCTTAACGTCACAAAGTAAGTAGGATATTTTTTTAACATATTAATTTGCTTTTGTCCTTATTAACCCTTTGCTAAAAAGCAAATCTTCAAACACCTTATAAATAGGATCTAAATGAAACTTCCATCTCTGTTATCAACCTTTAGCTAAGAAGTAAAGAACCTAACCAACCTCCCATCGTTGTGTTATATTTCCTTCAAATGGAAATAAATTGATTGCTATGTTTATCATTTATCCAATGAATACAATTAAAAGATATATACCAACATTGTCTAGATGAGATTGCTCGAGTTGCAGTTTGGCATTGCTTCTGGTTGAGATTTAATTAACAAAATGTAGTTAGAACCATGCCAAGGCTCAAATGATATGCCACATCATGCATTGATTAATATTTAGTTATAGATTAATAAACGAGAACTTTGAGTGCCGTACAATTTTCTTATTGTTCGTAATTAAAGTCGACAAATAGGATTTAGATTGATACTTTGTAAATGGAAATGGATCTGTGATACTTTGTAAAGGGATATGGATCTGTTTTTGAAGCTTATCATCTGATGTGTCTTCTTTTGCAAGTCTCTTTTTGATTTATGTTTTGTTTTGCTTATCATTTAGTATCGGAGCCTTCAATCAAGGCCTCATCCATAATAGAATTTTGATTCTTTTTGGCCGACTGCCCACCCAGAATTCCCTCATCTTTAGCGCTGGATTCCTTCTTGGAGGATTAGTCCTCCATTCACAGGAACCTTTACCTATACTTCAGGATCTGTTTTTGTTTGGGGGGCCTTGAATGCCCACCCAGACTACTCTTTTCTTCAAATTCCGGGTTCCTTTTTGAGGTCCTCACCTCCACCTCGGAGTCACATAGGGATACTCCCTCGACAAAAATTTCCATTCAATTGCATGAGTACACTATGATTTGGTTCTTACTTGGCTCCTCAGCTCACCCAGGATAACACCTCCTCCGATTTCGAGAGTACCGATTTGAGGTTCTTTCCTTAACCCTGGAGTCATCTAATGATTTACTCCCTCAACAATACTTTACATTCAGCAACAATTCTTTTTTGGGTGAGTGCCACAACAACATTTCTATTTGGCAATGTAAAATATTTCCCTTTGTTTCTGAGTAATCTATAAGATCTTCTGCACACCACATTCTCACATTTGAAATTCCAATCCTTCAATCTAACATCATGGCACTCGACCCAACAACCCTCCCCTCCATACAGGGCTTCCTAGAAGATCTCCTTAATCACCCTTACCTCGCGTTTTTGGCAGGTTAGAAAACCTAGCTCCTTTCTCTCATGGAGAGGTTTTAGGATATCATCAATGATACTATACTCAATTTAGGGGTTCAATTGGCGGCTTGTAACTCCATATTCCACCACTGGCACAAAAGTTGGCCTCCTTAACTGGCACCTGCAAAACACCCCCACCTTTACTCTAGTCATTGATGCTTCCACTAATGAGGCTCTTGAACCTGCTCTTCCTATTTTCGAGTTAAGTGATTTCGAAGATGATGCAACACCCTCTATAACTGAGTAGGATCCTTGATAAAGTTAACATGAGGAGTAGTAAGGACAGGAAAACACAGTTGGGCATATTCATTACCTTCTCACTATTACTTGCAAATATTTATAGCTAAGCAAATACAATATAGTTGGTTGACGTGATCATACCACTAGCCATCAACATAAATGCTAACTAACTGGAACTGGTCAAAGTGGACCGAAATAGACTAAATCAACCACTAACTAACTACTCAACTAATTAATGAACCGATAATGATGACCGGTAGTGGACCAGGGAGATTATATCCACTAACATCCCCCTTAATTTCAACTGAGACAATATTCTCAGCACTGTTAATGCCTAAGTGTTGTCTCTAAAACTCAAATGCAATTGTTCCCAATGGTTGTGGTGAACATGTCAGCCAATTGCTCCTTGGAGCCACAAAACAGTAAAGTAATTTCTCCATTATTGACAATCTCACAGATGAAGTGATAGCGAGTGTCAATATTTTTTCTCTTTCTGTGGAAGACATTATGTTCAGACAATGCTATTGCAGAGCTATTGTCATAAAAGATGTGAGTTGGATTTTTTTCTGTGTGTACCATATCCTTTAAAAGCCTTCTTAGCCAACTGCGTGGCATGCTGTTGTAGTTGTTGCTACATACTCTGCTTCTGCAGAAGACATGCTGACAATGGGTTGTTTTTGAGAGGCCCATGATATCAGATTGGTGCCCAATGAAAAGCATAACTAGATGTGCTTTTCCTATCATCAATATTGCCTGCAAAATCTCTGTCAGTGTACCTTGTGAGAGTACAATCTGTTGAATGAGTGTACCAAAGGCCATACCCAACTATACCTGCAACATATCTCAAAATTCTTTTTCCAACTTTCCAGTGAGAGTCTTTGGGAGACTCCATAAACCTGGAAATCAAGCTGATAGCATACATCAAATCAGGTCTAGTTGCAGTCAAATACATTAAACTGCCTACCATTCTTTATAGAGTGTAGAGTTCACTGCTGGTCCATCATCTTCTTTACTTAATTTGGTGCCTGTAGCAATGGGGGTTTCTGTTGTTTGCATTTATCCATTCTGAATCTCTGCAAGATGTCTATAGCATACTTATGCTGATAGATGAAGATGCCTTGTTCACTTTGGTTAACTTCGAGACCATGGAAGTATCTCATAAGGTCTAGATCAGTCATTTCAAATTCCTTTTTCATGAATGTCTTAAATTGAGTCTTCTAACATCAAATTTCTAGTATATATCATATCATCAACATAAAGACGTACAATCAGAACCTTGTTGATCTGTTTTGACATACAGAGTTGGCTCATTGTTGCTTCTGCTGAACCCATTGTTGATGAGATAGGAATTTATTGTTAGGATAATTAATACTCCATCTTTGTCCTACTTAGCATTATTTATTTTTTCCTAGTAGTTGATGATGTCATTTGTCCCCTGGTGGTGTGTAGATGTCATCTAGGATCCATCATCCACCTAATGCGCCGTGCATGCATCATTTTAGGACCACTTAAGTCAATTGCATGTATTTTAGGAGCCTACTCAGTGTTCCAATTCAGTTCACCTGAGTTAGCTGACTCTTGTGGGGGGTTTATGCTCTGATTTCCACTGATTGTGGCCTCATGCGCCCTTTTCTGAGTGATTTGCATGACAAACTCACTAATGCGCCCTCCTTGGTCAGTTAACTGATTGTGTCTTCAGTTAATTGAGTTGAGTGAGTTTGGGTCTTCCGGAGCACTCCAGTGGTGACAATTCCTATGCTAGACAAACTGAGACTCGAATTCTCCCAAGTGATTCGAATTATTTCCATTGTAACATCATTGTTGACTATACTGATTATTGGATCATGTGACACTATTCTGTTCGTATCTGAGTTCTCATGCATGTTAATTGTCTGCTCTTTTTTACTGCAATTTTTCACTGCAACTCAATTTCTTTGCTCATTCTTTCTCTGTGAGGTATACTCAGCTCCATGAGTTGTGTTTTAGAATTTCACATGGTATCAAAGCTGAGGTCCCAGGTTCAATTCCCCTGAGCTACATCAGAGGGGGAGTGTTGGAGTATTGGTACAACCGCATGGTATAATTGCTGCACTTTTGGGAATATAAAAATGTGGACTAATCGCCACTCCTGGTGATAGGACCTTGTGCTTGGTTTCAAATGTTCATCACCATCTGTAGGTTTTGGTGTAACGGAAAACCTTACGTGGGTATCAGAGCTCAGTGAGCGTAGGTTGAGCACCTGCTTTCAGTAGTGCACCAGAAGCCTTTGGATTTCCACAACAAATCCTGGTTCCATTGCATTGAATTCATTCGAGAAATCCTTTGAGGTGTAGCCAGGTGTGAAGGATCCAGATAAAAGTGCCTATTGTCCTAAAGCAGTGCGTAGTAGTAGTCTATCTCCAAATTGAGAGTGTTTTTGTAGGTTATTGAAAGTTTTTCAGTGCAGCAGTAGCAACAGTACATTGTATTCGCTCTAGCAGTTCTAATGGAGAATTCAAATGCTCCTCTCTCTCCGAGGATCCTGGCACCCTTCAATTACCTTGATTGGAGGGATGATATGCAAATGGTCTTGCGTAACAAGTCATTGTACAGGGTTAACAATGGGAAAGGAGGTCGAACCTCAAGTAGCTGTTAAGAAGACCAAGTATCTGAATAGATTGGATGAAGCATTTGGTTTCATGTGTATTCATATTTCTAGAGATCTACTCATCCACCTCGATGGATTGAAGACTCCAAGAGAGGTATGGTTGAAGTTGGAGACCCTCTTTGGCAAACAAGATGAGCTAAGGGGCCATATTTTGGAGAATGAGTTGATTGCTCCTCAACCCAACGATTTTCGAGACCATCTAGCAATTCTTTTCCAAATTCAAATCCTTGGTCATGCAATGCAAGCAGTGTGGCATTGAGAAGAAGGATGAGCAGTTGGTGCTATCCATTCTGAGCAAGCTAGGTCTCGAGTTCTCCATCTTTGTCTCTACCTTCATTCAGGGAGATTGTCAATCCTTGGTTGGAAAATGCCATCCTTGGATGTTTTCACTGAATTTCTCATCCAAGAACAAGACAAATTGATCTAGATGGGCGCCTTGAAGGCCTCCAAAAATCAAGCTCTTGTGGCTAGAGAATCAAAAAGTGCGAATGCAAAAGGGAAGCACAAGGGAAAAGAGAAGAGGCAATCTGAACCCAAGCAGAATGCCAAGTCTAGTCCTTCAGAAGGAGCCTCCAACTCCAAGAAGGACAAACAAAAGAAATCTGAGAAATCCAAGTGTACATACTGCAAGAAGGGTAATCATCCTGAGAGTTCTTGTATGAAGAAGGGCATAGATCAAATGGAAAAACTCCTTGAACAACATAACATTTCCCTCCCTGAAGGCGCAAGGAAGACTGATCCAGGTGGCAAGTCAGAAGATCATGAGAGATGCCATGCATTGAAGGCTGGGATTCTCACAATCCCAAGCTTTCTTATTGATTCTGGAGCCTCCAACCACATGGTTGCCTCCAGAGAGCCATTTTCTTCATTAGATCTCATCGATGGACCCAACATACACATGGGAGATGACTCTCAAATCTTTGTTGAAGGGAAGGGTACTATACAGCTTAAGCATGGAAAGTTCAACAATGTGCTGTATGTGCCTTCTCTAGCAGCTAATTTGTTGTCTGTTTATCAGATGACACACACAGGTTCACCAAAGAAAGTAGTATTTGGACCTAACACAGTTGAGGTTGCAGAGATCTCATCTGGGAAGTTGATAGCCAAAGGAGTTGCAAACCATGCCTCCAAGGCATATGAGTTCTCCTGCTTCTTGCCATACTCACATCAAATTGCTCTATTGACTCATGCAAATGAGACAAGCAGACTCTAGCATGAAAGATTCGGACACCTAAACTTCAAATACCTACAGCAAATTGCACAAGGAAGAGATGGTTGAAGGTTTGCCGAACATAAAGTTCTCTCAAGGAATCTACAAAGGTTGCTTGGTAGGGAAGCACCTAGAGCGAAAGTATGATGTTGGGAAGGCAAAGAGAGCTTCCTCCATCCTAGATCTGATTCATAGTGATGTTTCAGGACCGATGCTCACTACTTGCAATAAATGGATCGAGATACCTTCTGACCTTCATTGATGACTACTCTAGGTTCTGCTGGATCTAGTTTCTCAAACAGAAATCTGAGGTGTTTGAAAGCTTCAAAGTTTTCAAAGCCTTAGTTGAGAACACTGCTGGAAGGAAGATCAAGTCACTCAGATCAGATAATGGAGGGGAGTACATCAAGAAGGAGCTACAGCATCTATGTGCTTCCGAAGGCATTCAAATGCAACATTCTGTCCCATACACACCACATCAAAATGGTGTAGCAGAGAGGAAGAATTTGTCATTGAAAGAGATGGCTACCTGCTTTCTTGAAGCAAGAGATCTCCCATCAAATCTCTGGGAAGAAGCAGTGAACTGTGCCACATACATTCAAAATAGGGTACCCCACAAATCTGTTGATGGGATCACTCCATTCGAAGCATTAAAGGGACACAAACCTGATGTCTCTCATATGAGGGTTTTTGGATCCAAGTCATGGGCCAGAATCCCCTCAGACAAGAGGAAATCACTTCAACCTCAAAGTAGCGAATGCATTCTTCTTGGATATGCAGAAGATGTAAAGGCTTACAAACTGATGGAGATTGCAACCAAGAGATGCTTCATTGAAAGAATTGTGCAATTCAATGAGGATCCATTGCATGATCTACAACCAATTGAAGAAGAAGGTATAACTGATCTACCTCTTCCATTTGCTCCTAATGATGTTTCTACAGGTGATCCACATTCAGATTCCGAAGAAGAAGATCAATATGATTCAGATCTAGATATTGAGTATGAATATCTAGCAGATTCAGATCCAAATCTAGCACCTACTCCTAATCCAAAGCCTAAATGGGCTCAAAAGCTTATTGAGGTAGCTGGGGACATTGCTCGAGATCCATCTGACTACAGAAGAACAAGATATCAATACCAAGATGAAAACATTGCACTTTGCCATACAGATCAACTTCTCCCTGAGAGGTGCTTCATGATGGTGGGGTCTGATCCACAGTCTTGCAGAGAGGCTGCCATGATCCGAGATGGAAAGCAGCCATGGATGAAGAATATGAGTCACTACAGAACAATGAAACATGTGATCTTGTCCCTCTCCCCCCAGGGAGGAAACTAGTCCAGTGCAAATGGATCTACAAATGAAAGCTTGGATCTGATGGATCTACAACCAAGTACAAGGCTTGGTTGGTTGCAAAGGGGTACTCACAAGTTTAAGGCTTGGACTACAATGAGACATTCGCTCCTGTAGCAAGAATGGATTCAGTAAGGTTTTTTTTGGCCATTGCAGCTTCGAATGCATGGGAGGTACATCACATGGATGTAAAGAGTGCCTTCTTGCATGGTGACTTAGAAGAAGAGATCTACATGAAACAATCTTAGGGGTACACTGATGATTCTTCCTTGGTATTCAAACTAAGGAGATCACTGTATGGGCTCAAGCAATCCCCTAGGGCATGGTATGCAAAGATGGATTCCTTCTTACTGTCACAAAAGTTTGAAAGATGAAAATCTGATTGCAATGTGTACATGCAACAGAAGGGAGAATATCTACTGTTGATTGTTTTGTATTTGGATGACTTGCTCATCACCGGTGGATTTGCTACTGGGTTGAAGCACATCAAGTCTTCCTTGAACAAAGCATTTGCTATGACAGATCTAGGACTGTCAATACAATTTATTGGTCTTGAAGTAACTCAAAATGCTTCAGGGATCATGATTTCATAGTCAAGGTATGCATCTGATTTACTGACAATTTTTCATATGGTTGATTACAAAGCCACATCTTTTCCCTTCCTATTTGGCATTAGATTGGAAGAAGGTGGTTCCACTCCCTTGGTTGATAGCACTCTATACAAACAACTGATTGGTAGTTGTATTTGACACATTCGAGACCAGATCTATCATATGTTGTTGGTGTTGTGGCTAGGTACATGCAAGAGCCACATGAGCTGCATTGGAAAGCAACTAAGAGGATCTTGCACTATGTGTAAGGTATGAGAGAGTTTGGTATACATTATTCCGCTGGTGCTCAACTAGATCTGGTTGGTTTTATTGACTCAGACTAGGCCAGAGAAAATACTGATAGAAAGTCTATTTCAGGGTACGTATTCATGTTGGGATCAGGACCAATTTGCTGGTCAAGCAAGAAGCAAGCAACACTCGCACTTTCTTCAGCAGAGGTAGAGTACAGAGGGGACGTGAATGCAGCTATCCAGGCAATTTGGTTGCATGGGATCTTGACTGAGTTTGGCATTCACACTTCTCCTTCAGTAGACCTTTTTTGTGATAATCAAAGTGTCATTAGGATCTCCAGTGACTTAGTACAGAAGCAAAGGACCAAACATATTGAGGTTTACATGCACTATATCAGGGAGCTAGTGCACAACAAGACCATCTCACTGCATTATTGTCCTACAGAGGAGATAATTGTAGACATATTCACTAAGTTTTTCACTTAGAAAAGATTTGTTTATCTCAGATCTCTACTTGGTGTGAAAGTTGTTTGAGCTCCCTGCTGTCCTATTTTGAGGGGGGGTTTTCCCATGGGGTTTTCCCCATTTCCTTGGTTCATGGACAGTTGTTGTATTTTCATCATTTATTTGATTGTATGGGTGACCTTTGGTCTTAGTAACCAGGGCCCAGGATGCACAAGTTTGGATTAAGGGGGGGTGTTAGGATAATTAATACTCCATTCTTGTCCTACCTAGGATTATTTCTTTTTTCATAGTAGTTTCATAATGTCATTTCCCCCCTAGTGGTGTGCAGATGTCATCTAGGATCCATCAGCCACCTAATGCGCTCTGCATGCATCATTTTAGGACCACTTAAGTCAGTTCCCTATATTTTAGGAGCCTACTCAGTGTTCCAATTCAGTTCACCTGAGTTAACTGACTCTTGTGGGGGGTTTATGCTCCGATTTCCACTGATTGTGGCCTCATGTACTCTTTTTGAGTGGTTTGCATGACAAAATCGCTAATGTGCCCTCCTTGGTCAGTTAATTGATTGTGTCTTCAGTTAACTGAGTTTAGGTTCAGTTGAGTTGAGTTTGGGTCTTCCGGAGCACTCCAGTGGTGACAATTCCTATGCTAGACAGATTGAGACTCAAATTCTCCCAAGTGATTCGAATTCTCTCCATTGTAACATCATTGTTGACTATACTGATTATTGGATCACGTGACATTATTTTGTTCCTATTTGAGTTCTCATGCATGTTCAATTGTCTTTTCTTTTTTACTGCAATTTTCATGTAACTCAATTTCTTTGCTCATTCTTTCTCTGTGAGGTATACTCAGCTCCATGATCTACTATGATTTAGAATTTCACATCAATCTTACTGTACCAAGCTCATGGAGCCTGTTTTAGACCATACAGTGCCTTTTTCAGCTTACACACTTTGTGTTCTTGACCCTTAACTGTATATCCAGGTGGCTGGTCTACATAGACTTCTTCCTCAAGTATGCTATTGAGAAAGGACGATTTCACATCCATTTGATAAACATGCCATTTATTCTCAGCTGCTATGGCTAAGACAGCTCTGATGGTGTCTAACCTTGCTACTGGAGCAAAGGTTTCATCATAGTCCACACCATGTTGTTGAGCAAATACCTTGGCAACCAACCTGGCTTTAGGCTTCTCTATCTCTGCTTTTCATTCAGTTTGGTCTTATAGACCCATTTGACTCCAATACTAGTTTTGTATGCTGGGAGATCAACAAGATCCCAAGTTTGATTCATTTCTATAGCATCAATTTCTTCATTCATTACTTGTACCCACTGTGCATCCTTCACTACTTCCTCAAAGGATGTAGGTTGACAGGAAAATAGAGCATACTGAAGGTGCTCATCAATAGTAGGAGTCTGCTCATATACCTTTGTCAAACTTTTGGTTTTCCGATTCTGTGATGGAGAAGATGTATCATGGCTAGGAGAAGAACTGTCTGTTGGGAGTTCTTGTTGTTGTTGTACCTGCAATCTTGGCAGGCGGAGTGGAGGAACTGGCATTATTTGAACTTTCCTTCTGTTGAATGTATGCTGAAGCATTTTGAGGATCACTCCAGTGTTTATCTTCTAGGAATTTAACATCCCTGCTCACCACAACTTTCTTAATGATGGGGTTATACAACTTATAAGCTTTATGATGTTCACTGTAACCAGTGAAAATGCATCTCACTCCTTTTATCCATCTTTTTCCTTAATTCTTCAGGAACATGTGCAAATGCTACACAACCAAAAACATTGAGATGTTAGACACTAGTCTTGGTACCACTCCAAGCTTCTTCAGGAATCTTGTCTTTGACACTTACAGTAGGAGATCTGTTCAGTAAGTAAACTGAACATCCAACAACTTCAGCCTAATAATCATTTGACAACTTGTATGATAGCATGCTTCGGGCCATGTTCATGATGGTCCGGTTCTTTTGTTCAGCAACTCCATTCTGCCGTGGAGTGTATCTGGTAGTGAACTATCGCTGGATGCCATGCTGTTTGTAGAACTCTGTGAAATCATGTGAATCATATTCACCTCCACCATCTGACCTGAGTACTTTGATGAATTTTCCAGACTGCTTTTCATTCAAAGCTTTGAATTCTTTAAACTTGGAGAAGGTCTCTGATTTGTGCTTGAGAAAGTAGACCCAAAATTTCCTGCGAAAGTCATCAATGAATGTCAGAAAGTAAAAGCTACCTCCTATGGATTGGGTTTGCATGGGTTCACAAAGATCGGTATGAACTAACTCAAGATGTTCTTTGGCTCGGGACGAGGAAGTGGTGAAGCTTTCCCTTTGATGTTTCCCAAGGATACAATCTTCATAAGAACTGTATTGGTCATTCATGATTGGTAACCCCTTCACCATGGACTGTTTTTACAGAAGACTGAGACTCTTGAAGGGTAGATGACCATACCTATAGTGACATAACCAGGTTTCATCTTGACTGGAGACAGTATGTGCATATGGCCGTGACAAGGTAGCACTTCTGAGGCTAAGAGGGAAAATCCTATTCTTGGTCATTTCTACTTTGGCTAAGAGTCTTCTACTGGGGGGTTTATCATAGACAACACAATAAGTGTCTAAAAACCTAACATCATACTTATTCTAAATCAGTTGACCCACACTGATCAGATTGACTTTCAGATTTGGAACATAGAATACATCATGTATAAACTTTTTCTCATTCTGTTTGAACTTTGGTAAGAACAGGAACAATACCTTTGCCTTGAGTTGGAACTCAAAAATTTGTACCTAACTTGATGTCTGTGTTGATAGAGCAATCTAAGTTAGAAAATAACAACTTGTTACCTGTTATGTGATTGCTGCAACTACTGCCCAACAACGATACATTTGCATGATATTCTTCTTCAGTCACTTGACATGAGAGAAACATGACTTCGGATGATTCTTCATCAATATTGGAGACGTGGGCTCTGCCACTGTTCTGGTTTGCTTGCTTCTTTCTGCAATCTAGTTCATAATGGCCATATTTCTTGAAATAGTTGCACTGGATGTTGGACCTATTAGTCCATCTCCTTCCTCTCCCCCTCTGACTTTGAGAGTTGTGAGAGTGAACACAGTGATCTGAATGTTCATGAGTGGTTCTGTCCTCTGTATGAGGAGAACCTTTTCCTCTTTTGCCTCTTCCTCTAGCTCCTCTGCCTTGACCTTTGCGGAGGGAAGCCTAAGTGTTGAAGGCATTTGACAAGGACTCTTCTTCCTAGTTGAGTCGAGCTTCATGAGACAGGAGGGAACCCGCTAACTCTTCTAGGGTGTACTGAGATAGATCTTTAGATTCTTCTATGGCAGTAACGACCATGACAAACTTCTTGGTGAGACATCTGAGAATCTTTTGGACAACAGTCTTTTGTTCCATGACCTCGTCATAAGATTGGAATTGATTCATAATCACCGAAACCCGTGTTATAAACTGATCTATTGTTTCAGTTTCTTTCATCTTTAGATTTTCAAACTGATTTCGAAGGGTTTGGAGTCTTACTATTTTGACTATGTTAGAGCCTTTGTATGTGGATGCGAGAAGATTCCAAGCATGATGTGCGCTTTTGGCTCCTGAGATCTGTGGGAAAATAGACTGCTCAATGTAGCTCTGGATCAACCATTTTGCAGTAAGATATCTCTCTCTACGAGCTTCAAGTGCATTCTTCTAGGTGTTAGACATAGCGGCCAGAGCTGTTGTATTTGATTCTGTGAACTCGTTCTCGACCATGTCCCAACATTTGTTGAGCTGGAGAAACGTCTTCATCTTGATTGACCAGAATTCATAGTTGGTGCCGGTCAACATTGGAGCGGGCATCTGCTTCAAATTTGAGCTGGTAGAGCTGGTAGTAGCCTTCTTCTTATGACTGGATTTGGTGCTTTTACACTATGTCGTAGCTTCTAGAGGCAAAACAATGCAACTACCAAAAAGCGTGTAAGGAAGGAGAGGGTGTTGTAGTTTACTAGAGAGGACTCGTGCGACACATAGGACACTGCTGCAGTTCCCAAATGGTTAGGGTGCGGCACTGTCGTAACAAAGGTAAACAAAAGTTTATGCCTCCGTGCAAGTGTTCTCCACGATGCGAAGAAGCTTTATGCCAGTATGCTCTCAATTGTCTCATCCAATGAACTCTAGTGGATCTGATCTTGGATCTATGTGCTTTCCACTCTGTGAAAAGGCTTACCGAAGCAAACACACGGGACTTGGATCAGATTAGCTCTGATACCATGATAAAGTTAACACAAGGGGCACTAAGGACAGAAAAACACAGTGGGACGTATTCATTACCTTCTCACTATTACTTGCAAATATTTATAGCTAAGCAAATACAATATAGTTGGTTGACGTGATCAAACCACTAGCCATCAACATAAATGCTAAATTGCTAACTAACTAGAATTGGTCAAAGTGGACCGAAATAGACTAAATCGACCACTAACTAACTACTCAACTAATTAATGAACCCGTAATGACCAGTAGTGGACCAGGGAGATGACATCCACTAACAATCTTGATCTCCAACACTCCTTGGAAAACACACATCCCATGCTTTTGGTACCTGTTGATGTTTTGCTTGTTGCTACGCCACAAGCGCTTGCTTTGGTCTCTCAGTAGCATGACATACCCCGAGCACCTGCTTTTGTTCAGTCGCACACAAAAAGCCCCTTTCAACCCTTAATACTTGGTGGTTCATCAGTTGAAGGTCCCATTGTGCCAGTATTTGCTCGAATGGGGCAACTGCTATTTCAACAAGTGCCAAAACGCTCATTGTCTTGTTTGTAGATATAACAACAGCAATTCAACCTGTAGCTCTTGCTAGCTCGAATGTTTTTTTTGAGTCAGATCCTTACGATTTTGAAGTTTCTACATTGTGTTCTCTTTCTCCAACAACACTCGTTGCAGGATCTCTTCCCCTAGCCTCTTTGGCACTCATGGCTTCCACACAGCCTCTTGACAACTAAGGTTTGACAACAGGAGATTAGGCGAAATCAAGGTCTTTGGATGGGGATGATAATGCCACTTCATAATCGGTGCATGTTAATGATAGTCAAACAAGACTTGCTTCTTCTATTGGTAGAGAAGTGAAAAAGTCTTCAACATCAATAGATGGAAGCTTAACTGTAGATGGTCTTGGAAGTTCAAGTTATTTTGGATGTGTATTGTCTCGACCCTGCTTAGATGCTTGCACAGTTACAACCTGTTCAATCATCATTGACATAAGAGAATTGGATACTATGTGTGGAACTACAATAGAATTAGGATCTAAAAAGCATGTTTTCATAGGCGGAGTGCAACTTTATGAAACAGTAGTAGAAAAACACAATGCTAAATTCATTGGACATGAACCAAAAAGAAAAAGATCTTGTTGTAGACCTCGAGCAACACTTGGCAAATGCAACAATCATAGAGGATAACCTGGTGGATAGTCTTTGTTATCTCTCCATTAATCAATCGAGTGATCAACAGGTCGTCGCACACCTTTCGTCCGTCTATTACATATCAACATTATGTGTTTGGACTCCCGTGTCACATGGATGTTTTAGTGGAACATATGTGCAGCCCTATCTTTTGGTGGACCCCTCTTTTATCTCAGCTGGCTCCATCAAGGTCTTGTGGTAGTCTCTTCTACCAACTCGAGCATTCTCCACGGCCTCCACGTCATTACATAGATATGATTATAGTGCTTATTAAGTTATTACCAACAATGCTCTACATGCAGATCCAAGCATTGTGGTAATGCTAAACATCTCTTGGCATCTGACCGTGACTGCAATGTGTACCCTTTTAGAGCAGGCGTTGTTCCTAGGTTTACACACATTTGGGGAATAGATTCCGTATCTACATTTGGACCTGAAGGCTGGGCATAAGTTCCATATTGTGGATATTCTTACTTTTTCAGGCAATTCGAGCTCAACCAGCAAGCATCTTCACTTTGACAATGCTCAATTATGTTCTCTTTTATTTCACAATAAACCACCGACAAGATGAAACGCCCACCTTTCTCCATCTGGGCTATGGAGTTGTTTTTTTTCTATTGAATAGTATGATATGGAGTTGTTTCTTTTCTATTGAATAGTCTGATGGGTTTTTCATTTATTTCAAACTCAGCTTGTTCTTGTTCTTACAAACTGTATGTAATAGTGAAACAAACTGGGCCGATAGTCTGATGGGTTTTTCTTTTATTTCAAACTCAGCTTGTTCTGGTTCTTACAAAAGGTATGTAATAGTTAAACAAACTGGGAGGAATGCTGGGACACTTTCCATGTAAACTGGGATGAACTAATATGCCACATTGGGCACTCATTAATATTTATTTATTATAGGTTAATAAAGACACGGAGAACCTTGAGTGCCCAATTTTGCTTATTTCTAGTAGTTAAAGTTGACTATGTTAGACACCTCTCTTATCTCCGCTAGCTCTATCAAGGTCTTGTGGTAGTCTCTTCTCCCAACTCAAGCATTCTCCACATTCTCCAGATCATTACATACATATGGTTATGGTGCCTATTATCGACAGTGCTCTACATGTAGATCCACGCATTGTGGTAATGCTAAACATCTCTTGGCATCTGACCGCGGCTGCAATGTGTACCCTTTTAGAGCAGGCGTTGTTCCTAGGTTTACACACATTTTGGAGAATAGATTCCGTATCTATATTTGGACCTAAAGGTTGAGTAGAAGTTCAATATTAGGCCTATTCTTACTTTTTCAAGGCAATTCAAGCTCAACCAACAATTATCTTCACTTTGACAATGCTCAAGTACGTTCTCTTTTATTTCACAGCGAACCCACCTACAAGATGAAATGCTCGCCTTTCTTCAACTGGGCTATGGAGTTGTTTCTTTGCACTGAATAGTGCGACAGGTTTTTCTTTTATTTCAAACTCAGGTTGTTCTTAAAAATGGTATATAACACTTGCAATAAACTGGGAGGAAAGAGAGAACACTCTCCATGTAAACAGGAATGAACTAATATGCCACATTGAGCAGTCATTGATATTTAGTTATCATAGGTTAATAAAGACATGGAGAACCTTCAATCTTGCGTAATTTTGCTTATCGTTAGTAGTTAAAGTTGATTATGTCAAATAGGATCCAGATTGATACTTTGTAAAAAGATATATAAAGACATCTATTGAAAAAATGAAGACGTGTATCTGTTTTTGAAGCGTGTCATCTAATGCGTTTTCTTTTTTGCAAGACTCTTTTTAGTTTATGCTGTGTGTGGCTTATCACCAATATCTAATGTAATTAGGAGTATTTTTGAATATATTAATTTGAGATATAAATTTTTGAAGGTACATACCATGGATCAATAGGATCTTTATATTAACCCTTAGTTAAGAAGCAAAAAATTCAATCTGCAAAAATCTTATTAAGTAGGATCAAGTTAACTTTCCATTTCCTCATCAACCCTTAGTGAAGAAGTGAAGTAGACAACCCGCAAACACCTTATCAAGTAGGTTCTAAGTCAATCCTCCATCTCTTTATCAACCTTTAGCTAAGAACTTATATACTTTTTCCCAATATATTAATTTGAGGTAACACAAAATTTGTTAAGGTACCTATCTTATAATAATGAGGATATAATTTTTTCCAATATGTTAATTGGAGATAACACAACAAATTTGTTAAGGTACCTGCTGACATAATTTAGAATTAGAACATAGGATCTCTTGGAGTTTAGGGAAAGTTATAATTTGTTAAGGTACCTGCTGACATAATTTAGAATACGTAATTTGTTGAAGTTTTGGGAAAGTTATATTTACTAGGATTTTATTTTTATTGAATTAATGTTGTATATCAAATGGGATCTAAGTCAACCCTCCATTTCCTTTTCAACATTTGGTTAAAGAGTAAAAAGCCAACCTTCAAACACTTTATCGAATAGGATCTAAGCGAGCACTCCATCTTCCTTATCAACCTTTAGTTAGGAATCAAAGAAGCCAACCCTCCATCTTTGTGTGTTCTTTCAAACACTTTATTGAATATGATCTAAGCCAACTCTCCATCTTCCTTATCAACCCTTAGCTAAGAATCAAAGAAGCCAACCCTCCATCTTTGTATGTTCTTTCATTTCAAATAGAAATAAATTGATTACTAATTTTATTACTTATTCAATGGATACTACTTATTCAATGGATACAAGTAAAAAATATATATCAATGTTGTCCAAGTTAGATTGATGTATTTGCAGCTTGGCATTGCATCTGGTTGAGAATTAATCAAATAGAATGTGGCTAAAAGCCATGCCAATGCCCAATATCTTAAACTAACGAGGATATGTTTTTTTCCAACATATTAATTTAAGATATCACAACAAATTTTTTCAGGTACCTGCTGACATAATTTAGAACACAGGATCTCTTGGAGTTAGGGAAAGTTATAGAGCACAATTTATTGGAATTTTGGGAAAGTTATACTTACCAGGATTTTATTTTAATTGAATTAATTCTGTATATAAAACCCATATAACTTGGTCAATTTATAATCCAAATCTCTACGCCTTCCGAAGTTTGAACCTAATTCATTGTCATGGCAATGCCTCATCACAACCACTAGACCAGCGGACCATTTTATTCCACATTTCAAATGAACATCTTGCAGTGCCACCAGAAGCATTTGTTGCAAAAGCAAGCTTCTATGCATTTAGACTATTGATGTAATTTAACTATCTCAAGCTAAAAGAGTTCATTTAACATTCAGCAAGGTTTTTGCCCTATCTCGTAACTAAGCATGAATTCTAGTACAAGAGTTTTGCGGAACGATAAACAAATATTTTGAAGATTTGATGTCAAGATTTTGAAAGAGATTTTCAAGCACTGTGACTTTTAATCAAATTCATTTAACTTTATCCCTAAGATCTTTCATTCACAGAATGCTGTGCAGAAGATGATATAATCGAGCTCTAATTCTATTTTAATGTCATTGTGCTTGGCTGAAGTTTCCTTAAGAAAACCTCATGGAAGTTCAGAGGTGCAAAGAAAATTAAAAGTTTAAATTCATTCAAGCAACACAGGATTTAGCTAAAATCAATAGAAATGATCTTGCAATTTATATGTGGCCTTTAATCTATCAGTAAGAGGTTGTTCTTAGATTGCTTAAATTTTTTTTAGCCCCACTAGCCTTAATTTGAACAAACTGCATGAAATGATTTTGATAATGCGGGTTCTTCAGATATTTTGCTGTCAATAGCCCTAACAGCCAGTGCAAAGTTACAATGGACACAATTGTCAAATAAACTTCTCTGAAAGTAATGGATATCCCAATCGGGAATTTGATGTCATTTTCCTTTCACCACATTATTTCAAGGGCCATGTTGTACTGGCTAATATGTTTGAGTAATCTAAAATAGCATAACCTTAGCAACATAACTGACAGCGACTACAAACAAATTAACTTAAAGTAGGTGGAGAACTGATTTAATAACACTTTTTTCTGCGAAACTAAGCCACTGTGTTAGCTTTTGGATTACTGTTACCCAGCATCAAAAGAGTAGAAATTTGTACTGTGGCTACAGGGGCAAAACAGAGCAATTTTACTGTTTATCCAAAAAGGGAAGTTTTCAGGGCAGATAGGTTTCTCTCATATTTGCATCACTTTATTTTGAAATTCTACTTAAGTTCCCCTGTTTACATGCGGAGGAGCTTAACTCCGTTGTTTTTGACTGCTATGTAAACAGTCGACATGGACTCCTGGCAATGGAGGTTGTTGCAGAAGTGCTGAAAGAGGTGAATAAAGTGACCTTAGAAGAGGCCAAGTACCCTGTTTGCCTGGAACAGAAAGTAGAGGAACTATGCACACTCATTCACTCCCATGAAACAAGCACAAGAGCAGCTACTATTGTGGGAATTGTAGGGATCGCAGGCATTGGCAAGACCACATTGGCCAAAGCTCTTTACAACCGCATACACAGTGATTACAAGGCAGCTTCCTTCCTTTCCAACATGAGAGACACAATTAGAAACAAGGGATTGCAAGCTCTGCAAACCATGCTTTTCAAGGATCTCTTCCATGTTGATTGGCATGTGAGAAGCCCCAATGAAGGGAAAGAGCTTTTGCGAAAACGTTTGAACGTAGTTGAGGATATTCTCATTGTTCTGGATGATGTTGGCCAACATGAGCAGTTAGCTGATCTCCTGGACCTGAATGCTTTGCATCCAAACATTGTAATTCTGGTGACAAGTCGAGATAGAGGGGTGCTACAACAATTCAGAGATTGTTTGGAGTACGAAGTGAAGAGGTTGGAGGCCACAGAAACAGAGAAATTGTTTTGCTTGCATGCTTTCAGAAAAGAGGAGGCTGATGATGACTTGCGGGATTTGGTGGTGAAATTGGTAGGCATGTGCCATGGTGTGCCAATGCTTTTGGAGCAGTGTGGTGGGCGTCTTTATGGAAAAGACGAGCGTCTTTATGGAGAGGATAAAAGATCATATTGGGAATCTCAACTGGCTAAACTATCAAAGCAGTTAGAATATCATACTGAAGACGTTTAAATTGCAGATGGTAATACAGAGCAGGAAGGCTTCTATACATATGAAATATGATAGGCAGACAGGTCAATATATATATATATATACACACGATGGGCTTTTATATATATATATATATATAAAATCAATGTACGATGGCTTCTGATTTTTACATTCACATGATCAGTGGAGTTTGATGATTAGTTATTTTGGTTATTTATTCATTAATAATCTAATTTTTAAGATCACAGCCTAGTCCAGATGTATAAGATCCATTTTTTTTTGTAGAGCAAAGAATTTGTTTTGTTTTGTTTGATTACTGTAGTACTATAGTACTTGATTCCATGACTGATACGCCAAATTGATGTATGGGATCCATAAGACAAAGGATTTATTTGATAAATATGGTTCTTTATTCCATGGCTGATATTCTCGATCACTTTTGGTTTTCATTAGAAATGATTCCCATGGGCTCTATAACTTCTTTCTTAATCACAGGTCATTTCACAGCTTAATGACTTGTGTGGATGTTTAAGTACTATATTCACCAGTGGCATTTCAAAGTGCATCACTTCATGTGCCATAAGTTAGCTAAATGAAGAAAGCAAAAGGTGTTAATTAGCCTTCTAAGGTTTCTTATACAAATATTTGATTCTACATTAATAAAATTACCATATTTACTGAAGACTACTCTTTTGTAGCATTTGCAAATATGCTATATATTGTTGAGATTAACGAGGGATCTCTTCCCCCAGAGTTATTAACAGAATTTTTGCAGAATACAGCGCGAGTGAAACGTGAGTGAGAAAACGTTTCAGGCAGGGATGGACACGAGTAGAACTTCTTAAAGCCTCATTGTCAAAACATAAATATACCCATGATCCAGGGAGGAGACTGATAAGATTATGGTTTCTCTTGGAGGCACGTCCTATACACCCAACAAATTCCAAGCTCTGTTGAACCAATTTTCTTCAAAGGACAGTATTAGTGATATGTAGTTTTTGTGTTCGTACAGTCAGCAAACAATCTCTCTTTCACGACAGGTGCAGGAAGAATCAGATTTCTGTTTAGTTTCCAGAAATACATAATCATGAAGATGGGAAAATCACATGCAAAGCTAATGTTCGTTTAGTTTCCAGAATGGTTAAGTGTATAGGAAAGTATATGAAAGATTTTTGTACATTGGCAAGCTGCCATATCTATCAGATGGTAGATCTTATTGCACCGAGTGAAACGAGGTGCTCTACAGCCTAGTCCAGTATAGGGGAGATGTTGTAACGTTTGTGATGTAACAAAATACTTAAAAAATAATTTAAAAAATTCATGTCTGACACATAAAATAAAAAATTATGATAAGTATTTAAAAAAAAAATCCATGTTGGTTCATAAAATAAAATATTATGAAAAGTAATTAAAAAATAGATGTTCATTTATAAAATAAAAACTTAAAACTTAAACCCGGATCTATCAATCAAGAGAGATCAAATTTCTTGAGTTTAAATTTAAAAAAAGGAATACACCTCAAGAAATTGGATCCCTCTTGGTGCTTGATAGATACGGGCTGGTTTATACATAATAAAATAAAGAAATAAAAAAAATTGAGATATAAATTTCCGTGTTTACAAGATCTTATAGGAAAAAGTATATGAAAGTTCTTGAATTGAGATGCAAATCTGTGTGTTTAAAAAATCCTTTGTTAAGATAATTTTTTTTTTAAAGAAAAAAACCATTATATCTGTTATTTCAGAAAATAGATTCAAAATATACATAAACTCGCCTCATAACTCTTTTGTGAACATGTCCTTCCTCTTAAACTGTAGTTACATAATACACTCTTCTAGGTAACTACTTCCAGGTAAAAAGCCCATGGACTGACTTTAAATTCACTTTATGAAGACATCACTAACTCCTAAAGGTATACTCTTTCCCACCCAGATCTCCTATTACATAATCATAAAGATACCTTTGAAGAGTCCTGGATACCCTTGAATTCTTGATATATCCATGTACCTTCCTGTAGATTAAGTGCTGGATACCCTTGAATTCTTGATATATCCATGTACCTTCCTGTAGATTAAGTGCATCATTAGAAAGTGAATATGCTTTTTGATTAAATTGCTTGAATACATGTGTGTAAGACATGTGATCAAGTACTAGATTGGAAGTATGGCATTTTTCATTGCATTAGTTCATCAATAGTTTTGAGTCACATAATCTACAAGTCCTTCAAACCTTGGTTAGCTGCAAATTTCATCAGAATCCAAAGGGAAACAAATTTAGCTTTGTTGTTTGTGTCCTGCCCAACACCATATTTTATGAAGAAAATATGATACTTATTAATAAAGAGAGTTGCCCCTGCTCCACACATGTGGGACTCCTTGGCAGACACCATTAAAAAAACCCAAGCTTTGGTGAAGTTAATGATTGGAGCTTTAAGGACCTTGACTGTCCTTATCTTTGGAGATTTCCACCATTCTATGTAGGAGAGCCTTATTTTATGAAATACCAATCTGACAATCATGCTGTCCCCTTGAAATATCATCTTATTTTTGCACAACCACAATCTCCATATGACATAGCATGGTAGTGCTTTGTGGGCCTTGACAGAGAGATCTATCATCCAAGCCTTAAAACATTCCATAAGTGTGTTTTTATTCCACTTATTGGGCTCCCCCGCTATTTGAAGGATTTCATTCCAAACAAGCTTAGTATAAGAACCTGAAACAAAAATATGGTCGGTTGTTTCACCTTCAACCTTGCACAATATACAATGGTTTGGACTATTCCAACATCGTTTTTGTCCATTGTCCCCTATGAGAATCTTATTATATGGTGCAAGCCATGCAAAAATGATCACTTTGAGTGGACATAGTAGTTTCCAAATCACCTTCCACCACCAAAGCCTATCCTCAATTATATCTTGAACTAGTGTAGCTTCATATCCTAATTTAGTAGAGAGAGTGCATATGGATTTGTTCCAAGTCCATTTCAATTCATTCTCATGATGAGTCTCATAAAAGAATAATACTATGATTTAATAATAATATATTTTAAGGTCACAACATAGCCAGACACCAAATTGGTGTATGAGACCCCATTGTTTGTGGGACAAGGTACCCCCTTCGCACAACGAATTTTTTTGCTAGAGTCTACATAGGTGTACATACCCTACCTTCCTCCAAATTTGAATCTAGGACCCCTAGGAGAAAACACATGTTCTTAACCGAATGAGAATATAGTTTGTCCATTCCACTGCCAAGTTACCATGCAGATTTAGATCTTTAGTTGGTAGCCAACTCTAAAACTAATCCTAGACAGACCAATGGACACATATACTAACTTTGATTTACCTTAAGTCTGTAGTTCGGCCTTTAACTCTCTGGAGAACCTAAATTTCCCACTACATCTAGCCTAAGAGTCACCCCAACTCTAAGTTTATCTCCTCTTCCAACTTTCCAAGCAACCCATTTCCCTATAATAGGAAAATATTTCACCAACGATTTCCAAACGATGGAAGTGCCTTTGACAAACTTTCGATTTCACCTTCTCCATTATTCTAAGGAGTTGTTTTTTAACATCTCATGACTTTGCCCCATAGTCCATCATCGAAAAATATTCTTGCAATCAAAGCTTGGTGAAAACAAGAATGTTCTTCAAAACCCAACCACTTGCCTCTTTTGGTCTTGTAAGATTTGTCCATTTGATAATAGGACATCTTTTTGATTGCTTCATCCGTATCCAAGGGAATGGAAGCATTTTTTATTGATCTTCAAAAATTTTTATTTGGGAACATGAGTAATGGATAACCAATATACTGGAATGTGTTAAACGCAGATCTACATTGGTGTGTGTAAATATATTAAATAATGCTTGGTAATATTTTTTTAACATTTTGGATTATAATTTCTTTTGATATTTTGATTTATAAGCTTGGATGTTATCACATCTCATCCATACTGCGCTGTGTATTTTTTTAAAATATTTTATTGGAGAAACTAATGCCAAGCATTAGCAGGCACACAATTTAAACATCTCCCTCATACCAAATTCTAGAATGTACTTGAATTATCTGAATATAATGACAATATTTGGTAAATTGATCAACCGCCATATTTTTAATATGCATATCTTATTTCTACATAAGAAAATGACTATGTCCTTCATTTGCGATCTTCATACTAAATTTAAAAACCTTCCATGTAAATTCATCATTAAAGTAATATAATTTGTTCTACTTAAGAAAAAAAGAATACTTCAAAGTAGGTGTCACTTCACAAAAATTCGAAGGGTAGTTGTTTTGGATAACCAAGGAGGATGGATTTCCCAGTTTCTCTTATTTTTAACTACAAGCCCATGTTTAACATCGAAGCAATTTTAACATTGAATTCCTTAATTAAAGTCCTAAATGTATTTTCTCAACAAGTTGATCAAGCAAGATGGATTGCATTTGACTTGTCACAAAACAATATCACCAATTCAAAGCTTACAACCATTTTTACACTCCACAATCTTATATCCCATCTAGAAGTCGAGCATCGAGAAATTCTCTTTCTTCAAGAATGAATATCATCTAAAAGTGGCATCGGGTAAAATGATTCAAGAAAAGAACAATATTTTATGATGATATAAAAAAGTTGTATGTCATCTAGAAGGCAAGGTGAGAGAAATCCTCTTCTTCCACAATGAATATCATTTAAAAGCAGCATAAAATGGTTACAAAAATTATTTTAAGATAAATTATATTAGAAAAACAAATATCATTTAAAAGTGCCATTGAATATAATGTTCCAAAAAAATTATTTTAGGATAATCTAAAAAAACACATCTCATCGAGAAGCCAAGCCAAAGAAATCTTCTTCAAAAGTGAATATTATCTAAAATTGCGAAGGATAAAAGGCACCAAGAAAAACATTTTAGAAGGATATCAAATAACATTTAAACAATATTTTAGAATAATATTTAAAAACCCAACCAAAGAATGAAACAAAGAGCAAGTTTTTTTGGGAGAAATTTATATTAATTTGGAAAGTATCCAAATAGATGATACAAAATATATATGCCTCAAGCTTTAATCACAGGGGTCTCACACAACTAAAATATCTTTAATTGAAATTAGTATAGATAGATAAACTCTAATACAAAAGTCCATGTCATCTAAGTTAACAAAAAGGATGTGAGGTATATTGCCAAAAAAAAAGTCGCAAAAAGAATTCCATAATGAAATTACCAAAGTAGTAAATTATACAAAACAAGGATGTCCTTGCACAAATGGTGAAGTTAGCTATCATGGTATTGTAGATGAAAGGATAACCAAATTCTCTTGCAATGCATCACCAAAAGCAAAGTTTCCTAAGATTCCATCATTTGAAGTAGCTTTTGCTTGAATATTACTCATCTTCAACCTCATTCGTGAAACTGGTGAAAGGACATCATTTTGTTGTCCAACCATATGTTGAAGTCTCACGGTGATGGCATAAACTAGAGTTTTTATCTTCTCCACCTCTTGGACTAGGGTAGGCTGGCATTGCAAAATATGGGATTAAACATTGCCATCAACCATTGAATGAATACCATAGAAATGTTAACTTCGCATATATAGTGCATATGAAGAATGAAGGGCACTCGAAAGTGCATTAACATTAAAAATAATGAAAACCATACTGATACCAACTTTGTTGATTTTGAAACAAGTTAGAGTGCGTCAACCATACTGATATCAGCTTTGTTGATTTTGAAACGTTGATGAAAATCATGAGATCTGTGGAAATTCCGAGTATGCATTCTGAAGCTAATCACCATAAAAACCTAGCAACATAGATAAAAGCTAATGTAGATTGTAATTTAGATTTAGTGGGATGCATATCAATGGAACTGGAAGGATGACTATTACATAAGCACAAATCATCCATAGGACTATGAAGTCGTCCTAGAGGATGAAGAAAAATTCTCATAATGCCCTTGAAATACAAGCTCCTTGCAAATACCCAAGTAAAATTGTCTCACAACATTCATTCGGATTTTGCCAAAAAGATAAAACAAAGGTAAAAAAGACAAGTAAGAAAGATAAAAACAAACAGCTATTAACAAGAGACAACCCCCTACAACCAAACTCCAAAATTATAACACCCTCAAACCAAATAAAAACTCGCTAAACAAATTACATAACACCTTATAAAAAATGCTAATAAATAAAACACTTAATTAGACCCAAAATCAACATAGAACCTTCAAAATACACTAAAATTCCTACCATAAACCCATCTTAAGTTGTGGTCACTAAGTCCCAAACAATAAGGTTAAGATATAATCTCTATAATAGCGCTCTAGTATACAAAGGAAAGTTCTATAAGTCAAAGGAGGGGTCACCTAGCCAATCATTGACATTACATCATATGATGGCATGCAATAAACGTATTGTTTTCTTAATTAGCTACTTGCAAAACAAAACACCAAGACAATAAAACAAATTGAGTCTTCCAAACATCCATTCAACCAAATATACACCAACCATGTCTAACAAAGACAACTTTTTCAACAGGCTCAACAAAGTTGATAAAATAAAATTTATTTCCTTCTTTTTTAAAAACTACTACTACCTATTTGTCAAACACACTTTATTGAAGACATACTCTACTTTTTTATTATTATTTTGTTCACTTATTTATTTTTAATTATTAAGGTTAAAAAATTCAATTAAGAAAATATAATAATAATAAATAGGTTGGGACATTTATTTTAGAGTTGGTTAAGATCAAATTGTTTTAGTATGTTTTTAGGTATTAAAGTGTGTTTTTTAAAATATGTTTATTGGTATGTATTTGTAATGATATAATCAGAAGGTCACGTTATGTTGTGGCTTAACATTCAATTGGTTCATGATTTTTATTTAAAGAAATATTGATGGTCATTTGTTAATGATCAATTGTGAGAAACTCATATGTCAAATATTTCTTTTTGCATTAATATATTGTCTCAAGTGATTGTGTTTGTTGGGGTTGTGCACTATTTCCCTTTTTGAGGGATTTAACCGTGTAATACATTGGTGTGTTGATCTTTGAATTGTTTCTATGAGTAGTTTCTTAAGGTGTTTGACCTATGTGGACATACCTCATTTTGTCAAACATGGTATCATAGCGCTTATGAAGACCTACCCTCGATCGAGAACCTGTGTTATTGCATGGATTAAAGGGTTTATAGATTATTTTATTTCCATGCAATTCTGGGCTAACCAAGTTGCTCCATCATGTTTGAAGCATTGCTTTTGGTTGGAAACACTTTTCCTTTCACCTAAAAAGATTTCTGGTTGCTCAAGATACTACAATTTTATAAGATATGGAGGTATACTATTTCTAAATTTGTTTCATACGATTTAAATATTTCACTTCGGTTTTTCATATTCCCCATTTGCTCCCTTTTAGGCTCACATGCTCTTTGTCATACGCTCTGTGCGAATTCGACAAATTAGAAACAAAGCAACAAGCGTTTTTTTTTTGCACGTGCTTTTTGTTGTGCGCCTCGTGCGAACTCAACAGATCATAAATAAAAAGAAAATGTGCATTTTATAGGTAAACTAACCCCAAGCATAAAAATTTTGGATTCATTTTTTGTATGTGACATGGTTGAACTGTTTTACAAGGGAAAATCAGAGTTTTGAGGGTATGCACACACTTCGAGGTAAAGAAACAAAAAAATATTCCTCTTTCATAACACACATATATATTGCATTAGTCCACTTGGTTGAAAGTGTATTTCACTTATTTTTAAAAAGTGAATCATTATAAAATAACTGTAATATTATTTTAAATTTATTTTTTGCATGCAACTTTAAAGTAACTTCATTGTTATTTTATAAAAGTGAGTTATTTATTTTATCATAAAAATTAACATATTTGTAAAAGTGAGTTTATAGGAAAAGTTAGAGAAGGAAGTGAATTTCTTTTTACTCAACAACTTAACTGCACACCTTTTACCACGTGGACCAACTTCTCTCTTCCATGTGGCACCTTGGTTACTTTTTATGCATTTATTAAAAATGACATAACATTGACATCCATACTTTGTTTTTAGTGTCTTTTACTAAACTGTATATTTTTCGAGAGCTTTCCATCTAGACTGTTAGTTTTTTTCTTTTGAAGCCATTTTACTTGCATATGATATATGGCTTCAAGTGATCTACTACTTACTAGTACAAACTACTTCTCATGAAAATATCATATGGAGGATTTACTATGAATGGGGCAACTTTACCAGTTTACCTTGGGAACAAATGTTGCCCCTCTTAGTGCATTCAAAAAATCCAAATGGGATAAGAAAAATGACGAATCACGTGGATTAATTAGAATTTCCATATTCAATGGTCTCTAGTTTCACCTTCAAAGAATTGAAACACCAAATGCAACATGACAAAAATTGGAAACTCAGTTTGGTAAACAAATGAGTTTTGAGCCCACCAACTCGAAAACCAATTGATTTCTTTATATCCAAGTGATTTCTCTTGCATTGAAGATTTTCTAAGTTCAAAACACTTAGATTTTTACTTATAAAATGTAAAATAATCAAGACAGAGGACCAACTCATATATGTATTCTTGCTTAGCTTGGCATTGCTTATTTTGTTTTCATATCTACTTTTCACTCCACTAGAGAAGTTCTTATTCATCAAGGGGATACTTACAAAATTCTCTATTTTGAATATTTTTGTGATTATTTCATTAGATAGAAATATAATGTCACGACCCCAAATTTTCAGTGCCCGAACTTTGGTGATTATGCAACACCACCCAAATTTCTTCCCGAGGACTTGGTCGCCTGAGGTTACTGTTAGGTGGACTACACCTCTTCACTAAATGCATGCCCATACCTTCTGCCTTAAGCTACACATCCTATGAACTTGCTGTGCCCAGAGACCTTCCTCAACCTACTCTTGGTCGTTTAATTTATTATGTGTGTTCTTACTTGGTTATATTTATCCCATAGAATAATGCAACAATGAAGCCAACCATAACATAACACAAGTAGTGAGGGTTCCCAAACCTTGCACCCAACAAGTATTTTTATTGAAGTTTACAAAAGAGGAGGTTCAGACAATGGCTGTGACCTCAATCACAAAGGGGTCCTGAGTCTAACAACCTACTACTCTAAATACAACAAATACAACCCCTAAGACAAAGATTTCCAACCTTTGTTCGCCTTGTTGCACACTTTGTCCTGCTCCCCAAATCCTACCAACCATAACACTCTAAACTTCAACTTTTCCTGTCTTCAACAATAACTCCCCCACGAGGTAAGCTTCCCTTATACTTAACTTACCTAAGGAGAGTTCTCCCTAGTGAACCCTTGAACTACTGAAAGAAACTTGAGATCGATCCACCCCCTTCTACGTGCACAAGAAAGATGTCCATGGACTATTATGTTTTCCTTCGTCACTTTGTTGGTAAATCTATGGATGAGTTAAACTTATGGGCTCTTCCTCCTGTTCATTGTAAACCTCCTGATGAGTTCTGTTATTTTGGTTGGTTTTTCTTCTTGGTGCCTTTTCTACTTCTATGCCCAACTTATTTATATGAGGAGAGTCACTCTTCTCTTCCTCATAAGTTGTCACCCAAGGATTTCCTTGGCCAACACATCTTCTTAAGGTTCCCAAAGGTGTCCACAAGTGCCCGACATGGTGTACAATCGATTTTCCCCTTCTCAGGGTGTCCTATCACCATGTATTAGGAAAGTGTACCTGATGGCCCTTTCATATTCAATTTCAAATGAGCATTCCATGCAACAAATTGATTTCCAAATCCCTTCAGTTGCAAGGTTTCCCCATGGTTGCACATGCTCATGCTTGACATTCCGAAGCATTTCTTGTCGAAGTCCCTTGTCGATGCTCCTTTGTCGAGGCCTTTACCGTATTACCAAATCCCCTTGGTTGCATGTATCATTGATGAATGTTTCCTCATCATGTACTTTCCTTATCCATCATATTCTCGCTTGATACTTCCTTGCATGCAACCAAGCATGCCCGCGATGTCGATCCTTGTCTTAATAACACTATGAATTGCTGGTTGTTGAAGTGCTTGGGACCAACATGAATTTAGCTAATGGGATGCATCACCTGCTCCAAGACAACGATGTTACATCCTCCCTCACTCAAAAGTGTTTCCATCCTCGACAACTTCACAAGACTCTTGTTGTTCTCATATGCATGTTGTACAGACTCATGCACCCATCCATGGTCGCTTCCAACCACTGCACATTATCTTTGGAAAAGCACTTGTGAAATCAATGCTTTCCTTAATTGAAGCAACTTACCTAATTCTACCACCAATGTATCTTGGATGCGAATGTTGTGGTTGCTGCAATCACAATCAACTGTTGTTTCCATTGACGTCTACTACTACTACAACTCAAACTTTGCAAGAAGGGTGTCTAAGCACCCAAAAGTGTTGTGCACTTCTGACACACTACTACATTTTTACTTAGCCCAATCCTACCATGCATCCACACATTGACGTCCCCCATGATATGAACAAGTTGGGTGATCAGTCCAAGTGTCACATCCATCTCATAAGAATGTACCTCTTCATACTAAACTAGTCCCTCCATTTAGGTTTCAATCAACCTACAAAAATCTTTCCTGAGCTAAGGAAAATCCACCCATTTACCTTCTCATCGTTGTACTTGATTAAATTTTGTAAGGCACCTTTTTGAAATTTCCCAAGGCTCTGTTGCTTGCTTGCAAGTAGTGAGCCAACCTCATACTATTATTTGTGAACATAGTTTGGAAAGTTATTATCAAAACCAATGTTAAACAAAGTGTCTGACTTGTGCTATGTGCACAAGTATCTAAAAAATGCATCCCTTTCCAATGGTTTGCAAACCAATTCCTCTAATTGGGTGGGAGGAAGTTGGTAGTCATATATCCCCATCGCATACTTGAAAAACTCCACAATGGTTGCGGGGTATCTGTCGGGGAAATCATCTTCCTCTAATACTGCACCTAACTATAAGTTTTGACTTGTTTTTGCATCGTGCAAAGGTGTTTCCTCCACCTTCACAACTCTGTTTAGGATGTATTTTCCTACCACTTCCTTTGTGATGTGTGAATGTGCCTATGCCATACTCATAACTTGTTGTTTTTTGTTTTTGTGCCACCCATGCATTAGTTTGCTCAACCCTTTGTTAGGTGGTTGGGCCTCCTCAACATCCTTAGGTGGTTGTGCCCAAGATTATTTTGTTCTAACCAATATAATGGAAGACATTCTTGGCATCCATTTGAACATCTTCCTTGTGATAATTGGAACATCACACATATCAGCTTCACCCAAGAACATCAAGAAATTCCCATGGGCCATTGAAACAAATTTGGCAAGCTTGAGGAAGTCTTTTTCCAGGATGACTGTATTGCCATCCAACAAAGCCACCATTAAGTCCAATCTTCCAAACAACTCCCAAACCACTCCCAAATCTTTAAAGATGCATAACGAACTATCCTTGCTATTGTTTTCACGAATGAGTTCATCACCTTGAATGAGTCCAAGCTTGTCTTAGGATTACAATGAAGTGTTGTAGTGGTTTTTTCACTCACAAAACAATGGATTGCATCAGAGTCAATCAAGGTTGCCACCTTTAATCCACTCATGGTCTCATTCACAAAATTGAGGTCATTTGTGCTTCCTTCTTGTGAATCTTTCCTATTATCAACAACAAACTTGCCTAGACTTGCTGTCAAGGAATCCAAATCCCGCATCATTTCCCTTGAAGTCTCCCATACTTGAGCTACTCCCAAGTTTTTTGGCTTCTCAACTAATGTTGCTTGTGCTTCCAAGCTTCTTTTTGACCCTGTCTTCAAAGGAAATTTCATGGAAAAGTGGTTTTGTGAACAAAGAAAACATGCAAGGAACTTAACTTTGGACTTGATTAACTTATGTTGCATCCTTATTGTGAAGTTGGCCTTCCTTTCGAACGAATCCATCCTCTCTTCCCAACTTTCCACTTGTCCTACCAAAGTTTGCACTTTTTGGGACAAGGCTTCAACCTTTGCCAGTTTTATTTAGCTTCCTCATGTTCGCAAGACACATCTCAAGGGTCTCATGGTGACAACATTCTTGTTCCCTGAATGCATCTTCCTTCTTGGTCTTCCATGGCTCCTCTGTACCATCCATGCTACAACCCTAGAACGGTTCAATTATTGGCACATCCAAAGAGCCTCTTATTGATTGATCCTTCACCTGCAACCTTTGAAATACCTAGTCTTGAATTTTGAATTCTCTTTCAATGGGCACTCTGTTGTTGGGTTCTCTTTCATCAAGCTCTCTGTTGTCGGGAACTCTACTGATAGGTGCTCTATATTTAGTCATACTGTCTTTATGTGCTCTACCGATGGGTGCTTTTATTTTGATGCTCTACCAATGGGTGCTTTATCTGTGGGAACTCTACCGACCAAAATTATGCTTTGTGCAAGGTCGTGTTTTGCACCCTTTTCCTGTCGGTGCCTAAACATTCAACGAACTTACTTCTAGATCCCTTTAGCTTTGATATCAACTGTCACTTCCAGGACAGTTGTGAAGAGTTTCCCTAAACTTCACTTTCAGTCTTCAAACCTTCTCTGATACCAATTGTGCGTAAACTTTGGTGATTATGCGGCACTGCTCGAATTTCTTCTTGAGGAATTGGTCACCCAAGGTTATTCTTCAGTGGACTACATCTCTTCACTCAAGGAATTTGCATACCGTATGCCTTGAGCTACATGTCCTCTGAAACGTATTGCACCTAGAGATCTTGCTTAACCTACTCTTGGTTGTTTAACTTATTATGCGTGTACTTACTTGGTTATACTTAGCCCATAAAAAATTCAACAATGAAGCCAACAATAACACAACACAAGTAGTGAGTGTTCACAAACCTAGCACCCGATAAGTATCTTTAATGAAGTTTACAAAGGGGGAGGTTCAGATAATGGTTGTGACCTCAATTACAAAGGGGGTCCATCCTAACTAAAATACAACAAAGACGAATCCGAGGAAAAATATTTCCCAACTCTGTTTGCCTTGCTGCACTCTTCATTATGCTCCCCAAATATTGCCAACCACAACACTCTAAACTTCAATCTACCTGCCTTCGGCACCAACTCCCTCAGGGGCTAATCTTCCCTTATAGTTAGCTTATCGAGGGAGAGTTCTACCTAGTGAACCCTTGAACTACTGAAAGACACTTGAGAATGACCCACCCCTTTCTACGTGCACAATAAAGATGTTGTGGACTGTTCTGTTTGGCTTAGTCATTTCGTCGGTAAACCTTTCTATGATTTATACTTCTAGGCTCTTCCTCTTATTCATCGGTAAACCTCCCTACGATTTATACTTCTAGGCTCTTCCTCTTGTTCATCAGTAAACTTCCCAACAAGTTTTGTTTTCTTGGTTGGTTGTTCTTCTTTGTGTCTTTTCTACTTATGCACCCAACTTATTTATATGAGAAGATTCATTCTTCTCTTCCTCGTAAGTGGTAAGTGGGACACCAAGCATTTACTTGGCTGACACATCTTCTTATGGTGCCCAATGATGTCCACAAATTCCTGACATGGTGTATAACCATTTTTCCCCCTCTTGGAGTGTCTTACCACCACTCCTTGGGCCAGTTGATCTAATGGCCCTTTCCCCTTCAACTTCAAATGGGAATTCCTTGAAACAACTTACTTGTCAAATCCATTTGGTTGCAAGAATTCCCCATGGTTGCACAATTGCTAATGCTTGATGCTCTAAATCGTTTCTTGCTAAATCCCCTTACCGATGCTCCTTTTTTTAATCCTTCGTCGACTTACCGAAGCCCCTTGGTTGCACACCCCACTGTTGGATGCTTCCTCATCATGCGCTTGACCAATCCATCACACTCTTGCTCGATACTGCCTAGGATGCAACCAAGTATGCCTGCGATGTTGATGATTGTCTTGATCACGTCTGGGTGTGCTAATTGTCGAAGTTCTTGGGACCAACATGAATCGAGCTAGTGGGGTGCATTGCCTGCTCCAAGATGGTAGGGACATTACATATAAGACATTGCATCTTGAAGTGATGAACACTATAAGTATATCTAAAAAAATCTTAGTGGTGCAACAAAAAGATAAAACCAAGAATCCAAAGAAGCAACATCCTCAAAATAATAAACAAAACAGGGGTCCTAAGCCCTCTTAGTGAGCTCCCCACAATGGTGACAAGGGAACCAAATAAAAAGGAAGAAGCCTAAGAGACATTCTATTTTTTGGGAGAAAGATGGTCATATAGAGTCCAAATGTTTCAAGAAGATGGAAGCCTTAGAAACAACAATGAAAAACATAACATCAATTTCGATTCTTCGTTTTCTAACTCTTCTTCTTCAATGCATCATCCAATTCTTCTTCTAACGAGTGACTTATTGATTCTGAAACATCTTATCATATGATTAAGGATATTAAATCCATTTTTCATTAATTAATGTAACACTAAATAAATATTTGTTGATGATGATAAATTCCATAGTGCTGTATGGTCTGGAACAATTTAACTAGATGATGGTAATTTCAATGATATATTATGTGTTGCCAGTCTTTCCTAGAATATTCTATCATTATACCAGATCACTCATTAAGGTGAATATAGAGTAATAGAGTTTTCACCTCATTAATTTATAATCAAGTATTTAAAGGATCCTAAGAATGTTCTAGCAACTAGAATTGTTGATGGTATTACCAAGATGTAGTAACATATTTGACAACTTTGATTCATTGATATTTTCCTACTCATAGCAATACTTGATTAAAATTTTGCATGAACAATTTGGTTATCTAAACTATTTATCATTGTACTAACTATGTACTCATAATATGGTGATTGATCTTCCTCTTGTTTCGTGTCGAGATGGTGTTCGTCTTCAATGTGTTTTTGACAAACATCACCAGGATGGTTTTGACAAATGTACATCTTGGCACATCTCAACCCCCTTGCATCTTGTTCATAGTGTTTTGTGTGGTTTGATTCCTTCTACTCCTTTATTTGGGTTCAAGTACTTTCCTTTATGACTTCTCTAGATGTACTTGGGTTTATTTCTTAAAACTTAAGAATGAATTTTTTGACATGTATTTTGCCTAAAATGCCTTTGTAGAAAAACAATATGGACATCAACTGCAGATAATGGAGGCGAATATGTTAACAATAAATTTACAACTTATTGCATTGCACATGGTATTCAAATCCGATATATTGTTCTGTACACACCATAGTAAAATGGTGTTTCCAAGAGAAAAAACTGCATATTAGAGGAAATGACAAATTATATGATCCAATCTAAGGGATTAAGTCATCATTTTTGGAAAAAAAACCAATAAATTTGACAATTGCATAGTTAATCTCACTCCCACAAAGGCTTTAAAAGATATAATACCAGAAGAAACATGGAGTAAAGTTAAACCAAATATAAGTCACTTTTGTGTGTTTGGTAGTGAAGCATGGGCTCACATTCCTGATGAGAAAAGGAAAGCATTACAACCAAAAATTGAAATTCATTTTTGTTGGATATTATGAAGATGTAAATGGATATAGAATTATTCAACCTCATTTCAATGAAATTATTATTAGGAGAAATGTTAAATTTGATGAAAATCTCTTAGCTTATGAGCCCGATTTGATGTATGTTATTTTCGACCTACAAGCCATCTTTGGCAATTGTGCCATCTTCTATTCCTTATTTTTCTATTTGTGATCCTTGTTCATATGATGATAGTGAGGATGAAAATCCACCTTGCTTTCTCACCTTCCTCTAGTTGGCTCCATTGAACATGAACCTACACCATCACCACCACTTCCTAGATGAGTTTGTACAACATGAGAAGGAACTATTAATCTTGCAGGTGATCTTCTAGATCAATGGAATTCACATTCATAGTTCCAATGAGCCTATTCTTTTATAGCTCAAGTTTTAGAGACTCATGATCCATATACATTTGCAAAATATTTGGACCATCCAGATTGGGACACAATGATGAATTAAGAATATTGTTAATTAATGACAAATGATATTTTAGATCTTGTACCTCTTTCAAAAGGAAGAATTTTTTTGAAATGTAAATCAATGTATAGAATTAAGTACACATCATATGGAAGTGTTGAAAGACATAAGGTTTGGTTAGTTACCAAAGGATGTTCTCAAGTTAAAGGCACTGCCTATAATGAAATAATTTATTTTGTAGCCAAAATAAATTCCATCCACCTTGTTTAAGCCCTTGTCGCTTCATATAAATGGGGGGTCCATCGAATGGATGTCAAATCTACTTCTTGCATGAGAATTTGCAAGATATTTACATGACACAACCTCATGGGTGTTTTCAGAATGACTCTAGTCTTGTTTATCATCTTAAGAAATTTCTATACGGTCTTAAGAAAGCTCCTTAGGCTTGGTATGCTAAAATGGATAGCTTTCTTCTTAACATTGATTTTTATAGATGTCATTACAACTCCAATGTCTATACCAAGAAAGTAGGTAACCATTACACAATAGTTGTTACGTTGATGGCATTATTCTCATTGGTAGTGACTCCAAACTTTTAACCCATGTGAAATCCATCCTTAAGAAGAAATTTGAAGTGTTAGACTTAGGAAATTCATATTATTTTCTTGGCATCCAAGTCTTGCAAACCAAGGAAGGAATTTTTCTTTCTCATTCTAATTATGCACCTAACCTTCTTCATCGCTTTCACATGGAAGATTGTAAACCAATCCCATCTCCCTTCTAGTCTAGGGTCAAACTTGCTGCCACTTGTACTACACCCAAATTAGGTTATGTTTTTAGTTTTCGTTCTAGACCTCTCACTTGAGCTTGCAAGAAGCAACAATATCAAGTGTTCTTTCTTTAGTAGAAGTAGAGTATCAATTCATAGTTAATGCACGTCAAGAAGCCTCATGGCTTCAATAGATCCTTTCATAGGTTGGATTCCTACAACAACATCCAAGCACACTCTACTATGACAATCAGAGTACCATCAAGCTCACCAAAGATCTAGTTCATCATTAGCGCAAAGAAGACATTGAGCTACACATGCACTTCATCATAAAGCTTATTTAAGATCATGTTTCGGAAGTGCTCTTTTTCCCTATAGTTGATCAAGTGCAAATTTCACAGTCTCTTATAGATGTAAAGTTTTCCAAACTTCAATATATGTTATGAGTTCATGATGTTGTCAATAAGAGGGGATAGACTCTAATGCCTCCTTCCTTCTCCTATTGTGCCACCTTTGTAAACCGTTCAATCCTATCCCAAGGGAGGGATGCTAGGATATTTAGAAAATTAGAAGTTAGTTATGATCAACCTGGTCTAATATGTCTTTAGGTAAAGTGTGTTTATTTAGTATGCATTAGTATGCATCACCATCTGTCCTAGACATAAAGTGATCTAATGGTTCATCTTCTCCTTAATACTAATGACTATATTGATCTATGACTTAACACTTGATTGGTCCATGATTTCTATTTAAAGTGCATAGAAGGACATTTGTTAATGATTGAGTGTGAGAAGCTCATATGTAAAATATTTTCCTTTTGCATTAATATATTTATTCAAGTGGCTACAATGGTTGGGGTTGTGGATTGTTTCCTTTTTCAGAGAGTTTTAACCATGTAATACATTGGTGTGCTTATATTTAATTTGTTTGTATGATTGATTGCTTAAGATGTTTGGCTTGTATGGAAAAACTCTATTTTATCAAACAAAATATAATAAATTAAACTAAATATTTTTAATGATTTTGAATTTAAACAAACCATTACATTTAAAGATAAACCAATAAAACAAAAATATTTATTTGAAAAAGATCAAAATTGATTGAAAATAAAAAAATAAAAAATGATCAACTATATACTTACATTTTAATACCACATGTATAAAACCAAAAATACAGATATATCACATTTATGTGAATAAATCAAAATTTATAATAAAAAATAATATATCACATTAGTATGAATGTGAAACTTTAACGGGGATACATATTGGTGTTAGTATGTCTAAGTTATAATTCCAAGCTATCTCCATTGTCCAACATAACATGTCGCGAGGTAGATTTGAACTCGGGTGGGGAGAATTACAACCAAATCTCCCAACCACCCAATCTATGCTCTGTTGATAGGTATTGTTTTTTTTTCTTTTAACAATAATGTGCATCTTTGATTATAAAAGATCATGGCTTAATCATTTGGTTGTCTAATACAAAAATTAGAAAGGTAGAAGCCATTTTCAAAATTTTCCACATTCAATTCCCAAAAAATTTCTAAGCTACTAAGCAATACAAATTTACAATACATAATATTTTAACAAGAAAATTAAAATCTAGGTTCATGAAGGGTTTATTTAGAAATATAAGTATTATCAACAACAACAAGATCTATATGATGTGGTCGATCTAAAAATTTTAACTAGAATGGTGGTATCTTATCTCTAGAAAGAATTGTAATGATTATGCTCATTAAAAAAAAACTCTTAACTCAGAGAAAAACTCCTTTTATGACAATATGAAGTAGAAAAACTAAAGTTCACAAATCCTAATGAAAACCCCCAAAACCTAGGCATCAAGGCGGTAAAAGAAACATGGGCCCTATTGAAATGTCACCTTCATGGGGCCATAAATTTCACATAGTAACTATGATTTCTTAATACAATACCTCATTGGAAGGGTACTAGTGATCTCTATGCATGGAAAATCATATGAACGTCAATTTTAATTATTTTAATCCACAAAAAATGTTGTTTATGCCCTAAAAGTTTAAGACTTGCAAATGGGTAAGATTCACGACCATTTTTTAGATGGTGGTATATTGGAGACAGTTGCTAAGATAAATCTCAAATGACTTCTCGTATCAACCGTGGAGGTTAAGCAAGTGACAACATCCTTGCGATGGGAAACACCCTAGCCAAGTCAAGGGCTACACAACTCGATGCTAATGAATCTTGAACCGTTTCCCATCCAATTCTCTACTTCTTCCTATGTGATTTGTTACCTTTGTTGCAAAATCCTTGTCCTTTCATCGCATGTGACACCCTAAGCGACATTCTTGTCCTTAGTGAAGTAAACAACTACAAACAAGATAAAAATCTTATTGTCTAACATGGTCATGTTCTTATGTCCTCTTTCTTTGTGGTAGGTGCTCTACTAGTAATATCTTTCCTTCGACAAGGGGACACCTTGGACATAAATGCTTCTCCAATATAACTAGAAAAGACAAAGTACAAATGTCCCTTTTCCATCATGATTTTGGTCTTTTATCATTTTGCTTTCCTCACTTGTAGTCCTCATCATGGGTTGTATCAAAATACCCAAAGCGAAATATATTCTATTTTACACATTATTATAATCAGTGGGATTACAGGGAGTTACCAGTAGTGCATCAACCATAATCGATATAAACATACATTGCATACATAATCATACATACATGAGAGAACAAGGAAAGTAGAGTAATGGGGACCCGAGGAACGCATATCTTTTTTTATTAGAACAGGTTGATCATGTACAAGAGCATAACTTACTTCTCATGGCTCACCATCCTATTATATAGTTAATTCATACAGTTATTCAGTTATAGTTTCCTAACTGCTCAATCGGTTTCCCTAACTGACATGTCTGACTGAGCCAACTACATCTTAGTTGGCCGGGAGGACCTAGTCGGTTGGATGACTAGGATCCTCCAACATCTCCCCCAAGCTAAAAAATTTCTTTGTCTCGAAGAGACTCAGGGAGATGCAAAATTTTAAGGCAAAAAATACAAAGTAGTGTTATTACTTCTACTGCGACATGGATGATTCTCTTGGAGGGGTGCAGTCGACACATGCTTTGACAATTGCAGGGGCCGAGAGAGTGAGGCGGTCCTAGAAGTCATCCCATTCTGTTAAGATGATCTTGATGTTTGTTGTTAGGCTGGTCAATTGTGAGAGTTGGATGAGCTTGATTTGTATAGTTTCATCCGATATTTTCCACATGTCATGGCCGTAGGCTTGTATTTGGAGTTCAAGAGGTCTCATTAAGTGATACATGCGTTGGGTGAGTCGAATGACTTCCTCCTGGGCTTGTCTCCCTTGCTGAATCCATTGGTACTCATTTTGACGGAGCTGGTCTTGTCATTGTTAATCCATGTTAATATGTTCATCTAATGCTTGAGCTGCATATGGATCGGTCAATTGCTTATTCTTATAAAGTTCCAATATAGTGTTTTGTTGGTTCTAAATTTCTACGCAGACTTTTCCATAATAAGTGTACTAATTGTTTAAGATGACATATGCTCTGGTTTCCTATTGTTCATATTCTTTTATCTTAGTATCGCACTTTGTAGATGCTTTGAAGTATTCTGCAAAGAGGAAACATGTTTCATCTTTTTGTTTCTGAAGTAATTGTTCCTCAGTTTTGCCATATTTTTCAAGTACAAACTCAAATAAAGCTTTGATTTTATCAAGTGGTTTCTTCAGCAGAGGGTTTGGCAACTGGCCAACAATTTATTGTTCTTTTTCTGCGTAGTTAGTCCATGTGTTTTCTTCTTCTTCCTTGATTACTTTAATATTTTTGGAGCTCTTAGCCCATCTTTTTTTGTGTTCTTCAGTGGCTACTTTAATAAAATCCTCAAGTTCTTCTTCTGGAATTGTTGAAGGTGAGAAGATGATTGTATTTGCTTCTTTTCTTGTTGCTGGAAAAACTATGAAGGTGATCTATGAAGCTCTCTTAGTATTTTTGCTTTTCTTGGACAATTTATTTGGATTTTAAGTGGATCTTGGAGTTGTTTGTTGAGCAGATGACATGGCTATAGTTGATGTGGATGGGGTAGTATAAAACAAGGTTGCAGAAGACGATGGAGGTATTGAAAACGATGGGTGAGATAATGACGATGGGGGAGATGCAGTTGTGAGTGAAGGTGACATAACCAAAGAATATGTTGTTGGTACAGGAATCAACATGACTGACGCTATAGACAATTTTATGGATGATTGTGGAGGAGTCATCTGGTCGCTTAATGGTGCTAAGGGAATAATGGAGGTCAAATAAGGCATAGGGGTTGCTAGTAATTGTATGGTCAACTATGGAGGGGACATTTGGTCAAATAAGGTGTTGAATGCACGTATGGAAGATGCGAGACTTGAGGTGGGAAGTGGAGAAGATGCAACAGGTAGAGAGGAATTCATTATAGGAGATGGTGAGGTGGTAATCACAGTTGAGTCAATTGCAGTCAGCACCAGTACTACTTCGACAAGGGGGATTGAATGAGTTGTAGGTAGGTGAAAAGGTACACTTGAGTGATGGTTGAGGCTATGCTTGTTTTTAAGGAAGCAGAAGTAGCCGATCGGGAGATGGATGGTTTCATCACAGATTTTAGGGGGGATACATTTACTTTGCTTGGGGTTTTAACTTTTCTGGTATATTATTCTAACATTTGTGTTGACTGAGGTATGCTAGTTGGTTGGATAGGAGGACTTGTAGATTTCTGGAAAAATTGGTGGGAATATTGTGCGGGGAATTGATGAAATTCAGGTGTATTTGTAAAATGTTCAAAGTTAGGGGTGGTTACCTCTTGTTGGTTTTCTTCTTTGACTCAAGCTATCGAAGGAGGTGGAGAGTTGTATAATAGATCGACTAGATTGGTCTTCTTTGAATTTCTAGATGCACGAGTTTTCTTTTGAGGGGGTGATGGCACAACAATGGGAATTGTTGCTATGGTTGGTACTGATGGTTTCTTTAGTGAAAATTCCCTCTAAATTTGTAGGTCAACAGTCACATTGTTACTTATAGCTTTGACGAGGATGTTATGAGATTTCTCTCTAAGCTCCTCAATATCATATTTTATGGGCTCAAGCAAGAGCTTTATTTTTCTTGAATTTTTCCTAGTCGATTTTCCTTTAAGTTCCTGCCGGTATACAAATATCTTGTGAGCGACTTGTGAAACCTTTTCCTTGAGTCGTGGCTCCTCAAATTCGGGATCCACTCCATCTTTGATGAGTGGGTCTTACTCCTTGTCTTCATTCGCTTCATCTGAAGACTCGAGGACTGGTTATTTTCTTTTGTTGGCGACTCACACGAATGTTAATGTGTTAACTGGTTCTTCTACTATGAAAAATGTTGTAAGGTATAATGACACTTCTCTTTGTTCTTCTATTTCTCCTTCTATTAAAGGTTCAATGGATCTTTATGTTGTACCTTGGCCAAAGTCAGTATAGGGTATACGGTATTCGACTGCTTCGCCAAATCAATGAAAAGTTCAAGAATATTGGGATAAAAGTCCAACTCTTGTGCATTCCCTCTTGTGCCTTGCATATACCATATTTTTGTGCAGACGAGGCAGAGTTCGATGTGTGCTTTGTGGGATAGGAAATGATGAGCGTACTGCAGTACTCTCCATCGTGTACATCTATTTTTTTATATCTTGGAAACAATGTTCAACATAATTTTTTGCTTTGTTTAAATTAAATGACGACCCTTTTCCTATAAATATCTGAAAGTTTCTCATAAGAGTTTGGTGAGTACTGGAGAAATTTGTTTCAATGACAAGAGTAATTTTCGCCATTACTATCCATATTAGTAATGATGGAAATCTAATGGTGTGCGCAGAGTCCTAGTGTTTGATGGACAATCTACCAAGAGCGGACTCGAGGCCTGATCTCCCTAGCTTAATGTAAGACTAGAACAAATAGGACAGAATATAGAATACTTTCCTAGATCTAATTAGAGATTAAGTAGATAGATGCTTTACCTTTCAGATCACTGATCCTTTCTCCTTGATGTTTGTTCCAAGCTTTGATTTTCATCAGATCTCAGCTGCAAAACCTGTCAAAACACATAGAACAAGACAAGTAGTAAAATGCATCTAAACAATAACAGATCTAAGTAAGCAGTTAAGTAGGAAAAATACACAAACATCACCAATGCAATGAGATTTGGTGGAAAGCATTTATATTACTGTATAAAAAGGGAAAGTACATAGAAGGAAGTGATGCTCTTTTATCCAAATAACTGACATCGTTGCAGGCTGCATTAGGACAACCTGCAACGTCGCAGGTTTCACAAGGGTGAATTGTGATGACCTATAAAAATGGGTCAGTTAAGCCCTCCAGTCATGGGAAACTTTAGGGATGTTTACACCGAGTCTCAGGGTAGCAAGATTTAGGTGTAACACCTGGCACCTTGCACAAATTTATTTTACTAATTGAGCTAAATGGTTGGCCCAATTAAAAATTCTTGCATCATCCATGACTTGCTTTACTGCTTCCAACATATCCAGCCTCATGTTGGATGACCAACTTGAGCTTGTTAAGCATAGTGAAATGATAATGGTATCCCACTTGTAGTTTTCATATTGAACTTTGATGATTATTAACCCTTTTGAATTTTTCCTAGCAGCTGACCCTGTGAACTCCTCAACTAAGGGTAGTGGTTGTTGGTGTTTGGAACTATTGGTCCTTTTCTTGAAAATCCTATAATTGCACCAATGAGTGAATCTATAATAGGGATGGACTCATCTATCCTTATGTTTACGTTGTGGTATCTGCTAACAAGGAATTTTGCAATGGTTTCCTTTAAATTGTCAAATGATGCTAATAAGGGTACATTCAAGTATCCTCGAATCATTTCTATGGGGATATTCTGAGCAAGTTCTATCCATTTATTGTCTTTAATTTCCCATGTCCTGAATTCTACGTAGTACTTTCCCCAATTAGCTTCATCGAGATTTGCTTTTTTAATTCTGTATATTTTGGCTTCTAGAGGGGTCATGGCAGCTTCTTCTTGCAGCATTTTGGACTTCGATTATGTGGCTTTGGACCTAATACCTGCAGAGGATTTATTCGGTGCCATGGCTATTTTTTCGACGTGCAAGGTCAGCAAAGAGTCTGTGACTCAGGGAACTGCTCGCTCTTGTTTGAACTATGAGTTGAAATACAAGCATGAGTCTTCGAGTGAATTTATAGGTGCGACAATCTACATTGCTTTGGAGCAGGTAGGTGAGCACATTAAATTCAAATTTTGTGAGTTACAACTCACTCGCACGCTTGGTGAAGCTTCCAAGGAATTTTTCTCCGCACATTGATCATCATACTTGGTTGCGTCTCTTGAAATTCTCGTCAGTCTTTTGGTCTATGTCTCATGTCTTCCATCTTTGATAGCCTAGGTGATAGCTTGGTCGGTCATTTACATAAGTGCTTATGTGAATCTTTTTTCTTTGAGTCGTCACTATACACAAATTGTCTACTTCATGAGTGATGTCTCTCCTAATTTTCTTCCTTTGCCTCTTCTACCCAGTTATACCTCGTGCTTGTTGAATTGAACCCACTCTGCCAAGGAAATCCATGTCTTAGTATTTTATTTTATACATTTTTCTAGGTTAGTAGTGTAACTATTTTTTAATTATAACTGATGAGTCCATGATATAGGTATTCCATAGACTCCATTATGCCACACATAAGAGAAGAAATGATAAGAAAAGCACTCCTTTCTGTAGGGAATAATGCAATTTGAGTGATAATTAAACAAAGTGATTTAGTAATTATATTTTCTTGTGTTTTAGCATCTTTGATTTACTAATCATGTGAATAAAGCCATGTGTGGACATAGCGCAGGTAAACAGGAAGAATGGCAATGCCGAGCTCCAAATTGAAGATCACAAAAGATGAAATGCTCTTGTTTTCCCTAATTTGTAGGAAAGAATCCCCTAAATTTGGGATCATGATTTCCAATGTTAAACTAGGGTAGAAGTTTGTAATAAGTATAGATACCTGAGTAGCAGGGGGTCTAACACACATCTTTGGAAACAATCTTTTGCATTTTTCAGTTTGGATACTCAGTTTACAATTTCTACAACTATGATGGAACTTATGAATTTATAATGAAGAACCATCGTTACTTTCAATCTGTGAGTTTATAAGTTTTATCCTCCTTCTGTGATGTGCATTGAGGAGGGATCCCTCAGTGTGTAGCTTAGGAGTTCTGCACTTTGTTTCCTATATTTTTATGCATTCTGCTATTTATTTTCTAGGATAAATGCGTGTGGATTAATTTAAGTACTTATTTGATACCATATTTCATCTTTGTGCATAAGTGTTTTTCTTCTGTAGTTCTGTAATACTGCGTCTGTAGTTTTGATACACAACATCCGTAGTCCTATAGCCATCATCCGTGCATGTGATTTCCAGATTTACATTTCTAGCTTTGATATGGTATTCTTAGACTAGATCAGATTCATACTCTTGTACTCTTGAAATGATGACTCTTTGATTCCAGTTAGATAGATCTATGTTTCCATTAAATTAGATTCATGCTTCTTGGATAGAAATCACTTTGGATTTCATAAACTAGGTTGAAAATGGTTTAAATTTCTTGCTTTCATAGAATAACATTTCCTGCTTTCCTAGATTAAGTGAATGCTTTCTTAGATTAAGTTTCCTGCTTAATTTCATAGAATAACATTTCTTGCTTTCCTAGATTAAGTGAATGCTTTCTTAGATTAAATTTCCTGTCTTCATAGAATAATATATCCTGCTTTCCTAGATTAAGTGAGTGCTTTCTTATATTAAGTTTCCTGCTTTCATAGAACTACATTTTCTGCTTTCCTAGATTAAGTGAGTGCTTTCTTAGATTAAATTTCTTGATTTCATAGAATATCCCTTAGAATACATCGAACACTTAACGACAAATATTATCTAATAGTGCACATATAGTGCTGAGTTCCTATGAATTTTGTATGTTCCCTGGTCGATATTTAAAGTACACTTCTGGTACATATACCTGTAAAAAGGTAAACATTCCTGAATCCCATCAATAACTAAAATTAATTAACTTTCCCTAACTCTATCAAACTTGGGCCACGGCGTTTGACTAGTGATGATACAATCACTAGTTGGCGTCATGCATTCTTCAAAGTCGGTAACATTTTAGTCATGCCCCAATCACAACCTTTTTGAAGACACGACCCTGCAGCATTTGTTGGAATCGATTTAATACTGATAGGGGGGTGAATCAGTATTAGCGCAGTTATCAACAATTTTTACCTTCTTTAACAGATTATTCTTAACTTAATATTGATGATTAATTATGCAATCAATATAAACAAAATCATTCATCCATATATGCATCAAGACAAAGAACACATAACACATGAATTTTGACCTAGAAATCCAATGGGGAGAAAACCACATAATGCTTCTTTTATAGTAGAGAAAGAATACATTCAAGGAAGCACCAACTTCATGTATTTACCAGGACCAAGTAGAAGGAGGCAACGACCCCCTGGTTTGACATGGTCCAACCTGAACGAAGCACTGATTCCCTGTGTTTCTCCAGCACCAAATGGAAGGAGGATACAACCCCCTTTCTCCTTTCCCCGTCCTACTGCCTAGATATCCAAAATGTAATTTTGACTTATTGAGCTTTTGACTTGCGCACAAATATGATCTTCTGATATTAGTTTTCTTGTGCACTATCTTCTAATGCAGACAATTCACTATCACTTTGCTGCATACATCACTTGACTTCTCATTCCTCTCAATTCTGCACTTCTACCGATGTCTTACTTCATGTACTGTGTGGTTGTTGATTCTGTAGTCTACGCCAAGATATGCTTCTCTCTATCTGCTACTGCGCAACTGCACACACCAACTGATACTGTGCCTTCACTTGATAGTTTGTTGCTCTGAGATACTGCACCAATAACATACAGAATTGCTCACTTATTGATGTGCCCGTTCTGTTTAAGTGCCAGAGTCTTTTAGACAATCTGCGATGTCCTATGCATCAAATGATTCATCCGTTCATTTTAACACACTTGTCTCAGATCATCTACATCATGACGCAATCACTAGATCCTGTTGTTTTTCTATCATCACACATCATATGATATTCTCAACTTCGCACACTTTCACTTCTTCTTATATGCATCGGCTAGATATCTGTGCATCATCTGATATATTTCAGTTCTATCTCTGTGCTTCTATATTTACAATGTTTGTGACTATCGACGTGCTGATGGTAATATTGTCATTCAACACATCAAGCACTTGCGCATACTTTAGTGAATTTATTCCTTTTAGTTCTTGTGCATCCTTCACATATCTACAACATCTTTCTGCACACCATCAGTACTTCATTTTGCTGCATGTGCGCACTTGGCTCCTCGCCAGATCATTATGTTCTGCCCTCGAGCCCTTTTATGCCCCAAATATCAAACTGAAACTTCTACTTGAAGCTCTTATGCTCTCGCCATCAAGATTGCATCAACTCTCCAACTTGCATCTCTATTTATACATGTCCTGCACGGATTGTATGTACACAAGTTGGTTGTGGCATCCCTTCTTCCATACTTCAAGGATTGTGCATATGCCACACATCAACTTCTATGCTATCGATGTGTCATCCTTTGTGTGTCTTGTGCCTTCATGGTCCAAAAATTAGTGGGACTTTACACCTTGGTGGTGTACACTTGCACTTTTGATGTACAATTGATTTGATGTACATCCGCTTCCTTACTCTTCAAATTGGCGAGTCTTTGACCTTTGTTGTGTCTTTGTATATGGAATTTTCTCATAGAATAACTTCAACCATTGTACACTTCTTGGATCTTGTGCACCCTTTACAACTGAAATCATCTTCTGATTCAACAAAACTTGCGCGCTTTCAATATTGTCCAACCATAGGGTATTTCTTACAGCTTGCACACTCCCAATATTTGACCAAGCAATGCTTGTGCATTCCAGAGTTATCTTTCAACATGATTGCACACTTGTATCTTTGCTTAACCAACTCCTTGGATTGCTTGTGCACATGTACCTTTGTCCTACCAATTCTTTGGATGTTACCTTGAGTGAGTATGACTTAGTGGACTTGACTTCTGCGAAGGTACTACATGTAGTAGGATACATTATTTCATATACCTTCCTTATGTGCTTCTTCACACTCAATATGCATGATGTATCCTTCTATGTACTTCTTCAAGCTCATAATGCATGATGTATCCTTGGACACACATCATCGAATTGGATGCAACATATATACTTTTCAAACTGGCATCCATATCTATCACCTTCACCATATTGCGCAGATACTTCTTCAAAGTGGTTTCCATATACTTCTTCACACTGTTGTAGGAATGTTGTATCCACTTTGACATCAGTTGACTTCAATGACTCAGTATGAATCAGTTGAAATCCTCTTTGACATTAGTTGACATCAATGATAACCAAATTTCAACAATATCCCCCTTTGGCATTGATGTCGACACCTTATGAAGTTTTGTATGATCTTGTTTGAACTGTATGCTTCATATGTACCTTGTCATAGTGCTCCCCCCGAGTTATTTGGGGTGTTGTGCTCTTTGCTGTCAGTTCTTCGCCTACGTTTGCGCAGACCATGCTTATTTTTGTTACTTCAATGTAGACCACATAGATGGTCTACTTCACACTCTTTCACATCTGTTGTATACTTCATGCTCTTTCACATTTGCTATCTTCTTGTTGTTTCTTCAATGATAATCATGCTGATTCTTTTTCTACATTCATTACTTGCACAAATAGCTTCATGCATTATACTTCAGTTCTATCAGCTTCATGCATCTCTCCTAGCTTCATCCTCATGCCTTGGCTTCATGTATTTCTGCTCACTTCAGCTTCATGTCTGTCAGCTTCAAGTAATTCTCCCCCTTTGACATCAATGGCAAAGAGGTGCCATTACTTGCGCAATGTATGCTCACTTGTTTGTTTTGCGTTGGCCTCAACCTCAACTGTCTTCAGGGATGAATCCCCCTGACTTCATGCTTCATTTCTTTGTTGTGATTCTGCACTGATGTCCTTTCATAATTATATTTGATTGATTTCTTGATGCATGTATGATCTCTTCATCTTGATCTCCTGTTTCTGTTATAACACACCATTATATTGTGCGCAATGATCCATACATACATCCTTTCACGCCAACTACACAATGCCAATTATTGTAGGATTTATGCCTCTTTATTTTGGTTCTCATTATGTTTTGGATTGAGAACCACACCCAATTTTTTCCTGAGATATTTAAATATACTTCATGGAAGAGGTTTCCTAAATATATCCGTGATTTGTTCCTTAGTATCAACATATTCCAGTTTGACAACATTACCCACTACTTTCTCTCTCACAAAATGATATTTGATGGGAATGTGCTTAGTTTTCAAGTGCATCACATGATTCTTGGAGATATTGGCTGCTCTTGTGTTGTCGCATAATATTTGTATCAGCTGACCTATATTTACTTGCATATCTTTCAAGGTTTGTTTCATCCATAATACTTGTGAACAACATGAAGCTGTTGCAATATATTCGTCTTCTGCTGTGGATAATGCAACTGATGGTTTTTTTTTGCTGATCCACGATACAAGACAATTTCCCAAGAAAAACGCAGCTCCACTAACTTCTCCTATCATCTATAATTCCTACCCAGTCTGCATCAGTCACATATGCTACTAGGTCTAAGTTTTTGCTTCATGGATACCATAAGCCAAGATTCATGGTTCCTTTCAAATACCTGAAAATTCTCTTGACTGCTTGAACGTGTGTTTCCTTGGGTGCTTCCTGAAATCTTGCAACAAGTCCAATGGCCTGCATGATATCTGGTCTTGAGGAAGTGACATATAGCATACTACTAATCATAGATATGTAAATCCTTTGATCAAATTCCTTTGCCTCATCTTCTTTACTCAATTTCCACCTTGTAACCATAGGGGTACAAATTGGCTTGGAATCTTCCATGTTGAATTTCTTTAGCATCTCATTTACATATTTAGATTAACAGATGAAAATACCATCATTTAATTGAGATATCTGTAATCCAAGAAAGAAGGACAATTCCCCGAGAATGGACATTTTAAATTCTTTTTGCATGTTTTTGGAGAATTGCTGACTCATTATATCATCATTACTTCCAAAAATGATGTCATCAACATATACTTCTACGACTATCATCTTTTCATTTTCAATATTTATGTAGAGATTGTTGTCTACACTACCACTTATGAAACCTTGATGTTGCAGATATTTGTCCAACCTTGAATACTAGGCCCTGAGATCTTGTTTAAGTCCATATAGTGCTTTATTCAGTTTGAAAACATAATCTTTACTTCCTCAGAGTGAAAATCCATCTAGTTGTTCAATGCATACTTATTCTTCAAGGTCTCCATTTAGAAAAGATGATTTTACATCCATCTGATATACTTTAACATCTTTTGTACATGCATAGGCCATGAACAGTCTGATTGCTTCCATTCGCGCTACTGGAGCAAAATTTTCTTCAAAGTCTATTCCCTCGATTTGCACATATCCTTTGCATACCAATCTTGCCTGATTTATGGCAACTTTTCCTTCTTCATTTAGTTTGTTTCTGAATACCCACTTTTTTCCAATAACATTCTTATTCTTAGGTCTTGTAACAAGTTCCCAGGTTTCGTTCTTATTAATTTGATCTAATTCCTCTTTCATGGCCTTGATCCAACCTTCATCAACTTTGGATTGTTCAATTCCTTCCAGTTCTGTTTGAGACAGTAATAAGAAATGCACTTTTTTATTTGGATTGCTCAGACTCCTTGTTCTTACACTAGCATCTTTATCTCCGATAATCAAATTTTTTGAATGATTTTTTTGGACCATATTTGGAGGGGCCCTTTGTATTTGGTCTTCCTTCTTCTAATTCGAGCTGATATACTTCCTCCTATGGAACATCTTGATTTTCTTCATACAACTGTTCTTGCAAGAGTAAATCATGTTCTTCTCCAATTCTTCTATGAGTCAATACTTCATCAACTTTCACTTCAGAACTTTCAACTATCTTTTGAGTCGCAAATTATAGCACTTGTAGGATTTGCTCTGAGAGTAATAACCAAGGAAAAATCCTTCATCTAATATGGAATCAAATTTCCCAAGTGAATCATCATTTTTTTGATGTAGCATTTGCTTCCAAATATTCTGAAATGCTTAACTGTAGCTGGTATTCCTTTCCATAGTTCATATGGTGTTGAACAACTGTTCGTTCTAATCAAACATCTGTTGAGAATGTGGACAACTGTATGAGTGGCATGTGTCCAAAACTTATCTGATATCTTTGATTCGTTTAACATTGTCTTGGCCATCTCTTGAATAGTTCTGTTTTTTCTTTCTACCACCCCATTTTGATGTGGTGTTTTGGCTGCTGAAAATTGTCTTCTAATTCCATGTTTGTCACAATAGTTATCAAACTTGTTTGATGTATATTCTCCTACATTATTAGACCTTAAGAATTTCATTCTTAAATTGGTTTCGTTCTCAACCACTTATTTAGAGGTTTTGAAGCATTCGATTTTTTTTTAATTTTTCCTTAAGAAAGAACACCCACTTCATTCTAGTGAAGTAATCAATGAACATAAGGAAATATGCTTCACCATTCATTCCTCTGGTTCTCATTGGACCGCATAGATCTGAATGAGCCAATTGCAAGGGTTTCAAAGTAGTGTACTCTTTTTGTTGGGTTCTTAATTCTTGCTTGTTTCCCATGAAGACAATGTTTGCAGAATCAGTTTGATGGTTTAGTAATTCTTGGAATGTCCCTTACTACGTTTTTTCCACTGATCCTGACCAAATTGTCAAATTTGATGTGTCCCAATATTCTATGCCAGAGCCAACTTTCATTAGTTTGTCCCATGCAACATTTTTCTTCTCTTTCCTCATCAAGAAAACATTCTTAGGTGTTCTGGACGTTGTTTCCACAGATCTGCCTATATCCTTGTTTTTTATTTTGCATTTTTCTGAGTCAAAAGTGAGAGTGTGTTCTTGGTCTCACATCTGACTAATACTTAAAAGATTTTGTTTCATTTTCTCGACTAACATAACATTTTCTGCCTTTGTCCTCTTGTTTCCTAGGCTTTCCAAGCCCTTACCTAGAATTTTGGCTGAGCCGTTATACCCCAAAAAAATGCTTCCTCCCTTATCTTCTCTAAACTTTAGAAAGGTATTTTTATGTCCTATCATATGATTGAATCATCTGTTGTCTATATACCATTTCCCCCTTTTATTTTTTGCATGTAAGGCTAGGCTTCATGCTTCCTGATGAGCTTGATCCTTCTGGTCTTCAACTGTCTTAGTGGATTGTGCAGGTTGCTTCTTTTTTTCGCAGTCCCAACTATCATGTTTCGAGGTTTCACAACATTCGTCTTTTGAGCTTGAAGTACTGAAGGGATTGGAATCTTCATTCAAGACTACATATGGGTTTCTGAGGAAGCTTGGTTTAGGCTCATATGATTGCACAAACCATTCTTCCTGGCATACACTAATGCACGAGCTCTACAATTTATTGCTTCATGACCAAAATTGTGACAGTAATAGCAATTTCCCAAGAAAATACTTTGGTACATGATAGGATAGAAACTCCGAAGCTGCGCAAGCTTGTTCTCTGAAAGATTTGGCCTTCTATGTTATCTCTCAAATTTCTTATTTGTTCTTAACAGTGGAGTCTTGAGAGCATCTACATAGATTTCAACGAAGTATGGTTCTTTACCAATGCTATTTCCACATCTTTGTTCATTCTCTAGCTAAAATCTTAATTTTTGGAATTCGTTCCTCAGAGAGACAATTTTGGCTTCCAGACTTTCACACTTATCATCCTTCAATTTCAACTGTCTGGTGGTGTCTTCCTCCAATCTCAGAATAGATTCCTGTAGGAGCTTGCTTTTCTTCCTTGAGTTCTTTAGTTTGTCCAGAGCACTGAAAAGTTCCCCTTCAAAATCAACTTCATCCATCTGTTCATATTTTGAATCCATGTCAGCTGGGTTTTGCGCAAGGATATGTCTTCTAGATGTTAATTTGTTACCGAAGACACCTGCTCTGGTACCAATTGTTGGAATCAATTTAATACTGAGAGGGCGGTGAATCAATATTAGCATAGTTATCAACAATTTTTATTTTATTTAACAGATTAGTCTTAAATTAATCTTGCTGATTAATTATGCATCCAATATAAACAAAATCATTCATCCATATATGCATCAAGACAAAGAACACATAAAACATGAATTTTGACATGGAAACTCAATCGAGATAAAACCATAGAATGCTTCTTTTATAGTATAGAAAGAATACATTCAAGGAAGCACCAACTTCATGTATTTACCGACACCAAATGGAAGGATCCACCGACCCCCTGGTTTTACAGGCTCCAACCTGAAGGAAGCACAGACTCCCTATGTTTCTCCAACACCAACTGGAAGGAGGATACAACCCCCTTTCTCCTTTCCCCATCCTGCCACCCAGATATCCAAAATGTAATTTTGACTTATTGAACTTTCAACTCACACACACTTCTGATATTTTGATATTAGCTCTATTGTGCAATATCTTCGTATGCAGACGATTCAATGTCACTTTGCTGCATACATCACTTGACTTCTCATTCCTCTCAATTCTGCACTTCTCCTAATGTCTTACTTCATGTACCATCTGCTTGTTGATTCTACAGTCTACACCAAGATATGCTTATGTTGATCTGCTACTGCACAACTTCACTCACCAATTTATATTATGCTTTCACTTGATAGTTTGCTGCTCTACGATACTACACCAGTAATAGATGTAACTGTGCACTTACCGATGTGTCCATTCTGTTTAAGTGCCACAGTCTTTTAGACAATCTGAAATGTCCTATGCATCAAATGATTCATCCGTTTGGTTTAACGCACTTGTCTAAGATCATCTGCATCATGATGCGCTCATTGGATCTTGCTGTTGTTATGTCATCGCGCATAAGATTATCTTCTCAAATTCGTACACTTTCACTTATGCTTATATGCATCGGCTAGACATCTGAGCATCATTTAATATACTTTGGCCTTATTTCCGTGCTTCTGTCTTTACAACGTATATGACTATTGGCGTGCTGACAGTAATATTGTCATTCAAAACATCAAGCACTTGCACATACTTGAGTGTTTCTTCCTTTCAGTACTTGCACATACACCACATATATACATTATCATTATGCTCACCATCAGTACTTCATTCTACTGCATGTGCACACTCGGCTCCTCGCTAGATCATTCGGTTATGTCCTCTAGCCCTTTTATGCCCTGAATATCAAACAAAAACTTCTACTTGAATCTCTTATGCTCTCACCATCAATCTTGCATCAAATCTCCAACTTGTGTCTCTATTTATACATGTACTGCATGGATTGTATGTCCACAAGTTGGTTGTGGCATCCCTTCTTCCATACTTCATGGATTGTGCATATGCCACACGTCATCTTCTTCACTATTGATGTGTCATCCTTTGTGTGTCTTGCGCCTTCATGGTCCATAATTTAGTGGGACTTTACACCTTGGTGGTGTACACTTTCACTCTTGATGTACAATTGCTTGGATGTACGTCCGCTTCCTTACTCTTCAAATTGGTGAGTCTTTGACCTTTGCTGTACCATCCCTTGTGGGTATTGTGCACTTGATGTATTAAATATTTGCAAAATATATTCATAAACAAACTTCTTCTTGGTGGGACTTTGACCCTTGCTGCATCATTACTTGTGGGACATGTGCACTTGATGTATTGATGCTTCACGGAATCTACGCATAAACCAACTTCTACTTGGTGGGACTTTGACCCTTGCAACATCATAACTTGTGGGACTTGCACCTTTGTTGTGTCTTCGACTGTGGAATTTTCTCATTGACTAACTTAAACCATTGTACACTTCTTGGAACTTGGTGCTCCCTTTACAACTGAAAGCATCTTCTGATTTGGAAAAACTTGTGCGCTTTCAGGACTGTTCGGCCATAGGTTGTTTCATACAACTTGCACACCCCCAATATTTGACCAATCAATGCTTCTACATTCCAGACTTATCTTTGAACATGCTTGCAAATTTGTGTATTTTCTTAACCAACTCCTTGGCTTGCTTGTGCACATGTACCTTTGTCCTACCAATTCTTTGGCTGCTACCTTGAGTGAGTATGAATTGGTGGACTTGAATTCTATGCAAGTACCAAATGTAGTAGGATACATTACTTCATATACCTTCCTTATGTGTTTCTTCAAACTCGATCTGCATGATGTATCCTTCTATGTACTTATTCAATCTCATCATGCATGATGTATCCTTGGACACACATTATCAAATTGGATGCAGCATATATACTTGTCATGCTGGAATCCATATTTGTCACCTTCACCAGCTTGCGCAGATACTTCTTCAAAGTGGTTTCCATATACTTATTCACACTATTGTAGGAATGCTTTATCCACTTTGACATCAGTTGACATCAATGACTCATGCTGAATCAGTTGGCATCCTCTTTGAAATTAGTTGACATCAATGAAAACCAAGGTTCAACAACATTTTTAGTCTAACTAACCCATTAATATTGATTTCTTCGACTCTATACGTTCCCAACATCTAGTCTCATACCTCTTGGGATTCCCTTTTATCCGGATATTATATAGTAATACAAAGTCACCAATGGAGATGTCTTTATTTTTAATATTTTGGCCGTGTTAGGTTTTCTACTGCATCTTCTTAACTTCCTGGTGGTGTATAGAAATCATTCTTTCCTCTTCCAACTTTTGTAAATCAAATATTCTGTCTTGAGTCGCTTGAAGGGTGTCGATATGCAAGACTTGAGCAATAGAAGGTATTTGTTGGAAATGAAGAGGTGCGATTGCGTCTTGACCATATACTAACTAAAATGGAGTCTGACTCATCGATATTTTGTATTTTGTTCTATATTTCAATAATATTGTGTGGATTTTTTCGTCCCAGTCGTCTTTGTCAATGTTGCATATATTTATTAATCCTTTGGTGATTGTTTTGTTTAACTACTCGACTGCTCCCTTCAATTGTGGATGGTAGGATGCACTTTTGTGGTGATCTATCATGAATTCTTTGGTTAACACATCGATAGTTTTAATTCTAAAATGCGTTCCTTGATCACTAATGAGTGTTAGCAGACACTCAAATCATGTAAAGATATTTTCATAAATAAATCGGGCGGTGAATTAATTGGTGCAGGCTTTGCTTGGTTCTTCCTCGACCCATTTAGTCACATATTCTACTGCAGTAGTAATGTATCGCGCTCCTATCTGGCGACCGGGATTTGGAAACGGTCCGACAAAATCAATTGCCCGAATTTCAAATGCAAGGCTGGGGTTTACATATAGTAACAATATTTTGTATCATCTCAATATTCAACCCATTCTTTGACATTTATTGCATTTATTTACATATGATCTGCAGTCCTTATGGAGTGATGGCTAGGAAAATATGCACAGAGGCAAGAATTTAAGACACTTCTCCTTAATAATCATTTGGACATCCAAGAGTGAAAATCATTGATTGAACACTGAAAGCAAGCATCTTACCTGCCATGTGTCACCGAGACAAACCCCATCTGAAGATATTACCGCGCCTTGCACATCTGGTAGGGCGCGATAATTAGGGTTACCGCATTATGCTCTTACCCTAGGGTGCGGTACTACTGCGTTATGCTCAGGTCTAGGGGCGCGGTAATCCAATTTTATCCTTTTGCCTTAGATTTTGGGATCTTGATTTTTGAGAGGTATCTTTGGGATTGCCAGCTTCCATGCGATCTCAACTCCTATCCCTGTTTGGTGGGTTTGATCCACTAAATACTCCATATATCCATATTATTCTCTTGTTGGTTAACTCTCCCATATGCTATAAGAGTGATGCCTTCCATGAGCCAAAGGAGGACTTTTGGAGCATCAAACCTATGGTCATAAACCTTTTGCAAAGATAGCTAGAGGTAGAAGAACTTGGAGCTGGAGTTGGCTTGGACATCAAGCAACTATTTTGTAAGCACTCTTGAGTTCTCAATAAAATATAACTTGTCTTGTTTCCCTATTTATGTATATTGATCATGATTCATTTACATAAACTGTATTCAGTAGAATATAGATCTAACTTGTGATTCAATTATTTGGGAGATATTGTGTACTTGTTTGTTGTTTTGATCCTCACAGGTTCATTGCGAGGACTTCAGGATCAAAGAATTGATTGGACAAACATCAGAACAGAAGGTCAGTTGTCTTCTTTCTCATATTTCAGATATTAAAGTTAAAAACACTAGTTTAAGATCTAGGGAATGAGGTAGCATTTGTTTCCTTTTTGTCTTAGTTTAGAGTTGATTTATACCTCTCTGACCTAAGAGAGTTTCTCTTTATCCGTAGGGAGAAATATCTGTAACAGTATGCGTCAAAATTTGACATGGTTAGACTAGACACATGCCTTGACGGTATGCAAGGGTCTCAAGATTGAATGATATTGCCTCACATCCTCGCATACTATTTGAGATCATCCACATTTGCATCAACATTCATCATGCAGTCTCATTTTCATCATTCATCACAATGCCCATCTATAGAATCTTTGTGGAAACTCTTTCGAAATGTCATGGAACATATTTGACCAACATACCCAACACCAATGTCATCCATCGATGCCACACAGTGACGAGTGGATGGGGAGAATGTTGAAATTTCTTCAAACTGTGCCTATATGCATCAAAATTAGACATGGTTAGAGTAGAAATATGCCTTGATGGTATGCGAGGGTTTCAAGACTCAAGGATTCCTGATGTCCTCACATAATATTTGATATCAACCATGTTTGCATCAATGTTCATCATGAATTCTCATTGCCATCATTCCTCATTCCCATCTATAGAATATTTGTCAAAATTCTCTTGAAATGTCATTGAAAGTATTCCAACATGCCCATTACCAATGTCATCCACCGACACTGCACAATGAGCAGTGGATGGGGCCAACGTTGAAATTTATTCAAAATGTTCCTATATGCATCAAAATTATACATGGTTATACTAGACACATGCCTTGACGGTATGCCAGGGTTTCAAGACTCAAGCTGGATGCATGGCGTCCCTACATAATCTTTGAGATTGTCCATGTTTGTATCAACGCTCATCATGCAGTCTCATTGTCATCATTCTTCATTCCCATCTATGGAATCTTTTTCGAAACTCTCTTTAAATGTCATGGAATGTCTTCCAACACGCCCATCACCAATGTCATCCACCGACATCGCACAAAGAGCAGTGAATGGGGCCAACGTTGAAATTTATTCATATTGTTCCTGTATGTGTCAAAATTTGACATGGTTAGACAATACACATGCCTTGACGGTATGCCAGGGTTTCAAAACTCAAGATGGATGCCTGACATCCCTACCTAATATTTGAGATTGTCCATGTTTACATCAACGCTCATCATGTAGTCTCATTGTCATCATTCTTCATTCCTATATATGGAATCTTTGTCGAAACTCTCTTGAAATGTCATGGAATATATTCCAACACACCCATCACCAATGCCATCCACCGACATTGCACGATGAGCAGAGAACGGGGCCAATGTTGAAATTTCTGCATACTGTTCCTATATGCGTCAAAATTTGACATGGTTAGACTGGACACATTCCTTGACGGTATGTGATGGTTTCAAGACTCAAGTATGCTTGACATCCTTGCATAATATTTGAGATCATCCAGGTTTGCATGAACGTTCATCATGCAGTCTCATAGTCATCATTTGTCATTCCCATATATGTAATCTTCATCGAAACTCTCTTCAAATGTCATGGAACATATTCCAACACGCCCATCACTAATGTCATCCACTGACGTCGCACAATGAGCAATGAATGGGGCCAATGTTGAAATTTCTTCATGTTGTTCTTGTATACGTCGAAATTTGACATGGTTAGACTAGAAACATGCCTTGACAGTATGTGAGGGTTTCAAGACTCAAGGATGCCTGAAATCCTCACATAATCAACTTTGATACCATCCACGTTTGCATCAACGTTCATCATGTAGTCTCATTATCATCATTTCTCATTCCCATCTATGGAATCTTCATCTAAATTCGTTTGAAATGTCATGGAACGTCTTCCAACATGACCATCCCCAATGTCATCCACTGAAGCCGCATGGTGAGTAGTGAATGGGGCCAATGTTGAAATTTATTCAAATTGTGCCTATATGCATCGAAATATGACATGGTTAGACGAGACACATGCCTTGATAGTATGCAAGGTTTCAAGACTCAAGGATGCCTGACGTCCGCGCATAATCTTCGACATCGTCCATGTTTGCCTGAACCTTCATTATGCGGTCTCATTTTCATCATTCATTATTCCCATCTACATAATCTTGGTCAGAAATCTCTTGAAATGTCATGGAATGTCTTCCAACACTCCCATCTACAATGTCAACAACCAACTCGACATAGTGAGCAATGAATGGGGCCAACGTTGAAATTTCTTCAAAATGTGACTGTATGTGTTGAAATTTTACATTGTTAGACTAGAAGAATGCATTGACAGTATGCAAGGGTTTTAAGACTCAGAGAAATCATTGAGATTGAATATTCATGTTTTTGTATGAAATAGGAAACTAAAATTGAGCTTTAATTTATTAAATTTTCACCTAATTCTAGGTGATTAAATCTTTTATTTTGTTTAATTATTTTATGTTTAGTTCTTAATAAAACATAATGAAAAATTATGTCCAACATTAAAATGAAAACAATATAATGAAATAATGTAGTTAACAAAGTTTCTTATTCAAATCATTGTGAGATGCGTGCATTAATATTTTATTAACTTTTGTGTCTTCACGAACATATGTTGATACCAAATGAATGGAAGAAGCATCCAAGTAATCCTAATTTTTTCTACCAATAATTCACACCATATCTTAAACACTTTAAGGATATTGCAATAGGTAATTTGTATTGACACAAATAATACTGAAGAATTTCAAAGTTTAGGCGATAAGAATCATCATTTTTTAAACATGGATTACAAATAATTTTGAAAATTTAGAAGTCTTGGTCATTAACATCATTTTCTGCAACAATGTCATCTAGTGTATCATTGTCAATGTCCATATGATATTTCCAGTAGTTAATATTATCATCATCCTCATATTGACCTGCATCATCTTCATCATCATTGAAATTTGACTGTATACCATCCATATTGTTTCGAGATGTATTTGGATCATCATTTTCTATACAATCCATATTGTTGTCTTCCATAACATCATCTAACTATGGATTATTGTCTTCTTGTGCTTGAACATAACCATCTTCAACATCATCATGGATGTCTAACCATGAGTAGTGAATGGGGCCAATGTTGAAATTTATTCAAAATGTGACTGTATGTGTTGAAAATTTACACAGTTAGACTAGGAGAATGCATTGACGGTATGGGAGGGATTTAAGACTCAGGAAATCATTGAGATTGAATATTCATGTTTTTATATGAAATAGGAAACTAAAATTGAGCTTTAATTTATTAAATTTTCACCTAATTCTAGGTGATAATAATCTTTTATCTTGTTTAATTATTTTATGTTTAGCTCTTTAGCATCATCATGGATGTCTAACCATGAGCAGTGAATGGGGCCAAAATTGAAATTTCTTCAAAATGTGACTGTATGTGTTGAAGTTTTAAACTAGGAGAATGCATTGACGGTATGGGAGGGTTTTAAGACTCAAGGAAATCATTGAGATTGAATATTCATGTTTTCATATGAAATAGGAAACTAAAATTGAGCTTTAATTTATTAAAATTTCACCTATTTCTAGGTGATTAAAATCTTTTATCTTATTTAATTATTTTATATTTAGTTCTTAATAAAACATAATAAAAAATTATGTCCAACATTAAAATGCAAAAAATATAATGAAATAATGAAGTTAGCAAAGTTTCTTATTCAAATCATTGTGAGATACATGCATTAATATTTTATTAACTTTTGTGTCTTCATGAATATATGTTGATACAAAATGAATGGAAGAAGCATCCAAGTAATACTAATTTTTTTCTGCCAAAAATTCTACCATATCTTAAACACTTTAAGGATATTGCAATAGGTAATTTGTATTGACACAAATAATGTTGAAGCATTTCAAAGTTTAGGCGATAAGAATCACCATTTTTTAAACATGGATTACAAATAATTCTGAAAATTTAGAATTCTTGGTCATTAACATCATTGTCTCCAACAATTTAATCTAGTGTATCATTGCCAATGTCCATATGACATTTCAAGTAGTTAATATTATCATCATCCTCATATTGACCTGCATCATCTTCATCATCATTGAAATTTGACTGTAGACCATCCATATTGTTACAATATGTATCTAGATCATCATTTTCTACACCATCCATATTGTTGTCTTCCATATCATCATCTAAATTTAGATTGTTGTCTTCTTGTGCCTTAACATAACTATCTTCAGCATCATCATGGATGTCAATTTCTTCGATGTTCTCTAATCCCTCTCTCTCATTTTTTTTGCCATCATTGTTATGCTCAGTATCCACTAATGCATCGTCAAATACATGCCTTAATCTTGGATCATAATGTATGACAAACATCCATTTCAGGTCCAAAATATCTTCATAGAAAAATACCTGCACATGAACGAGTACATACATATATTAGACGTATGTTATAACAATTTTATTGATTAATAAAAACATGTATATACTCACAATAAACAATGTAGTGACATATTATTGATCACTACTACTTCTTGTTTGAGTTAAAGAAATACCTTCTCATAGTGAATTGGTAGACCATAAGGCTCCTTATCTTCCAGTAGGAACCTTGAGGAATCTATAGAAAACAACCCACTATGGGTACCATGTCTTTATGTCCTATCAAATGCTTCATACCATCTACACTTAAAAATACAACATTTAAAAGAGTTGTAATCCAACTCAATAATTTCTTATATTTTCCCAACATATTGTAGATTTCCTTCAATAATATTCTTATCTTTTGAGCTTGATCGACTGGATTGTTTGAATTCAACCATGATGCCAAAATCGAAGGATCATCTCTTTACATCTACACGTTCTACACGTTAATTTCAAACATATGCCCACATTTACGAATATTTCCTTGCTTGTGAAAGGACATTTATTTTGGTTAAAAAAAATATAATGATGAATATTAAAATAGTTAATAGTGTCAAAACTGTATGGAAACAACATTTTGTAAAATTCCAATTGTACATTTCTTTCACATCCTCAAGACATGTTGGTTTCATCTTCTGTTATGTTTGAATCTATACCCGTATCTTCTATTTGATTTTGAATTTTTTTAGTAACCCATTCTACTGTGCAATATTTTCCCCATTCCCCTTGCAAATCAATAGGAAATGGGGTATTCCTTGGGTTCAATCTCTTAAATTGTCTCTTGCTTCCAACACTTCTCTCTTTTTATCATACAAATCAATCTATTTGTTCATAAATTCCATGTGGTACATAATGAACTTGTCGAGTATAGCACTTTTGTCTACACCTATTACATGTCAACATGCTTATTTCAAACTCCAAAGGCCATTTTGTTAATTTGACAAATAAATTATAGAGTAAATTAATGATTGCAATAAAATCAACCACAATGATAATGAGTTTACTTACTAATTTCTACTTGAACACCATTAGATTGTGGCTTTTCTCCATCTTTAATATCTGATGCTCATTCTTCTTCCCGGAAGCATGGGCCATCTTCAAAATACTTACCAAGGAATTCACATAGGAAGATAAATGCTTCATTCAATACATACCCTTCAGCCATGCAACCCTCTGGACGTGCCTTTTGTCGGACATATCTTTTTAGAGTTTTCATATAGCTCTCAAAGAAAAACATCCACCTCCTTGATACGACACCCACCAATTCAATGTCTTCAAGTAGGTGTATAAGTAAATGGACTTGTAGGTCCATGAATCTTGTAGGGAGATCCTCCTCAAATACACATACAATTTTGGCAATTTCCTTATTCCATTTTGGCAGTTAGCATTCATGGATCTCCTTGGATGTCACCCACCTAATATAAGAATAGTAAATTAGTATTAACCTTTAGGCAAAAATTAAAATGAAATACAATATCTCTATGTCTCTCACACATGAACATTCCTTACCACATACCCTGAAAATACTGACAATTGACTTATGGCACTCCTCAAGTCAATGGTAAGACAAGAATCCCCCCTAATTTCCAATGGCATGATATGTTGTCAAACACATATATCAAAGGCCATTAGTTTTTTTTTCACACAATAGAATATCATAATATATTTAGTACCTAATGAATTTTACCAATAAAAGTTAAATGATGATATATAATACCTTCATAAAATTATGGAAATCATGTGTTTTAAATCCCGTGATATGTCCATCAACTATAAAAGCATTATGCAATGATGACCCATAGCCAGTAGGTGTCCTTATTGAACGCATGACATTTTTAGTAGGTCTATCTCTTTCTTTTTCAAAACCCATGGAGCTTCTGCATATGTTTCACTTTCCCTGTTTGGCCACAAATGTTTTCTATCAAATTTGGTACATGAAAGAACAATATCTTTCCTTGAAGACAATGTGTCCTTATCTTTGCTTTATATATATATAAATATTGAATCTGTGACATTTTTTAAGATGTGCATAGGATCTAATAGGTGAGATATTAATAGATCCTTCCAGTAAGGGAGCTCATAAAATATGGATTTCCTTTTCATCCCTTCTAGCATCTTAATTACAACTTGTTCTAGTTTTTCAATATAATCACCCCCATCAAAAAAATCCTGCCAAGCTTTCAGTTTAGCATCTTCATACTTCTTAAGCCAATCAATTGGACCCATAATCATGGGAGGGCCTCTATTTTCAACTTTTCCATCAAATTGATTCTTATGGCGGTTTCTAAACCTATGATTTGGTGGTAGAAAAACCCTGTTGTTTGCGTAAATAAACTTATGTAGATATTTAGAATACCCTCTTGAAATTGTTCTGCACATCTTGGACATGCAAATTTCCACTTTGTTTGAAGCCTTGTAGTTGAATAAGTAATGGAAATAACATCAAAATAATATTATAAAATTAAGTATGAAAGTATCAACGAAAATAAAACATTAGTGTAAATACATAAATATTTTATCTTACCAAAACAAGCACCAAGTCCTGGGAAATCATGGATAGCACAACATAGCACACCATAGCACACCATACAACATGAAGGACCTGCTTGATGGAGTACGTGAAATGTCATACATTGTTATTCCTTTCCATAGCAGTTGCATCTCATCAATAAAAGGCGCAAGTTAAAAATCCATGTTTTTAACTCGATGCTTTCTTGGATTAATGAGACTTGGCATAAGGTGATCCTTTCTAACAATCATCCATGGGGGAATATTGTATACTATCAATCCAACTAGCCAAATAGTACTATTTGTTCTCATGGAAGAGAATGGAAAAACTCCATCTATTGAAATCCCAAACCTGATACTATGGGGGTCTTTGAATTTTCTTAGCCATTTTTCCTCTATGTGTTTCAATGCTTTGCAGTCGGTCGGAATTTGCATGAATCCATTTTTACTCTTGTTCTTTACATGCCAGCCCATAAATTGTGCAAGTGAATTGCAAAGAAACAATCGTTGAAGTCTAAGTATAATTGGCATGTGCCGTAAAACCTTAGTTGGTACTATAGAACCTTGTGCATTTGTACGATATCTCTTCTCTTTGCATACATGATACCTTGTTTTGATATTTATCTTTGTATAAAATGAAATCATTTATACATGAATGAATTTGATTATATTCAATCACCAACTCAACCAACAACTGACGCGCCTCTCTGCAAGTTGATGGCAACACATTCTCCTCAGGAAATATTTTGGTTTTTAGTGCCCTGTAAGATTTCCAAAGATTAGATCAATTGAATGTTTGACGTATGATGAACATGCTTGATTTGTCAATCTATATTAGGACTATTCATAAACGAAATACGTACACCAATTGACAAGGCATTGTAAGAAATATATTTCAACTCACTTCAGTAGGGTGGTGAATCCTTTGTTTGACCAACCAAATAGTGACTTGATTTCTAATTATATTAATGTGCATGTCAGTTTTGAGGTTCTACTTGCACCCGATTTGAACACAGGTGTCTTTGCTGCTTGCTTGATGGATTCGTTCAGGTTGTGATCATCAACATTACGTTGGTGGTAATTAACCCTATTGTCATCGTTTCCGCCATCCATATGATCATTGTTGTCATCATTGTTTCCATCCCCAAAGAAACATGTAAGCATTTCATTCAATCGTTCTTAATGCATTTCATTTTCACTATCATGATCACCATCATTAAGGCTAAGTGGCATGTCATCAGCGTATGCTAATCTCATCAACTATTCAAATTTATCAGGCAGTAGAATTATCTTTAAATATACTCTTTTCTCCTTGGTATGGTTTCAAGGATGGTTTGGATCATCCTATCCAAATATTAATATCTAGTTCGATCTTATGTATTAGTAGTCGTTCTTTCATCATCATATTCTACCTATCAACAACCACAACCATTATTTAATGTTTGAAACAATTGAATAAATCATAAATATAACAATTTCAAAGAAATATAATCAAATATGGCTTAACAAATTAAAATATAAAAGGTATGAGCATATATACATCAATTTAATAATGGAACATTATTTTATAGACTGCTTTTTTTTTTTCCTTGGAAAAAGTCCGTAATTTTATTTCAAAAAGATGATTAAAATTACATATTGCACATGTAGTAGAATCAACAAGGATCCCTACATTTTCACATATTTATGTCCCATATAAGCAGAAACAACAACTTATTAAGAGTTGAACCAAAAGAGAAACCCAGAGAGAAGAACAGATAAATCTTGTACATACTACAGAAAGAGATTGCAGAAACCCGCTCAAATCCACCATAGCCACCCAAGAACAAGAAGCTATAAAGATCCGTCAAAACCGAAACCCTCATTGGAGGATGCAGAAGATCCATGTCTGTGGACAGAGCAGCAGACACGGTAGACCTCCCAAACCGGCAAAAACAGCCAGCAAGCAATCCCTTGATGAAGAATCAGCCAGAGAAACCCCAATTTGGCTGGAGCAGTCCGCCGAAGCAAGCTAAGCGTCCCTGAAACCCCAGACGCCTCCAGAAAGGGACGACGAACATGTGCGGCTGGTGGTGGCGGAGTCAAAAAGATCCTGCATGAAGTAGATCTGTCTGACAAACGGCACATGTAAATAATCTTGATGTTGCAGCCAAGGTTGATTGATCCCAATCTTTCAGCAAGCATTGCCGACCCTTCTTCAAAGAGTTCCAACAATTCCAAGTGCAGAAAGCTTGTGGTCAATTTAATCATTGAATCTCGAGACCTTTTCCTGAAATGATCACAACATATTTTGCTTCTTAGGAGGCAATGAACTTACCATAAACCAGGTTCTTGTCCTCGATTTTCTTGATCCCCTAAGACCGCAAAACTTGCACATCGGAACAGAGGAGAGCTGCTCCGCACACTTCAGGATAGCCGCTGTCAGGAGCCACCGATGGTAGCCGTTTAGGAAGCCGCCGTTGTAGATCTCTCCGCCAGGAGAGCCGCCATTGGAAGCCGCAGTCAGGAGAGCCACCGAAACCGCCATGCAAGATGCGTCTCTCCGCACCCGTCGCCACCTCCACAGGAGGATGATGTACTTCGATCGCCGCAAATGTCCGCCACCACTCCAGTCATGAGGATCTACCCACCGTCGACCATTGCTGAGAGCTTCAGGGGAGGAGTTTGGCGACCAGGGACGGAGCCCTGGCCGCCACTAAACCCTAGCTTCGCCCCGCTCGGCTCCGCAGAACTTGGTTCATTTTATAGACTGCTTTATTTATACAATGATTTGAATAAAACACAATTAAGACAACAATTTTTTTTTTGTAAGTTAGAGATGTCTATTATATCCCAGAAAGTACAAAATATACAAAATAACTGAGCCTCTCAGAAGGAGAAAAAAACCTAGGAAGAAGAGTCTGAAATGCATGAGTAATACTATCCATCAACTTCCCTATGACTACTAAGACAACACAGTTTATAAAACATAAATTCATACTCATTTATTATTCTTTGGCTTTCTTCCCTTAAGAACATCCTTAGGGAGACATTGTTCTTCCCTTTTCTTTCATGCAGGAGGGTGTTTTAAGAAGAGGTAATCAATCAATAACTCATCCCTAGTGGTAAGTTTCATAATAGCCTCAACCATTATCAATATATCAACCTCTCTTTCCATATCTCCATCTTTATCATTTATAACCTCAACAAATTTTCAATTCGGTCTTATTGTAGAGTCCCTCCCCTTACTACTATTTATAAATCCTGCAATATTTTTGTGTGTGCATGCACGTCCATCTATATACATAAGATGACCTCTATTCATTTCTTTTCCACTTTCCAATTGGAGATGATGTGTATACATATTCAAATTTAGACCATATGTTGATATGCTAGGTTTATATTCTACTAGCATTCTACATTCACCACTGTAATATGACGGACCATAATATGGTATTAATCTCCTAGTGGTTTCTTGTGAATTGTTTCTATGTTTAGATCACACACGTAGATTTTCAACAATAAAGAGGCCTAGATTCGCTCCATGAATATTGGAGGGTCGTATCATGTAGCTGTAACCCCAAAATTGAAACACCTCATACACTCTAGTTAGTTGTTGATCACTAGGCCAAGCTCCATATAATCGATGGTCAAATGTCTCTTTGTAAATTGATCTCAAACCCAGGGGAAAGTCATCATCTCCATCACATTCATTCTCATAGGGTATGTAGTCCACCTTACCCTTATCTTTAAGCAAATTATGAATCTTTAAACCAGTTCTGGTTCTGTTACTTGTTTTCTTCAATTCCTCATCTTACGAGCTAGTATATTGGCACATATTGCTGTTATATGTATCATCTGATAAATGATCATCACCCTCTAGGATGGAAGTCAGTAATACATGATACATTAAACCAAAGAATTTATCTTGCAAGAATCCATTAAGAAAAAAATTAATTATTTAAATGATATAAAACAATGTTTAAAATAAGTATACCTGTTATTGATATCAAATTGGAAAATTCCTTACCACAATTCCTATTGGATTTGAATCGATTATAGGAGGCATACTACCCACTAGAATCTCATCATCTATGTAATGTATTTTCACAATCACTCGTTTGAAATGTTTCTTTCCACGACATATAGAACATCCACAAACAATAATTTTCTCAAAGTATTCATCCCATGTACTATAGGCTTGAACAACCTCTTCTTCAATGCAATTATTTGTTGTGTCTGGAGGATGCATTGTCATATTGTCTTCCACCCACTTTTTTATTTGTGATTTAACAGTTTTTGGTCCATGCCCATGCACATATGTTTTTTTAATTTTACTAATTGAATTCTTAGGATGTGCACTTGCCCCAATCTCCATCTGAAATAATCAACAACATACATTAATTTATTTCAAGATTGGATAATACACTATAAATTTTAATAATACTGTGAAAAATCATGGACGTATCACAAAATGCTTCTTAAGTTAAGTCAAAATATTATAATCTGATGTCCTACGACATCCGTTGTGTCCTTATTTGATATAACATAATATGTTTCCATGACCTCATCTGGCCCCTATAATACACAACATATTTAATGATGTTTTGTACACCAATTATATCATTTCAACCAATTTGATATCCAACACAAAACCTCACTTTACTCATATATTTGACATATTGATATCATGTTTTGGATTTGAAAAAAAAATAGTTTATATAACTTTATCTCGTTTATATTGTAGCATTGTGAATTCATAAACACCATCCTCCTTTGGTTGAGGTTGCTTTGTCTTCTTACCTTTATTGTATCTGTAGATTCCGTATCCGATTCTATGGCCACCCACTTTCCTCTCACTGATTTAGTAGGTCTACGTCATACACATCCTCTGTCCATGGCCTCCTCTGGATCCTGTAATAGACAATAATGAAATTAGTCACATAACATATATGCACCAAGAGAATGGTATTGATATTATCTTGTTAATATGCTCGCTTTTCACGTTCCACGCAATGGGCCCCATATCATACTCACTATTTCAAGTGACTAGAAGACTAGTAAGAGGTCATGTGTGGTGGTATGAGTAGTTATGACTATCCTTGAAGTCCTGAAAGCCTCCTATAGGGCCTAACATAAGTTTTTCCTCCTATGACGATATATATAGCCTCATGAGCCATGTTCCTACTGTCAAAACATCAAATTTTCATTATGTAAGTTTTAGGTTAGAGATCGCAACTCCCTCTTAAAAAAGTTATGTTTACGTTTGTAGTTTAGAGTTATTAGGGAATACTTTAATCCCTATAATGTTTTTATTGCAAAGAATATATAATGAAAGATGTTATATGTGATGCATGCAGAATATCCTCCAACAGCTACATATCATGCAAGATGATAGGCGCAATTTGCACCACATTTAGAATCCCAAAATGATTACATTTTGGCCAATATCGGTGCTAAATCGGGTGCCAATGGAACCCAATTTAGCGTCAACTATTCAAACAAAATGAAAAAAATCCCGTGCAATGAATAAAACCCATTGTTAACCACATACAAGGTAAAATATTCACCGTTTTTCCACTCTCATACTCACAATTGAAAATAGAGGAAGCTTGGAAATTCTGCGTGGAGTTGGAGTAGACCACGACAATGCCTGGAGGCTATGAAAGAAAATAACTAATCTATTGGATCCATGTTGATGGTGGGAAGAGATATTGAGGCACCCCTCCTCCCTTGTTGTGGATTTCACTAAACAAAAATCAATTGTTAGAGGGGACCCTTCCGGTTCCTTAGTTGTCATTAGTTACTATGTAATAGTATAGTTAAGAAGTCGTTGGAGAGGGTGCAACCACTCCAACCACATGTAACATGTATAAATAAAACCATCAAGATGAATATAACCAGTTGGATACATTCGACTCATCTCTCTTATCTTGATTATATCTCTGTGCATGCATATACTCTCTGCTTGAATACAACATCTGGTGCCGTTGCTGTTCTCTTTTGGCTGGGTGATAGCAGCAACAAAAGAGGAGCGGTTCAAACCTGAAGGAGATTGTGAGATGAAAGAAATACTCTGCAAGAAATACTCAGAAATGATGATGCTGCGTGATCGAATATGAAGGAAATCATGCAATGTTGGTTGAAGAATCGCTGCAAGAATCAAAGAAATCAAAATGTTCACCTGATCATTAATGCGTTGTCTCCAAAGATGAGTAAAGAATGCCCTGTGTTCTGCAAAAATAAAAGTGAGATACCCGCAATAAATTGAAGATTGATCGTGAATGAAATATTTACAAAGACACTACATAAGGTCGACCGCTGCAATTGACGAGCCATTAACCACATGATCATTGCAGTTGGCGTGGTCGACGGTTACCTGACTCTGGATTGGATGCCAATACTCTTTATACTGACTGGAGAGATTAGCCTATGAAGGAAGAGTACGGCATTGACCAGCAACAGTTGCTGATCAAGGGAGATTATTGACTGCATCTTGGTCGACGGAGGCCTGTTATTGTAGGAAATTATTGATGGTAGTGGTTTGTAGTCAATAGAGGGAGTCAGTCGACCCATCTTGTCGACCGAGTTGAGTATACAGAAGAAGCAATGCATGCACTTGGCCACCGTCTATCCACCGACCAGATAAGTTCACTTGATGTATGGGTTGTTATATTATATATGAATGGTTTGCAAACTCATAATGTTATAACTTCAAAGTATACTTTAAGTAATGAGAGAGCCGACCACAGAATCCCGTCGACCCCGTACCGACCACCAACTTTGATCACAAAGTATTGACTGTAGCATTCTATCCCCTCGACCAGAGCATCAGTTTGTTAACCAAAATGTTCAGCGATTGAAGTATTACATTCGACCGATATCGTAAATCGTCTTCATTTGTCATGTGTGATTGTAACCATTGATATCTGTCGGGTTCGCTAAAACTCAAATAAACCAATCTGTCGACCGATCAAGAACCTTCATCTGTTCCAGAACTTCACTGAGATCTCTCAACTAGCTGTCAAGTGATATCTTTGTGGCTTTGTTCGTCCTGCGACGTAGATACACAAAATGGTCGCTATCAAACTTTGGTCGATGATGTTTGTAAGATGTGGTCGCAAACTCAAAATGGTCGAGTTACTTTTAAAAATGTGGTCGATATTAATTTTTGGTCGGTAGTGAATCTTTGCTATTATTCTGTAAGGAAGCAAAAAGTGGTGGATGATCATGTAAAGTTAGTCGGGTCACTTTTGGTTGAGATATTGGTCGATTTTAAAAAAAAATGTCGATTTAAAAAAAAATAAAAAATTTATGGTCGGTTGTAAATGGTCGATATTAAAAGTGGTCGAAACTCAAAAAAGTGTCGAGTCATTGAAAATTAGTCGAATAAAGGGTTGTTCAAAGCTTATTTGAACCATGTATATTCATAAAAGTTGTAAATTGAGTCAGTTTCTTGCCGATCAGAGTAAGTCATGTCGAGTCAAGTCAAGTCGACCAATATCAGTTGGTATCGACCACAAGCAGCAGCGACACATCCAAAACTTGCAGGAAGCCTCATGACAGTTGAGTCTACGAAAAGCATGTGTTCAAGCAGAAGACATCTATACCATACAGAGAAAGCGCTTCACATTAATAATGACAAAAGAACACTTAAATTGATCAAGCCCCCCGGTATTGACACACATAAACATCTATTCAATGTCATTTCAAACGTTTTTCAGGAAGTTGGTGATTTGGTGCAATGGCAGAGCGTGGAAGCCCAGATGCTCCTGGACCATGGAAGAGAATCCGACAGGAAGGTGAAAGGGGTAAGTGGCTCCATTGGCCACTACCAAACTGCTGATAGAAACTAAAGGAATTGCATTTCGTGGTTGTTAATGTTTTCTTCGGGGCGAAGAAAGATTTTGAGGTGGGGGAGATGTTAGAGGGGACCCTTTGGGTTAGTTGTCATTAGTTACTATGTAATAGTATAGTTAAGAAGCCGTTGGAGCGGGTGAAACCGCTCCAACCACATGTAACATGTATAAATAATACCATCAAGATGAATATAACCAGTTGGATACATTCGACTCATCTCTCTTGTCTTGATTATATCTTTGTGTATGCGTATACTCTTTGCTTGAATACAACAAGAAGTCACAAAATCAATTACTCTCTGCTTGAATACAACAAGAAGTCACAAAATCAATTTTCCATGTCATTCCCCCCTACCAGAGACAGAAATAAAACCTCTTTCCATCCATTTCTCACTACTTCTATTTTTAACAATTAGAGGGAATGGAGCAAAACTTATGGAGCAAAGAGAAGGTATTTTCCACAGTTTGGAGGAAAACAGTTCTCCCTAGGATGCCAAAAAATGTCCAAAAGCATAGGGAAATGAACAAAGGGATCTGATTCTTTCCAGAATGAGGTATTTCATACTCAATTTATAGATTTGTACATTTTTTTTCATCATGAAAAAATCATACTTTTTCTATTCAAGATGAATAAAAAAGTACAACAAAGTCTCTTACAGTCACTATAAACCTAATTGTTTTTTCCAAATGGGAAACAAAATTTCTAGAATCCATCAATCCCTAGCAAAACATATAGTCTTCACAATATCTGTTCCAACAACCTAATAAACAAAACAATGATACAACCAACATCTCTCATGTGATTAAATAAAAAATAGATTCATTGATCCTTTATCCAAAATGGATTTCTCCAAGAATTCCTCCCAAAAAAGTATCTCTTCATCACTAGTCAAGGCCAATTTTGACAATGAGTCTGCAACCTGGTTTTGCCCCCTATATATATGAGTAAAATATATGAAAATGAAATGTTTCAACATTTCTTTGATCGGGCTGCACCAATGATATAATGAGACCACTTGTATATTGAATTCACCAACAACCCAATTGATGATTATCTTTGAGTCCCCATGAACTTCTAAAGTAGCAATACCAAAAATAGAATCCATCCTGAAAAGACACCAGAGAGCTAGACATGTTTCCGTTGCTTGTTTGAATTGTATTTTTTAGTTTTTTATTTCAAAATTATAAAAGAAGAAATTTCCTCTCTCTATATATAGGGTGTATTTTTTAATTTCTAAGTTTAAAATAACAAATTTATTGTACATATATAGGGACATGACAGTGAGAAACTGAAGAGGCAATGGCTTCTATATTGGGGGTAGAAGCAGTGGAGAAACTAGAAGGTATGGATTTGTCCATGATTTCCAAATACATGGCAGAACGATCTACTAAAGGCACTGAAATAGTCCAACCAAAGAAACCCTATCAAAGGGAATTGATTGATTCCCCATAAACTCCTGGATCATCCAAAATATCAAGGAGAAAATCAATCACAATAATCTCTAAGAATGTGGAACAGGGAGCAGAAACGTCCAATGTCCCAGCCACTCTCGGGACACCGAGTTCTTCCACCACTAGTACATGTTATGCATCTTGCATTGGTACATACAAAACTGAGGTAGAATATGATGTTTTCTCTAGGAATATCAGAATGATAGATGTCGAGAAAGTGTTCATGCGTAGGTTGAAGGTATCATGCCTTCAACGCTTCAAAGAGTATCTACATCTTCCATTTTCAAAGATACCAATGCACCTTCAAAAAGAAATCATCCATGACATGGAGACTGAATTTGGGATAGGTTGGTTAGGAAAGCAGATAAAAAACAAATGACTCAAAATTGCAAGAGATTTCATTGCAACCAAACGAAAAAGATAAAAGAAATTCCTCTCGAGCTAAGGAAAAAAAGAATTCCAATTGATGTAAGTGTGAAAGTATGGAAAGATCTTCTGAAAGCATATGATAGAGCGGATGCATGGAGGAATTCCAGTGAGGAGAGAACAGGTATTTGGATTTGGTCATAAGATTATTTCAAATTCATTAAACAATTTTTATATTTTATTGGTGCATAATTACATTGAATTAGTGTATATTTCGGGACAAGGCGTCATAGACCAGGCTTAACAAATGTCTTTCCACAAATAACAGTGGCCAAATAGGTTTAGAATCCTTTTATATGGAAATTTGTAAGTATATCTAATATCTGAAATGATATTTTTTTAAAAATTTTGTACAAAAAAGTAAATGATTGGATATTAATTACTTTAACTAGTCCATCTTCCATGTTTTGACATGAGCAAAAATATGACAATTATCCATCACAATATGAATTCGACATGATGCAAGAAAAAAAGTGGTATGATTTTGTTATCTGGATGGAGAATAAGGTATCATTAGTTGACTTTCAATAACTTAGTTGGATATTGTTACGTTAATATGTCAATTTTCATTTCTTGTGTTGAGTTTTTTTAATTTATGTGTAGATTGAGTTCTTTTGTGCTCCCATTGTTCATAGCACCCTTATAAATAACCAACATTTCACTATGATCAGTCTTTATAAATCAATATCCAATCATGGATTTATCAATTCCTTTTCCAAAAACCTTAGGCCAAAGTAGAGACGCAAAACCATGTAATACATAAATCGTAGAAAACAAACCAAATCTCTGCTGCAGCTTGACAAAGCATAGAGAGTACCTCTAGAGTGAAAGGAAATGGTATAGCAAGCCACTAATGATCATATATGGTGTTATAACATCACTCAATCCAGGAGGAATACCATATAGTTATCTAGGTGTTATAACATCACGCCAATCCGGAGGACTACCTATCCTCAAATCCACCTTGGAGGACCATGGTTGTTATAGGTTAAATCAACACTTCTCCATCCGTGATCACATTGCCCTATCGAACACACAAAATGACACTATGGATGGAAGATCTAGATTAAACTTAGATGATTTGATACTGAGATCCCACATCTTCAGCTGAAAACTATATATTTTCTGTATATTTCAATGGAAAGCCGCGACTCTAATAGTTGGCATCTAGCGCAGGTTCCAATATTGACAACCCACGCACATCACTTAAAATTTGTATGCGCAAGTTTCTAAGAGCACTAGCTGTGCACCATGCGCAAGTTCCCTAGTGCCATACTCGCGGGTATGTTAAGATGAAATGGAAAAATATAGTAAGAATACGAATTGGGATTAGTTGAGTTTGGTATTATAACTCCCCCAACTTCCCAATTCAATTGCCTCATGAGTCTAACTTCCTACCTTGGCCATAAATACAAGAGGAATCCATGAGAAAGAGCCAATAGAGAAGAGGGCTATTGTTATGCTGAAGGAATTTCTAGTCAAGAGAGGAGCATGAACCCAGAACTTGGTTACAGAAGTGCAAAAGCAAGATCAAGTATATCAGTTGTACTTTGCTGCATTTCTTTGACAATAAAGATCAAGATATTCATCTTGTCCCAATTAAATGTCAATTTTATTGGATGTTTGATTATAATTAATGTTATATGGTCTTGTCAATATCATTATATGTTTATAGTCCAATCGTTTTGAGGAATATTTATTGGTTTTATAGGTGTATTTTTGTCGAGATTGGGAGAAAGCTAGGACCAACCGTCATAAATAATGTACTCTTTCTAAAACCCTAATCTCATTTATTTACAGTAATTAGTGTGAAACCCTAATATATCTATCTGTCGACCCCATGTACGTTAATAGAATCCATCCCCTGCTATAGGGTATACTCCTTAACAACAGAACTGACGACTCCGCTGGGGAGCACCTTTTCGTTTCTTCTCTGGCATCTTCTTTAGGTTTTTCTTCAGTCTTTATAGCTTTCTGGCTTTCTATGAGGTTTCCAAAGGTTGCTTTCTTGTTTTCCTTTGCTTTGATTCAGTCTAGTGTTGAGTTTGCAAATATTTTCTTTTCCTATCATTCCCCTTGAGCGTGTCTCCTGTACATACAAGCGCGCATTTTTTGACTTGTGCGCGAGTTGCTCTCATTACAACCTGCGGGTTTCAAGTTGCATGCGCAGGTTGTTAGCATATACAGGAGCGGACATTCTTGTAGGTTTGAACCTTTTACAATAGGGTTTGATCTTTGGTTGTTGGGTCTACCTTTGGTTTTTCTTTTCCCTTTTGACTGTTGATAAGACATCCTTGTGTCTTTCTGAGTCTTGTTATAGCCTTTTAGAGGTCCCTTGTGATTTCTTCATTTGATTCAGTCACTATTTTGGTGTCCTTTTTTTTTATCTCTTTTGAAACCTATGCACAAATAGTTGCAGTGGTGCATTTTTTTCCATAGCCGTGAGTTGTCAGTTTAAAGAACCATGCATCAACCGCAAGTTGTCTGGTATAGTACCCACGCACATTTCCTGAGTTTTTCCTTTTAATTTACGGTTTGACCTCAGTAGGGTCTTTTTGTGGTTTTGAAGGTCTTGGATTGTCTAGATACCTCCTAAACATTTGTTTAGGTCAGTCTGAGTTTTTTTTAGTCTCTTTGATAGCTTTTCTTCTTGAGTCTTTGTGGTTGTAGAGTTGCCCTGGTTTTCTTTCCCACCCTTTCGATTTGGCAGATGCTTTTCTTTAGTTTTCTGATGTTTAGGAGCAACCTAGTTGTCTATTTTTCCGCTTCACACATCAACTTTTCCTTTTTCTTTTGCATCTTGTTCCAAATTCCAAGTTTTTTCAATGAAACAACTCTGTAGGCCCTAAATTCTTTGTCAGTTTTCTGATTTGTTTGGTATATGCCTTGGGCTCTTTATCTTTACTCACATTCTTGATAATTATTTCTTGTTCATTTTCATGTTTATTCTCTTTTCATAGTTAGAGAAATGTCAAAATTGAAAAACTAAGAACTGGTTTACAAGACTTGTCATTGTTTTTGAGGTAGGATAGTTTGCTTTACTATTAACTTTGAAAATTAAAAAATTGAAAAAGAAAATGTTTTATGCTTAGGAATGCCTAGTTTTGTTTTGAAAGCTACAAACGAAAAGAATTTTGTGAACTTTTATACATCATTGTACACATTTTACTTTTGTCATAACCATACCACACACATCACTACCTATTGAGTAAGAAACAACCTCTAAAAAGAACATCTAATAAAATCAATTAGTAATCTTTCTTTTTTAGGTTTGACACTACACCAACTAGCTTAGACTAGGATTTTGGGGCAGATCACTTTAAACTGCCCGAAATCGTTTTATTGCTCAACAATTGTTGTGAGACAATCTTTTAGGAAAACCCACTTATATCAAAGTATCTTGGGAACACTCCACTTAAATCAGATTTAAGCACGAGGTCGTGTGAGACTGGAACTGTTGGGGATACCCCCTCACTTTCCTTTCGAGCATACACTAGAGATGATTCACGTACAGGGGTCCACTGGTACTTCAAGTACTCTTGGATTTTGGGCTTTGCTACCCTGCCCATGCGTTTTGGCTAGACTAACGACTTCCCCCCCAAGTATTTTCATATTTGTGGTATCCTTAGTATCTTAACCTTAGATATATTCACATGTATAGTGGAAGGCTATTTCCACTGCAGCTAGGACAGACACGGAAGGTATCCCTTTACAGTAACCCTGGGAGGGTGGTTTGGTGATTCAAATGCTTGCACCGAGAGGACCTGCATTAGACGCCGTGTAACTAACCTTCGATATTATATTGGTTTGTTGTCGGCCTTCATCATCCCAGATTGACTTCTGAGAGTATTAGCTTTGTTTGCCTGGTTTTGATCACTTTAGGACATTTTTAGTGGTATGTTGTTTGCTCCTTAGTCGATTAGAGGCCACTAGGTTTTCACACTTAGTTTGTTTTTTATATAACTTTGGAGGACCAACCTCTCTGTAGGTCACGAAGGATTAAAAACCTTCCACCACACGCTATGGATTTTCCACCACCACCTCGACGTCGGAGGACTGATTCCCGTGGTTCATACAAACTTACGGGCGTAACGGAACCACCTGGAGAACCTAACGGAACCACCTGGAGAACCTCAGATCATAATTCAGTATCAACAGGTCTTTGTTACTGTTGAGGTTAAAGAATTAACTTCTCAAGCGTTTAGCACACCTTACAACTTTGCTTTGACTGGACCTCATGATCCATTACTTGTAACTGTAGACTCTCTAGGTCAACCGTAGTTTAGTGCGTACTGGTTTACCCCTGGTTATTTCATGGCTAGTTCTGGAGATGAGACATGAGTTCCCCAAAATCCTACTGCAGCTATGGTTTCGAGAGCTCTCTCTCATTCTTTTACAAGCACATCAACACTTAGATCTTTGTAGGGTACCTCTGCTTCAAGCCCTTCTTTCAGCTTCAACACTGGTTCCATAGGTATGTCTAGCTCTCAATATTTGACATCACCTACTCCTTTTGGTTCCACTAGTGGATATTCAAATATCCATTTCACAGGGATACCTTCAATACCGTTTACTTCGTCTCCTTTCATGCAACAATCCCAGGGTATTCCACAATCTGCTCCTTTTAATCATGGTTTTCCTTGGTATATAGGACACATAGCTCCTTCTACACCGTTGATAGGCTCGATGCTTTTGTCATCTGTTACATCTATTCCCTATTTTAACCCCTCTACAGGTCCTAATATTCATTCATTGAATGTCCAAACGTGTCATATACCTGTAGGGAGTATACCCTTTTCACTGTTTTGTGGAGGGGGTGGTAACACGTTTAACCCACATTACGGAGGGGCTAACACCCAACCGCAATGGAAGAATACCCAAGGAAGTAATCCTTTGTCTTATGGTTGGAGAAATTTCAGTAATGATTTTACTTCACAACCGATGGCTGGGGGAAACCCCAACCAATAGTATACGAGCCAGGTTTCGGGTGGTTCCCCCTACCGAACTCCTACTTATCAAATGCCATCGGCAAGACCTCGTTTTCCCTTTCTGGCAACTATGAACTTGCTAGATCTTTCAAAACTAACAAATGATCCAGTGCACCATAATCTGGCATGGCCACCAGTTCCAACTAAGTTTCCTTCTGACATTCCAAAGTTTGAAGGAAAGACTGTGGAAGATCTTGGTGATCATGTCACTACTTTCCATCTCTGGTGTTCTTCCAATTCTCTAAATGACGATTCCATTAGGTTGAGGTTATTTTAGAGAACCTTGACTAGTGCCGCCACCAAGTGGTACATCGAACTACCTGCTGCAGCATATGATAATTTTTGGGATTTGGAAACAATCTTCTTGAACCACTTTCAGCTTCCTGTCTGGTATGATGCCGGCGCAGACCTTCTGTCAACTTTCATACAAAACAAGGCCACTAACTTATCTGACCATATTAAGGAGTGGCGAAGGACAAAGAGGCTAATTAAGGTTGAAATCCCTCCATAGTTTCTTTTAGAGTGGTATTTGAAATCACTCCTGCCTTATGTTTCTAAGGAAGTAGCAACTTCCGGAGTGTCTTCGGAGGAAGAAGCGATACTCAGGACCCAACAACTTGATCTTGTATATGATCAATCTGGGATCATGTACAAGATTATAACCGATGCACCACGATCTAATATTGATCTGGGTAAACCTAATCCTAGACCGCATGCCGATGGCATCGTTGGTTCAGTAGATTGAGCAGCATTCGAAGCTTTGACCAAGCAAGTTCATGCTTTATTTGTAAAGCAGTCTGCTGAAGATGCAAGTACTGTTGCAGCCTCCCCTTCTACAACTAAATCTATACAACATGTACAGACTAATCAAAAGGGTCCTTGGCAACCCAACACCAAAAAGAATGGAAATAAAGGGGAGGGGAACCATCCAAAGCCCAAAAATACTGAAAATGCCGAGGAGGGAAAGAAGGATAAAAAGAAGGTTAAATTTCATTGCAAGTTATGTAAGGAATACCACCTTACCCACCAATTCCCTTTGATGGAAGAAGCCCAGAAGCTCCTATGTGAGAAGAAACCAGCTATTCTGAAGGACCCATTCCCTCACAGACAAGGTTCAGCTTCTGGAAACTCTAGTGTTGGGGGAACAACTCTTGCCTTGTCAGCTGATCAATCAATCATAAACATGGAGAACTCAGATATGCTTTTGCAAAATCGAGCTAGGAATTATTCCCCAGGCTCACAGCAGAAACATAAAGACGTTCCTGAAACATCTACACCTCTTCACATTGAGAGACATGTAGATCCTTTGCCGAAGATCCCAAAAGGTGTCTTCAAACGGGTTGTGCACAACCCTAATGCATGGTCTGCTCCTAACTACAATGTTGTAGAGGATATGACCCAAACACCCTGTGCTATGTCCACACTAGAAGTTCTGCAGAGTTGTCCATTGCAAGAAAATGCAATTCTAGCAACAATAGGGAGCTTGGATTAATCTAGTATGCTTGCTCAGTTTGATATGACTAATATCAAACCCCGGTTTCCGTATCACGTATCCTTCCAGATAGAAGTAATCCAAGACCCTAAAACCATTGGATGAACTGTAATGGATGAGGGTGCGTCTATGTGCATTATGTCTATTTCCTGCTAGAAGGCCTTAGGCTCACCTAACTTATCCCCTTCCAACACTATACTTATGGCTTTTGATGGGATATCTTTCCATCCACATGGAGTCTTTCACTCATTTGAAGTTGAACTCATTGGTAAGTGGTGTCTGTGGAGGTTGAAGTGTTGGATGCTCCTCTTGATTACAATTTGTTGTTGGGAAGGAGCTAGACGTATGCAATGCAAGATGTCCCATCATCTGTTTTCCGGGTACTAATGTTCCCGCATGAAGGCAAGATCATCATGGTTGATCAACTTTCATTCACTCGAAAAAACAACAATGCTTCATCGGATTCTACAATTTGGTTGATTGATTAGTCTCACCCACCCAGTGAGAGTTTGGGAGTAGGCATGTATTCATCACTGATGGGCACATTCGACCTACCTTCTCCCATTAAATTTATTGGTTCGATGAGTACCACTGATTTCTCATCTTCGGATATTTCCACGGTCAGTCAAACAATTGATCCATTGATTCTCCCTACTCAGTCAGAACCAATCGTGCCCCTGTCTATTGCAGAGGTGGCTTATCAAGCATTGCAAAATGCTGCAACTGTTATTTTTTCATAATTTACTTCAATTTGATATAGGATCTTAACTGAGAGAACAACATGTACATCATATCTACAGCATATCAATCATGGACACAATAATGCAAGCACACAAGAGACACAGAGTTTACTTGGGGAAAACCATAAAGGTGAAAAACCCCAATAACTTCCTCAGAGATAGATAGAGCAATGATACAACCCAAGCATAAGAGATAGACATCTCCTAGCTGTAGCTTCTCCTCCTCCACAAGTGTGCCACTCTCCAAAGAGTGTGTGTGAGAATAGAATGATCAAATAGAGTGCCTCCCGCACTCTATTTATACTTGACTTGACTTGCCTAATAACCTTTACTAGGTCAGCCTCAACTTAACCACATAACACAATGCTAACTAGGCCGACACCCAATAGGGTGGTCTAATAACCCTTTGACCCACATGGTCGACCCCCAATAGGGTGGTCTAATAACCCTTCGACCCACATGACTTATACAAGGCCGACCCCAACAAGGTGGTCTAATAACCCATCAAGTATAAGTTACAACACTTACAATATAAATGGCAACACTTCTGTATAGAGGAATAATAACATCTCTATAGGAATACAAACACTTCCGTATAGAGGAATAATACCATCTCTATAGGAGTACAATATACATATATGAAATACATTCCAAAGTTACATATACATCAACAACAATAGAACAGATCTTGACTTTGTCCGTCTCCGCCGAGTTAGATATGGACTATGCACCTGCATGGTCAGTTAACTCTACCCACTCTTTCGATTGTATAGATACTGTTTTTCCCTCTGACAAGGCCATTTTGGAAGCCATGGTAGGCTTGGATCATCCATGGGAACATATGCATCACAGGTCCTATTTTCTTCTTGATCTTTTCATGATTGAGAGAGGAGATTTTTTAGTGAGACTTGGTGGTGATGTCGATTTGTCCACTACCCCTTCTATACAAAAGATTTATGCTGAAGGGAATATGGAAAATATATCGAGAACCATTCCGATCAATATCTCCATCAAACCTGGAGTTGTGGACAACATTTTCATTGGGGCAAATTGTTCTCTCGATGAGATCATTTTGTACACCAATCTGTTTAAGGAATTCTACGACATATTTTCCTAGTCTTACGAGGAGATGCCAAGCATTGACCCCGCCATCGTGGAGCATGTCATCACAACTTGTCCAAATTCTAAACCTGTGAGACAAAAGCTACGTCCAGTAAATCCTAGAAAAGCAGCTGCCATCAAGGTGGAAGTTGAGAAACTTCTTAAAGCTGGATTCATCTATTCGATTGCTATCATGGAATGGGTCTCTAATCTTGTTCTAGTCGATAAGAAGCAAGGAACCATTCGAGTCTGCACAGATTTCTGGGACTTAAAAAAAGCTTTTCCTGAAGACAACTACCCCACACCGTTCATAGACCAGATTATCTATGCGTGTGCGGGCCATGAAATGTTTTCTTTCATGGATGGTTTTTCAGGATATAACCAGATTCAGATAAAACCTAAAGACCAACAAAAAACAACTTTTATTTTTCCTTGGGGGACCTTCACTTACTGGAAGATGCCATTTGGCCTAAAGAACGTTGGGGATACGTTCCAGTGCACAATGAACTTCGCTTTTCATGATATCAAACATGTAGTTGAACCTTATCTTGATGATCTCCCAGCGTGATCTCGCAAGAGACGGGATCATCCTGATCACTTGAGACTCGTGTGTGAATGATGCAGATACTATAAGATTTGTCTGAATCGTAATAAGTGTGTGTTCTATGTCAAGTCCATATGTCTAATGGGTTTTATCATATCCAGTCATGGCATTATGGTCCATCCACTAAAAGTTGAGGTTATTGTAAATCTGTCTCCTCCTCGAACCCTACAACAACTTCAGAGTCTGCAAGGTATGTCCAACTTCTTACGACGTTTTATTGTTAACTATGCCAAAATCACAAAATGTTTCATGAGACTTCTCAAACAATACACCTATTTTCTTTGGGATGAGGCTGCTCAAACTTCATTTGAGGCTTTGAAAAAGGCATTACTATCAGCCCGCTTTTTTAGCCCGCTAGACTATACCAAGGATTTCTTGTTGTATCTGGCTGTATCTGTATACACAATCGACATATTACTTGTTCAAGAGGATGACAAGCTCCAAGAGCATGTCATTTACTATTTTTCACGCGCATTAATAGCTCCTAAGATTAAGTATTCTTACATTGAGAAGTTGGCATTAGATGCTGTCCATGCTGTTCAGAGGCTACGCCACTACATTTTGTTGCGAATTACCACAGTGATCACAAAGATCAATCCATTTCAATATGTCCTTACCCGACGTATCATCGGTGGGAAATTCAATAAATGGATTGTTATTTTGCAAGAATTTGACCTAGTTTTTCAATCTGCTAAGTCAAAGAAGTCACTAGTTTTCACCGAACTTATCTCTGAATTTTCGAGTGACATAGTACGCAATGAGGAAGAGTCATCATTCCTGGATGAATACATCTTTCTTATTGCATATTCTGACCCATGGTATGGGGATATTTTAGTATATCTCCATAATTGGAGGTGTCCTCCTACTTTCTCTAGGGATGAACGACGGAAACTGAAGAATCATGCAAAGAACTATCTCATTATTTCTGATACTTTATACAGGCATGGGATAGATTCCATTCTACATCGTTGTTTGACCTTAGAGGAATCTGAAGCATTATTGAATTATGCTCACAGTGGATCCTATGGGGGTCACCTTTCTAGGTTGGAAACAACCCAGAAGATATTGCGTGCTGGTTACTTTTGGTCCACGATCTTCAAAGATTGTGTGGAAGCTGTGAAACGCTGGTCAGTTTTTCACCAAAAAGATGAGAGCACACCTAGCTCCTCTCCACCGTGTGATTACAATAGGCCCCTTCACCAAGTGGGGGATTTATTTCATGAACTGTAATCTAGATTCCGCTGGAGGACATCATCACATCATTGTTGTCGTCGACTACTTCACAAATTGGGCCGAGGAAATGCCTATTGTCAAAGTAGATGGAGAAACGAATTCTTACTTCGTATTTAACCATATCATTTCTAGGTTTGGTGTACCCAAAGAGATCATTACAGACCATGGTCAACACTTTTAGAACAACATGATGACTGACCTATACACTATGCTAGGTTTTTGGCAGGAACATTCATCTTCATTTTATCCGCAGACGAATGGTCAGGTCGAAGCGGTTAACAAAAGTTTGAAGAATATTCTCCAAAGGACTGTCAATGCCAGTCGATCCAACTGGCACATCATGTTGTATCCATCTCTTTAGGCATATCAATCTAATGTTAAGACTGTTACCGGGTTCTGTCCCTTTCAACTCATTCATGGGGTAGATGCAGTTATTCCAGTTGAATGCGAAATCCCTTCTTTAAAGTTGGGCATCCAACTACTCCCCGATACTTCATTTCTAGAAGAACGTTTGCTGCACCTAGAACATCTTGATGAGTAGCGCGACTATGCGCTCACGAAAAATGAGGTTCATAAGAATTGAGTCAAGAGTCAGTACGATAAGCCTGTTAAACCTAGGGTTTTTCTTGAAGGAGAACTTGTCCTTCTTTATGACCAGGAAAAGGAACCTTTGGGGGTAGGCAAATTCAAGTCTATGTGGCTCAGTCCTTACATAGTTTCTAAAGTTTTGAAGAAGGGTGCTTATGATCTGACGACTTATGAGGGTAATAAGTTAGCGGAGCCTAGAATTGGGCTCTACTTGAAAAAGTATTATGCTTAGGCCTCTATGATTTTTCATGTATTATAGCTGTACATTTTTGTAGAGTTAACTTTGCTTGTGGTCATTTTCGCGTGTTATGTGTCTATTGGTTTGTGTTTTCAGATGTCGATTGAATACTTTATAGGATTTGTTGATGGTGCTAGTTACCACAATCGTCAGTTGGATGCAGCAGCTTGGGTTATTTTCTCACCGTCTGGCCAACTTATGTCTTCGGGCAGGGTTTGCTTGGGTGCCACGATGAATAATGTGGCTGAGTACAGTGTGGTCATTAAGTTACTTCGAGATTCTCTTCACCATGGAATTTCATGTATAGAGGTAAGACTTGAATCGCAGTTGGTTGTGTTTCAGTGAATGGGTGAGTATCAAGTTAGAGATCCTGTTTTGCAGCGTTAGTTCTTGCGAATTAGGTTACTTGAAAGACATTTTGATTATATTACATATCAACAAATTCCAAGGAACTTAAATGCTTTAGTTGATTCATATGTAAATTATGTTTTAAACTGGAATCTCCATCACACACAATCATAATAAACCATTTACACATAAACGTAAGACACACATGTAAATAATCCCGATACTGTATATAAGCCGTATCAAAAAATATATGAGTTTGGGTCAACAAGTCTATCATAAATGTCATATCAATATACAAAATGGCTCAATGACCTCAAAAATATACATATTTCCTCCTCTATGGAGAAGGAGGGGCCTCTGCCATCTCTGCTACAACCTCTCTGTAACAGATAACTAGCCTAGCTACTTTACTAAGTAGTTGAATCCATGCTAGGGGCACACCCACTACATCCTCCTGCATGTCGAGCAGCATCCGCTCAATCTTGTAAGTGGGGATGTCATGAGTAAACCGACTCATCTTTTCCTCTATTCTCATCAACATGGAATTGGCTTCCCCTAGGTTGACTGGTCGCAAAAAAGTACGAGGGTGTCCATCAGGGCACACACGTCCAACATCTGCATGAGAAAAATTGTTTAATACTCCAAACTCATTAAAATATCATATACATATAAAATTAAAAAATGAAATAATTTTTCAAAAATAATTTTTTCTTACCCATCTCTCCCCAGGCGGATCCTGGAGGTAGAGCTAGCTTAGGATCATTGTGGAAGTCCATTCCCACATAAGGAAGCTGCTCCAATGCCGATACCTTTCGACCCCACCACACCCACTAATCCTCATCACCATAAGAGAGGTTACTCTCACCGCCACCTTGGTGTTTGAATATATCTCCCCATTGAGTCATGAGTGGCTCGTGAGGATTGAGTGGGGACAAGGCCATCCCCAGACTCAAAGCAGGAACCATCTCAAAGAAGAAGGTGCAGAGGATACTACCATAACCAAATTTCTTCTTCCTACCAATTTTACACTCGGTGAGTTGAAGTTTCATATTCACCAACAAGCTAGAACACCAATCATAGACAATTCCATGCAAGCAATCTATGCCCACTTGCATGTAGTTCTGAGATGCAAGGTGTTGTGTTGCACTTCCCCCTATCTGGTTTAGAACACTTAGGATTAATTTTAGTGGAAAGATTGCAACAGTCGCTATGGAAATTTGACTGCTGCTCTTCTTAGTACCCGACAGACAATAGGCATTGATATAATATTGTACAGAGAGAGCACCCGCACCTCGAAATGTGCCCTTGAGGTTTACCATCTCTCCTCTTCGAGAGAGACTGGTTATAAAAATATGTTGTCTATAGTGAGCTCAAGGATCTTCCCTTGGAGATTGAAGACTCCCTGATTGGCATCCCAATATTGCACCATCATTTCGAGCAATTGTGTTTGTGCTCGCATATTTATGGTTCTGTAGAATTTAAGTAATCCAAATATTCTCAATGCATGGAGGGTCAATGGATCCCCCATGGCTTTCCTATCCATATCCTCATGCTCCCTTTCACGCCAAGTCAAAACCATCTTGCAATTGGTAAACCATTTCATTTGTTAGTTTTTTATTTTTTCCCATTTTCATTGCAGTGTGCGTGACTGTCCCTATTAGATAGTGGCACACACCCGTGAGTCCCTTTGAGACAAACCTGGGCATTTTCCTCCTATGCACTAGTCTTCAGCAAAGGAACCCGTGGGCACGCAGAGTAAAAAATAAAAGCTCAATAAAAAATAAAATTAACCATTAAAAAGTTAAAAATTTCGATTGAAATGGAAGAAAGGAAAGAGATTACTTACTTGAAAGAGACGGAAGACGATTCGATAGCCCGGAATGATCACAATAAGCAGTGGAAATAGAGGTTGGTTATCCAATCTTTGCCCCAAAAAATTGAAATGGTGAGTTTTGATATGTTTTTGGAACTATTTATAGAAAGTCAAAATAATCTTTTACCCATTTTTCATATTTTAATATAGTTTCAAAAATTATTTTAACAAGTTATTTAGTTCACTAATACACTTTTGAGTTCTTGTTGATTAGGTAAAGTGCGAATGTCAAAATTTCACTATACTTCATAAAGTCGATGTATCAAGGTTTGTTTTCCTTGTTGACATGTCAAATTAGGTATAGTATTTTCTTGTTATTTTATGTCATTTAGGAATTTTTTCTTGATCATGTGATATATCACTAATCTGGTTGTCGAGAGTTTTTCTCGCATGACAAGTTATGGAACTTGTGTCCCTGAAGCTTATAAAGTTTTTTAAATCCCTTGTCAAACTTTTTCAAAATAAACAAGCTCGCCGAGTATAGTTGTCTTTTCAGACTCATTAAAGGATTTGAAGCAACATCCACTTAGGTATAAGTTTAACCCTTTTTCGAACCTTTGTGGATCATTTACGAAAAAGGTATACTCTAGTCATACGTGGCTAGAAGAGTTATTCTCTCATTGTTTTATACCTTTTCGGGTGAGGAGACTAACTGTATGAAAAATGACCTTTGGGAGTCTTCTTTAGGGTTTTCACTCTCTCGAAACATGAAAACACCAATGAGCATTCACCTAATCGGGCTCGATGTGAAATCCACAAGAGGGTATATAGAGTTATTGTTTAAGTTTTTCAGACTCTTCAAACAAGAAAACATCGATGCGCACATACCAACTTGGGATGGATACTAAAATCCACGAGTAGGTGTATGGAGTTATTGTTTAAGTTTTTCAAACTCTTCAAAAAAGAAAACATCGGCGAGCATAAACCGATCCAGGCTCGATATTAAAATACATGGATCAGTGTTATAGAGTATTCATCTATCTCTTCTTCAAAATCTGTAAAAAATGAAGAAGGTCATGAGTCTTCCTCCCATGGGCTCATTAAAAATTTCACATGGTTGGACTTATATCAAGCAATCTTCTCCCTCTTTCTTCGAGCTTGCTTAAAAAATGAAGAGAGACTATTGGGTTTTCTTTCTTGGACTCATTAAAACAAACAAGAAGGATATTATTTGATAAAAAGAGAAAAGGGAAGGGAAGGGTATCAAACATCTTTTCAGTTTAAAGGCATCACATTAGTCATGTCCTTGAACAAAGCACTTGTTGAGTCTGTCATTCAGTTGGGTTTCAGTATTTGACCTTAGGATGAACTTGATCTCAGAGTTTCTACTCCTCTGATTGGTTACTCTTCCAATCATATGGAGCATCTATTAATGTGTCCTACATTGCAGATTTATATCACGTTCCCGTTATGTCGAAAGCTGCCTAAGTCACTCTTGTGTCATGCTCACTGTTCAAGGATACAACCTATGTCGGCCATTCTACAATTACCTTGACTTCAAGTGTCGGCCATCCCTGGTGTCCATTTGTTTCATCTTGTATTAGTCCTAATCCAAATCAAATCAATCTTGTGATTGTTACTCGTGTTGGCTGATGGAGGATGCATTAAGGCCTCCCTTTCAGTGGGATTCTTCCCATTGACCTTAGTTCATCATGCTCTGGGAATGAAGTTTAGAGTTTCGGATAGTACCTTGGGGATTGCAGTCAATAGTGGCAATTACCCTCACTATTGAATAGTGGGAATACATCAATGTCTCATATTCGATGGATTCTTCAAGTTCGACTTCAAGTCCACTTATTCACACTTGCTAGAATGTACTAGGTACCTTGGGGTCCATTTACATTATTGGTGGACGCTCTTGCGTTTGTTAATGGTATACATCAATGACTGGTAATCAAACTGTACCCCCCATGTTTGAATTCAGCTCATGTATTTGCATGTTTAGGGTTCATACCTTGGGATGTTTTGGATGAATACCTTGGGACTACAATATCATCACTACATTTATGTTATTACCCAAGTTGCGCAAGACTGAGCCACACTCATTTTTGGCTCTTAATGAGACATAGATCCAACTTTTTGCTATGGCTATGATCTCCTATTTTGACATGGATCCACGTTTGTATTTCAATGGCCATGCTATATACATCTCCCATCTATGTATTGGATATCATGTTATGAACATCTATTTGATGTCAATATTGTAATTACTCGCTGACCTTGGTTGTTTTTTTCAGGTACTTTTGTGATTTTGTCATGTGGTTTCCTTGCTCCTCCTCTGACTTGGATTGTAATGTATTTCAGCCATCGTTTCCCTTTGACCTCGTACATTAGGGGGCATCTGTTATAGGTTAAATCAACACTTCTGCGTACGTGATCACATTGCCCTGTCGATCACACAAAAGGACACTATGTATGGAAGAGATAGATTAACCTTAGATGCTTTGATACTGAGATCTCACATCTTCAGCTGAAAACTATATTTTTTATGCATATTTCATTGGAAATCCACTACTCTTATAGTTTGCATCTAGCGCATCATGTGCAAGTTCCAATATTGACAACCCACACACATCACTTAAAAGTTGTATGCACGAGTTGCTAAGAGCACTAGCTGCGCACCGTGCGCAAGTTCCTTAGTGCCATACTCACGGGTATGTTAAGATGAAATGGAAAAATATATTAATAATACGAATTGGGATTAGTTGATTTTGGTATTATAACTCCCCCAACTTCCATATTCAACTGCCTCACGAGTCTAACTTCCTACCTTGGCCATAAATACAAGAGGAAACCATGAGAAAGAGCCAATAGAGAAGAGGGCCATTTTTATGTTGAAGAATTTCTAGTCAAGAGAGGAGCAGGAACCCAGAACTTGGTTGCAAAAGTGCTGAAGCAAGATCAGGTATATCAGCTGTATTTTGGTGCATTTCTTTGACAACAAAGATCGATATATTCTTCCCGTCCCAATTAAATGTCAATTTTATTACATGTTTGATTATAATTAATGTTATATTGTCTTGTCAATATCATTATATTTTTATATTCAAATCATTTTGAGGAAGGTTTATTGGATTTATAGGTGTATTGCTGTCGAGATCGAGAGAAATCTAGGACCAATCGTCATAAATAAGGTACTCTTTCTCAAACCCTAATCTCATTTGTTTACAGTAATTAGTGTGAAACCCTAATATATCTATCTGTCGACCCCATGTATGTTGATAGCATCCATCCCTTTCTATAGGGTATAATTCTTAACAACAATGGTGTTATAACATCACCCCATCAGGAGGACCACCATATCATTATCTAGGTGTTATAACACCACTCCAATCCAAGAGGACCACCTATCATCAACTCTAGTAAAGAGGAACATGGTGTTATAACATCAACCCATACGAAGGACCACCATATCATCATCTAGGTTTTATAACGTCACTCCAATCCAGGAGGACCACCTATCGTCAACTCCAGTAAGGAGGAACATGTTGTCATAGTGCATATGTACTTGGATTCCTACAAGAGAATTCCATATGCCATATCCATTAGGTGAAGGTGGTGTGGTTAAAAGTTGGTTACATATCTGAGGCAATTAAATACAATTCTCCCATATCTATTCCATCTATAGACAAGATACGTGGAGATGCATACATACAATTTAGATAGGCGTAAAGAAAGCTACACATATTGCTTTATCTGGCCACTGACATGTTACTTTTTACTTGTGCAAGAAACCCTAATGTGGTTTTAGGCAATGGCTATGAGGATGGGAGGGAGGTTGGAAACAAATCTACTGCTTCCCAATTCTCATCCATTCAATCACTCGTGGACATTAATAAAATTATCTTGTTTGTGAGAAGATGAATGCATTATAGTAACTTTTTATTCTACAGTTTTAGGATGCCTTTTGAAAACATTCTAAAAATAACCCCATGGTTGGGTGCCCTAGTGTTGGTTTCATGCTGAATTGGCATGGGAAAATGTGCATGCAAGATTCATATTAACCAAACCTAAAAAAATGCATGTTACCCATGTTGAATCCTCCTCAAAAGTGGACATAAAAAGTAGGGATTCAATTCTCACAACAAACACTCAAATATTGATGAATATGTGCTAAAATATTACCCATCATATAACTCCCACTTAATCTTTGGAAACTCTCAACAAAGGGGAACCAAATTTGGAAAAAGCACTACCTCGTGTAGAAGATAATCTATTGAAATTAGCACGTTAACTATAGATCCTCTTGCAATTCAACTAAGGACATTGCCCTACATATGGTGGTAGATTTATATTTCATCACATGTCAATTAGATGCTAAAAATCAATCACGGGAGAGTTGACCTATGGACAAACCTATTTTCTAGAATTTGCTACAAGCATAAATGACTACAAGCCCTCCCATATAGAAAACACATACATTATGGTCCTAGGTTTGTTTCCCAGACCTATGCTGATGAATTTGGTATGAACTTACTGGATTTTTTATTTTTAGAATACGGAGAATGAGAGATCTAGAGATGTAGATGATTGGTCTACTACCTATAAAGAAGAAACTACATCCCAAACCTTGACCTACTAGAAAAATAAAATGAGGACTATGACATTCCAATAAATGATGATGAAGAGGGTCTAAAGGATCAAAGATCAATTGTTGAAGAAGAAGGTGGCTTACAGGGTAAATATGCCCAGTCTATTTCTTAAATTCCTCTAGGATTTCTAGGCAATCCTACCTCTCCATATGTAGCACATTAGCATATGGTGTTATCAGTCAAATTAACACTTATCCATTCGTGATCACATCACCTTGTCGATCACACAAAATGACACTATGGATGGAAGAGCTTACTTGACCTGGGATGAATTGAAGCTGAATCCTTACTCCTTCAGCTTAAAATTTTATTTTTTAACATCTACACCATAAAGCCGCGACTCCTATACTTGACATGTTGTGAGTCACTGGCGGGTCTCTATACTGACAACCCACGGGTATGAATTAAAAAGATTCACTCGTGAGTTGCTGATCCCACATGCTACGAGTCACTTGCAGGTCTCTATATGTCATAGTAGTGGGTGTCTTAAAGAAATTCGAAAAATATATTAAGAGAACGAACTGGGATTAGTTGAGTCAAGTTTTCTAACTACCTCAACTTCCCATTTCAACTTCCTTTTGAAACCAACCATCCTTGCTCTGCTATAAATGCACAAGGAGGCCATGAGAAAGGGATCCAATTAGAGAGAGTTATTGTTATTATGAAGAAATTCCAAGTCAAGAGAGAGGAGCAGGAGCCTAGGGCTTGGTTGCGAAGGTGGTTGATGTAGGATCAAGTTTGTTGCTGTGAATATCGGGAGAAAGGCTTGGACCAACCACCATAAACAAGGTGCATTTTCTCTAAAATTTGATCTTATTTATTTCCAGTAATGTATGCAGAAACCTGTGTATCTCTCTGTCAATCCATTGTATGTTGGTAGTATCTATCCCCTACTATAAGGTAAATTCCCTAACAATAGAACTGGCAACTCCGCTGGGGAGACCTTCTTGTTTTTCTGCTTTGGGGATCTTTGGTTTCTTCAGTTTCATGACATTTACAATATCTTTTGAGGTCTTTAGGTTTTATTTTTAGATCCTTTTTGTGTTGGCTTAGTCCAGTCTGGTTTGAAAAGTTTCTTTGTTTCTTTTATCAGTACCTACCCATGTGTTTCCTGTATATACAGGCACGCACTTTCTGTTGTACCTGCGAGTTGCATACTTTGATACTTGCACACATTTAGTTGCACTTGCGAGCTGTTTGCTTATATAGTCGTGCGTTTGATTTAATAGGTTTGAACTCCTGTTTTAGGGTTTGATCTTGGGTTGGTGATCTGGTTTTTTATGTTGCTTTGCTTCCTGGAACTGCTAGACATCCCTGTGTCTCTTCTGGGTCTGATTTAGTGGATTTTGTTTTCCATTCTTTCTTTTAAGCCTTTTTGAATCCCACCAATGACTTGTCAGCATATACAGTCGTGCACATTTTTCCCTAGCCGCAAGTTTCCTGTATAGGAACCCGCAGGTGCACCACGAGTTGTTGCATATAATAGTCGCGAGTATTTCCTGATTTTTTCCTTTTTTAGTGTTTGACTTCAGTAGGGTTTATCTCTGGTTTTGAAAGTCCCTGTCAGTTTGGATACTTCTGGGACATTGTCCTAGGTGCTCTGAATCTGTTTTCAACCTCTTTGATAATTTCTCTTTGAGTCTTTGTGTTTGTAAAGCTGCCCTAGCTTGTTATCCCATCTTCTGTTTGGCAGATGCTTCTTTCTTTTGTTTTCTGATGTTCGAGAACAGTCTGGTTTTTACACAAAGATCTTTCTATCTTTCCATCTTACACAACAGTTTTTATTTTTGGCATCTTGTTGATCCAAAAGTTTAGTTACTTCTGTGAAGCAACTTTTTGGGTTAAGTCTTCATCGATCTTGCTTTAGGTATGTTTGTTTTAAGTCTTGGGCCATCTTTCTTTACTCACACAGATTGATAAGTCTTGTTAGTTCATTATTTTCATTTGCATTTCTTTCATAGATAGAGAAAAATATAAAATTTGAAAAACAAAAGAGCTTCTTTGACAAGATTTTTCATTTTATTTTTCAAAGTAGGGTAGTTGCATTGCTATTAACTTTGAAAACAAAACAAAAAAAAGAAAATTTTTATGCTTAGATTTGCTTAAATTTTGCGTTTTGAAAGAACAAATGAAAAAGAAAAAATTGTGAATTTACATTTTTTGATATGCACTTTGCTTACAGTCGTAACCATGCCACACACTACACTACACCTTTAGTAATTAGTAACAACCCATAAAAAGAACTTAATTTAAAATTTATTAGAAACATTTATTTTTAAGGGTTACACGACACTAACTAGCTTAGGCTAGGATTTCAGAATAGATCACACTTAAACTTTCCGAAATCGCTTAAATTCTCAAACCATATTGCATACTATCTTCTAGTAAATCCATTTGTGTGGTTGTGTTCCTGGGAGCTCCACTTAAACCGGAGTTAAGCACGAGGTCGTGTGAGACTGGAATTGTTGGGCATACCCCCCCACTTTCCTTTCGAGCATACACTAGGGCTGATTCACGTACGGGGGTCCATTAGTGCCTTGTGAATTCTTGGATTTCAGGCTTAGCTACCCTGCCCATGAGTTTTCTCTCAACCTGCAACTATCCTCGCGAACATTTTCTGCATTTGTTATATCCTTAGAATCTTGACTTTAGGGCTCTACACAGGTATAGTGGAAGGATATTTCCACTGCACCTAGTAAATACACGGAAGGTAACCCTCTACATCAATCCGAGAGGGCGGTTTGGTGATTCAAACGCTTGCACCCAGGGACCTGTATTGGACGCCATGTAACTGAACTTTGATATTCTACTAGTTTGTTCTGGGCCCTCATCATCCTAGACTAACTCTTGAGAATATTATCTTCGTTTGCCTGGTCTTGATTACTGTAGGAAATTTTTAGTGGTATGTTGTTTGCTCCTTAGGTTTTAGTGGCCACTAGGTTCCTACACTTAGTTTATTTTTTATAATTGTGGAGGACCAGCCTCTTCATAGGTCATGAAGGTTTCCAAACCTCCCCCCACACACAGTGGAGCCTCCACCACCACCTCAACGCTAGAGGACTGATTCCCATGGTTCATACAAACTTACGGGTGCAATGGAACCACCAAGAGAACCACACCTCAGAACTCAATATCAACAGGATCATAATAATATTGAGGTTGAAGACATAACCACTCAAGAGTTTAATACACCTTTCAACCCTCCTTTTACATGTCCTAATGACCCTTTACTCGAAAGTGTAGCTTCTCTGGGTCAACCGGAGTATAGTTCATATCGGTTTACACCTGGTTTCTTCATGGCTAACACAAGAGATGAGTCAGGAGTTCCTCATACTCCTACTTCAACCATTATATCAAGAGGTTTCTCTCCTTCACTTGCACACACATCAATACCTAGCTCTTTGCAGGTTTCCTCTGCTTCGAGCCCCTCATTCGATTTCAATAATGGTTCCTTGGGTATGTCAGCATCTTCAGCTTCGACATCAACTATTCCTTTTGGTTCCACTATTAGATCGTCAAATATCCCCTTTTGAGGGATACCTTCAGTACAATTTACATAGTCTCCCTTTATACAACAGTCTCAGGGTAATCCGCAGTCTGCTCCGTTCAGTCATGGTTTTCCTTGGTTCGGGGGAAACATAGATCCTTCCGCACCCTCCATGGGCTCTATTCCCGTTTCATCTGTTACATCTATACCTGGGTTTAACCCCTTCACAGGTATTAGTGTGCAATCATCGAATGTACAAACATCCAATGTACCTGTAAGGAGTACTCCCTTTTAACTGTTTGGTGGAGGGGGTGGTAACTTTGTTAACCCACATTACGGAGGGGATAACACCCAATGTGTTGAGGAAAATGCACCTATTGTTCAAGGGAGAAACTACCAACTTACAGTGATGAAAGATAGACCTACAAATGTTCTACAATTGCAACTAGTAAGCAAATACATTTAAGGTTAGAAGATGAGTACCTTATTACGAAGGTTGATCCCAAGCTTCCTCTTCCTTTCTCTTCAATGCTATCCAATATCGCAATGTCCACACCTGCAAAAATACTTCATATATTTCTCAAATACATTTGACTACATATATAAGACTGATATTCATAACAGAAGAAGACATCAGACTATAAGCAAAATGTAATCAAATCTGAGACACACATGAATAGGTCATATTTGGAAAGGGAAGAATGCCTGATGTTTATTAATGAATGAAGCAAGTACATAGCATTATACATTCCTTCAAGCTTAGCACTTCACGAAACCTAGATTCAAGGTCTCCTGCTTCTGTTCTCCAAGGATCCCAACCTCTAATCAGCTGTGCTAGGGTTTATCAGAAACTGAGGCACAAGAGAGGGGGATGAGGGTCTCCATTTCTCCAGCATAACATTATTATAGGCTTGGTCCCCTCACATGGCCCTTCTACCTTCCTTATACAGTCAATGAAGGAGAGTAAAAGTAGTTATAACCAATCAGGAGGTTTCCAAACCAACTCATTTCAACCAAAATTCGAGATTTTGACTAGTTCAGGAAAGTGCCCTTCTCTTCCTACTGCAAACTAGCACATTTCTCAAGGTGTGCGCTACTTTATTGAAGCAGAGTTGCATATTTCTGAGGGTGTGCAATACTTTATTGAAGTGGAGTTGCATATTTTCCAAGGAGTGTGCTACTCTATAGGCATAAGAGTCGCGCACACATCCTAGTATGCCCTACTCTATGCATAGGAAACCAACATTTTTGGAGAAAAGTGGCCAAAAACAGGGTTTTCTGATGATTTTTAGGAGATGGTTTGGTCTAGAAAAATGTTCCTAAGGGTTATAACCATCAAATTGGCCAAGAGTGAGGTAATTTCAACAATTTTTAATGTCCCAAATGACCCTTCAATCCACAAGTGTCCTGTTGTGTGACTAAACTTGATCTCAAGAAGTGTCGTCATGTGACCAAGCGATGCAAGTGTCGTCACAGATGGAGAAGTGTCATTTTAAGCTATAACAAATTCCCCCTAATGTATTAGGTCAGAGGGAGTGAGGGAAATGATGGCCGAAATACATTATAAATAACAAAGAGATGAATCATGGAGGAACCGGAGAAACAAAGAATCATAGGCTCAAATGAAGTACCTGAAAGCAAAGGCAATGTCAGACAATCTCATCCTTGGGGTAACTGTCCATGTTCAAATAGTGGAACATGACCTCCAAGAGGATACAATACTGATCCATATATCATGGCCACTGGAATACAAGCGTGGATCCATGAGGAACATAAGTGTAAACATAACCACATAAATACAAGGTGGATCTATGTCAAAATTGGAGAACATAGGCATAGAGAACAAGTTGGAACTATGTTTCATTACGAGCCAAAAAGAGCATGGCTCAGTCTTGCGCAACTTGAGCGATAACATAAATAAGGTGATGCTATCGAGGATCCCAAGGTCTTCATCCAAAAACAACCCAAGGTACAAACCTATCCATGCGAATAAATGAGTTGATGTCGAACATGGGAGGTATCGTTTGATTACCAGTCATTGATGTATACTGTTAACAAATGCAAGGGTTTCCACCAATAATGAAAATGAAACCCAAGGTACCTAGTACATTCAAGCAAGTGCAAATAAATGGTCTTGATATTGAACACTTGAAGAATCCATCGGATAGGATACATTGATATATTCCCATCTATCCAATAGCGAGGGAAACTGCCACTAATGACTGCAATCCCCAAGGTACTAACCGAAACTCTAAACTTCATTCCCAGAGCACAATGAGTTGAAGTCGATGGGAAGAAGTCCGTTGGAAGGGAGGCCTTAAATCATCCTCCATCATCCAACACAAGGGACATTCAATAGGTATGAGCTGATTTGGAGTAGTATTGAACACATGATGAAACATACTAACACCAAGGAATGGCCGACGCATGAGGTCAATGCAACTACAGAATGGCCGACACAGGTTGTATCCTTGAACAGTGAGAACGACACAAGAGTGACTTAGGCAGCTTTTAACACAAAGAGACCATGATGCAAATCTGCAATGTAGGAGACATTAATAGATTCTCCATATGATTGGAAGACTAACCAAACAGAGGAGTAAGAACTCTGAGATCAGGTTTATCCTAAGGCCAACACTAGAACTCAACTTGTTTGATAGGCTCAAAACAGGTGCTTTGTTCAAGGAGGTAATTGACTTGCTGCCATCATATTGAAAGATATTTTAACATTCTTCCCTTCCCTTTCCTTTTTCATTTTTTAACAAGCTTGATAAAGAACTAAAGCATGCTCGATGGTATTTTCATATTTAAGGAGTCTGAAAAACCTAGAAGAAAACTCCATACACCTATCCGTGGATTTTATAACGAGCCTGGATTGGTCTGTGCTCGGCGGTGTTTTCTTGCTTATAGAGTTGAAAAACTTAAACAGTCCTCTATCAACCATCTCGTGGATTTCACATCGAGCCTGAGTAGGTGAATGATCGCTTGGTGTTTTCACATTTCAAGAGTCTGAAAACCCTAAAGACGACTCCAAAGGTCCTTTTTCATAAAGTTAGTCTGCTTCCCCGAAAAAGTGTAAAATAATGGAAGAATAACTCTTCTAGCGCATACCAGAGTATACCTAGAGTATACCTTTTCCGTAAATTATCCACCAATGCCCGGAAAAGGGGTAATTCTATACCTAAGTGGATGTCGGTTCAGTTATTTTAACGAGCCTGAAAAGACAACTATGCTCGGCAAACTTTTCCTATTTAAGGAGTCTGAAAAGGGCTTAAAAGAACTCCATAGGGATTTTTTCCATAAAGGTTTAACGAGTCTGAAAAAGTAAACTCGTGACCTCCTTACTGTTTTTAACGAGCTCAAAGGAGATACAGAAAAATGCTCATAACTTCCTTACTGTTTTTAATGAGCTCGAAGTGAAGATGAAAGAAATGCTCATAGCCTTCTTACTGTTTTTAACGAGCTTGAAGGAAAGGTGGAAGACTGCTCATAACCTACTTACTGTTTTTAACGAGCTCGAAGTAAAGGTAGAAGAATGCTCGAAATGGTAGGAGACGAGTGTCAGGGACATGCGAAACTAGCTCCAAGTGCATGGAACAAAGTTATGCCTAATGCAAGGAACATGAGCAAGATAAGGACACTCAGGGTGTGTCTCCTCTAGGTAAAAGGTGTCAAATTGCGAAGGAAAAATGATATAGGGCTTAGAGGAAATGAGATCAGAGATGGAGGATTATACAATGAGCTAAAAGCATGGAAGCTAGCATCAAGCTCATTAGCACAAGTAGGATCATAACATATGCATATGCAACTTAAACACAAAGATGGGATCCTTATCAGGGATGGCCAGAAATATATGAGGAAGAAAGATATGAGGCTTCTTCTCAAAGTCATGGTAAATCTAAAAAGGCTCCCGAGCCTATGAGAGAAACTCGGCATGGGCACCAAAATGGCATAAGGGTGCTGACTAGGGTGACCCATGTTAGGAAGGCTCTGCTGTTGGATTGGTGCACAATGCATAAAGAGATGGCTAACACACCAATATCCAACGGGTTCAACCCTATGGCGAATTCGGATGGAAAAAGGTTCAAATGCAACATAACAATGGGGAAGCCTAAACCTATATGCAAGGTTCCGAATATACCTAACATGGTTGCACAAGGTGTCGAAAAGGACCAATAAGAAAGTATAAATCCAGCTAAGAATCCTTTCTCCAAGAAACATTAGTACCAAGATCATATCTAAAACATATGTAAAGAATGACCCGATACAAGTCACTGTGGTAGAAATACTTTCAACTTCACTATCATCAACGGTAGGAATAAACAAGGCAGAGTTTTCAAATGAAGACTCTATGGTACCCAAACCTGAGGACTTACAATCAACAAGATCGACTTCAGGATGAAGATCAAAGTTGAAGGACATGATGGAATCTACAGAAACAAATTCATCATCACGGGAGTTGAAAATTCTAGAAGCAGAATCAAACTCAGCAGGAACACCGATTTGTGGATCTATAGGAGAGTCCAAAGACTCAACAGTAAGAAGATCAAACTTTAAGGTCAAACCGGGGCTGGACATAACTGCGACTAGATCAACATCCAAATGAATGGTAGACTGTACTATGGACTCTAGGAAAAATTCATCAGAAGGAAGTATATCATCCCAGATAGAACACATATCTAAACATTCAGATGGAGGTGTCACTTGGTCAAAAGCTGGGAATAACTCCCGAGAAGGTAAGCATGAACCCAGAGACTTCTTCTCAGTAGCAGTTGAACTCAAGCAACAATATGCCACATAAGTCCCATGTGACATAGTGGTGCCTAATGATGAGGGATCTGATTGGTCTACAGTTGGGTAATAAGGAGGATCAACGAATGCAAGCTGGTCGATAGTGACGATGCTTTCGTTATGAGGAAAATGCATCACATGAAAGAGCGTAGACACCACAACATGCATAGCATAAACATAATCACGCCCGAGGATCATATCAAAGTCCACAGGGTCCTTTAAAACCATAAAATCAACTAAGACTATTTTTCCACCCAAAGTAATAGGTGCCTGAGGGAGGAATCCGACCAGTTCACTAGGTCTTTTATCGAAGATCAACGGCCAATTAAAAGCTGGAATAACATTAGGGAAACCCAAATCTCTCCAAGTATAAGCGGACAAGATACTAACAGAAGCTCCTTCATCAACAATGCATCGATCAATTGTATGGTTCCCGATATCAACATTTATCTGGAAAGGTGTCGAAGAAGGAAGACGAGGCTCGACTAGACTATTCCAATCAAAGGAAACAATCCTAGGGCTTGGTAGGGATTCACATGGCACAGATGAAGTACCCTCTTTTTCAGGAACATCCAAACTGGTAATGCAGAAGACTTCAGGGACAGGTGCATCAGTCTCCAAAGGACTGATGGGATCGGTCGAAGATTGCATCGATTCGATTACTTCACTCTCCGAAGGAAGAGTGGGGTCGACCAAAGATTGCATTGGTTCAACCACTTTATTAACCAAAGGTTGATCTGACTATAGAGAATCTATAGACAAATCAGGAGCAGATATTCCTTCTGACATGGACCACACTCTTCGTGCCTCTGGAATGGCAGGGCATCGGTGAGTAAGGTGATCTCCCTTACAAAGTTTACAAAGGAAATTTGGTTTCCGTTCTATAGGTTGAGACTCCTTTACAATGTCAGTACTCTCAGCATGACTAGCATTGGCTGACAGCTTGCACCCAACATGACTTACAGAGGCTGGTTGCTCAGAAGCGTAAGACTTTTGAACTAAGGACCACACTTTTTGCACTTCTGGAAGTACAGGGCACAAGTAAGTAAGATGGTCTCCCTCACAAAACTTGCAAGGGAACTTATACTTTTGTTTATTGGGTTTTTCGATAATGTCAACTCCCTCAGCATGACTTGCAGTGGCTGATCTGGTGTCTCCAGTATGACTCACAGGAACTGGTGACTTGTCATTAATATGACTAGCAGTGATCAATGGCGTGTCTTCAACATGACTGACAGTGGTTGAAGACAAACTTTCAGTGTGATTTTTAGTGACTAAATTTTTTCTCCCAGCATGACCTCCAAAGGCTGGGTAGGTGCCCCTTGCATGATTTGCAGAGGCAGGGTGCTTGCTCCCAGCATGACTTACAGAGGCTGGGTTGCTACCCCCTTGTTTTGTCATCTTCTTCCTATTCTTCCTGCGTCTATTCCTTTTAGACTGCTGGTTACTAATATTGCTACTTTCGCCACATGAGGTAAAAGGAGGAGGAGAAGATGTTACTGGCAAAGAAGGCTCAAGGTTCTGATGCTCTTGATTTGAGGTGCTTACAAAAGAAGCGTCAGGAGCATGCAATGCATTCGGAGTGGAGAACAACCAAACCGGCAGCCCTATAGTGAATCCAACAAGATTCAGAGTAGCCATTAAGGGAGTACCAATGTTTCCAATGAATGGAATAGCACAAGGATCCCCTAGAACAGGGGTACCTTGATTGGCGCTCGTCAGAAAGTTAGACATAGTTTCCTGCTCAAATGAGCAAGAATTTCTCTAAGGAAAACTAAGACAAGTAGAACAAAGAGCACACCACTAAAAAAGGTCCTAGGTAAATCAAACCAGGCAAATAGATGCCTTTTGGAGAATAGTCTGGGATGATGAGGACCCAGAACAGATCAACGAAGGAAGAAGAACAGCTACCTGGGGTCCACAATACAATGACTAAGGGTGCAAGCACTGGAATCACCCAACCACCCTCCCAAAGACCTACAAGGGATTTCCTCCCACATCTGTCCTAGGTACAAGAGATATAACCCTCCGCCGTCACCTGTGTATGATCCTATGGTCAGATACTAAGGATACCACCAAACCAAAAACTCCTGGGGGAACAGTCTCTGGTCGAATCAGAAGGTGTGGGCAAGGTAGCTGAGCCTGAAACTCAAAAGAGTCCCCAAACGTGATCCAATCTTGGTATATGCTCAAAACAGTAAGTAGGAGGTTTATTCCCAACAATCTGATCTCACAAGACCTACTGCATAGATCCCAGGAAAGTTTTGAATGAGGTGGGTTTACCTGCAATAGTCGAACTACGATTTTTGCGTAATGTGTGATCTTGGGTGGTTTAAGGTGTTTTAAACCCAAGATCCTAACCAAGACTAGTTGGTGAATAGTGTAACCTAGAAAAGAAAATGTTACTAGTACATTTTATTAGGGTTCATTTTAAAGGTTACTTGCTTACTCAAAAAGGTAGTGGGTGTGTGAGAGTGGTTATAACAGAGATAGAATACTAAAATGAAATGCTTACCACTAAACAAATCTTTTATTTTCAATGCAAGTCTTAAAGATACGATCTAGAATGCATATGCAAATGCAATTTTTAGTCTTTCGAATGCAAAAAAGGGTAAAAAATAAGTATGCAAAAGAAAAATTTCTTCTTTTTGATGCAAAGCACTCTTAAATCCTTTAAGCCACTTGCAAGGTACTCTATTCAGAAAATAAATCAAAAATTTTCATGCTTTTCAAAGGTGAAAAACAAAACTGAAATTGAAAGTAACCTACTATCAAAGCAAAAGCAAAGAACTTTCAAGTTTCCTTATTGAAACAGTAAAAGCAACCAATATGACTTTCAGATTCTTATTGATGTAAGCATGTTAACCATTGGGAAAAGCATACGAAACCTACTTTTAGACCCAAACAAAGCAAATGACCTACAAAGAAGTATGGTTTTGTAAAGTCAGGTCTGCACATAAACAGTGCAGTCAAGGTCCTGAACAACAACAAAGACACTTTAGCTTTCACTACAAAAAGAAAACTAAAAGCATAAGGGAGGATAAGAAACCAATATAAAGAGAGATTTCACTCAAATAGATACAAACATGTTCAAGTAGACCCAATAGGTTTCAAATCCAGTGGAAATGGAGCAAGAAGGTTCAGTCAGACTCAAATTAGGGTACAAAACACCAAACTGGTCCACAACCACTCAACTTCGGTCCACAAGCCCCAAAACTTTCAAAACAAGCCCAAATTGATCAAAGGAGGTTCAAATCATGAACATAGGATCAATACAAGGATGGGAGACCACTTATAGTGGTTTAAATTAGACCTAGGGTCATCGGGGACCCCAAAAAGTGTAGCCACAGCCCCCCCAAAATAAGTAAAAACCCAAAAAACTCACTCCCAGAATGTGTGCGCTACTATATATGAGGAAGACTAGCGCACACAACAAGGGAATGCGCTACTATGCTTCACAACAATAGCGCACATGTGGGAAAAGTTCAAAAAATAGGGCAAAAAATCCCCAACTTGGGTCCACAAGGGTTTGCAAGGGATAAGAAGGGTCTGTAAGAGCCAAAGAGAGTCAAACAAAGCCTAATAACTGATTCTAATCAAGAAATTGAACAAAGACCTTCAAACAACACTAAAGAAATGAACTTGGATACCCCTAAGCAGATAGGCTTTCCCCAGCGGAGTCGCCATTCTGTTGTGAGGAAAATGCACCTATAGTTCAGGGGAGAAACTACCAACTTACAGTGATGAAACATAGACCTACAAATGTTCTACAAGTGCAACTAGTAAGCAAATACATTTAAGGTTAGAAGATGAGTACCTTATTACGAAGGTTGATCCTAAGCTTCCTCTTCCTTTCTCTTGAATGTTGTCCAATATCGCAATGCCCACACCTGCAAAAATACTTCATACCTTTCTCAAATACATTTGACTACATATATAAGAATGATATTCATAACAGAAGAAGACATCAGACTATAAGCAAACTGTAATCAAATCTGAGACACACATGAATAGGTCATATTTGGAAAGGGAAGAATGCCTGATCTTTATTAATGAATGAAGCAAGTACATAGCATTATACCTTCCTTCAAGCTTGGCACTTCACGAAACCTAGATTCAAGGTCTCCTGCTTTTGTTCTCCAAGGATCCCAACCTCTAATTAGCTGTGCTAGGGTTTATCAGAAACTGAGGCACAAGAGAGGGGGATGAGGGTCTCCATTCCTCCAGCATAACATTAATATAGGCTTGGTCCCCTCACATGGCCTTCTACCTTCCTTATATAGTCAATGAAGGAGAGGAAATGTAGTTATAAGCAATTAGGAGGTTTCCAAACCAACTCATTTCAACCAAAATTCAAGATTTTGACTAGTTCAGGAAAGTGCCCTAATCTTCCTACTGCAAACCAGTGCATTTCTCAAGGTGTGCGCTACTTTATTGAAGCAGAGTTACATATTTCTGAGGGTGTGCACTAATTTATTGAAGTGGAGTTGCATATTTTCCATGGTGTGCTCTAGTCTATAGGCATAAGAGTCGCGGACACATCCTATTATGCCCAACTCTATGCATAGGAAACCAGCGTTTTTGGAGAAAAATGGCCAAAAACAGGGTTTTCTGATGATTTTCAGGAGATGGTTTGGTCTGGAAAAATGTTCCTAAGGGTTATAACCATCAAATTGGCCAAGAGTGAGGTAAATTCAACCATTTTTAATGTCCAAAATGACCCTTCAATCCACAAGTGTCCTATTGTGTGACTAAACTTGATCTCAAGAAGTGTCGTCATGCGACCAAGCGATGCAAGTGTCGTCACGGACAGAGAAGTGTCATTTTAAGCTATAACACCCAACCACAATGGATGAAAACCAAAGTAAGAAACCCTTTAGCTTTTGGCTGGAGCATCTTTAACAATGCTTTCACTTCACAATCGATGGCTGGGGGAAACCCCAACCAATAGTATTGGAACCAGGTCTCGGGAGGTTCCCCCTACCAGGTTCATGTTAATCAAATTCCATCGTGTCGACCTTGTTTTCCCTTTCTGGAAAATTTAAACTTGCCATATCTTTCAAAAATGACCAATGATCCAGTGTACCATAACCTGGCATGGCCACTAGTTCTAACCAAGCTACCTTCCGACATCCCAAAGTTTGAAGGAAAGACTGGAGAAGATCCTGGTGATCATGTCACTACCTTTCATCTATGGAGTTCTTACAACTCCTTGAATGATGATTCCATTAGGTTGAGGCTCTTCCAAGGGACCTTGACTAGTGTCGCGGCTAAGTGGTACATCGAACTACCTATCATAGCTTATGACAACTTTCGGGATTTGGAAACATTCTTTTTTAACCAATTTCAACTTCATGTCTAGTATGATGCCGGGACAGACCTTCTGTCGACTTTAAGACAGAATAAGGCCACTCACTTATCTGATCACATTCAGGAGTGGCGGAGGTGAAAGAGGCTCATCAAAGCTGAAATTCCCCTAGAGTTTCTATTAGAGTGGTACTTGAAATCACTCCTTCCTTACATTTATAAGGATGTAGCAACTTCTAGGGTGTCTTCTAAGGAAAAATCCATCCTCAGGACCCAACAAATTGATTTGGTATATGCTCAATATGGGATCCTGTATGAGATTATCCCTAATGCACCGAGATCTAATATTGATCTAGGTAAACCTAATCCTAGACCACATGTCGATGGCATCGTCAGTTTAGTAGACACAACAACATTCGAATCTTTGACCAAGCAATTTCATGCTTTATCTGTAAAGTAGTCTGCTGTAGATGCAACTTTTGTTGTAGCCTCACCTTCTACAACTGAATCTGTGCAACAAGTGTAGACTAATCAAAAGGGTCCTCGCTAACCCAACAACAAAAAGAAGGGAAAGAAAGGGGAGGGGAACCATCAAAATCCCCAAAACAATGAAAATGCCGAGGTGGGAAAAAAGGATAAAAAGAAAGTCAAGTTTCCTTGCAAGTTATGTAAGGATGACCACCTTACCCACTAGTGCCTTATTATGGAAGAATCCCATAAGTTCCTCCGTGAGAAAAAACAAGTTGTCCTAAAGGACCCATTCCCTCATGGACAAGGCTCAACTTCTGAAAATATAGTGCTGGGGGCACTCCTCATGTCTCGCCAGCTGATCAGTCATTTAAAAACATGATTAAATCAGGTACACTACTGCAAACTAGAGCCAGGAATTATAACCCGGACTCGCAGCAGAAGGATAAGGAAACCCCCGAAACATGTACTCCTATTCACATTGAGAGACCAGTAGATACTTTTCCAAAGATCCCTCAGGGTGTCTTCAAGCGGGCTATGAAAAACCCCAATGCACGAGTTGTTCCCAACTACTTTGTTGTAGAGGATTTAGCTCAAACTCCTTGTGCAATGTCCACACTAGAAATCTTGCAAAGTTGTCTATTACAACGTATTGCACTTCTAGCATCAATTAGGAGTATGGAATCATCTAGTATGCTCGCTTGGTTTTATATGTCTAGTATTAAACCCCGGTTACCATATCACGTATCCCTATAGATATAAGTAGTCCATGGCCCCAAAACCATTGGACAAACCATTGTTGATGAGGGTGTGTCTATGTGTGTAATGTCGATTTTCTGTTGGAAATACCTTGGCTCGCTGGAGTTAGATCCTTCCAACACATTTCTTACTGCTTTCGATGGAAGATATTTCCGTCCAGATAGAGTCTTACCTTCATTCGATGTCAAGCTTGTTGGTAAAGTAGTGTCTGTGGAGGTTGAAGTATTGGACGCTCCTCTTGACTACAATTTGTTGTTAGGAAGGAGCTAGACGTATGCGATGCAATCCGTCCCATGGTATAGTCATTATTGTAATATTTTGCTTCATTAATTCTTATGTAAGTACAATGTCATCACATCATGGCCCAATTACTCAAAATGATGTTGTTGAAATTCACTTCATGTAGTACCCACCATACCAACTATTGAAAATGTTATTGTTGAGAGTTTACCTACAATATATACATAATTCATTGTTATTCAAACTATTGTCATTGATAGTCTACAGGATATGTTTATAGTCACCTTTTGATATGTGTTTGTAATAGACCACCTCAGGAAAGATCCCAAATTATTTTTTAATGCTAAAGAAAGAAAAATAGCTAGGTCATTCACATGCAAGTAATTAATGAGCAGATTGAGGTGAAAATACTAGAGGTAACAAAATATGATGTGAGCATGAGAGGATTAACTCAACTCCAGCTCCATTTCCTTGTTTGGACTTGGATCCATCAAACTTTAGTGTCCAAACTTAATGCTTGACTGTACTCTCTTTTGTTAAATGTGCATCACTGGATCGTGGGATAGTTTAAACCCCATTCTTAACTTACAAAGCATAAATGTTGAGCTCAACTTCAGAGGATTGTACCTCCATTTGTGTTATTATATTTTGTGATGAGGTCCTTTAGTCTTGGTTCTCTCTCTATTATGATCCGATTGGCTTGTCCTCTCCATATCACAAAGTCTCTTTGGATGAACTAAGAGGACACATGAATTATATTCCTTAGATTAAAAAATGGGTCCAATTTTGTTGCCTTCATTGTATACAAAGAAGGAATTGATGTTGGTATATACTCTAGTGGTGCACAATTTATATTCTAGTCAGACCAAATCCGAGATAAATTCAAATAAAAAACACAAAATGGATAAGTATTGTTGATGATTTGTTGTTTTCAAACCATATAACAATTTTATAATTAAGATGTTTTGATTGAACACTTCACTCATCATTTGGTCTAGAGAAAATGGCCATGATTAAAAGTGAAGTGTTCACTAAAAAAATCCATATAAAATTCATTACATAATATATATATATATATGGCTTCTTGTAAGAGCATTCCATTTTACATATCAATTAGGTGAAGGTGGTGTGGTCAAGAGCTGGTTACATATTTGAGGCAAGTGAATATAGTTCTCCCATATCTATTGCATGTATAGACAAGATATGTGGAGACAAGTACATAAAGTTGAGAGAGGTGTAAAGGAGGCTAAACAACTTGTTCTATCTAGCCACTAATAGGTCACTTTTGATTTGTGGGAGAAACCCTAGTGTGGTTTTAGGAAACAATTGTGAGGATGGGAGGGAGGTGGAAAAAACATCTACTGTAACGTACCCTCCCACGGACCCAATTCGAGGAAGGGAACATGGCACTAAATCTGGGGCTTTTACAAAAACTCAGCCCATTCATTAGATTCATAACATCAAATATGTGCAGAAGCAAATCACTTAAACATGCACAATGGAATAAAAACACCATCTACACACATCTTTCATATGCGTTCAGCATATCCATATATTCATCAATTAAACATTACAGAAGTAAATACACACAGAGATTACTTATCTTTGTTGTGAAATTTTCCCAAGCAACTAGCTATGTCGCTGCAACGTTTCACCCAACCATAGGTCTCTTCCTAGCCTGTATTATTTCAGCACTCAGAGACCACCCCCAAGCTGGGCATGACTTCTACAAGGAAAGGGGACATTCAAGCTCATTCACAGCCAATTAGTCATTTCATCTGAGCCAAGCCAGTCCACAGCTGGGTTTATCAGGCTAAATATGAACCCTGGATGCTTGCACTCAAGCTCAAGCCAAATCAATGGATACCCATAATCCACACCCCAGCATACTCTTCCTCACACAGCAAGCACAATCATTGGGCATGGATACACATGTTTCACAATGGGATTTACAAATAGATGGCCATGGGTTTTCCCAATCGTTTCCAGCCAAAAATGAATTGTGGGATGGGGTAAAACAATCACAAGGAGGAAAACGATTTCTTGCCCAACTAACTAGGCATTCAACAACCAAAATGGTCTCTATAGCGCCCCAATTCGATTCCCCTTCTTCCCCACTGGTATACAACACAAAAACACCCTTTTCCCAGCTGAGAATGAAGGAAAACACAGAAAAACGTGGTTGGAAAATGCCTAGGTAGATCCCATCCCGTGAGGGAGAGAAACTGATTGATGGATTATGGATTGGGGAGCAATTCATGGCTCTTTTCTTGCCCAAGAAGAAAAATGTGATTTCCCATGCAGGGTGGCTTTCCCATACCCGAATTTGGACAGCCATACCTCTCATTCCCCAAGGCATTAACTACCTCAACTAACTCTTGGGAGAAATCAATGATTGGGTACAAAAGTCAACATGGGTAGTTGAGGGTTTGATTGGATCTCTCATTGACACTTGGCTTGACTTGATTGTCTCCAAGGGTTTGAATGTCGCCCCCCCCAATTCCTTGTAAAATCATGCCCCCATCTCTTGTTGCATTACATAGCTAGTTGTGGGTATTTTATTAAAAATGCATATTTACATTATATTCACAATTCCACCATGCCTGGTTAGCATGCGAACCATATGCATCAATAAATCGATGGTGGGGCCTTGGCCTTGAGCTCCTCACCATGATTTTACAACAATATTACATCATTTACATTTTTAATGCAACGGGGTCAAACTAGGGACGTTACATCTACTCCTTCCTGACTCTCTTCCATTAAATCACTCGTGGAAATTAATAAAATTATCTTATCTATGAGAATATGGATGCATTATAGTGCAGACTCTTTATTCAACAGTTTTAGGATGCCTTTTGAGAAGATTCTAAAAATAACCCTAAGGTTGTGTTCCCTAGTGTTGGTTGCATGTTGACTTGCCATAGGAAACTGTGCATGCATGAATCAAATAAAGAAAACCTAAAATAATGCATGTTCTGCATGTTGAATCCTCCTAAAAAGTGGACATAAAAGTAGTGCTTCATTTCTCAGGACAAACACTCAAATCTTGATTATAATGTGCTAAAATCAGACCCACATAGCACTCCCACTTGATCTTTGGAAAATGTCAATAAAGGGGCACCAAATTTGGAAAAGGCGTTGCCTCATGCAGAAGATAAACTTTTGAAATTAGCGCATTAAATATAGATCCTCTTTCAATTCAACTAAGGATAGTGCCCTGCATATGCTAATAGATTTATCATTCATCAAATGTCAATTAAATTCTAAAAATACATCATGGGAGAGTTAACTTGTGACCAACCCTATATCCAAGAATTTGCTACAAGCATAAATGACTACAAGTCCTCCATGATAGAAAACACATACATTATTGTTCCAGTTTTTTTCCCCAGACCTATGCTCATGAATTTGGTGTGACCCTTACTGGATTGTTGTTAGAGATACAGAGAATGAGAGAGCTAGAGATGTAGATGATTGGTATACTACTTAAAAAAGAAGAAACTATATCCCAAACCTTGACCTACTAGAAAAATAAAATGAGGACTATGATATTCCAAGCAATGATGATGAAAAGGGTCTAAATGATCAAGGATCAATTGTTGAATAGGAACGCGACTTACAGGGGAAATATGCTCAGTCTATTTCTAAACCTCCAGGATTTCTTAGAAATCCTACCTCTACATATGTAGCCAAATTAGCATATGATATAGTCACTATTGTAATTTTTTCCTTCTTTAAGTCTGATATAAGTACAATGTCATCACATCATGCCCCAATTTCTCAAAATGATGTTGTTGAAAGTCACTTCATGCAGTACCCACCATACCAACTATTGAGAATGTTATTGTTGAGAATTCACCTACAATATATACTTTCCTTGCTAGTCAAACTATTGTCACGGATAGTCTACATGATATGTTTATAGTCCTTTTGATATGTGTTTGTAATATACCTCCTTAGGGAAAGATCCCAAATTCTCTGTTAATACTAAAGAAAGAACAAAATCGAGGCCATTCACATGCAAGTAATTAATGAGTAGATTGAGGTGAAAAGACTAAAGGTAAAAAAAGAGGATGAGAGCATGATAGGATTAAGTCAACTCTAGCACCATTTCCTTGTTTGGACTTGGATCCATCAAAATTCACTATCCAAACTTATTCCTTGGCTGTACTCTCTTTTGTTAAATGTGCATCACTACATTGTGGGATAGTTTAAACCTCATTCTTAACTTCCAAAGCATGAATTCCAAGCTCAAATTCATAGGATTGTACGTCCATTGGTGTTATTATATTATGTGATGAGGTCCTTTAGTCTTGGTTCTCTCTCTATTACTATCTAATTTTCTTGTCCTATCCATGGCACAAAAGTCCTTTTGGATCAAGAAAGAGGACACATGAATTATATTCCTTAGATTAAGAAGTGTCTCAGTTTTGTTGACTTCATTGTATACAATGAAGGAATTGTTGTTGGTAGATACTCTAGTGGTGCACAATTTATACACTAGTTGGACCAAATTCAAGATAAATTCAAACAAAAATCTCAAAATGGATAAGTATTGTTAATTATTTGTTGTTTTGAAACAATATAACAATTTTACAATTAAGATATTTTGAATGAACACTTCACTCATCATTTGGTCTAGACAAAATGGCCATGATTACAAAAGAAGTGTTCACTATGGTCCTGGATGTAATCTCCCCGGTAGTTTCATAAGCAGTGCAACATTAAAATAAGCTTGGAACTTTTCAACTTCCAAAGTATTTTTGAAAGGCCCCTCCATCATAGAGCTGTGTCTTTGGAAATCCTTGACACTCTAAGGAAATTGTCGTGTGGTTTAGGTTTGTACTTTGTCTTACTACTATCCCCTTACTTCGATCTATGAGATGTAAGGTAAGATTTGAAGGTTCTAGAAAAATGTTTGGAATATTGACTAGCTTCATTTATTACCATACTTAGGAAACTAATATTCATGCCAACTCAAATTTTCTTAGGAGTAATTTGTATTAAAATATATTGGTACCTAGTCACAAATTTTTCCCTTATAACTTAGGATGGAAAGGTAAGTGAAAAAACATAACGTCCCATTGTGATATACTATATTTTCTACTATGTAATATAAGACTCGCTTTTTTAATATTAAAAAAATAAATCCAAATGATGACACCATGTGTTCTTTCTACACCTGTAACATGGAATTCCTCAACACAACTCTACTCCTCATCCATGTGATCCTACCAAAAGATGTCTCCTTTAATTCTAGGGAATCTTCTCTTCTCCTATACACAGAGAGAGGAATCACGAGAAGTTAATATTGGTTCATGACTGTGTGAAGCTACCACAATTAGAAAGGTATGTTTCCATCCTCATGATGTGAAAATGGAAAACCATTTGTTGGTTGCAATCTCCTCAAAATGTTCTCAAGCTGCCAGGATGAAATACCCTTGCAACTTCCATTTGTAGTCTTAAATTCAAACTTTTCATAATCTATTTCTACAATGTCTCCATCAATTGGGCATACAATTAGATATTGCTCATATCCTAGGATTTGTTGACATGCATTCAAATACCATCCACAACTGAAAGTTTGAGATCGTTCCAAGGCTTGAGAATGTGTCTAGAATAGACCATATTTATATTAGCATATACTTTTTTGTGATGTTCCTCCTTGTCCCTTGATATGGTACCTCCAACCACTTGATGATGAGTTTCTTTGATTGGACCATGACTGCTCTAGTTTCAAATTTGTTGTCAAACATCCTTAGCATTAGGTAGGCTGATGATATCATGCTGCTATTGATTTTCACTATGTTGTGAATCAAGAAAGCTTTTAATTGAGAAGCAAACTTAGAACAAGAGACAAGTCAATAACAATCTTTACTATGGAAAATTAATGGCCTTTTAAAAAATTCTTATGTATGATGAATTGAAGTGCAAGCACCATTTCATGGAAATCGTGTAGCATGGATTAAAACAAAAACTGAATGTTTGCATATATGCAAATTATAATTTTTTCGAATGTTAATATATATTATCCTAAGGATATTTCCGCTAACAATATAGTAAATTAAGAGTATATCGATGGATGGTAACTTTAGTTGAAGTCAGTGGGAGACCAAAAGTGACAAGTGTAGTCATTCTTAGCCAAGGTGTCTCCGAAGTAGTTTTAGCCAGTGCATGTTGTTTTCCATTTGGGCTTCGTTTGCATTGGGAGTTGCATGCATTGTTTTTAATGTGCTTTAGCTTTTGAGTTTTCTATTCATTTAGCAAAGTATTCAGTCTTCTCTTTGTTAGTATCGTAGATTTTTTGCCACAATTGAGAAAAAAAATTGGTTTCTAATTTCATTGATTAAAGCTAAGGCCTAAAGTGATCAAAGCTAAGAATCACTAATCTCGTTCCCCTATATGTGATTTCTTGAATATCTATGTGAATTGATTTGCACATAGTTCCCATAGTTCCTGTATATTTAGGGCGTTTACATCTGAGAATAAATGTTTATCTTTTCACTTAGTAAGCTTTGTTGAAGCATATAGCTGGAAGTAGAAGTTAAAGAACATCTTTGAACTTTTCTCCAACTAAGATTTGAAGTGCTACGATTTTGTGTGTGTTACCGATCAAACTAGCAGGGTGGTCCAATAAGCATATATGAAGGAGATGTGACCCAATGTCACCTCAATCACACTACTTTGACTTCTTTGGAGTGCCGTGACCTCCAAGGGGAGAGCCCTTTTTCACTATATCTATAAAACACCTAGACACCAAACAAGATCTCATATGCAATAGATTTAGTGACCAATGTCTTTTATGGAGTCAAATGGAGAATGAAGAAGACATACTATGAAACATAAGTGGTGTAGATGTTATTAAGCTAAAATAAGCACATCACTATCATAAGCAAAGTATAATGTTGATTAGGCACTAATCCTAAACAAGTACTGTGGTATAAACGTGATAAGAAAGGCATGCACAAGTTAGTATTGCCACCATATGGTTCACTGCTTATTACTTGTCATTTAAGATTTAGGTTCAGCATTCAATAAGGATTCAAATAGAACAAATCAGAATTTATATCAACATGTGATATTCCTCTTTCAGGTTTGATGTATTATCAAAAACCATCATTTAGTGAGTATATTTTACGTAGATAATTAGGCCACATCACAATAATGTATCCGCATTGAGTTGTGTGACCATCATTGCAAAAATAGATTGAATATGCAATAGTATATCATTATAGGAACACTCAATTTATAACACTTTCTTAAGGTGCTTAACATCAGTATTAGTATCAATCATTTCACCATTTACAACCATGAATAGCAGCAACCAATATATCAACAATTTTTCATTTAAATACACACACTAACCTGTGTTTCTTTGTTTAGCAGGTATGTCAAATAGTAGCAGAGGGATAGATCTTGCAAATCCACCTAAAAAGAGACCTTAAAGCCTTGTTCTAGAGATTATGGAGTTGCTTGAAGGGAGGAAAACCTAGAAGAGAGGAGCGCTTGGGATCTAAGGGAGAGATTAGGGACTGGTTGGGGTTGCAACAAGGCTTTCAGGACCAAAGAAAGGAGGCTGAAGGTTAGAATTGGCAGAGGGGAGAGGGTCAAGGCCTTAGTGTTGGTTGTGGAGCGAGATATTCTAGTCTCATAGATGATGATTCAACCATGTTTGAACCCCAGGTTTGGTTATGATCCCAGCACGATCCCCAGGGGGTCCGGGGGAGTGATCTGCACTCTCCCGATTGGGGGGCACAGGGGCCAGTTGTTGGCTTGGTTTTGCAACCAAGCTTAGTGCAATGGGCACCTGCTAACTAGTAGCAGCAGTTTCAATAGAAATAAATAACAAACTAATCTAAACTATATTAACCATGGATTTATGTGAAATAAATAAACATATAATGGAAATATTATTGAAAAGCAAAACAATTGAAAATATGTAAAAGAAATGATCTTGTATTAAGAATAGGGGCAAGCAAGTGCTTGCAATGGTAATACCTCCAAGTGGTGAAGATTGTTGAGTAGCTCCAAGGGTGAGCAGCTCCAAGCTCCAAAGGTCTCTTCTTTTCCAATGCTTCCTGGTTTGTGCAAGGCTCCAAAAGGTGGGCAATGCTCAAAAGGGATTTTGGCAGAATGAGGATAGGATGATGGATGGATGGAAAGTGAGGAGCCCCTACCACCTTTTTATAGTTTTTGGTGGTGGAGAATACCATTATGGTTTTGAGGAAACCAATGGTATTGATCAACATGGTTTAGGTACCTTTTCCCTCCTTTTTCCTTTTTTGAATATTTTTAATATTTTTGGGAATTCTGGACCCTTTTTGAGGGTTTTTTATGCTTTTTGGGGAAAAATATTCATTTTGAGTGGAAAAGGGGGTGTATTAAGGTCTTTTGGTGACCTTTTGGTGGCTTTAGAGGCTCAAATGGTGAAAAAGTGGGCAAATGGGTCATGTGAATAAGGAAATGAGCTAGTGAGCACTTTTTGGGTGTTAACAGATTCCCCCTGATGTGTGAGAGCAGGAGCTCATCGTATGGCCGATAGACATCATAGTTCTTTTGTCTTTTTTTCTGGGGTTTTGGGGAGGAGGAGAGACCGATTGGAGACTAGATCCACGACCCTTGGAAGCTGCAAAAATAAACAATATTACATGGCCTCAATATGAATGAGGAATAATCTATGATAATGGACGAGGCGGGCATACCCATGCTCGTATCAAGACATATACATAACAATTAGTCCCAAGAAGGGGGACCTGAAAAATACATAAAAAATATGCTGGTACATCATAATGGTCCAGAGGGGACATCATTTTGGGATGTACTCATGATAATAACATGACTGATCTCAATGACTAATACACTGGAATAAAGCAACAACCATTCTGAATAAGGTCTCAGAAGGGTTGATGAACTACTGAAACTGAAGGTGTCGAACATATGTAGGGACTCAATGACTGTGAGCCATCTCTGGGAAGTATATGTAACTGTATACTCGAGGGAGTATAAAACTAGGGTACATATGAATACTGTCGCCATGCGCAACCCGGATATCTATAGAAAAAATGTAACTGGTTGTATCCATAGGTAGACTCTCAAATGTGGAAGAGTCGGTTGGTATCCGGGGTCTTGAACAAATAACTGAACGGACCAATACCCTGTGTGAGTCTCAACGATGCGATCAAGGTGTTGAAGTCGAGCATGTGAGAAACCACCATTTGGATAGGCACTGAGGACTCTTCTCGAACTGGTTCGTAGGCACTCATCATAAATGGTGATGAGTCCAAGACACAGGGACCTCTAGGTCTATCCTCTGGAATAAATTTGGTTGTCGTCGACAAAGGGAGACCAGCAACTAACAAGGCAATGATGTTTCCTTGATAGGAGAACGAGGTGTAGGACTGAAGTGTGGTAGTACTGATGGTAGGACTGACATACTTGTGGGGATGGGAAGTAACTGGGGTCATAGAGTGTGTAGACTCAAACTTCCTTTGTTCAGAGCATGATGACATGGTTGACCTGGCAGCGTAAGGAATTGACTTGTAGGTGTGGGTATCATTGCTTTTAAGGACTGAAAGGTATGTATTAGCTCTGGGGGGGGGGGCGGGGGGAACGAGCTGATGGGTGTTGTCGAGGGATTCTCAGGGTGACATACTGCAGAATACTCTGAACAAAGGTGACCAAAATGGGGAAGCTGCCATATGAGTAGACGTGATCTGTTCTGGCACCGAGAAGCACCATTGGATCCTTCTTCGTAGTTTTAATGAGCTCCAAGAAGGGATAAAGTGTGCTTTGAAATGGTACTATCCTGTGGATTTTGTGAGCCCAGGACTGTTCGTGCTCATGTGTGCTTTCATTTTTAAGGAGTCTGAAAACGATAAGAAGACTCTGCAGTGGTTGTGAGTACCGTCCTGTGGATTTTTACGAGCCCAGGATGGTGATTGCTTGTGGTTGCTTTCATGTTTAGAGAGTCTGAAAGCAGTAAGTGGACTCCATTGGTGTTCTTTTTCGTAATTTAGTCTCCAAGGCCCGAAAAAGCATAAAATGATGCAAATGGAGAACTCTTCTAGTCGGTGTGACTAGAGTATTTCTTTTTCGTAATTAGTCTACAAGGTCCGGAAGAGGGGTAAACTTATACCAGGTAGACGCCCTTTCAGATACGTTTAGCGAACATGAAAGGAAGCAAGGTTGCTCGACGATCTTTTCATTGTTTTAGGAGTCAGAAAAGAGCTTAACAGAAACTCCCTAAGTGCCTTTTTCGTAAAAGGGATTGCTCGGCCCGAAAAAGGGATAAAATTATACCGAACAAAAAGGGATTGATGAGAGCGAGAAAAGGTCTCAAGCATCATCATGAGTGCGGAAAACTGAATCCGGTGACATAAAGATTGTCAAAAAGGGGCAACGACCAATGTGGCACGCAAACCGAGGTGATGGGTGGCATTTTGAAACAATACCCAAAAACTTATGGGGTGAGAGTGAGAAATTATCTCAAGCATCATCACGAGCGCGAAAAACTGAATCCGGCGATATAAGATTCATCAAGAACGGAGAACGACCGATGTGGCATGCAAACCAAGGTGATGAGGGGGCATGGAAAAAATGCCCAAAAAATCTGGGCATGAGAGCGAGAAATGATCTCAAGCATCATCACGAGTGCGGAAAACTGAATCCGGCGATATAAGACATGTCAAAAATGGATGACGGTCGATGTGGCACGTAAACCGAGGTGACGAGGGGGCATGGAAAAAATGCCCGAAAAATCTGGGCATGAGAGCAAGAAATGATCTCAAGCATCATCACGAGCGCGAAAAGCTGAATCCGACGATATAACACTTGTCAAAAATGGACGACGGCCGATGCGGCACGCAAACCGAGGCGACGAGGGCATGAAAAAAATTGTCAAAAAATGGACCTGGTGAAAAAAGGAAAAGGAAAGAACTATCATGAAGTTCTCACTGTGCTGATTCCAACAGTACCAACGGTTTGAGGAACGGACGTCGTATGACACCGGAATGGGTGTTTGAAAAATGGTGGAATTTCTATTAATAGGGCGTGGGGCCCATATGACATGTCATTGTTACGTGTGAGTTTGGCAGAGGAGTCAGAGCTCTTTCTTGATTTCTGGGAGATTTGACCGTTGGTTTTTGATTCCACGAGGTTCACGTAACTCTATTTGCCTTAGCCTTTTCAAGTATGTCTTTTTTGGTTAGCGGCTTGGCCCCGAAGGCCGCGAAATTCCATGTTGGCCTTCTAACGTGGAATATCGCGGGTTTCGCCTCTTTTGCCGTGATGGACATCGCGGGTTTGAGGATGACAGTCACGATGTTCATCGCGAATGTCAGGCTGAAAGTCGCGATGTTCATCGCGAATGTCAGGCTGAAAGTCGTGATGTTCATCGCGAATGTCAGGCTGAAAGTCGCGATGTTCATCGCGAGTACGGAGGAAACAGTCGCGATGTTCATCGCGACTGTCTGGCCAATACCCGCGATGTTCATCGCAGGTTCTTTTATGGAAGCCGCGATGATCATCGCGGCTTTTGATGGAAAATCCACAATGGTATTTTTGAAATTTTTTTCTCTGGTGCTAAAAGTTTCTTTTTTTTTGGCAGGATGCTGAGGAGGCCATTGACGTCATGGAGGGAGCAAGAGATGGAGGAAGATTTGATGGTTCAGATTCGTACAGATCAGGTGGTCCGACAGACTCTGGCAGTGAGTGGACTGCTAAAGTTCGCTCAGGTTCCACCAATGCGTTCAGTAGGACCGCTACTGAACAAATTAATGAGTTGGTGGGTTCCTGCAGAGGGTGCCTTTATTGTTGGGGGTGATAGGTTGGAGATCACCCTTACAAATGTGTATTTCCTTACCGGATTACCTCGCTTAGGGGAGGTTGGGGATCTTCTGCCGAGGATTCCGGCAGGTGTGGACATGGAGGATCTCCTGGAGACCTTCTGTGTTGCTGGGGCGATTGTGCAAAACAACGCTCTGAGTCTGAGATCACTGCGAGAGTGGGACATGCGGGCTGTTGGGGCTTGTGTTCTGCGGGTGCTGGGTGCTACGGCGCCACATTGTTTGTCAGGGGGACAAATGATGATGGTGGATTCTGTGCTGAGGGGGACCTATTATGCATGGGGTCAGATGTTTTTGGCTGGTGTCCGGAGAGATCTGGACAAGGTCAGTCAGGAGGGGGGAGAGTTCTGCTATGCCTCATTTCTGTGTTGTTTTTTCTTTGAGCGGGTACCGACTTTGCGACCACGGGTGCCCATTCGTGATGGTTTGGTGAGCGAGCCGCGCATGGTGCGGTGGGGGAAGATGATGCCTCGTGGTGGTGGTGGTATCCGCAGGTTCTTCTCACAGGAGATGTACGAACAGTGGGAGCAGATCCCCCTTCTGATTGAGGACTATCCATATGCTGGTATGGATTATCGAGGAGATCCGGAGATGCCTCGAGCCCAGGGACAGGCCTGGGGTTTAGATGGTATGTTTTGTTTTTTGTTCTCTACTATATCATTTGTTCTTAGATTTATTGGTTATGATTATAGTTAGATATGTATATGATGGTTTACTTCCATTGTGCAGATGTTGGTCATGTACCACCAGCTGACTATGTGGCTCGTAGGGGACGGGCGATGGTGGTTGCTCCACCTCCTGCAGCGGCACCGCCTCCACATGGTCAAGGATTTGGGGCTCGCGGTCAAGGGGATGGCCCTCGATATGATGATGTTGATGGTGTCCGAGAGACACTGGATATGATTCTAGTAGGATTCCTAGAGGATGGATGGAGAGATTTAGATCGGGACATCGTTGAGCGATGTTTCGATGCGCCTCGCGAGTGGCGGTCGATCCTGTTGAGGGCAGCGTTGCTAGCGGCCGAGTGGAGGGATGGTGGTCAGGATGATCCGGCAGGGCCAGCGGAGAGGAGGATTCGTCTATGAGATGATCCAACGGGGTCGGCAGAGCGGGGAGTTCGGGCTCGGCATGATCCGGCAGGGCCGACGGAGGAGGCGCCAGAGGATCCCAGGGACCGTGATGATTAGATGATATGTATCTGCCCCCAAATGCTGATGAGCATATGGGGAAGCACTTTTGTGTACGGCTGATGTATTTTTGTATATTGGATGCTGAGGGCACCTATGACATGTTTTGATGTATATATATATGATGTTGGTATATAGTTGTGTATGCACATGGATGCATTCATTGTCTTTTTGTTCGCCCGTGGAGGCATGTTTGATTTTCTGTATGCCCGTGGAGGCACATGTTATGCACGTGGATGCTTTTTGTTTATGTTTATATATGCCCGTGGAGGCACATGTTATGCACGTGGATGCATTTTTTTGTTTATGATATGATTTGATTGGTGTGCCAGTCAAGAATGTTGTTGGCCATATGGTCTGCTACACTATTGAGGTTTCTTGAGACATGTGTAAATGAAATGGATTCAAACTGTCGAACCATTTGTTTAGTGCGCAAAAATTTTCTGAAAAGACAGGGATCATGTACCTGGTAATCATTGTTGAGCTGGGAAACAAGGAGTTGTGAGTCCAGGAAAACGTTGAGGTGACGTATGCTCAATTGGAGAGCTGAGGCCAAGAGACCGATCACGGCATCGTATTCAGCTTGGTTGTTGGTGGCAGCACCTAAACACACTCCATCGATGTGGATCAACTCATGTGAAGGGGAATATATTACCCAAGCTACGGAGGCTAGATTAGGGGACCAACGGCTTGCACCATCAATGAAACCGACGTAGAAGAGTGGAACATGTGTGTGAAAGGGATCAATGGCAAGGGTCGACCGGACAGAGGGGTATCCAGTGGAAATCGTGTAAATGGTGTTAATTTCTTCCGAGGAGGAAGATGGTGGGGGATGAATGGGTCGCTGTTTCTGACGAACGGGGGTACATCAGGCCATATGTCAATGTGGTTCTCTATAATGGCAGGGTCAAGACCAGGCATTTTGGTATAGGACCAAGCACAGACATCACGGAATTCTTGGAACAGTTTTTTGTATTTTTCAATCTCATGCTCACTGCAGGAGGCTCCTAATGTAATGATTTCAAGGGAACCAGGTGGGTCAGAGATATCGATGTGGATGACGGGTGAGATATTGGCCATGTTACCTTCTTCAAAGGCATTAGGAGTAGGAATAGGATCCTTAAACTAGTCGACTTTGGTAGGAAGGAAATCTTTGGACTCAACCGCGAATTGGGTAGCGGTGGTGGATGAGGTCTCTTCTGGGAGGAAGTATGAACGATGGTGCATATCTTCCGAGGAGTAATCAGGGGTAGTAAGAGCCTCTAGAATCTCCTCATCATTGCGAAAAATTTGAGTGGTCAAATCGGTTGACAAGGTAGTAGTAGTTGAAGAGATCATATAAATGGTGTTAATCTCTCCGGATGAGGATGATACAGGAGGGTAGATTTCCTCGATGAGGGGAGGAGATATTTCTAAGTCGATGTTATTCAACTCGTACAACGCTGCTCTGTAATCTGGGATATCATGACAGTGATGTGAGTAATGGCCGTAAATACCGCATATCGCACAAGGGTGGTTGGTATGCAGTGATTTATCACGAGGCTTGGGGTTTGAGTCGATTTTGACAACCGAGATGTTGGGGTCATCGTCAAGCATTTGCATGTGTTCCTGTAATGCAGGTAACTGTGGACATTGGTGATTTGGATGGCCTAACTCATCACACAACGAGAATTTAGGAGGCGCACGGAACACGGGGGGAGGTTTAACTGCTTTGGGTGGAGGTACCGCAGTGTATGGTTGTGGGCCTCTGGCCCCAGTGGGCTTGATGAGAGGAGGGGGATTCGTAGATGACGAAGGGGTAGTGATACCGGGAGGTGGTTGAGTAGAAGTGACAATGGGTTGCACCGGTTGCAGGATGACATTTGGTGTCGGCGGGGGAACGGGAGGCGATATATACCACACGGGTAATCCCAATGTTAACCCGGGGAGACTAAGGGTAGCCATAACCAAAGTGCTTACTATGCCTGAGGGAGGAAACAAAAAGGGGATTGTGTGGATGGGTGTAACACCAATGTGACTAGGGACCAATGGTGGTTTATGTAACAAGGATGGTTGATTGTTGGGTGTTTGTGTATTGTGTGAAAGAGTACAGAGGTCAGCGACGTGGGTCTCAGGTGACGGTGGTGGAATGGATTGGAATGTAGAAGTCATCGGCGCGTCGGAGTAAAGTCTGGGTCCCACGGAGGAAACAAATGAGGTAGTTGCGCCACAAACAGGTTGTTCAACCATAGGGAGAACATTTTCAGGTGCAGTGGGGGCCTTGGGATCGTAATAGGTGAGTTGGTCGACCTTGACCACGCATCCGTCATGAGAGAACATCATGGTACGAAAAACAGATGAGGCAACAGCTCGCATGGCATACATGTAGCTGCGGCCAAGTAAGAGGTTATAGTCAAGTTGGGCATTGATGACCTCTATGTCAATGAGCACGGTTTTACCAGCCAGCTGGATGGGGACATTAGCGAGGAGACCTTGGGGTTGAGCCGAACGACCATCGTAGGCTCGTAATGCGGTGGTGGACTGCTGGAGAGTAGGAGATACCAACTTCTACCAAACGAATGTGGACATAACACATGTAGAGGCACCTTCATCGGTAATGCACCGATGGATGACAAGATTCCGAACGGAAACGGAAACTTGGAATGCTAAAGTGGAAGGAAAGCGTGGTTCGGACTGGTCTGAATCGAATGCCATCAGTTGTGAATCATTGGGGTCAATAACGCCAATGGCAGAGAGAAAAGTCTTGCGCTGTGAAGGATAGTTTTTTAAGACTTCTAAAGCAGACATGGCTGCGGGAGAATGGGCTAAGTCATCTACAATGCTGTAATTCGACGCAACATGAGCATTGGGATTATTGTTGATGCGACGAAGTGGGAAGCGAGGAGCTTTAGAAGCGCCATCGAGTGGAGCCAGAGGTATACGTAACTTCTGATCCGTGGGATGAACGTTAGTGTTCTTGTCGGTGGGAGGGGCTTCAGGGGTGGAGCCATATTGGTTTCGGCGAGTTTGGAGGTTGGCATCTGCGGATGACATCATTAACAAGTGTTGGGTATCTGAATCGAACATGGGTTTATCAGGAGCGGCATAAGTGATTTGTTGTTGTGGTGGCGTGTTGCCCTGAGGGGGAGCTAACGGCTGAGTGTTCACTACGCCTTGGGTTGGAAAGGGGTTTTGCAGCACCAAAGGTTGATGTTGAGGTGGTGGAGGGTTGGGTGGCACCTGAGGAGCCGCTTTCCCTTGACGATGGGCATCATCAGTCCAGAGTTGTCGAGCTCTCTCCAAATGTGGGAAAGCATGTGTGTAATGGCCATAGACCCCACAAATAGAAGAAGGATGGTTTGTTCTGAGGTTATTGTTTTTGGGCTGCCTGGGATGACGATCCGGATTCTGGTTGGGAGGAGCAGCATTGTTGTTATTTGGAGGATTGGGAGGTGATGGACCTTGCTGATGTTGTTGGTTGTTGCTGCGGTTACATCCTCTTCCACGGTTTTGTTGTCCACCCTGGTTGCGCTGGTTGTTTTGATGTTGGGGCTGGTTGTGTTGTGTGTACACTTGCCCTTGAGCAGCAGGAGGATTTTGGTTTACCGCAGGTGCGGGAGCATGTTGCGATGGATAATAAGCTAGTGGGGCTGGAGGTGGTCCAATTACCTATTGGGGTTGTTGGTAACCCTGAGCTATTGGAGGTGTTGGGTTAGTTGTTGTAGCTTGCTGTGGGTAATATATTGGTTGTGGCAGAAACTGAATTTGGTTCTGGGTGGTACATATGTTGATGGCGCTTTCCCATAGCAATGTTGTGGACAAGAGGGTCCATGAGTTTGATGAGTCTGATTCATTGGAGCGTAGGAAGTTGTCGCTCCAGAATTAGATGTAGCCCTATAGAGGTCTGGGGCATTTATGGTGCTCACCATGCTAAAAGGTTTAATTTGTGGTGTGACCTGGCCAATAATACCATCGACGGCATGTGATTCCCCTGGCGCGTCACCGCGTGAAGAATCGCCTCGTGGGGCGTCTGGTATGATGGTGTAGAGATAGCCTGATTGAGCATAAATTAGGTCGAATTGCTAAGCTTTTAGGATAGCTTCTTCCTCTGACTGGGGTTGTTCGAAAGCGACGTCTTTTGCTATGAGGGGTAGGAGTGATTTAAGGAACTAGTCCAAAAATATACGGTCATCCAGTTTAATTTTACAGAGGCTGCGACGCTTGCGCCACTCATGGATGTGGTCCGTGATGTGGGTAGCTGTGTTTTCTCTACAAGACAACAATATTTCAACCCCTGCATCGTAACGTACAGGTAGCTGAAAAAAATGAAGGAAAGTGGAGGCGAGGGACGTAAAAGTATGGTGGGTCCCATGTGGTTGTTCGATATACCACTTGGCTGCAGAGCCAGTGAACGTTCGTTGCAATAGTATAAGATGAATGGATTCATCCACTATGGAGTTAGATGAACACCATAGGTGAAAATCCATTATGTGGTTTTGAAGGTCCTCCCCAGGTTTGCCTTCAAACTTGGGTATGTCCGAGGGGAGCTTCATAGGCATGGGTGGCCATGTAGGGTTGTGCCAGATAGGATCATTGGTTAGCCTGGCTAAGTCTGGTAAGTTCAGACTAGCCATGTAAGGTAAACTAGCAGATGGGTGTGGCGTAGTGACTGGGACATGACTATTCATGGTGGCATGATGTAGTGGTCCAGTAGCCCCTAAGGGTATGCTAGGTATTGAAGGTATGTGCCCTCCAACAGTTGTGGTTTGGTATGGGCCAGCGTTTCCAAGTGCAACATGGGTTACATCGGGGTTAGGAATAGTAGTAGGAATTCCTGGGATCTGGGTTGTGGTAATGAGAGGGGGTGTGACCCCTATGTTTGGCATACCCATAATAGGAGGTAGTCCTGTGTTGGGCATTCCTAAAGGTGGAGTGTCCCCCATATTAGGAATACCTAGGGGGGTGGTTGTTGCCATGGATGGCACCACAGTAGAAGGTTTTGTGGATGTATCTTCTATAGTACTGGTAAAAAGTGGGTCGAATTGTGTTCCAGCCATGAGGTTGGTTGGTAATAATTCAGTAGGGTTTTCGGATTCAGCCTCAGAATCAAATGTGAAGTGAGGCATGTTAGAATCGGATGACTGTATGTTTGGCCAATGACGTGTCGAGTCAAGGGATAAGGCTCGACGTCGGTGACGTGGAGAGCCAAGTAGACTGAACTGAGGGGGTTCACCTTGCAGACGACGAGATCGTCTAAAATTCTCAATGGTGAGAAATATGTTTTGTAAAAAAATTTCAGTGTAAGATGGTGATGTATAAAAAACTCAAAACCCTAATGCAACCAAGGGTGCAAAAAAGGGGAGTGAAAATAAAGGCTCTCAGGCCAAAAAATCAAACTCAAAAAGCACTTATTATAGCAGCTGTGCTATAATAAGTGGAGGGATGTAACAAAAAATGGTCAGAATACCAACAGTCAAACAACTTCTAGAAAAAAGAGGTGCTACTAGACCAAAGGTGGATTGTATCATGCAAACACCTAACTAGAAGTATTGTGAGTCAACAAACGATATTCTTTGCAAGGTGATGAAATCCAAGTCAGACAATATTGAGTGTTGAATCAACGGCTAGATATCCCCCTACCGGGAGGGACACCGAGTAATCAATCCTAAAGAATGGCAACTAGGATACTCTGTTCATGACACGTTCAGAAAAGGTGAATATGCCGTTTGGTCCTTTTACCGCAATACCCCCATACAAGGATATCCCGAGAACTGCGAATGGTAGCCTTCGGTTACTGAATGGATTTTGGTATTCCACTCAGGCTTCCGGAACCATCCTCGCGACTTCAACCCTCCTAGGGGAGAGGCCCTCTGATAAACTGGTTGTGACTGTGCCAAAAAATACTAGGAGATTTTGGTTCCCTAATGGACAACAGCTATGTCTCAAATGTAATAATTGAGGGGTGTTATTGGAACACCTATCCCCTCAATTCTACCTAGCTACAAAGTTCTTTTAAGTGCTCCCCAAGTGGGGTTAAAAGTTGGTTGAAGTTAGGGTAAATTTTAAGGCTCAGTTTAAATTATGTGTTTGAGTGGGTGCACGTGTGGTATTTTAAACTGAAATTGAAAATGTAAATGCTTTGCAAAAACTATTCAAAAAACAAAGGATCTTTGAAATAGGAAAGCAAATAATATGAATTCTTCAAGAAATAAATGGATTTCTTTTAAAATTTGCTATGGGCAAAATATCAAGGAAGTAAACAATAAATTTTTTTATCTAGATAAAATGCAAATAAATATTTCTTTCAATTTCTGAAAATTTTTAAAAAGACTTTTTAAAGGAGCATTCTAAATAGTAAAAGATTTCTATGGCTGTAAAAAATGCAGGAATTTTAATACTGTAAAATGTGCTAAATAGGCAGAAAATACAACAAAAATTTAATTTTTTAACAGATTGGCCAAATTGAAAAAAATTCAATCGCGGGTTTTGGCAGAACAGCCGCGATGGACCATGCTAGCTTCTATCACACAGTCGCGATGGGCAGTGCGGATTTCAGCCGCGAAGCCGCGATGTGCAGCACGGGATTCCGTCACACAGTCGCGATGTGCAGCGCGGCAAATGGCCGCGAAGCCGCGATGTGCAGCACGCAAATTGGCCGCGAAGTTGCAGTGAGCCACGCGCAAAAGAGCCGCGAAGTCGCGATGAGCCGCGCGACTGTTGGGAAAAAAGACGCGAAGTCGCGATGAGCCGCGCGACTGTTGGGAAAAAAGACGCGAGGCAAAAGCCGTACAGAGACACCAAAAAATGAACCCCAAAATGGCAATAAAAAGGGGCAAAATCTAGAACGACAATGGATTTGCTATCTAGGATGGAAGATCTATGAATTAAACTGACTAATACTAACAAAAACTAAGATCTAAAGCAAAATTTGAGATCTAAGAATTCGAAGCCAGCGGAGTCGCCAAAAACTGTTGGCTTGGTTTTGCAACTAAGCTTAGTGCAATGGGCACCTGCTAACTAGTAGCAGCAGTTTCAATAGAAATAAATAACAAACTAATCTCAACTATATTAACCATGGATTTATGTGAAATAAATAAACATACAATGGAAATATTATTGAAAAGCAAAACAATTGAAAATATGTAAAAGAAATTATCTTGTATTAAGAATAGGGGCAAGCAAGTGCTTGCAATGGTAATACCTCCAAGTGGTGAAGATTGTTGAGTAGCTCCAAGGGTGAGCAGCTCCAAGCTCCAAAGGTCTCTTCTTCTCCAATGCTTCCTGGTTTGTGCAAGGCTCAAAAAGGTGGGCAATGCTCAAAAGGGATTTTGGCAGCATGAGGATAGGATGATGGATGGATGGAAAGTGAGGAGCCCCTACCACCTTTTTACAGTTTTTGGTGGTGGGGAATACCATTATGGTTTTGAGGAAACCAATGGTATTGACCAACTTGGTTTAGGTACCTTTTCCCTCCTTTTTCCTTTTTTGAATATTTTGAATATTTTTATTCTCTTTTTAATATTTTTGGGAATTCTGGACCCTTTTTGAGGGTTTTTTATGCTTTTTGGGGAAAAATATTCATTTTGAGTGGACAAAGGGGTGTATTAAGGTCTTTTGGTGGCTTTAGAGGCTCAAATGGTGAAAAAGTGGGCAAATGGGTCACGTGAATAAGGAAATGAGCTAGTGAGCACTTTTTGGGTGTTAACACCATGGGCCCATGGTTTTGGGTAACTTGTGGTATTTTCCCATTGTATTTCCCTTATAAAAGAAAGATATTGTAACACGGCTAGGGTTGATGTATTAGGTATTATGCATTATAAAGATATCTGAGATCAGAAGAGAGACTGTGAGATAGTGAAGAGGAAGTGCAGCGGTTGTGCTGCAGGTTGTATCCCTTCACTTTGTTGGACGGTGTAATAATAAGGACTAAAAATTTCAGTGTGGACGTAGCCCATCTTGGGTGAACCACGATATATTGGTGTTTCTCTTGCAATGTGTATGTGTGATTATATTTGCATTTCTGTTTATTGTTATTGCTCTGGGATCCTGCTTTTCTAACAATTGGTATCAGAGCCAAAGGTCTATTTGGCAGATAAACCCGCACGAAACTAGGGTTTTTGGTTCAAGTGGGAGCAATGGCAGAAGAAGGAAAGTTTAAGGTCGAGAAGTTTAATGGCCAAAACTTCCAGTTATGGAAGATGCAAATGGAGGATTATCCGTACTAGAAGGATTTATTCCTATCGTTGGGAGGAAGAGCAAAGCAGCTGGTGACTATGAAGGATGAAGAATGGGAGGTTCTTGAAAGAAAGGCACTGGGAACAATACGGCTGTCCCTGGCTTCATCGTTGGCTTTCAATATCTCTAAAGAAACGACAACGGAGGGTTTGATGAGCGCACTGGGTAAGCTGTATAAAAAACCCTCGGCCTCCAACAAGGTATTTCTAATGAAGCATTTATTTAATATGAAGATGTCTGAAGGTGGATCTGTTACTGATCATTTTAATGAATTTAATACGGTTACAAATCAACTAAGTTCTGTAAGTGTGAACTTCGATGATGAGTTTAGGGATCTTCTAATCTTGTGTTCATTGCCAGAAAGCTAGAATAGCTTGGTTATGGTTGTAAGTAACTCTGTCTATGGTTCAAACACCTTGAAATTTGATGATGTTATTGGTATTATTCTTAGCAAGGAAATGTGAAGAAAAAGCACAGGTGAGACATCAGGTAATGTGTTGATAATGGAGAGCAGGGGAAGAAAAAAGGAGAGAGGAAAGAGCCAAGGTAATCGTGGCAAGTTTAAAATAGGAAGATCCAAGTCCAGACTGGAAAAAATAGAGTGTTGGAACTATGGAAAGAAAGGACATCTGAAGAAAGACTGGGGATCTCTAAAGAAGAAAGGAGATGGATAGCAGGAGACTACCCAGGAAGCAAATGTAGCAGGTGATGTGTTACACGATGCTTTGATTCTTGTATTAAATAATACTAGTGATTATTGGATAGTAGATTTAGGGGCTTCATGTCATGCTACACCCCATAGGAAATATTTTCATGATTATGTTCCCGACGATTTTGAACATGTTTTATAGGGTGATGATGAGCCATGTAAAATTGTTGGAATGGGTAAGGTATGGATAAAATTTAAGAATGGAACTGATTGGCTGCCGAAAAATGTAAGGCATATTCCTGCTATGAGAAGAAATATGATCTCATCAGGGAAGTTGGAAGATGGTGGCTGTCTATCTATGTTTGGAGAAACGTGGTGGAAGATCACTAAAGGATCAATGGTGATAGCAAAAGGAGACAGGGTAGGTACGTTGTATTTATGTCCTCATAACACTGATCATTCTATCTCTTTAGCTTCCACAGGAACATACACAACATTGTGGCATCATAGGCTTGGCCACATGAGTGAGAAGGGGATGCAGATTCTCCACTCAAGGAAGTTGTTTCCAGATTTGAAGCAGGTAAGTTTGGAATTCTGTGAAAATTGTGTTTATGGAAATCAGAAGAGAGTCAGATTTCTCAGGGTTGGGGAACAGAAGAAGAATGAAAAGTTAGAACTAGTACATATAGATGTATGGGGACCGGCTCAGGTACAATCTCTTGGTATCTCTCATTATTATGTTACATTTATTGATGATGCAACTAGGAAAACTTGGGTTTATTGCATTAGACATAAATGTGATGTGTTTGCTACTTTTAAGAAGTGGAAAGATTTGGTTGAGAATGAGACAGGAAAAAGGTTGAAGTGTCTCAGATTTGATAATGGAGGTGAGTACTGCAGCAAGGAGTTTGATAGTTACTGTTCATACCATGGGATTTGTAGAGAGAAGATAGTCCCAGGAACATCACAAGAAAATGGTATGCCAGAAAGGATGAACAGAATGATCATGGAGCGTGCGAGGTGTATGAGACTGGATGCAGGGTTGCCCTTACAGTTTTGGGAGGATGCTGTAAATATTGTTGTTTATTTAATAAATAGAGGACCTTCAAGTGATTTGAATGGTGGTATTCCACAGGAGGCATGGACAAGTAAAAAGGTAAACTACTCATTTCTGAGAACGTTTGGTTGTGAAGCATTTGTCCATATTGATAAAGATAATAGAACAAATCTTGAAGCTAAATCCAAGAAATCTACCTTTATTGGATATGGGGTTGATGATTTTGGTTATTGCTTATGGGATTATGAAAATAACAAAATCATTAGGAGTAGAGATGTGATATTCAATGAAAAGGTCATGTATAAAAATCAGTTGCAAGGAAAGAAACATGAAAAAGGAAAACACAGAGTACATAGTACTTGATGAAATTAAAGAAAATGAAGTTCCAAAGGTGCCAGAAAATCAAGAACAATAGCAAGTACCTGAAACTCCTGCAACTGTAAGAAGATCTACTAGGTTAAGTAGACTCCCTGAATGATACTCTCCTTCAATGTATTATTTATTGATGACTGATGCTGGTGAACCAGAATGTTATGAAGAAGCAATGCAGGTGGAAACTAGAAAGAAGTGGGAGCAAGGCTAAATGAGGAGATGGACTCATTGGTAGGAAACCAGACTTGGGATTTGGTTCAATTTCCTGCTGGTAAAAGAGCATTGCAGAACAAATGATTTACAGGTTGAAGGAAGAAGAAGGAGGTAAGAAGTGGTACAAGGCCAGACTTGTTGTAAAGGGGTTTTCACAGAAGAAAGGTATAGATTTTGATGAAATATTTTTTTCTGTTGTTAAGATGACTTCAATTAGGACTATCTTAATTCTAGTGGCGGTAGAAGATTTGCATCTTGAACAGTTAGATGTAAAAACAGCCTTTCTCCATGGGTATTTGGAGGAAGAGATATATATGAAGCAACCACAAGGGTATGAGGTCAAAGGGAAGGAGGATTTGGTATGCAGGTTGGAGAAGAGCTTGAATGGATTGAAGAAAGCTCCAAGGCAGTGGTATTTAAAATTTGACAAGTTTATGACAGAACAGGGTTATAGTAGATGTCATTCTGACCACTGTGTTTATTTCAAGAAGATAGACAATGAAAGATCTATTATCTAGTTATTGTATGTGGATGACATGCTTGTTGCAAGGTCTAACATGCAGGATATAAATGTACTCAAAAGGAAGCTAGCTAATTCATTTGCGATGAAGGATTTGGGTGCTGCAAAGCAAATCCTTGGTATGAGAATAACAATAGATAGGAAAAATCGCAAATTGACATTGTCTCAGGGTGAGTACATACAAAAGGTGTTGGAGAGGTTCAGAATGAAGAATGCAAAACCAGTTAGTACACCTTTGGCTAGCCATTTCAATCTAAGTAAGGAAATGTGTCCCAAGACACAGGAAGAGACAAATTACATGTCCAAGATTCCCTATCAATCAGCAGTTAGCAGCTTGATGTATGCCATGGTGTGCACAAGACTAGATATTGCACAAGCAGTGGGAGTTGTGAGCAGATATATGAACAATCCAGGTAAAGAACATTGGAAGGCAGTACAGTGGATTCTCAGGTATTTGAGAGGTACTACCACTTAGACATTATGTTTTGGAGGTTCAGACACTGTTCTACAGGGATATGTTGATGCAGATATGGAAGGTGATAAGGATAGCTGGAGGAGCACCACAGGGTATGTGTTTACTGTAGGTGGAACAACAGTAAGTTGGGTTTTGAAACTGCAGAAGGTTGTTGCACTTTCAACAATGGAAGTAGAGTATGTTGCTGTTACAGAGGCTAGTAAAGAGATGATTTGGTTGCAGAGGTTTATGGAGGAATTGGTTAAGAAGCAGAAGGATAGCAGATTGTATAGTGACAGCTAGAGTTCCATTCATCTTGCAAAGAACTCAACATTCTATTCCAGGACTAAACATATACAGTTCAAGTACCATTTCATACGCTCTGTTTTGGAAGATGAATTGTTGAAGCTAGAAAAGATACATACTAGCCAAAATCCTACAGACATGTTCACGAAGGTAGTGACCAGAGAGAAACTAAGTTCTTGCTCAGTTTCAGTTGACCTTCTAGCATGAAGGTGAAGATGAGAATTTTCCAAGTCCAAGTTCAAGCAAGTACAACAGCGGTGGAGTTGTTGTGATCAGTCTCCAAGTGGGATATTGTTGGTTGTGGATCCAGATATTCTAGTCTCATAGATGATGATTCATCCGTGTTTGACCCCTAGGTTTGGTTATGATCCCGACACGATCCCTTGGGGCTATTTTCGCCAACAGTTTTCGGGCCCATGGTTTTCGGTAACCCGTGGAATTTTTCCATTGTATTTCCCTTATAAAAGAAAGATATTGTAACATGGCTAGGGTTGATGTATTAGGTATTATGCATTGTAAAGATCTCTGAGATCAAAAGAGAGACTATGAGACAGTGAAGAGGAAGTGCAGCGATTGTGCTGCAGGTTGTATCCCTTCACTTTGTTGGACGGTATAATAATAAGGACTGAATATTTCAGTGTGGACGTATCCCATCTTGGGTGAACCACGATATATTGGTGTCTCTCTTGTAATGTGTATGTGTGATTATATTTTCATTTCTGTTTATTGTTATTGCTCCGCGATCCTGTTTTTCTAACACTTAGGAGAGCTGGTCGAAGGTTGGAGAATAGAAAAGAAGGGAACCCTAAGGTTGGGAGAGGAGAAAAAGAGGAGGCCAAGGAGGATTGGGGAAGGATGCCCAAGGAATATTAGGGTTTAGGTTTAGAGTATATTTAGGGTTTTATTTTTAGCTTTTTAGGGGTTTTTACTATTTTTAAGGGCTTTATGATAGTAAAAATACAAAAATAGATCTGATTAAGAAAAATAAATAAATTGCAGACCTAGATGTCAAACCCTAATTTATTATGACATGCAATATTTACAAATGTAAATGCACAATTTGATAAGAAGAAGAAGTTTTGATAATTATGGTTTTAATGGATGAAACCCTAAACCCTAGGCCTAGAGGAGAGATGATCGACCTCCATATTGGAGTGAATTTCTCTTTGAATTCTGAACTAGGGCTTCCTACAACAACCTCTAGTGTTCGTTAGAAGAGCCTAATCTAGGACAAAATTAGAGACCCAAGGCCAAACTAGGGAAAACCTCCTCTAAGGAGTGTTTTCCACCATGCAAAGAAGATATAAGGCATAAAAGAAGGCCTAAATTAGTAAAAATGCAGCTCTATGGCCACCATTCAATCATCAAGAAGTAAGAAACTCACCCACTCCCTTCCTTGAACATTCACAATTCTCCATTTCATGGGTTATTAGGTTCAGTAATAGTTTCAATGTTGAAGAGAAAGCATGTTATAACTTCCAAGCTAATTATATAAATAAGCATTTACACTAGAAGAAACTTGTATTATTTCACATTTCCCTTACTCCAAATATCCATCCCCTCCCTTCCTTGAGCATTCACAATTATCCAACGCATAGGTATATTTTTTTTATTTTTTTATCCATTACCACTTAGTGTGCCAAAATATACCCTTCTAAGCCCAGGTCTGATATGCAACTCAAGGTTGTGAGTTCATGGTTTTATATCTTATACTCTAGTATTTAGTATTCCATCATTTGTGTGATATGAGACATGCATACTTGAGCTTTGCAATCTCTAGGTTTGCATCAAATCTGCACTTAGAGAGCTCTATGCAAGTGTCCATATTCAATGCACTATGTTATCACTTGGTAATTGTTTTGGCTGCAAGGGAAAATTCCCAAGGTAACCTCAATAAAATCTTAATTGGGACTGGAAACTGGCCTTTCTAATCCAAAGGGGGCTCCCTCTATGAGTCTGATGTCCAATGTCACTTCAACAACAACTCATGTATCTAGAACAATGGCCAAATTTTATGATAATCAACAATTTATAATTTTTGTTAGCGCATAGAGGAAAGTAACCATTGGGCATGGAGTCAAAGGCTAAGTACTAATCAAATATTTTAACAACTAGTTGATGAGGAAATCAAGTTTCAAAGGCAAGATAGTTACAATTCACATAGACAATGAATCTTAAATTAGCTGGAAGATGAATTAAGAAAATGGTTCATCGAAACAAGGCATATGTCAAGGATGAATCCTATATTGACTTAAGAAGAAATGGTGAAACATTTGAATGTTTATGAACTCAGAGCATCTAACAATGGATGAATTCTAATAAATTTGTTTTCATTCAAATATAGAAGATAGACATTAAATAAAAATATGGAAATAATTCAAACACAAGAAAACAGACTGAGGAACTGCAACACATGAATCTTTGATATGAAAACCTCAAGTACTTCTATATTAAATATCTCTTATTAACTTCAAAATATCTGCACATTATAGTTCTTGTTTCTCCCAATCCAAAACTCCCATTACATTGTAAAACTTAAAATATATACAAATGTTACCAAAAACAGTTCTTAATAAACTATTACAAAAATAGAATTCATGAAAATTCTTTGCCTAAGGATCAGAACTTTGCCAACTTTTCACTACCAGCAGTTAAGTGAAATAAGTAAGCTCGAGAAGGTGACCACTTGTATTTGATATCTCTATATCTCCTTATGCTTTGATTTGATTAAAGGATCTTGATCAAATTTGAGCTTTAATGAACTGTCATATGCTATTTAGATGAGTCACTAGGATGAAAATCATCTGTCAGCATTCAATGCAATCTGTATTTAGTTTTGCCAAATATTTCAACCTCTTTCCATTGAATTTGAAAAGGAATTTCGTAGTCAACCATTTATTTAATTAAGAATTCTAATTCCACACAAAGTGCACATGAAATAGAAGGAAAATTTGATCTAATCATTTTGAATTGACTGGGAATTTCAAAATCATCTGTTAGCTTGTCAACAACTATCTCTCCCTTAATTATCCCTTGATCTAAATCTTCAGACTTGGAATGATCCATACGAACTTTAGTTAACAGATTATTATATTCTTCTTTAGGATTTAACATTTCCTTATCATCCCAAAAGGAAGGAAGCCCTTTTTGAAAAAGCTGACTAAACATGTTCTTAAAACTTTGCACACTTTGAATCATTTGATCTACTTTTCCCTGTACATTTCTTACATTATTGTGATTTCCAATTTTTTTCCTGGCCCAAATGATAATAGTTTTTCTATCCTTTATTCCTAGAGTTCGTAAATCCGCATTAGGTACTGTATTCAGAAAGCTGGTTGTGTTGTGGGCTATTTCTAAAGGCCTTTTTTGCAATGTTTCATTTATGACTTTACACCTCTTAATAGATCTATTTGCTACAACATTTTTATCATCTATGAAGTTCAAACATTATTTGAATTTGCTAATATCAACTTCCAATGAATCCCGTTTGAGATGTTTTGCTCCTTGTAAAGGAAATTTTCCCTTCTCCCATTAATTGAGCTTAGCATTTATTTCTTGCAAAAGATTTTTTTCTTTTTGAATCTGATTATTATTTTCATCCTTTTGATCCATTTCTTGTTTGAGTTTTTGATTTTCTTCTTTCAACTCCTTGATCTCAACATCCTTTAAATTAATATGTGACATAACCTTTGTCAACTCCTCTGTAGATGAATCATTCTCTTGATTTGAACTTACAATTACAACTTTTAATAATAATTCATATTTTTCCTTTTTCCATTGCTGCTTCTCATTCTCCAATTGCGGAACCTTACCTTTATAATTCATCATCTCCTAATAAATAGAATCATTTTATTGTTGCAATGTTGTTAACTTTGAAGCTTGTACATGTTGAGTGCCTAGAATATTCAACTTCTTTTTGAGCCTGTGAATTGTATTTTCTTTGTCATCAAGGAGGCTTTAAATAGGATCTTTATCAATAGGGTCTGCTCCTAGAGAAATAATATCCGATTGTAGCTTTTTAATTTGTGTTTGACATGCCTTGATTTCTGCTTTCTCCTTCTTTAACTGACCTTCTAATTTTGTAACCCTTGTTTGTAACTTTGAAACATTTAAAGTGGCCTGTACAAGGTCAATATATATCATCTCACTAGTTTGCTGGTGTAAATGAATCTTGTTGGGAACATTTATTTCATCCAAATTGATTTTCACTTCTGACACCTTATCCTCACTTGCAACTGCAATATTCAAAGTTTTATTTTCTTGATATTTAACAATAACCAATGAAACTTTGTCCTTTGATATTTGTCGAACCTCTGGAAACAAATTTTTCTTTTCTACCATAAATTGCTTGTTCTTTGCTGTGTATTGTGAAACCAAGTCATTTCTAGACTTAAATCAAGAACCCGAGTCATCATCATGAACATCTAAATATGAATATTGTTGAATTTGAATAGTAGGTTGTAGAGGTAAACATTCTCTTTTGGATCTACTGAGACTTGTTCTTTTCAAATAACAATGTCTTTATCTTGATCAAGCTTGACCATTTTACTTGAGGATTCCTCATCAATATCCATACGTGTTGCTTCTGATATAGTCCTTTTATTGTATGCGTAAGTTGGTTGGAGTCTGAACTGGTAGGGAAAAAGAATCTGTTTGAACTATATGAACTTGAGAGTCTTGAGCTTTATTAAACTCTTATAACACTTGCTGGTCCTTCTCAAAGCTCTATAAATTGGCAATTTTATCCAATCCTTCAACTGGTTGATGTTCAAAAGCTACACTTTTGTTGTTTTGTATTCTCTGTGATATAATATGATGAGGATCATATCTAATTTTCTCAGCTTCCTAAAAATTCATAGCTTTCAACACGTTTTCCACTATAGTAAGGGATGATTTACTTTTGATGACAAATGGTCCAACTTTGAATGAAAACTTGATATTTGATGCCTTATTGGATTTTGTGAAATGTATATTTTTTGAATGAAGTCTTTGTCTAACAAACTGAAGAGCAAATATCCTTGGAGTCAGAAATGCTGGTAGAATATAAGGTGCGTCAATAAATCCATGAACCCTGATGACAGTATGAACACTATACAAAAACCAATCTCCTGTTCTGGTTTCTAGAGTGTGATGTAACATGATTTTGATCTCCTCTAAAACCCTTGGCAATTCAACATTAAAAATAAGTCTATATATTTTGGACATGATTCTGTTGATAAAATCAAACATGCTAATATTCTTTGTCTCATATGAGATAATTGAACGATCTGAGAAAAATGTTGGATCATGAAGCTTCAAGTCTGCTTGATTGTAGTATATGAATGCATTTAGAAGATAAGTCTGGTACCAAAAATACTTCAAAGTGTGGAAATTCACTAGTTGAGCATGAATTACCTCAACTAGGAATTCATCAAAATTAAGGTAGACAATTTGACTTGAATCTGATAGACTGACCTTCATAAGAAACCCTACCATAACTTCAATGACAAATTTATCATTATCTAGACCTAAAATTTGACTCAATAGTGATAAAACTAGTTATATATCCTCTTTGAAAATATTTACATCATATGGAAATGACAAAGTTTCGACAGTTTGGCCAGACTTCAAGACTTTGGAAAGGAATTCATTTTTCATCTCCGAACTGCATTCTCGGTGAACCCTAATACATTCTTCTTCGTTAAATGACATAATGCTTTGTGGAAATGGTTAGAATAACCCTAATGACTCTCTAATGGCCTAATAATTTACATGACATAGGATTTTAGACCCATCAGAGGAAATATTTGTTCTTTCGGACTCTGAATAGTTAGTTGCACACCAACTAACGAACTCATGAAAATAATAACTTTGTTCCTGACTGAAACGAGAAATCAATGAACTGGAAATTTGCAAAACATCCATACATTCGGGCTCTAATGAAGCTAATATTTCTTTAGACTTTGAGACACTACTGACTTATAAGATAGGATCGAAAATGTCTCCTTCCCTATCGACTATGAATTTTTCTTTTTCATCCATGTAGTTACAAAGTAAAACAAAAACTGGAATTTCTTCCATAGAAAGAGTCACAATGAATTACCCATTGGTGCGATAATGCAGAGAAGAGTGATTCGTGGGAAGACAGTTTTGTTGTGAATTCAACCAACCAACTGTGAAAACGGTGGACAAAAGCAGACAGAAACGGTGGATAGAAAGGCTACAAAATAAAATAGGTTTCATCATATTTGAAAGGAGGCTTTGTACCTCTTGCTCCAATCCCAAGAACCAATCAGCGGAGGACATGTGGCAAGGCAATTTAGATTTTGAAACCGTTTAAGCGGTATAACCTTCGTGCAAGTTGATCCTCTAAAATGAGAAGACAGTCGTTGATGTACTCGTGCCACGATCTTCTGGAAATGTGAACCCCATTAATGTGTTTACGGTGCGGACTTCTCATGTCCATTAAAGGGTGTCAGAAATGTTGACCCCATCAGTGTGTTTATGGTGTGGACTTCTCATGGCCAAGAGCTATATCACTTATTGTTACCTTTCTAACTCAACTTAACATATTGACTTGTATCATTTCGTTAACTAGAGATAGAATAAGGATTTATGATAAGATGAAGTATTTTCTCTAACCTATTAACTTGTAGCATTTGAAAATTAGAGATAATAATCCCAAGGATAATAGTATGAACATAACTCCATGAAATGGCTCATAAAAAAATTGATGAAGTATTTATTTATTGTATTGACTTGAATCATTTCAGTAAACTATAGATAGAACATGGATAAAACATAACTCCATAGACATGTGCTTTTATGACGAGTCTAAAAATAGCAATAAGTTAAATAAGGTGATAATGTGGATAACATAACAATGGTATTTTCTCTAACCTATTAACTTGTAGCATTTGAAAATTAGAGATAATAATCCTAAGGATAATAGTATGAACATAACTCCATGAAATGGCTCATAAAAAAATTGATGAAGTATTTATTTATTGTATTGACTTGAATCATTTCAGTAAACTATAGATAGAACATGGATAAAACATAACTCCATAGACATGTGCTTTTATGACGAGTCTAAAAATAGCAATAAGTTAAATAAGGTGATAATGTGGATAACATAACAATGGTTTAGTGACCTTTCAAGGCCTGCATTATTGTTTGAAATATTGATCTAAAAAGATCGAGGGGATAAAAATAGAAAGAAGGATTAATCAGGACCAGTCTTCAAAGTCTAGATGCGAACTTACTTATGTTTCCTTATTGTAATGAAGGATATTATTAACAACTTAATTCCTCTTCAAATGTGAGGGAGATAATAAGGAAAAAGATGATCATATTGTACTAAGTTGACCTATCAAGAATTTTTTCCCTCTAGAGCCTCATCTTCAAAGTATCAACTTGAAATGAAACCTTCTTCATGAAGTAAGTATTACTCAGTGTCTATCCTTTTAGGCCCATAATCAAATAACATTTCTTTTGAAGGTTTGACTTATTGCCAAAAATATTTTTTTGAAAATATTATGAGGCCAAAAATAACAAGAAGGGTTAATCATGACAAGTCTTTGAAGTATTGGCTTGAAAGGAATGAGAGGGCCTTCCATGGCTTCGTAATATTTACCCCTACCTATCTACTTACCTACCTGATAGGAATTTTCAAAGTCTTGTTGGAATGTGTAAGGATCTTGCCATTTCTTTTGTAACTGAGTATTCCCCAGATGCCTTTTCTTGATTTTTTAGCTAACTAGTTTCTTACCTTCTTACTAGAAATTGATGAACAATCAATGCATATGAAGGTGATGAAGATACAAAGGAGTCAAACTTGTATAATTTTACAGTCATGATTACTACTAGATGCAATAAAATTGTAAACTTGTCATGAATGAGTAACTTGGTACATGGAAAGTAGTATTGTGGTGAGTCATGGTGCCATCCTTCACTTCTACATATCATGAAGAAAAGACATCTAGAGGAGAATCGTCACTAACACAACTTTGCTTAGTGCTAGACTAATGAATCAAAATGAATAGGTTTTTTTAGACATGATTTGAGGCCCTTGAGTCTATAGACCATTCACTTTGAGGAGACTCATTGATATTCAATGCAAAAATTGTGGCAAGAAGAGCCATGGATTTACTTTCATAGGCTAATTTAAATTTACTATTCTTGTTGTTAGGTTTGTCCTCTATTGTTCTCTTTTCCAGGGAAATGGCATGATTTTGGAGAAACGTAAATCTTCCAATGCAAATAATTAAAAAATAAAGTGAAAGAACAAAATTCACTATATTTGAAATTATTCACAAACATTTTTTTATGCACACATTTGAATTCATAATTCGCCTTTGAAGGTCACCATAAAGATAGGAGCCTTTTCCTATGATATAAGACATTGCTTAGGTTTGGTTATTGAGTCTACTCTATTGTATTAAGTGTTTTCATCATGCTTGTATGTGTGAAGTAATTTTCCTTCTTCCATGAGGTATTGAAGCTTTCTCTACATGGTCCACATAGTTATTTAGGAAAAAGGTACATGTTAATTCATGATTTAGGGTTTTCCAATGTTGTGAAAAAAAAGATCTAGGGTTTTCCAATATTTTAATAAATCAAATTCTTGGAGACCTCTTCTAAATTGAGTTATTTTGTCCATTTCTTAAAGTTTGTGCTGCTACATCATTGTTGATGAACCCAAGTGCACCTCATTTGTTGAATTTTATCATATGCATGCTTGAGTTATCTTGTGGTCGGATTGGTACTACAAAATTATGGTAAGGTATGGTTAAAATAAGAAAGGTAGAGTTTGAATGTATGTTTATGTATGGAATGTATATTATCATCTCATTGGATTATGAGGTAAGCGAAATGGAGATATATGTGGTGTATGAATGTATAAATTTCGAGAGCTTAAATGGAGAGGGTTTGTACTTAATCTTATGTAATAGAAATTACAATTGATAGTTAAATTGTATAACAAATTTTTTTATGATATTTTCTAACGTTTGTTAGAATTGTTGAATGTTTTGCATCATTGGAATGGCATCTTATCTATAACTTATTTGAATTTTTATTATCGTATGTGCATGTTGATATGATGTAATATGATTATCGTTTCATTTCATATGTTGTAATATTAGATATATAACAAAGAAATTAATTATTTCATGAAATAAATAATAAATTCTCATTCTAAATGTTTTTTTTGCAGAACAAGGATATTCCAAAAGATCCGGATGATCCTAATCAAATAGATACAAATCATGTTGGGTTTGATGTTGAGATGGCAGATGATGCTCATGATTATACATATACATATGACAGCGAGGCCGATGCCGATGCAGATGACGACGACGATGATGATAATGATCATGATCATGATGGTGATGATGATGATGAGACAGTTGCTAGTAGCATCTAGTGACATTCATGATCATATATACTGCATCATGGATCATTTTTGATATATTGTTATAATGCCTCTTTTCATGGTTACTATCATATGTATCATTTTCACGGCCTACCGGACCATATTATTGAGTTGTATCATTTTGAATTATATCATTTGGACATGACGTATCCTATTGACTTGTATCATTTTGTCTTACATAATTTATCATTTTTATTTATATCATTTGTACATGATGTATTATTTTGACTTATGTTGAGTGTTGGACATGTATCATTTTCACATGTTATTGATCTATTGGCATATTTGATTTTCACTTTTTTTAGTTATATATGATGATGATCTTATCAGTATTGAATTGTCAATTTTTATATATTGAGAGTGGTTGATGATTTTTGGATGCATATTTATTAGTTATGATGGTTTTGATTTACTGCTCATGATGGATGTTGTCAAATTCATTTAAATTATAGATTTTTGATTCACTTGTTTTAATTATAGATGATGATCATGTTATAATAATTATCTTGTTTTTGTATATATACTGGATGTTGTAGATTCCATTTTGATGGAGATTTAATAATTATAATGATGTTGTTAATTTGTATGGATTTCTATTTCCCTAAAAATTCTTTATAAATGTTATCTTATAAAATATTTCAAATGCATTTATATGACTTACTGTATAATCATATAAGTTATTTAAGAGACATGATAGATTTAACTAATTAAATTGAAATAAACATATTAAATTAATAGCTATAAGAAAAACAAGAAGCATTTTTCGAAGAAAAAAATGAAGCAACAATGGAAGCCAAATTGTAAGCAAATTTGGAAGCCACACCAAAAGCAAAACTGGAAGCCAAACTAGAAGAAAAACTGGAAGCAAAACGAGAAGCAAAACTGGAAGCAAAAAAGGAAGCAAAACTAGATGTAAAACTGGAATCCAAACCAAAAGAAAAACTGGAATCCAAACCAGAAGGAAAACTGGAAGCAAAATTGGAAGCCATATCAAAAGCAAAACTGGAAGGCATATCAATAGAAAAACTGGAAGCAATACCTAGAGTTAATACTGGCATTATTCCTGATGCTATTCACGACACTATTTATGGAGCTATTTTTTTGGTGCGAAAACCGGCTCTAATTCTAGTGCTAATTCCGACGCTAAATCGGGCGCAATCGTAAACAGTCCAGATTGCGCTCAGTTTTGTGGCGGGAAAGGTGTCCAATTCGTAAACTGAAATACACTAAATTCCGGTGCTATTTTAGGCATTATTTTCCCGTTCTAATGTAGTGGATCTTGTGTCTTTTCAAGATTGGTATATGTGCCCCTTGCAATTGTTAACTAGTTTTGGTGGTGAAAGATTCCACCTAGCTAGTAGATAGGAGGAGATCATCCAGATCTCTTCATGGTGCTTCATGGAAATTGATTGAAAGGAGAAATCAATTTTAGATTTCTCTTTAGATATTTATTTCATATGTTTTTTCTCATATACAGTAGTAGGGCCGAATTCTTGATGGTGTATTCAAGTTCCAGTCAGTAGAAGTGTGAAGTTATGGAGTTTCAGGACAACAATGTTTGCATTGGTTTCTGCTAAAGGAGGGTGCATCTATGGTCATCGAGATATCTTGGATACTCTTATAAAGGTTGTATATCATCCATATTTCATGGAGGGTGCATTGTAGGAGGCATATCTGAGAGTTGGGGTTGAAATCTTGCTAATAGAGGGCACAATAGTGAAGGAAAAACACTCATTTGGAATAGTAAATCTTCTTCTTTTCTCTGTGGTTATGTTGTAGCCATTTGTAATACCCCTCCTATTTTAATCCCTATTATTTCTGTAAATGTAAGTGATTATTGTAATTGTTTTCTGGTGAGGACCTCAAGGCCAAAGCCCCACCAATAAGCCTTAGAGGTGTTTATCCTAAGTTGCGAATGTCGATTGTAGACCTATGAGACCGAAGGTTTGACGCAACTAAAACAACAGGGTAAACTAATCCACTTAGGGGAGAGGTGTCATTATAGAAAATCCATGAGAAGATGACGAGTGTCATCTTAGTGCTGTCAACACTACAAGAAGAATAAAAATAAAGAATGCTCACCTACAAATCTAAGTTTAGGGATTTACTGATATAAATCTTAACTATTACGATAACCACACTTAGTGCTAAGTGGATGCCGAAGGCTTATCCAAGAACACCTAAAATAAAAATGAAGCTAAGGGCTTTGTTATGATCACCTTTGAAATAGGGTGGAAACATATGTTTTATTTTAAAGACATATGCTTGAACAAATAACTATTTGAACATATACAAATATAAGTGTTATTGTATAAGTATTCAATATAAACTATACCAAGGTAAACACATATTAATTGATAGAAGAAAAGATATCTCATAGGGAATATTATGATATGACTTAGTTTTATATTGTATCAACAAAGCTGGAATGTATTGAGAATACAACCTACTTATAGGTATATATATACCAAAAAGTAGAAATAAAGCGATGAGAAATATAGTTTATATATATATATATACATATGTTAAAAGGAAAAGAAGAATGACCTTCAAGTGAATGGCCTTGGAAATAAAAATATTATTGTCATATAAAAAAAAAATATTATGCCCATGTGAGGAAAAGGAACAGCTCCTTTGTTTTGGAGATGTTGCACCTTATGTATATATATTCATATTATATCCTTCCCATGAACTAAGGAGAGTCGTCTCCTTTTTAGGGAGTACTCCACGGTGGGAAGCCTCCACCTACCTTTTTCTTATTAATGACATGATTTAGTTTGAAGCATTATGTTGCCACACGTTATTTTGTTTCCACGAAGAGGTTGCGGTGGTTCCTCACCACTCTTTGCAATCGTTATAACTGCCGCGAAGCAGGGGAGTGGTCCCTTGGAGAGGGAGCCAACTCAACGCATGACACAACGATAGCTATGAGAGTGGGTGGTGTAGATCCTCTCAAAAGGGGAGCAAACTCTCCAAGGCCGGCGATGAGACCACTATAAGAGGTCACCTTGTGAGAAGAGGAAGGGGGTGATCACGGTAGTAGGAGAGGAATTATGACATTTGTTGAGGGATTCCAGCATGTGATGCTGGGTCTATGAATGTGTTTATTGTTCAAAGAGAGTATGAAAAGGCAGTTTTTGGAGATGGATGTGCTTCTTTCTTCTTTGTGGATTAGTCTTGTTGCACAAAGACATGGAATCCCATACTTAGGATACCCGGTATTACATCTAGTACGAGTCGATCTCTGGATACTTCCAGAGTTGTCGTAGGTCCCTCTCCTTTGTATCATTGTATACTTCCTTTCACGCTAGAGCTATTTTGGAAGGACATGCTCATCAATCAAGGAATTAGGGGAGTTGACAAAGGTGGAGTGATGCCTGATTTGTCTCTGCGATTGAGGTAAGAGGCAGAGTGATAACCGATTTGTCTTTGTGATTGAGGTAATAAATTGCTGCCCTAGCTCTTTAAATTTCTGAATGGATGCATTTTACACCCTATGGCTTGACAGAGTGTAACTCTATACTCGACCTCAACTAGCTATATCCTTTCCGATTTGATTGATTGTCCTGCTCTTTAAATTTATGGGTGGATGTGTTTTACACCCTCTGGCTTGACAGGGTGTAACTTTTAGTTAGTACTTCTATCTAGTTGTTCATCGTCGATCCCCATATGGATGGCTGGCATAGTATTTTGTGGATTTTTTTCTTATCTTGCACTTTGGTTTCAGGGATGGGTGTTGGACGATCTCATGAATGGGGTTGACTTATATCAAAGGAAGTATTGTTGTTAATTTTTCATATAAACTATGTCTACGTATAACCATAGCGGTCTCTTCCTGTAGTCAGAATATGTTTAGCATAGGTAACTCTACATACGTATCACCGTAGGGATCTTTGTCTATGGACAGAGTGTGTTGTTTGATACCTTTACCTACTAACTGCCTTATCAATCTTTGTCTGGAGACAGCGTGGTGGTTCATGTGTAAATCTCTGCAATTGAGCAAGAGGTTTGGGAAGTGTATTTTCATAAGTAGAAATGGTTTTATGTATTTTTAATGTTGGTATAGATAAATGCTAATACTTATGCCTTTTATTTAACCTATGTATGATCAAAGTTGCACCAGTTAGCTATAAATCGACGTGGATATCATTTTATGGTCAGAAAAACTAGAGTCAGAGTTTACCCTATTCCCGTGTGGATATAGCCAATCTATTTCATATAATAAAAAGGTTAGGTTATCTTTTGTCCATTTACTAAATAAGGGTAAAAACACATATTATGCAACAGACCCATTAATCCAAGTTAGCATATAAGGAAAAAGGGGTATAAAAGAAATAAATTTGCTTATTCATCATTGTACCACCACCATTAGTTTAGTCTCAAAATTAAAGCTAATATCATCGGGACTAAGCAATCTTAGTTTATGCATCTTGTGATGATGAAGTTAAGGGTCAATTATTGATATAAGTAATTATAGTTTATATGCCTTGGGATGATGGAGTTCAAGATCAACTTTATTGAATATATTATTGATACGAATATTTATATCATTGTGACTAAGTAATCTTAGTTTATGTATCTCTTGATGTAGAGTTAAATATTTAAAAAGGAATTCATTTAAGTGTTTATTTGATCAAGGAATAGAGTTCAGTATTAATTTGATTTAGGATTGAATGCTTGAAAAGAACTCGGTCAAGTTATAGATTCCTGTCATAGTTTGGAAGATAGTATTTTCTTGAAATACCCTCGATGAGAGAGGATATGAAGAAGTGAAAAGAAATTATGGAAACAACCTTGTTGCGGGATGTAACCCGTTTGTTTTGGATAAATAATATACGATGCAACATTTTTGTGGATGTAGCCCTAGATTGGGTGAACCACGTTGATGAGTCAAGTTTTCAGGTATTTGATAACCTTTTTCCCAGCAGCCAAACTCAAGCAATGGTGATGAAACATACTCATTTGTGGCGGAAAATGTTTTACGTTAATTATTTAATGAAATTGTTTTATGATTATTCTTGGATGTTAGAATGCGTATCAAATAAACTAATTATATGGAAACCAAGCAGGATTGAGTAGGTTCAAGGTCATTCAAGGATGGACGTGTAGAAGACTAAAGGATCACCAAGCTCGGCACCCTGTTTCCTGATTTATAGAGGACACACTCCCACTTTCAAGAGGAATCGACATTTAGACAACTAGTTAGGATCAGCATTAAATCATATAAATATGGACCTCTCAGGTAGCGAGAGGTCCCTACTGTTATTTTGAGAAAAACATTGTTTTAACGTTTTCTACCCTATCGATACTGCGAAGTACAGACCTTTGTTTTGACATGGATTTTATGTTTTAATAAAAGATTGATGATTAATTCCAACCAACATTTCTAAGTTTTATTCTCTCCTGAGTACGGGTTGGGGAGGGCCCCTCCAACACGTAGGTCAGGAGATTTCTATTTGCAGGTATTTCTTTCAATTATGCGTTTTACATTGATGAACAGTTCTATTACATATGGAAGCGCTTGAATGATTTATTATTTCTGTAGTAGTTTATAATACATTTTGTAGTACAGCAAAACAGTTTCAGTAGTCTTGTAGGTTCTTTCTTTCAACGCATATTTTAATCAACGATTGCATATGTATCAGCTTTTATTTTAATATCATGGTTTATATCTGAGGTTTTTGACTATTTCACATCGTGATTAATTTCTTTAAAGTAATAGATGGATAACTCGAAACAATCGCACTTCGATTAAGTCTTGGGATTTAAAATGGTTTAGATTAGAATTCTAGTTTTAGGTATAAAGTAACTACAGACCTCATTTTCTCAAATCTTAGAATAGATCTGTTAGGGCATTTTCATTTTCTAGATTTACCATTTTGCATTAAGTAATTTCATAAGATCATTCCCTTTACTTTCAGCATTTTAATTATTTAAAATAGATTTACTACTTTATTTCTTAGAACAGATTTACTGCTTTTGGTATCTTTACTGCTTTCAGCACTTTAATTCTTTTAATTATATTTATTGCTTTCCAGTATTTAATTTTGTAGCATAACCAGTTTACATCTTTAGTAGACAACCTTTAGAACATCAATACCGACATCCAACTGTGACATAGATTATCCTATAAGAGCACAGATAGTGCATGCACCTCTAAAGTTTGTACATTCCCCGGGTTGACATTTAAAGTAGGCTCTTGGTATAGCTTCCCTCATTAGGCATCCATATTAGGAGCTCACCACATGTTATTTTTGGTCTCTCTCTTATGTGTATGGATGATGTTCTTGTTGATAGTTATGTGTATCAATTATTTCCTTTGCATCAAGTGAGCAAATTCTGTGGTGTGAGTAGTTATGGTTATGAATAAATGTTGTAAGAATAATCTGCATGAATGAATGTGCAAGTATGCTCTTTTGATGGTTAATCGTCATCATGCAGTTGGAAGAATAGTAGATAATACAAATAAATCTCATTATGTGGATGGAATGATTGTATTACGCTCACATTCTTGTTTTTATAGTTACATGAAGGTTATTGCAAGTAACATTATAGGGAGTTAGGTGGTCAATATAAAAGGTTTTCTGAAAATTTCACCAAAATACTAACTCGGATAAATGGGTATGTTACATATGGTATCAGAGCTACAGGTTACAAACACTCGGACCTATTTGGGCTTAGCCGGAGGAAGCAATTAAATGTTGGTTGAACTAGCAAGGGAACTCCATCTATAAAGACACAACATAAAATTTCATCTCCAAAGATCGGCAAGAGGTAACCAACAAAGTTGCTTTCGAATTTCAAGTAAGTATGTCCCATTGCTGAAGCATTATAATGGTATAACATTGGCTATGTTAAGGAAATTGTCTTCTTTTATACATATACAGGCAATAGGTAAATACTTGTCCGACATTTTAACATTTAAGAAGAAGTATCTCACTTGTGTAAGCTTGGATGTCCTTTTAGTGTGATGTAAGCGTGTCTTGCGAAAGACACCATGTCAGGAAAGGGTAAATTGTATATGTTAATGATCCATTAAGCTTTGATTAATTGGGATAGTCTATTTTGTTCAAAACCATGTTAGGAGCTACCTAGAGTTATTTTATAAGTTTATGATACTATTGACATTTCTATGAAATGCATGACATGAACGTTTGTGTATGTAACTGATATGTTTGATTAACGTTTTCATTGATAAAAATTTCTCTTTGTTCAGATAATAGTATTACCATTTTTGGATGTAAATAGGAATCCATTAAAGATATGTAGAGCTCTCTTGTAATTAATTCAAATTTATGTTAGTATGAATACGTGAAATGTTTTGCTCTTAAAGGTTATGAATAGTGTTCTAAACATGCAGATTAACTTAATAGGTAATTTCAAATTGCATAGGAGTATCAAGCAGATCCTCATTATAGTTTGTTGGTATTCTATTTTCTATTAAGAATTAGTAAGTGCACTACCTATGAGCTTCACAGGTTAGAGTGTAGTATTATTAGTATACTCCAAAGAAGTGAGCTTGTTTGATTAGGTGAAGTCACTTGAACACCTTCAATTATCATAACTACATTTTAGTTGGTATTGCATAGTTGTTATGTATTCTTTTGACAGTTTCATGGAATGCTATATAGAAAAATATTTCCCTCGTAGATGTTATGGAATATGATTGGGTAAAACACTTGTTTGATTTAGTAGGTAGGAAGTTATAACTACGTATTAATAGATGCATCCCTCTAAATAAAAGTTGGTCCTCAAGTACCAATGATAGAATGTAGATCATTTTACTTAGGTTTTGGTATTATGCTTATTGCAAAATATATGTTGACTCTCTTTCATTTTCTCCCATGGATCCAATAGTATGGAGTCCATATAGAATACAGCCTAAGTAATTGTTACTCTTGAGTATTGATAGCCATAATGAATTTGACATATCTTTAGTTCATAGGTTACAAGTTATGGTTAAAGATGTGAATGAATTCATGTGGCAAGATGAATGATTTGTTTGAATATTATTTTGTTTATGAAAAAAATCATCATTTTGTTAAATGTTAAGATTTTATTACTTAACATAAATTGTATTTCATTATAGAGGTATAAAGCTTCTTATCGTTATTAGAGTTTTAAGGATAAGCCTAAAGGTGTATTACTGTATGGAATTGCAAGCAGTGCCCCTAGGGGTTTAAATGATCTTATTTTAGAATCCATATGATTCTAATTATTTTCTCCATATATTTTTAAATAGACCCCTGGTAGGGTTTGTTATATCTTATAATAGAGATTGTTGTGTACCAAGTTAAAGGACGCATAATTGTTGCACTTCAAAGATGAAGGTGTGTTTACTCATCTTAGTCATTCTGATAGGGTGATGGATACATTATTTAGATATTAATCGCAACGAATATAAAGCATGAATCACTTGGATAAGATTTCTCTATGGGATTAGAACAAATTCTGTTGCAAACTCTTTTAAAGACATAAACCTTACAAACTAATGAATAATCAAAGGTAATAGAGTAGGCTAACTATGTGTTTGATGATATTACTAAGTAAGAAGGTTGTATTGAGGTTCAAAGTATTTAATCCATTTCATCTTGTTAATGGTAGGAGTATGATTAAAGGATATTGTTAATGGTAGGAGTTTGATTAAAGGAATAGAAGAATCATAATCTTTTTATGATTGATTAATCATGGGATCTTTTAACAATGAGTATGGAAATATTATAGAGAAAATAATCTTTAGATGATGAGTCTCAAGTTAAAATAAATCTATATGTAACTAAATGTTTAAAATATGATACTAACATGTTTGTTTGTTAGAAGACTTGACCCCAAACTCGCACTAAGGATTTTGAAGAGCTTACATTTATACATCGGGATAAATAATAGAGGATGCACAAGTAAATTGAATGAGCATACGTGTAATGCTATTGCGATGATTATTATGAAACTAATATGTTCAGTTGTTGGTAAATTGAAGCAAAGAAATTTTTTCTTTTGTACTAACATTGCAGGAGGTTATCATAATTACGAACGATGTCATGATCAAAGTGGAATGTTGATTATAAATCCACTTATATAGATAAGTGGAGCTAAATCGCCCAAGAGTGAGTAATGATTTGCTTTACATTTTATTATAGTGGGGATTACAGGATTTTATGAACCATGATTGATGGTAGACTTATGATTAATGGTGTGTGATCATCAAAATGCATAGAATGCGATAAATAAATAGGTGAATACATTTGTTAATATTTTGCTGCTATTATGTTGCATGTGGCGAATTAACAAAATTGTAAGAAATAATAAATGATTGTTATTAAGTAAATTTCCTGGACTCAAACGAGAAGGTTTGAGGGGAAAAGAATATTTCCTGGACTCAAGCGAAAGGGATTGCGGGGAAAGTAATTTTCCTTTGAGTAAACACCAAGTGGCAAAAATTGATCCAACTTTGCTTTGTTAAAGCAACTTTTCCTGGACTCAAGCAGGAGGCTGAGTGGAAAAGAAATTCCTGGACTCAAGCAAGGAGGATTGAGGGGAATTGCGAAAGAGTTTGTGGTATCAATGGAAAAGACCGAGGCACAGAGTTGACATCTGGAAGACAGGACGTTGTTTGATGTATTGAGGAGGAAAACTTTTGACTAGCAATCAAAAGGGAGAGTAACCTCAAAGTGTAGCCCGTAAGTCCACACGAGAATTGGTGACAGAACTAGAGGAAGAGTTCTGTGTTCAGCAGAGGGTTGTTGAAGTTCTAAACTCAAGGGAGAGTTTGATGATCAACAAACGTATTGTTGAAGGATTTGTTTTATGATATAACAATAAACCACATATTAACGATTTGTCTTGTAACTAGACTATTGGATGCATTTATGAGTGAATGTTATGAATGCTTGAGTAAGAAAAAAATTCCTCAAAGATGAGGGTGAATGATAAATGTTAAACATTTACTATTCGAAATGTTGTGAAGTATATGATGCTAACCTATGAATGATAAGGTGTTGCAAAAGATTTGTACTTACATTATGATTAAAATTGCAAATGGTATAATTATGTTATGCTGAAGAATGTTGGAAAATATTAGATGAGTTGTACAATATACAAGTTATGAATGATAAGAGCTTGCGGAAATCACGAAAAAGTGTAGATGGCCAAAGCAGAAGAACAAAGCAAGCGAAACAAGATGCAAGGAGGAAAGACAAATTGTTGAACACCGAGGACGGTGTTATTCTTAAGGGGAGGAGGATGTAATACCCCTCCTATTTTAATCCCTATTATTTCTATAAATGTAAGTGATTATTGTAATTGTTTTCTAGTGAGGAGCTCAAGGCCAAAGCCCCACTAGTAAACCTTATAGGTGTTTATCTCCTAAGTTGCAAATGTTGATTATGGACCTATGAGACCAAAGGTTTGTCGCAACTAAAACAACAAGGTAAACTAATCCACTAAGGGGAGAGGTGTCGTTATAGAAAATCCATGAGAATATGTTGGGTGTTGTCTTAGTGCCGCCAACACTACAAGAAGAATAAAAATAAAGAATGCTCACCTAAAAATCTAAGTTTAGGGATTTATTGATAGAAATATTAACTCTTACGATAACCACACCTAGTGCTAAGTGGATATTGAAGGCTTATCCAAGAACACCTAAAATAAAAAAGAAGCTAAGGGCTTTGTTACGATCACCTTTGAAATAGGGTGGAAGCATATGTTTTATTTTAAAGACATATGCTTGAACAAATAACTGTTTGAATGTATACAAATATAAGTGTTATTGTATAAGTATTCAATATAAACTATACCAAGGTAAACAAATATTAAATGATAGAAGAAAATATATCTTATAGGGAATATTATGATATGAATTAGTTTTATAATGTATCTACAAAGCTGGAATGTATTGAGAATACAACCTACTTATAGGTATATATATACCAAAAAGTAGAAATAAAGGGGGTGAGAAATATATTTTATATATATATGTTAAAAGGAAAAGAAGAATGACCTTCAAGTGAATGGCCTTGGCATAGCCTTGGAAATAAAAATATTATTATCATATAAAAAAATATATATTACACCCATGTGAGGAAAAGGAACAACTCCTTTGTTTTGGAAATGTTGCACCTTATGTATATATATTCATATTATATCCTTCCCATGAACTAAGGAGAGTCATCTCCTTTTTAGGGAGTACTCCATGATGGGAAGCCTCCACCCACCTTCTTCTTATTAATGACATGATTTAGTTTGAAGCATTATGTTGCCACACGTTATTTTGTTTCCACGAAGAGGTTGCGGTGGTTCCTCACCACTCTTTGCAATCGTTATAACTGCCGCGAAGAAGGGGAGTCGTCCCTTGGAGAGGGAGCCAACTCAGCGCGTGACACAACAATAGCTATGAGAGTGGGTGGTGTAGATCCTCTCGAAAGGGGAGCGAAATATCCAAGGCTGGTGACGAGACCACTATAAGAGGTCGCCTCATGAGAAGAGGAAGGGGGCACTCACAGTAGTAGGAGAGGGATTCTGGCATGTGACGTTGGGTCTATGCGTGTGTTTATTGTTCAGAGAGAGTATGAAAAGGGGGTTTTTGGAGATGGATGTGCTTCTTTCTTCTCTATGGATTAGTCTTGCTACACAGAGCCATGGAATCCCAGATTTAGGATATCCGATATTACGTCTGGTATGATTTCATTGATCTCTAGATACTGCCAGAGTTGTCACAGGTCCCTCTCCTTTGTATCGTTGTATACTCCCTTTCAAGCTAGAGCTGTTTTGGAAGGACATGCTCATCGATCAAGGAATTACGGGAGTGGACAGAGGTGGAGTGATACCTAATTTGTCTCTGCGATTGAGGTAAGAGGCGGAGTGATAATCAATTTGTCTCTGTGATTGAGGTAATAAATCGCTGCCCTAGCTCTTTAAATTTTTGAATGGATGCATTTTACACCCTGTGGCTTTACAGAGTGTAAATCTGTACTCGCCCTGAGCTAGCTATATCCTTTCCCATTCGATCGATTGTCCTGCTCTTTAAATTTCTAGGTGGATTCATTTTACACCCTATGGCTTGACAAAGTGTAACTTTTAGTTAGTACTTCGATCCAGTTGTTCGTCGTCGATCCCCATATGGATGGCTGGCATAGTATTTTGTGGATTTTTTTCTTATCTTGCACTTTGGTTTCAAGGATGGATGTTGGGTGATCTCATGAATGGGGTTGACTTATATCAAAGGAAGTATTTTTGTTAATTTTTCATATAAACTCTGTCTACGTATAACCATAGCAGTCTCTTCCTGTAGTCAGAATATGTTTAGCATAGGTAACTCTGCATACATATCGCTGTAGGGATCTAAGTCTGTGGACAGAGTGTGTTATTTGATACCTCTACCTACTAATTTCCTTATCGATCTCTGTCTGGAGATAGCATGGTGGTTCATTTTGTAAATCTCTGCAATTCAACGAGAGGTTTGGGAAGTTTATTTTCATAAGTAGAAATGGTTTTATGTATTTTTAATGTTGGTGTAGATAAATGCTAATACCTATGCCTTTTATTTAGCCTATGTGTGATCAGAGTTGCACCAGTTAGCTATAAATCGACATGGATATCATTTTATGGCCAGAAAAACTAGAGTCATAGTTTACCCTATTCCTGTGTGGATATAGCCAATTTATTGCATATAATAAAAAAGTTAGGTTATCTTTTGTCCATTTACTAAATAAGGGTAAAAGCACATATTATGCAACAGACCCATTAATCCAAGTTAGCATATAAGGAAAAAGGGGTATAAAAGAAATAAATTTGCTTATTCATCATTGTACCACCACCATTAGTTTAGTCTCAAAATTAAAGCTAATATCATCGGGACTAAGCAATCTTAGTTTATGCATCTTGTGATGATGAAGTTAAGAGTCAATTATTGATATAAGTAATTATAATTTATATGTCTTGGGATGATGGAGTTCAAGATCAGCTTTATTGAATATATTATTGATACAAATATTTATATCATTGTGACTAAGCAATCTTAGTTTATGTATCTCTTGATGTAGAGTTAAATATTTAAAATTAAATTTGTTTAAGTGTGTATTTGATAAAGGAATAGAGTTCGGTATTAATTTGATTTAGGATTGAATGCTTGAAAAGAACTCGGTCAAGTTATAGATTCCTGTCATAGTTTGGATGGTAGTATTTTCTTAAAATACCCTCGATGAGAGAGGATATGAGGAAGTGAAAAGAAATTATGGCAACAACCTTGTTGTGGGATGTAACCCCTTTGTTTTGGATAAATAATATATACGATGCAACATTTTTGTGGACGTAGCTCTAGATTGGGTGAACCGCATTATTTTTGGTCTCTCTCTTATGTGTATGGATGATGGTCTTGTTGATAGTTATGTGTATCAGTTATTTCATTTGCATCAAGTGAGAAAATTCTGTTGTGTGAGTAGTAATGGTTATGAATAAATGTTGTTAGAATTTTGCATGAATGAATGTGCAAGTATGCTCTTTTGATGGTTAATTGTCATCATGCAGTTGGAAGAATAGTAGTCCATGGTTTAAATACAAATAAATATCATTATGCAGATGGAATGATCGTATTACGCTCACATCCTTGTTTATATAGTTACATGAAGGTTATTGTAAGTAACATGATAGGGAGTTAGCTGGTCAATATAAAAGGTTTTCTGAAAATTTCACCAAAATACTAACTCGGATAAATGGGTATGTTACACCATTCATTCTTTCTCTGTAGCGGACCTTATTCTGCATTTCAAGCTTCTATAGCAGCAATTTATTTAATCTCTATAAATTCCCCATTATTAATGAAAATCACAGTGTTATTCCTCATATATTGTCCACTATTCAAGCACTAGTCAAACTATGTATAGATCTATGATTCATTCATATGATTCTCTAATATCTATTAGTAATCTATTTATCTTGGTTTGAAGGTATTTGGAATCTTTTTGTGCCCATTTGGAAGCTTTATTGTTGCGGGTGTTCTAAATATTGCATTAGGGTTTTGGGGGTCGAAAGTCACTTTCTGGTTCGAGCATTTCTGAGTGTTTTTTGTGTTTTGAAACCTATTCCATTTCATTTGGAGCATTTTTTTCAGTAGGAAACACATTTTATTTCACCGAATTTTTTTTCCATATGCCCGAGATATGATCATTTAGCAATGGGTCAATCTGTACAAATATGCTAACTCACCCTTAGTTATAAATGTCTATGTAAAGTGTTCAAAGCTTCCATAAAGTTCTCTGGAGTTTGTTAGTGGTCAGATTGTCTGTGTTTAAGAATGTTAGGGTCAAGGTGAAGCTATTTGGGAAATATTTGATTCTATTAGGAGGTGTTCGGAAAGAGTTGGAAACCTAGTGTTCGATGTGGTCAGATTTGAACTAGTGCTCCTAGTTTTGAATCCAGTGATTGTTTGGGATTGCATTGGGGTTGATAGCTCTGAAATCGGATCGGGAATATGAAATTAGTGATATATCAAACCTGATTGGCCATATTACAATGGTTTGATAGTATACATCATGGGTTGCACCATATTATCCATATTCCGGTAAACATAATAAAGCCATTGTTTGGATAAATTTAGGGATCAATTTACTCTCTATTGGAATGTTGGAGTTAATGTGCCTAAATTTTTAATTGGGTACATTACATGAACTAGTTCATCAACCTCAAGGAAATAATGTTGTGATATGTCGATGGGTATACAAGACCAAGTTTAATTCTGATGGTGTTGTTGAATGTCACAAGGCTCGCCTAGTAGCCAAGGGATTCTCTTAGCAAGAGTGTATCAACTACATCGAAACCTCTGGTCCTGTTGCAAACATGAACTCTATTCGGCTGATTCTTTCCCTTGCTTCTCATTTCGGATTAGACTTCATTAAAAGGATGTTAAAAGTGTTTTTCTTCATGGAGACTTGTCTAAAGAAATCTATATGGAACAACCTGATATTTTTGTGGAATATTTTGGACTTGTTTTTCAACTGAAGAAGTTGTTGTATGGTTTAAAATGAGCACCACATGCTTGGTATGAGAATATTGATTGTTTCTTTATCAATCATGGCTTCAAACGTTGTGAATCTTATCACAATATTTATGTTTTACATGTTCATGGTGATACTTTGATTGTGACATTGTATGTTGATGATTTAGTCATAATAGGAAGTAATGTCAATTCGATTTTGGGTTTGAAGAAACAACTTGTTGATACCTTTGAAATGATTCAAATATTGGTATGTTGCATTTCTTTATGGGCATTCATTTTTTACAAATGGATGATGGTATATTTCTTTCTCAACCAAAATACACTTTGGATATTTTGAAACGATTCAAACTGGACAACTATAAGTCTTGTGCTACACCTTATCAGTTAGGCATAAAACTGTGAAAGGACAGTGACTCTCTGTGAGTCGATACCACTCTTTATCGACAGTTGGTCAGTAGCTTAATTTACTTAAATCACAATCAACCTGATCTCTCATTTGTTGTTAGTGTGGTTTCCCGGTTCATGTAGTATCCTCAAGAAAGCCACTGGAAAGGTGCAAAGAGAATTGTTCACTATATTAAAGGAACTTATCAATATGGTATTAGATATTGTCACAATACAGAACCGCTAGTTGGGTTTATTGATTCCAAATGGGGATGTGATATTGATGGCTGAAAGTCCACTTCTAGCTATGTGTTTTGACTTATTTTTGCACCCTCGGTCTGTTGTGTAAGAAACAGAAGGTAGTCTCTCTTTCGACTACATAAGCAGAATTTCATGGAGTTGTCAATGTAGGTACAGAGGTAGTTTGGATCCATTAGCTTTTATACAAGCTTGGTTTTACTGTTAAGGCCTCGACTGTTATCCATTGTGACAATTTGAGTACAATACCGGTTGTTGATAATCTTATTTCTCAAAGAAAATGAAGCATGTTGAACTTCATGTTCACTATTTGAGACTGTTGGTCTAAGACAATGTTGTCTCACTTGTTTATTGCAAGACAAATTGTAACACCTCATTTTTTACCCCGGAATGTAATTATGTAATTATGATGGAAATGGATAGAATCCAAACATGAATGTTCCACTGTGAGCATAATAACGTAATTATGTACATTTTAAATTTAATATAAAACACATGGCTATTGTAGACCAAGAAGGATGAAGAAGAGACGGGGAGCTATCCTTCCACAAGGTGGAGAGTGATCATCCTAAGCCTGGGATTGGAGGGAGAAAGATGTACAATCCCAAGTATGCCACTTTTCCAACTTTCCTGCGATTTGAAGAGGAAATATGTTCAATCTCAAGTATGCCACTTGTCCAACTTTCCTTAGATAAGGGGGGAAATTTTCCAACTGCATGGATTCCAAGTGGCTAGTTCTTATCAACCTTGGTGCCACTTGGCTAGTCTCAACCATGCATATAAATAATGAGAGCTAGCCTATTCTTCCATCATTCTTCCATACTAGAGCCATCATTTGTAGTTATATATCAACCACCAAGGACAAGACCACCATGAACGAAATTGGGAATGAGATCCATACCGAGAATAAAGGACTGGGTAGATGTAGCAGGAAACTTGGTGCCTTATTGTGGACAGATAGCCCCATATCGATGGTGGCCTGTCAAATAAAGATATGGCTTGACAGAGCCTATGGATGGGAGGAACATCCTTTGTCTTCATTTAGTTGGCTATATTTTCAAATAATTTTTATACGTGTTTAAATGAATGGCAATTATTTCTAATTGTATTAATCGTTGTCATCATATGAATTGTGGAACTGAAATAATGGCAATGTAAATGCATTCTTATGGAAATAACTGGTAGAGCTTCCATATATGTTTTATGAGTGATTATACACATAATTATTTCCTTTGTAAATGTATAATTGAAATCCATAGAAAAATGAAATTGTATATTAGAGGCAATTTCAGTCTGTAGATTCAGTACCCCATGGCCCCAAAGTCACCATGAGGTCATTGGGTACATGACAGTTTGGTATTAGAGCCTAGGTTGCAGCACTAGGACTACATGGGTTGTATTCAAATCCTATAGACATAATTAGAGGTTGAATGTGAAGTGTATGATGAAATGCACCGAATAAAATACTGGGGAAAATCATGTTTAATATACCATAGTTTAGTACAGAAAGAATCTATGGTGAAAACTGTGAATTTTAGTCAATTTTGGGTGAAATTATGCATCAGTACCAAAACAAATATTACACATTCTGTTAAATAATTAGCAATTCCAGTTTAAATGGTCCAAATCATATTTGATCAAATCAATGACTCATATCCTTTCAGTCTCATGAAAGTGCTCGAACTTTATTTTAATAAGCACGATCCTAAAAGAAAACCACTCAGGACACCTGTCGTCGTCGAAATCATTCTGGATCTCAAAATATGTCTGTCCAAACCACTTTGATGTCGATCTTGAAACCACCAAACCATTTATTAAACACCAAGTTTTAAATTCCAGCTAGGTTGTTCACTCAACCTTGGATGGCGCATATGGTTCAGTGATTTGGCGTGATGGGATGGAAAGAAGTGACATGTCCCTATCACAGTTGCATGCCGATCAACATGGGATCATATATTGGGGTGGAATATCAATGATCCTTAAGCGTTCAAGATCATGAAGGTGATCAAACTTTATTTTAAGGAGCATGATCCTAAAAGGAAATCACTATGGACACGTGGCATCATTGCATGAGTTCAGGATCGCAAATGTTGTTTTCTTAAACCACGTCTTTGTTGAGCCCAAAATTATTTACCAACGGGAGAGTGACATGTCTACATCACAAGGTGACACATGGGAATGTATGACACCTCAAGGGACAGTTGTACTACCACGTCAACACCATGTCGCATCATCACCCTACCATGTTAACACAATGCCACATCGGCATAAATTTAAAAAGTTAAAAAAAGTTTGGAGACAAATTATAGTTTTGGCCATAACAAAAGAGTATTAAATTAGAAATTAATGAGACTTGTGCCATTTCCATGCTATTAATGGAGGCTATAGGATCACCAGTGAAGGATAGGGACCTATTCCGCTCATATTTTGTAGAAATTCTAGTTTAATGGGTTTTGAAGAAAAGTAGCCCGATGATGGAGGGGGATCGATTGAGACCCAAATTGTTATTGTACAGTCGTGACCCGGGTACATTGTTAAATCTGGATTCTTGAGGTCAAATTCAAAAATATGTGAACCCAAGAGATGAAAGAAGGCCAAAATCAACTCTTTGGGCGCGCGAAAGGTCAATTTTTGAAAACTTGAAGGAAGATAAAGAGGCCAAGAAATTCATAACCAATTTTTTTTTCTAATTTAAACATTTTGTATACTCATCAAGTTGAACAACTTTTCTTAGAGAAAATTTTTCCATAAATTCTTAGTTTGAGAGAGCAGTTTTCCGTAAAAATTCAAAGTATGGAAGAATTGTAGAAATTAAAAGTTGGTGAATCCAAAATGTTATAAAATTTGATGGAAGCATCATATTCGAATGATGGAGTTGTCTGTGTACTCACAATTGTATGGGATATCAACTCCCAATATAAAATTTTGTATAATTATTTACTGATTTTCTTCTACAGGTCTTAGAAATTTGTCCTTTAGAATAAGTGCAGCTACAGGAACAATTTAAAATTAGGTAAAATTGTTGATTTTGGAGAGCTGCAAATTTCAACTTTGAATCTAGAAATGGAAATGGGAGAAGTCGTTGGAAAGAGTATCAGTAGGATATCAAGCATAATGAATCCGACATTAAATTTGTTCCTTTTATCTTTCCAATAAATTTAACAGAAAAGGGGTTTGCAACCCAAATTGATAAAAAGATTATCAAATGGGTATTTTCCATAATTTCTCATTGTACATGAAATTTTTTATGAAATTATGGAAAATGGCTTATTTAACATATTGGTTTCGGGATCATGTTGCAGATATTAGGTACAGGTCTCCAGAGTGAGTATTCTGAAATTTAGAATTATCCACAGAAATAGATACATGAATGAAGTAGTACTATACCAAAGAGCTAACATGGGAAAATATGTTATGATGATAAAGGAATATGACACAGGTAAAAGAGACTTAGTATGAATGTATGAACTTCATAAGTGCACCTTCACAGTGGTATGGAGGCACAGTGAATGAGTCAAGTATGGTTCATTTGCATGATGAATATCAATGTGGATGATTGTCAAAGCCTCTTAAACCTAATAAAAGAGTTATATGGTGGTATAAAAGCATGTTAGACGTAAGATTAACTCAGATGTTTGCAGAAGCATAAAAAAATGATAGCTTGCATCTGCAGTTGAAGGAACAATGCATGGTAAAAGTACATTCCAATAAGCAAGTCAAATGACTATTCCAAGGAGGGATAAGTATTGGGCACTATGATGGTACTATTGACCTACAGGGATACTCAATGATGCAAGTGGGACATCATGTATTGATAACCATGAGGAATTAAGAAGGGATTGATGGTACCTCAGTTAAAGTGCATGCCATTCATTTATCATATTCAAAATGTGCAAAAATAAAAGAGGTAGTGCAAGAAGAGACATAAGAGCTATTGGTTGTTGAAGCTGAAGTGATATGAATTACATGATGGCAATGTGATGGATATGATACAAATTAGGCATAAATAAAACTGAAAAGGATTGTATATCCTATGTAGAGTATGACTTATTAAGTGATTAAGGATGCTAATGCATTGTCAAAGAATGCATATAATGCATTTATTATAATGTTATGCAATTTGAATTGCATGAAATAAATTGAAGAGAAAAGATGTGGATCTCTTGGTTGGTAGTTGATATTTGATACAATAACATAAAGATTAGCAGAGTTATGATAAATACTAGTTTGCATAAAAGAATGGTGTAAATCGTAACCTTTGGGATAGAGAAAGAAAACCATGCAATAAAGGTTGTAGAACATGGGAGGAACAATGTATTCACAAGAAAATGACCATTAAAATGGCTTGGATGATAGAGGGAATCTATCAGGATGAAGAGTGCATTTACCCCATGGATGGAATGGGTGAGAGACCATAACATATAAGCTCTAGGAATGATACATAGAGTTTTAGGATATGAACCAACAACTCACGTGTGGAGAATGTGAAGTGAATGATGAATTTCAATTCACTCGGAAATAGCTATCAAGGGAGTAAGGCACTCCATTGTGTAGAATTGGCTTGTGACATAGAGTTTGTGGCACAATAGAGTTGGACAAGAAGTTTTTCAGGGAATGTAGAGAAAAAATTTCTAGAATTGGATTAGGTTAGAAGCAGCTTTGTATAAGAAGATGTCAAGTTGGGTTTGGCTAGGATTGATTAAGAGAATTGGAGCAGTAGACCTTGGAAATGGGTACAATGCAAAGGTGACCCAAGGCATCAAAGGAGTTGCAAGGATGCCAAGAATTGGGTGCAGTAGTAAAAGGCTCATGTGGAAAACAAGGAAGAAATATGAACGAGGGAGATTACCTCACCTTAAATCTCTATTTTATCTCTAAAATAGAATTGTATTTTTTTATGTAGCAAGTATAACTTAAGTATGAATTAATTATTGCTACTTGGGTGAGAATATTGCAGCTAATGAATGAACTATTATGTAATTGACAGAGAGGCCATGGAAGAGATCAGTTAAACTATGGAATCATATGATATGAAGAGGAATGGAGAGGGAGAAATTCCTTAATGCTCCTTTTGAATTGTTTATATTTCTCTATGTTAAGAAAGTATCTATGTGTAGATAGCTTTATTGGCACAAGAATGAAAGAGTGTAACATAAATGGAATGCATATGTACTAGTAGGCATATTGTGAAATAATATGCGATATAGTACATGAGAATATGCTTGAATGCATGTATGTGATATTGTATATGAGATAAGAGTGGTATCATGTTATATGTAATGAGTATGCCATGATAACTAAGTACAATTTTTTATGTGTTGTATAACTAGGTAGGGTTGAGGTCCTAGCTGAAGATGTTTATGATGTAGCTACTTGTGGAGATCAATCTCACAATAAAAGAGAACAAGGAAATATCTTGTCATGAGGTTGATAGAGGGAATCATGTGAGTTCAAGCTAAACACAAGTTGATCAGGTAACATCTGAGGTGTGGATGGAAACCATGCAGGTATGGAATTGATCATGCATATGTTGCATAAGTGTTGTAGAGAATTGAGTAAGAATTCCTTCAATCATGCTTGATATACTCATTGGTATGTTCATGTTGACACTTGAATGCATGTATGTCATCGATACATAATTGAGATAAAGGAATAAATCCTTGGGTATGAAAAAAACTTAGAATATTTTGATGCATTCATGAGTTAGTGTGTCATGATTGGAATGATTAAGATCCAATAACCATTGCAAATGTGTATTATACTCATGCTTGGAAAATAAATGTTATGTGAGGTACCATGTGTGAGGCCATGAGTTGTTGAATCCTTCAACATATCATGGAAGGCCATATGAGTTAGCATTATGGCATTCTTGAATCAATGCAAGGATACATTGAGTGAATATGCATAGGTAGATTATGTCAATGTCCATGTTGGCACACATGTTGATTGCATTGTGAAATGTTTGATGTGCCCATAATACATAAGTGGATAATGGTATTTTGTTTCATCTAATATATTGGTAGTTGAAAATGATTGAAGTGTTAGAATGATAATTATGATATTTTTTAATGGGTTATTATGAATGTTGCAATGAAATGAGTGCATGAATGAATACTCATTGTTGTTTGGATGATTTGAAAATCATGTTAAAAGAACATACCGCAGGTAGGGTTGTCTTGGACATGGCAACCAGTATAAGAATATAATGAAGACTGACTATTACCATAAGCAAAGTACAAACACTATGAGAAAGACCTTATATTTAATTAAAAGTCAGAATTATGAGGACACATCGTAGGAAGACCATGAGCTATGGCCCACAAGACTTTAACTACAATGTTGTGAATTGGAAGTGTTATGAATGTAGTGAAAGAATTTAATGAAAAAATAGTCACATTGAATGGACTCCAAGAATGCTTTGTCAAGAGAACATCTCTCTCTCTCTCTCTCTCTCTCTCTCTCTCTCTCTCTCTCTCTCTCTCTCTCTATATATATATATATATATATATATATATATAAAGAAAAGAAAAGAATGTATCGAATATGGTAGTAAAAATGAGCCATAACGAAGGCATGGATTGTTGTTATGTCCATTGAAATCCAAGTATTATGTGTGTAACTCATGTTCTTATGAGGAATTTAATTGTGATGATAATGATTTCCAATATTGTTTGATATATAAAGTATGATTTGCAATACATATATGTTTATGTTTTTGACATATGTGGATAGTAAATATACTTATTATGATCCCATGGTGAAAATTGTAAGTTAGAAAGCTCGGGAAGAAGGTCATTGCAAAGACACGAGAACTCTAAAGTTGTAGTCTTCTTGTGCAAGAAAGCCTTGGTGAATGATGGATCTCCCAAGGGGCTATTAAATAAGAGAAGGGGATGCATGAGCTTGGAGAGTGAGTGACTACAAAGAAGAGGAAACTCTAATGAACCTCCTAGGAGCAATTCAAGACATTTAGAGTAATAGCACAGACATTCCCTAGTCGTCCTGCGTTGGATCACTTGAAGGAAATTGGGGTAACAAACCCGATGTACTGTTAACTCAGAGAAGGGATCCCAAGGTACTATTAACTCAGACAAGGGAGCCACATTCCTTTTGTTGTGTGAGCTAACGGGGGAGGAATGCTATGGATTGGTACAACTGTAGATATTATGTTAAGAAGAGCAGTTTGGTGAATTATTTCCTATGGAAACCTTGTGAAATATGCATGCAGATAAGTAATAGATAGATATTTCCGTACTTATTTAATGAAATGAATATATGTTCTTACGTTTTGTTATTGGAAAATTACTAAGGACTTTATGACTATCTCATAAGAAGGATTATAACATGCACACTATGTTTTATAATAGGTATAGGTATAGGTGGATGTACAGAGCATGGAAAGGAAACTAAGATAGTGGATGATCAATGTTGGTGCATTGTGGATGGGATAGCCATCAAATAGGGCTAGAGTACAAGGACCAAGAACACTGTGGAAAATGCCCCTAAGGAATCAACCTGAGAACTAAAGGATGCCATGCAACAAGATATTCAACATGTCTAGATACATGATAAACTATGTCATTTATACATATATATGGTGCTAATGGTGCATCGAGGACGGTGCATAAATTAAGGGGTAGGGGAATGTAACACCCCATTTTTTACCCTGAAATGTAATTATGTAATTATGATGGAAATGGCTAGAATCCAAACATGAATGGTCCATTGTGACCATAATAATGTAATTATGTACATTTTATATTTAATATAAAAACACACGACTACTGCAGACAAAGAAGGACAAAGAAGAGATGGGGGGATATCCTTCCACAAGGGGGAGAGTGATCATCCTAATCCTGGGATTGGAGGGGGAAAGATGTCCAACACCAAGTATTCCACTTTCCAACTTTCCTTAGAAAAGGGGGAAAGATGTCCAACACCAAGTATGCCACTTTCCAACTTTCCTTAGAAAAGGGGGAAAAGTGTCCAACCACATAGATGCCAATTGGCTAGTTCTTACCAACCTTGGTGCCACTTGGATAGTCTCAACCATGCATAGAAATATTGAGAGATGGCCTATTCTTCCATCATTATTCCATACTGGAGCCATCATTTGCAGTTAGATCTGAACCACCAAGGACAAGACCACCATGACTGAAATCGGAGACGAGAGCCATACCAATAATAGAGGATTGGGTAGATGTAGAAGGAAACTTTGTTCCTTCATGTGGATTGGTAGCCCTAACTTAGGGGTGGCATGTCAAATAAATATATGGCTTGACAGAGCCTATGGATGGGAGGAGCGTCCTTGGTATGCAGTTAGTTGGCTATATTTTCAGATAATTTCTATATGTTTTTAAATGAATGGTATTTATTTATGATTGTATTAATCATTGCCATCACATGAATTATGGAACCATAATAATGGCAATGTCAATGCATTCTTATGGAAATAGATGGTAGATATTCCATATATGTTTTATGAGTGATTATACACATAACTATTTTTGTTGTAAATGCATAATTGAAATCAATAGAAAAATGAAATTGTATAATAGAGGCAATTTCAGTCCGCAAATTCAGTACCTCATGGAACCAAAGTCACCGTGAGATCATTGGGTATGGGACACAAATGATCAGATTGTTGATATATTTATGAAGCCTCTACCGGAAGATAAATTTGTGAAACTTTGGGCTATGCTTGGGCTTCAAGCAGCTGCAATTATGGGTGGGTGTTCAAAGAACATAATTTCACCTCTTGAATCTCCATAGAATTGTGTTGATGGGGGGGTGTTGGAACCTAGGGATATGCAGGTTCATCACACCTCTGGATATTCTAGAGATAGTCATTCGAAATACAACAATCAACTAGCAAGGAAGTTGAATGGAGGCTCGAGGGAGTGGTCGACTGGTCGCTCAACTGAATGGTCTTCTAGGTTGTGGTCGGCTCAACTAGAACAACCTACTAATCTATGGGACATTGTGGATTTCGTGGAAACAATTAGAACCAACATCCCCTATTTGTGGACTAGATCATCTTCACTTCAATGTATTTTGTTAGATCTAGAGACTATAAAAGAACGACCCTATGGGTTATATCAAGAATTAGTTTTAAGATGTTGCAATACGATGTTTTGATCACAATGCATTTTGCTTAAGTGTTGTAACCGGTGTCTTTGGCAGCACCTCTCTTCTTGGAATAGAGTTCCCCTTTATTGTTTTTTCTTTTCAATTTCATTGTTTAAGGATAAGGTTCCCCAACATCTAGCTCACAATTTTTGATATAGTTCTTTAGGTGATACTTTCCTTTGAACAAATAAACCCCAAGTATTGATAAACCAAATGCATTTATGTCATATCACACAATAGTTATCCACTCCCTACTCTTAGGAATAATTTTCCGCACATTCATACTCCATTTCTTGGCAATTACTCGCATGCCATAGTTCCTTCCATCTTGTAAACATGTCTTGTCACAATTCCATATATGTGTTGGAGTATAAGAATTTTTTTCATATGCATTGGATAGAGTGTTATAGAAGTTGTTCACAACCGTAGGGAACAAATTCATCCGTTGTCTCTATCTAGGCCCTTTGTTGTTCTTAACACACGCTCTGACTGTCTTTTCTTGAACCCTGCCCACCATCATTTCCGAGGAAATCCATCTTTGAATGGATTTGGCCTATATTGATAGATTTGAGAAACATTGGCATATAGTTGTATCAACTCTACCCCATGGCCAATTTCAGCCATCTCCTTACACTAAACAACCACTTCTTCCTCCTCTTGTTTAGTTAACATTGTAAGAGGCCCTTTCCTCTTTGTATGAGTGAGACCATTTAGGAAATAATATAGCTATGTGGGTGCAATTCCATGCTTTTTTGTAGCCTCTCTTATCGAATTCATCATCATCAATTACATGCATCGCACCCTCTTTTGTCATCGAATTAAACATCACCAATTGCATGCATCGCATCCTCTTTTGCCCAGCTAGCATTGATCCTCTTAGTTAAAGTTACACCTTGCACCATAGTTCATGGTGGAGCAACTCCTTCAACCTCTTCCTCATTATGCTCTTGAGCATCACCTTGGTCTATCTCCTCATTTGATGTATTTTTTTGTAGTTGGGAATCCCTGTTGCTTTCCTTCATTCCCTCCTTGTATGATTACTTACACTCCCTCTATCCATGATTGTAGACACACATTGAAGAAGAATACAAAAAATATAAACGTGGTGATATAAACACACATGCTAATAGATGTAATGTAATAGAGGAATAGACCTTGTAATATATACAAATATCAATTACATGACTTAGTTAATAAAATAGTGTCAATACCTGCACTCAAGATATTCTACGAGGGAGTGTTGATAATGATATGCTAAGTAATTTCAAATTCTAAAATGTAGAAATGGTGCTAATAGAAATGACATATGTTGATTTATAGATTTCCATTGTAAGATTTGATTGGTCCTTTTTCATTGGCATGGATTGCATACTTGAATTTGTGAACGTGTGTCTAGTATTGATTTGGTTGTGATCCAATGGCTAGGAAATTCCCCTAGTTGATCATTGTGCATGTGAAGTGTTTGATGGTATTGGGCTATTGATTTGATGAATTTAATAGGTTGGTTGTCATTTATTGCATTATAAACTACATTGTTATGGCTATGTTGTTGATCACACTTTCACATGAGGCTCATCATAAAATGTTTCAAAAATCCTATTAGAATTTTTCAAAATAGTTGTCAAGTTATTTTGGGTGCCCCTGGTTGAATCTATTTTTATCATCAAAATATTGATTAAAACATAGTAGAATTCCAATTTTGAAAAATAAAAAACACCAAATTCAAGAAAAGATATAGCCTTCCCACCCAAATTATCAAATTTAACAATTTTTAAACATCTCTTGTCCTTATGTCATGACAAATTGTGACAATTTTTAAACATCTCTTGTCCTTGTGTCATGACAAATTTTCATATACATTTGACATGGCGTTTTGTTTGGGAAAAGTATAAGTGATATATTTTAGTGCTAGAAAAGTCAATTTTTGAACAAGTGTTTATAATAATTTAATGAACTTTTATAATAATTTATTATTAACTAATATGCTAGAAAAGTCAATTTTTGAACAGGTGTTTATAATAATTTAATGAACTTTTATAATAATTTATTATTAACTAATATGCTCATTTGCTGGCAGTTTGACCTAACCTCAAACAAATATATATTAACCTTTTTCATAAAAGCACTAAGCATAAATTATAATAATAGCAAATACATTACTGTTAATAAATTTTTGATATAGTTCTTTAGGTGATACTTTCCTTTGAACAAATAAACCCCAAGTATTGATAAACCAAATGCATTTACGTCATAGCACACAATAGTTGTCCACTCCCTACTCTTAGGAAGAATTTTTGGCACATTCATACTCCCTTTCTTGGCAATTACTTGCATACCACAGTTCCTTCCATCTTGTAAACCTGTCTTGTCACAATTCCATATATGTGTTGTAGTATAGGAATGTTTTTCATATGCATTGGATAGAGTGTTATAGAAGTTGTTCACAACTGTAGGGAACAAATTCATCCGTTGTCTATATCTAGGCTTTGTTGTTCTTAACATACGCTATGACTATCTTTTCTTGAACCCTACCCACCATCATTTCCGAGGAAATCCATCTTTGAATGGATTTGGCCTATATTGATATATTTGAGCAACATAATTAGCATATAGTTGTATCAACTCTACCCCATGGCCAATTTCAGCCATCTCCTTACACTAAACAACCAGTTCTTCCTCCTCTTGTTTAGTTAACATTGTAAGAGGCCCTTTCTTCTTTGTATGAGTGAGACCATTTAGGGAATAATATAGTGATGTGGGTGCAATTCCATGCTTTTTGGTAGCCTCTCTTATCGAATTCATCATCATCAATTGCATGCATCGCATCCTCTTTTGTCATCGAAATCAACATCATCAATTGCATGCATCACATCCTCTTTTTGTTCAAATAGCATTGATCCTCTTGGTTAAAGTTACACCTTGCACCATAGTTCATGGTGGAGCAACTCCTTCAACCTCTTCCTCATTATGCTCTTGAGCATCACCCTGGTCTATCTCCTCATTTGATGTATTTTTTTGTAGTTGGGCATCCCTATTGCTTTCTTTGATTCCCTACTTGTATGATTACTTACACTCCATCTAGTCATGATTGTAAACACCCATTAAAGAAGAATACAAAAAAATAGAAACATGGTGATATAAACACACATACTACTAGATATAATGTAATAGAGGAATAGACCTTATAATATATACAAATATCAAATACATGACTTAGTTAATAAAATAGTGCCAATACCTGCACTGAAGATATTCTACGAGGGAGTGTTGATAATGATATGCTAAGTAATTTCAAATTCTAAAATGTAGAAATGGTGCTAATAGAAATGACATATGCTGATTTATAGATTTGCTCTATAAGATTTGATTGGTCCTTTTTCATTGGCATGGATTTCATACTTGAATTTGTGAACGCGTGTCTAGTATTGATTTGGTTGTGATCCAATGGCTAGGAAATTCCCCTAGTTGATCATTGTGCATATGAAGTGTTTGTTGGTATCGGGCTATTGATTTGATGAATTTAATGGGTTGGTGTTCATTTATTGCAATATAAACTACATTGTTATGGCTATGTTGTTGATCACACTTGCACATGAGGCTCATCATAAAATGTTTCAAAAATCCGATTAGAATTTTTCAAAACAGTTGTCAAGTTCTAGAATTTTGGGTGCCCTTGGTTGAATCCATTTTTATCATCAAAATCTCGATTAAAACATAGTAGAATTCCAATTTTGTAAAATAAAAAACACCAAATTCAAGAAAAAATATGGCCTTCCCACCCAAATTGTCAAACCCAAATTATCAAATTTAACAATTTTAAACATCTCCTGTCCTTATGTCATGACAAATTGTGACCATTTTTAAACATCTCATGTCCTTATGTCATGACAAATTGTGACAATTTTTAAACATCTCCTGTCCTTGTGTCATGACAAGTTTTCATATACATTTGACATGGCGTTTTGTTTGGGAAAAGTATAAGTGATATATTTTAGAGCTAGAAAAGTCAATTTTTGAACAGGCGTTTATAATAATTTAATGAACTTTTATAATAATTTATTATTAACTAATATGCTAGAAAAGTGAATTTTGGAACAGGTGTTTACAATAATTTATTATTAACTAATATGCTCATTTATTGGCAGTTTGACCTAACCTCAAAAAAATATATATTAACCTTTTTCATAAAAGCACTAAGCATAAATTATAATAATAACAAATACGTTACTGTTAATAAATTTTTGATATAGTTCTTTAGGTGATACTTTCCTTTGAACAAATAAACCCCAAGTATTGATAAACCAAATGCATTTATGTCATAGCACACAATAGTTATCCACTCCCTACTCTTAGGAAGAATTTTTGGCAGATTCATACTCCCTTTCTTGGCAATTACTCACATGCCACAGGTCCTTCCATCTTGTAAACATGTCTTGTCACAATTCCATTTATGTGTTGGAGTATAGGAATGTTTTTCATATGCATTGGATAGAGTGTTATATAAGTTGTTCACAATCGTAGGGAACAAATTCATCCGTTGTCTCTATCTAGGCCCTTTGTTGTTCTTAACACACACTATGACTATCTTTCCTTGAACCCTACCCACCATCATTTCCGAGGAAATCCATCTTTGAATGAATTTGGCCTATATTGATAGATTTGAGCAACATAATTAGCATATAGTTGTATCAACTCTACCCCATGGCCAATTTCAGCCATCTCCTTACACTAAACAACCAGTTCTTCCTCCTCTTGTTTAGTTAACATCGTAAGAGGCCCTTTCCTCTTTGTATGAGTGAGACCATTTAGGAAATAATATAGTGATGTGGGTGCAATTCCATGCTTTTTGGTAGCCTCTCTTATTGAATTCATCATCAACAACTGCATGCATCGCATCCTCTTTTGTCATCGAAATCAACATCATCAATTGCATGCATCGCATCCTCTTTTGTCCAAATAGCATTGATCCTCTTGGTTAAAGTTACACCTTGCACCATAGTTCATGGTGAAGCAACTCCTTCAACCTCTTCCTCATTATGCTCTTGAGCATCACCCTGGTCTATCTCCTCATTTGATGTATTTTTTTGTAGTTGGGAATCCTTGTTGCTTTCCTTCATTCCCTCCTTGTATGATTACTTACACTCCCTCTAGCCATGATTGTAAACACCCATTGAAGAAGAATACAAAAAAATAGAAACATGGTGATATAAACACACATACTAATAGATATAATGTAATAGAGGAATAGACCTTATAATATATACAAATATCAATTACATGACTTAGTTAATAAAATAGTGTCAATACTTGCACTGAAGATATTCTATGAGGGAGTGTTCAGAAGAACAAGTGAATAATATGCTCAGGCTTAAAACGCATATCTACAGGTTAATATATGATGTTGCATATGGACGTTTACAAAACCTATATGGAATACTTGCACTGAAGATATTCTATGAGGGAGTGTTGATAATGATATGCTAAGTAATTTCAAATTCTAAAATGTAGAAATGGTGCTAATAGAAATGACATATGCTGATTTATAGATTTCCTCTATAAGATTTGGTTGGTCCTTCTTCATTGGCATGGATTTCATACTTGAATTTGTGAACGTGTGTCTAGTATTGATTTGGTTGTGATCCAATGGCTAGGAAATTTCCCTAGTTGATCCTTGTGCATGTGAAGTGTTTGATGGTATTGGGCTATTGATTTGATGAATTTAATGGGTTGGTTGTCATTTATTGCATATAAACTACATTATTATGGCTATGTTGTTGATCACACTTGCACATGAGGCTCATCATAAAATGTTTCAAAAATCCGATTAGAATTTTTCAAAACAGTTGTCAAGTTCTAGAATTTTGGGTGCCCCTGGTTAAATCCATTTTTATCATCAAAATCTCAATTAAAACACACTAGAATTCCAATTTTGCAAAATTAAAAACACCAAATTTAAAAAAAAATATAACCTTCCCAACCGAATTATCAAACCCAAATTGTCAAAATTTTAAACATCTCGTATCTTCATGTCATGACAAATTGTGACAATTTTTAAACATCTCGTGTTCTTATGTCATGACAAATTTTCATAGACCGTTGACATGGCGTTTTGTTTGGGAGAAGTGTAAATGGTATATTTTAGTGCTAGAAAAGTCAATTTTTGAACAGGTGTTTATAATAATTTAATAAACTTTTATAATAATTTATTATTAGCTAATATGCTAGAAAAGTCAGTTTTTGAAGAGGTGTTTATAATAATTTAATGAACTTTTATAATAATTTATTATTAGCTTATATGCTAGAAAAGTCAATTTTTGAACAGGTGTTTATGATAATTTAAAGAACGTTTATAATAATTTATTATTAACTAATATGCTCATTTGTTGGCAGTTTGACCAAACCTCAAAAAATTATATATTAATCTTTTTCTTAAAAGCACTAAGCATAGTAATAACAAACACGTTACTGTTCAGTGTACAATCCGTATCAGACAGGTCCCGGAGGCTGTCGCTGTCGACAGAACAATAATCAATTATCAAAGTGCTCCGACGCGCTTTGGTGGTACAGATGCCATTAAAAATAAATCCGCGAATGTAGGCACTGGCAGAGGGGAATCTCAGGGTTGGAATTTGACGGAGATGACTTCCAATAAAAATAAATCCGTGAGTGACGGGCATTTTGCCCGTCAAATACGGTTAAATATTTTTACAAGCAGTATAAAAGAAGAGGCAAATGATTTATTGGAACTGATTTTTGACGTTGTATTATCTTTTCAATCTATCAATTATTTTTTATTATCAGTTAATTAAAAATAAGCAGTACAAAAGAATAGGCAAATGATTTATTGGAACTGATTTTTGACGTTGTATTATCTTTTCAATTTATCAATTATTTTTGCACCGAGTGTAAACGAGGTGCTTACAACTTAGTATGGGGGAGATCCTATAAAGGATGTCACATGTCACATTTGTCACGTTATATTACAATCCAATATGGGGGAGATGTTGTCACGTTTGTCACATTTGTCACGTTACGTTGCAACCCAGTATGGGGGAGATGTTGTAACATTTGTCACATTTGTCACATTTGTCACGTTACGATTCCATGTCAGCTCATAACTTATAAAAAATCAATAAATTGGATCCCTCTCAGTGCTTGATAGATCCGAGTTTGAGATGGATTTAAGGTGGTTTATTATCAGCCAATTAAAATATGGGTGGCTATATAAGTGAGCTGGGCTAGTAAGGAAAATCTTTGGAGAAAAAAAGCTAAAGTGGAAAGGCAAAAGGTGGTGGTTAATGAAAGACTTAACTCAGCCACCTATCTTTTATGTATTTTGGTTTCATCATGTGCTTGGTTATGGACTTAGAGTCACAAATCTCTATAAAATGTTTTTTTCAATTTTTTTTTTGATAAATTGGACAATAAACTAAATAATCTATAAATAAATTTTAATGAAATTATTATTATTATTTTTTAAATATGGAATTGTTTTTGTTATTTTAATATTGAGTTAGGTAAACACTTTGATTGGACAAAGACTATGATTTATAGAGGAAGTTTGTCCTCCTCGTTATTTTAGTTCTCATAAAAACACATTGAGAATAAAATTGAATCCCATGGTTGTCAATTTCAATGGCAGAATTTCATAATATCTAGACAACTCCACTTCCATGAAAAATCATGTGTGCAAGTTCCCCTGAACAACACATACCTATGAAAAACCGCGTGGGATAAATGACACTCAAATCGCCCTACTTTTCCAACGATTTGTTCCCCTATGCCATGGAATTGTGCCCCTAGGGGTTTTGGCCCATTTTAAGATGACCCAGATCTTCAAAATTCCAAAAAAATAACGAGAAGGGGTGGAAGTGGAAAATTTTCAGTGGCCAACAGAGACAATTTGAGTGCCAATGAAAAACGGCCTTCTTAAACTTATTTTGATAAAGGAAGAAGAGAACATAAATTTCATTGTCGAAGGGTTATTTATTTTTACACTAAAACTTTGTTAAACTTATTTTGACAAAGAAAGAAGAAAACATAAATTTCATTGTTAAAGGGTTATGTTTTCATCAAAACTTTATAGGACGGGGAAGAATAAAAGTTCAAACTTATTTAATGAAGAGCAAAGATGAAATGAAATTCCAACGGTGGAGAGATGCATCACACATGATAACATCCACGACCAGCCCGTACGAGTGTAAGCAGAGGGGATGCATCCAGCCGGTGCGAGTGTAAGCAGAGGGGGTGCATCCACATTATGAGAATTGGATGCTTTCGTGGGAATCACGATAATGGGAATAGCAAAATGAGAATGAGAATAGATCCTTTCCTGTTTGCTGTTTTGTTTGTTTGTTCAGAGAAAGTAGTAAGCATTGATACCCTATTATCCGTCTTTCTTTGCTTTCACACGCCTTTCGTCTTCTTGATGTTTGGAGATATATAGGGCTTCCTCAAAAAAGAATAACCAGTATTTTCAAAACAATGGAAAACCCTACCCTCGGAGCATTGAATTGTGCACAACCACCATGGTGCCCTGATGTTCTTATCAGCATATGTATTTTTGTTGCCTTGTTCTTAGCATTGAAGCATCTGGTTTGCTGGATTTTGCTGCGCTCTTTGCGGGCTTCAATATTGAATAATGCCATAGAATGCATAGCTTCTTCATTGGATATTCAAGAAAAGAGAACATCTTCAGATGTGCATATTCAATATGATGTATTCATCAATTATCATAACAATGAAATATCGGCGAATAGATTTGTGGATAATCTGTTCGAGGTGCTCAAGTCTTGCGGAGTGAGAGCATTTGTGAAGAGCCGAGATGCAGAAACAGAAGAGATCTTAGATGGCAGGACAAAGCATGCCATCTCCACTGCCAAGCTTCATCTGGCAATCTTCTCTAAGGAGTACGCTCAATCCCCAAAATGTTTGTCCGAGTTGTATGAGATGGTGAGGAATGGAAAAAGGGTATTCCCTCTGTTTTTGGACGTTGAGCCTTCGGATGCCCGGTGGATCAGACGTAGTTATAAAGAGGCTTTCGAACGGCATGGAAGGCAGCAGAGATTTCACATTGAAACACTTAAGAGCTGGAAGGAGGCGTTGCATGTTGTTTCGCTCATCACCGGCTGGGAACTGGCCCAGTTCAAAGGGTATGCAAATTTTCATCCTGGAACTACATCTTCATAATTAAATTTTCTATTTTCAAAACAAAATTTAATGATATATATTTTTAAAACAAAATTTAATGATATATTTTGTGTTTATATGCTGTGTGTCTTCTCACCTAAGTTTAATTTCTGTAAATGATATGATGCTCTTGAGCCCTATGTAATGAATGTAATTCTTGCCATACCTTGATTCTATGAGAAAGAAGTTAGGTTAAACACAAAAAAGAGTAATTTCCTGGCTTCATACTGATTTCATTTCGTTTTAATGTGAAAACCCTTGTTGTCCATCTGATTCCACTGCAATTTTAAAACCCCTGTTTCACTTCATTACTGTTTAAGTTTTCATTTTATACTGACTTCATTTCATTGCTGTTTAAATTTTCATTCTATGAAAATTATTCACATGACATGATATTCTGGAATGCAGTCAAGAAGGTAAGCTGTTGAAGAAAGTACTGCAAGATGTTCTCAAGGAGGTTAATGATGTACCCTTAGAAGTAGCCAAATTCCCGGTTGGGCTGAGCGAAAGGGTGGAGAAACTTGAGGCATTATTGTTATCAAACCCAGATGGAAATAAAGCCACTGTGGTAGGCATTGCAGGCATGGGAGGGGTGGGAAAAACCACTCTTGCCAAAGCTACATACAATCGAATCCGCTCTAATTTCAGAGTTAGTACCTTCTTATATGATGTCAAAGAATTAATTGACAGAGAAGGGTTAACAGCCGTGCAGGAAATAATTCTGGGGGATCTACTGCGTTTCGAGTGTAAAATTCGGAGTATAGACGAAGGCAAAGTATTATTGAGGAGGCGTTTGAATAAAGCCAAGAACATTCTTATTGTTTTGGACAACGTTGATAATTTTGAACAATTAGATGCTCTAATGGTTACAAAAGTTCTTGGGCCAAGCTGTACTGTGTTAGTCACGACTCGAGATAAGAGAATACTGGAGCTCGCGCAAATTTCTATGGTATATGAAGCTACAAGACTCAACCATGACCAGGCAACAGAACTCTTTTGCCATCATGCTTTTCTCAGTGCCCGGTCTAATGTTGGTTTTGATGATTTGGTCATAAAATTTGTAGAGATCTTAGACAGTTTGCCGCTCTCTTTGGAAACATTTGGGAGCCATCTATATGGAAAAACTGATAGAAAGATATGGGAAGCTCTACTGGGCAAGATTTCGAGAATTCTGCCGCGGAATATCAAGGAAAGGCTGAAGATCACAGTCGAGGTACTCGATGAAGAAGAGAAATCAATGTTCCTCGACGCTGCTTGCTATTTGGTGGGGGAAGACAAGGATACAGCTATACGGATATGGGACGCGTCCGGGTGGAGTGGTTGGCTCGGTTTTGAGACTCTTGAACAAAATTGCTTGATTCAGGTGGATGCTAAGAACCGGATCAAAATGCACGATCATCTGCGCGACATTGGAAGGGACATAGTCGATCAAGAGTCCAAGAACTTTCCCGGGCGTCGAAGCCGTCTTTGGCGTACTACTGACATCATCAAAGTGCTTACAGAAAATTCAGTATGTGAAATCTTTATAACATTCGATTTAACATTTTATTCATTTAACCTGAATTAACAGCTATTATTCCTTCTACTGATCAATGCTTCCCCGTCAATATCCTTTGCCAGGGTAAGTTCATCTCCTTTTTAATGAATCATATCTTAACTGAAGACGTATAACAAAATTCCATTTCTGTTAATTGCCTTTTGCCAAGGCCAGAATCACTATTTTTATGAATTAAACCCGGGTGAGTCCATCAACAGCACATGGCTTAGATTTTAAAAAAATGGTTTGATCACGTAGGCTAAAACATCCATTTGATCATAGTAGGAAAATCCAAAATCTCTAGTTACTTATTTTTTATATGGAATCTTGTAATTTGGATCTAACAAAAAAAATTACACTTTAAAAAACAGATCTGATCTGATTTTTCTCTAAGCTTAATAAATCTATATTATTTTTAATTTTCAAATAATTTTTATTTTTATCACTGTTACTTATGTTACTTACATTTTTCTGGTACCAAATTGTATAACATCTAACTATTCTTTTACAATAAAAATATTTCTTATTCTACTATTTATAATGAAATATATCATAAATAACAATATTCCATGACACATAACCTCCTTGAAATCAACTAACAACTTTGAAATCAATTCGCAAGTGATTATGCAAGTTTTCTGAGGCACCAATCAGGCATTTATATCTAAACTGTATATATGTGAACTCTTTGTTGTGGCATAAATAGGGAACAGAAGCTGTGAGAGGGCTCAGTTTTGTTTCACGGTCTTCCAATCTATCTAGTGGCAGTGAAGCAGGGATCCCAACCACTTGGCAGGCAGAGTCTCTGTCTCAGATGAAAGATTTGAAATTGCTTTTACTGCAAGGAACTTCTTTTGACGGTGATTTCAGTCAATTATCAAAGAACCTTTTGTGGCTCCGTTGGTGGGACTTCCCTTATCAATGTATACCTCTAAATCTTCCAATGGAAAGATTGGTGGTTCTGGACCTTCGCAGAGGAAGAGTTGTAAACCTGTGTGATGAGGATGGTTGCTCTCAGGTATAACTCTTTCTACAACTATTCAACAATAATTTAATTTTCATATTTGCCAATTGGAAAAAATGTTACTAATTTCAAATCCTGACTGGAACATGTTTCCCTCTGGAGGGAAGACTGGGTAGGTTGATTAGCATGTTAAAAATAAATTAAGTTTCACATTTATCCCTTCCCATATCTCTTTTTTCAGGTTTGTGTCTGCACTGTTGATTTAATTTTCACATTTATCCATTCTCTTAGCTATTTGGCAGATTTATGTTTAAACTGTTAACATGTCTCACCATTGTAATGCAGCTTCCTCTAAACTTGCGTGAGCTCAATTTAACAGAGTGCAACCAGCTCCAAAGGGTTCCAGAAGACATAGGCCACATGAAGGTTCTGCAAAGAATAGTTTTTAAACGATGTAGTCTTCTAACTACTCTTCCGGAAGAGTTTTCTGATCTACATTTCCTGGAACATCTAGATCTGACCAGATGCAGAAGCCTTCGATCATTGCCTAATAGCTTTGGAGGACTCAAACATTTAAGACATTTAGATTTAAGCTTTTGCTCTAAGTTGAAGAGGTTACCAGATTCATTCAGTCAACTGTTACTGATAAAGTACCTAACCTTTCAAAAATGTAAAATTCTGAACATTGGACCCAACATTCTTGGAAAGTCAAGCAGCCTTGAACATTTGGATTTCAGAGGTTGTGATAAGATACAGGCGCTGCCTTGCAACATCTCCTCTCAGAGGCACCTCAAATGGCTCTACATTCACTGCAGGGGATTGAAACAGCTACCAGAAGACTTGGGAGAACTTGTTGGTTTGAAAAATCTTATTCTGGAATGCCCCCAGATAACCCAAATTCCAGATTCTCTTGGTAACCTAATTCATTTGGAATATATCGACTTTAGATCCAGCAGGCTACGTCACTTCCCTGAAAGTGTTGGACAGCTTAAATTCCTAAAACACTTGATTATCAGATGTCATAAACTCTCTTATTTGCCGGATGCCATAGGACAGCTTAATAATCTCCAAAGACTATTTCTGATGGGCTGTAAAGCACTGCAATATCTGCCTCCCAGTTTTGAAAACCTTACGCAACTAGAAAACTTGGATATATACGATGCTCCGAAACTTCGGATTCATTCTGGAATTTTGGATGGTTTGAGAAGTATAGAGTCGTTATCCTTATACCGATGTAAATCACTAGATGAGGGGTGCATTATTTCACTGTGCCAAAAAGCACAAGCACTTAGACAGTTGAGACTGCGCAAAATAGAAGTCGAGAACTGCCTCAGAATTCCAGAGCATGGTTGTTCAAATCTTGAAACTCTGGAAGTCTACGCTTGTAAAAACCTGGTTAGGGCTGAAATTTGTTCCACCACCTTGACAGAAGTAGAGCTCAAAGCTTGCCACCAGTTGACGACAATTTCGGGGTTTTCTGCTGATATGAGACTAACTAAACTGTGTCTCAGAGACTGCCAAGAGTTATCCGAGGTGACTAATTTGGGAGACTTACACTGCCTAAAAACTTTTGAGATAAGTGGGTGTTTGAAGTTGTTCTCTATAGAAGGCCTACATCTATTGAAGGAGTTGGATGTGCTAGATATTTCTGTCACCCATGAAGCCCTTCAAAGGCAAAATGAATGGCTACAGGTAAGTTTGATTGTATTTTATGTATTCTATGCTTTTAGTTTGAACGACATATTGAAATTTGCTTTTTTTTTGTAAACAGAAATTGCCCTCTCCACTACAACTCAGAATGAGTGCAGATTCAATTTTTCAAAACCCATCTGAAGGACTGAGCCATGTACTGAAGTCTTTTCACCGAATGGAGAAGGATGAAGCTGGCTATGGATTAAAATTCAGAATCCCACTAGACACAGAGATGCCATGCGGTGCAATCATGATATGCTTTGTTTCTTCGCATATTGTTGATGACAGGGATGAGGATGAGCGTGAGATCATGTTGGAGCTTTATCATGAGCACCAAAAACGAAGGCTGCCGGTTTCCTGGTCTTATACAAGGAATAGAGACCTTATCCATTTGCATATATTCTCGGCTGATTATTTTATGTCGAGGGTAACGAGAAGTGGAGATGCGATAATCATAAGGCCCAGCCCATCAATGAATGATGTTCCTATGATGCTGGGAGAAGGCTGGGGGCATGTAGTTCGCAGAGGAGAAGAATTTGAGATCGATTACATTCGCAATGCTTTTCTGGGGGAGATTGGGAAGCAATTAGGAAAATCCGATTAAAACTAAGTATGTTACTGTAAGTATTTAATGATTTTAAAAATCACATAATATTTTTATCATTTATTACATCTTATCTATCTTATTTAAGTTATTCAATTAATCATAAAATTTACTACAAAATATTATTTGATTATAATATTTTTTATATTAAATTTTAATGAATTCACTAATTATAAATAAGTTTTGTTCTTAATTATATGATGATGATTGTTTTTAATGTCTAAGATCTTAAGAAGATAGAAATTATTTGGTTTTTGTAAAATATTATTTCTATACTCAAAAAGTTAAAGGTTTAATTAGAGATTTTATTGGAAATACATTTTTTTAATTAATAAAACAATTTTAAAATGTACAATTATTTAAAATTTGGGTTTAGATATAATTATTTATTACAATTTTATTTCGTATATTTATATTTAAGCTTAAGTATAATTAAATTATTTAAAATTTATGTAGTTTAAATATAAATATATTAAATTGATGTAGGTTAAAGTGGTTGGGAGGAATGATTGTTAGTCTTTCTAGAAAAGTTTAATTCTTGTAAGTGACATAGATCATGGTCTTGTTAAGATCCTATGTATTGACTTTGTAATGATTGAGTGAATTATGTAATTTTGACCATATCTTAATGTTTTTATGAATATAAAAAATCCTTAAATTTAATTAGAAATATATCCACATAATTTTAAAATTTTAATCTTATTTTAAATTTTACAATTAAATAATGTTTAGTTAAATGTCAAATTATCCATAAAATGATTGGCAATAGAATCTAAAGTGGGTAGTCTAAAAGTTCTATGATTTCAAAAGGAAAAAAAATGATATTTATGGCCGGATTTTGAAAAAATTAGATATAATTTTTTAAAAATCATGGTTATAACTTTCAAATTGTGAAATTTTGGGTAGGGGTTTTTGATGGTGTTGAATCCGTTTTTACCATCAAAATCGCCATTAAAACACAATTAATTTCAGATTTTACAAAAAATGGTTGAATTTTTAGACAACTCCAATAGAAAGTTTTCCATAAAATGATTTAATATAAAATAAAAAGTTTTGGGTATTATTTTCAAAAAATAATTTTTATTTAAAAGTTGGCAATTTTATTAGTTATCCAATTTTAAATTAAAATCATAAAGAAATATTCAAATTATTACTTAAATTAAAATAGCTCTTTGATAGTAATGCATAATTTAGAATTCTTCCTAGTTTTCTACATATTTAGGTTTGGATAGGAATGTTATATTCGTGAGTAAAATAGAAGATGTGGGTGTGCATTCTATATTTAAAAGGTATACATGTAAGATGGTTTTAGGACTATATACAATTTTTTAGGAAGCACTATCATTAATGGGTGTACAATAGTATTATTATTCCTCACACTAAAATTAATAGAGTTGGACTACTCTTCCGAATACATTGTGATATATTGGAGTGAAGGGCCTTCATTCTTTTCATATGTAATGTCCTCTTATGTTTAAGCACCAAGAACGCTCTCGCTAACCTATTTAATTCCCATAGGTTTGAGTGGGTACTGGCAAAGTAGGGAATTGACTGAGGACTGATGCCATTTGGAATAAGGAATATCTTAAGTAGTGATATTAAGTCAATAGTAGATAAAAGAGGGCCACCGAAGCAAGTAGCAGCTGACATGCATAACATGCAAGCCAAAATCATAGTGCATGCGACAGGAGTTAACTAAATTGCATGCATGCATACATAAGTGAGTACATGCAACCTCAACTTAATAAAAGAAGGAAAATCGAGTAAGTGCATGCAAAAGTGAGGACATGCAACCTCAACATAATAAACGAAGGTAAAACGAGTCGCTCAGCATGCAATTGTTATTATTCATCATTGAGATTTGTGTTGAGAGCTATAAGAACAAAGTTGGGGTTGAGGGCACATTCCTTAGCCAACAAGTCTGTTTCGACTGCAAAATGTCACGTTCCCCAACCTCCCTGATGGCCTTCAGAGGCCATGGAAGATCTCTATCACATTTTTTTTTCCAAATTCATTCACTTTCACACATAGTCGCAATGGGCTCATATCCGCAATCCGCATTTCGCCTTCCACAGTCTGCATGCAGGACTCGAAAGTCGGATTTCCAAATCTCGCTCTTCATCGAAATCGCGCTTCCGAATTCCTCAATCCGCAATGCAGAAGTCGGAAGTCAGAATCCATTTACGACTTCAAGAATTTATCCATTTGACTTCCGGAGTTCCGCAATCTACATGCGGAACTCAGAATTCGGAGTCTCCATTTTCCATTCGACGAAGTTACCTCCTGCAATCTGCATTCAACATTGCCATCCAATCCGCAATCTACAATCGGATTTGGAAGTCGGATTGCCCAATTATCCTTCCGCAGAAATCCTTTTTCCGTCTTTTGCAATCCGCATTGCAAAATTCGGAAGGGCACAAGCCCAATTCATAGCTCCAAAAATATCTCACTCCCACAATCCGCATTCCGCATTGCTGATGAGGGAATGCGGAAGTCCAAATCTCCATTCCGGGAAAAGTTACATCCCGCAATCCGCATTCCACATTCCAAATTGCAGATGCGGAAATGCAGAAATCTAGTACACCAGTCTTATGGAAGTCGGCCTTCCAACATTCACAAGCTCCAGTAAGCTTCTAGGGAAAAATTCCAAGGGTCATAACTCCCTCATCCTTAGGCCAAATTGGGCAAGGTCAGTACCATTGGAAAGCTCTTCGAGATCTCTATCCATTGGTATGATCCTCCACCCAATATGAGAAATCTAACCTAGTCCTTTTTCAAACTGAAACTATGGTCTATAACTTCACCTAAGTGCCTTTACTCTTTTGCAATAAGCTCTGCCCCCATTCTGCCATGTCTTCTATTCTTCATCTCATCCTCAAAGTGTCATTCTTTTCCAAGTCCTGGTTGTAGTGCCCTGCACATTTACCGAGACTTAGCCCTAATTCATCAATGACTAATCTAAGAACATTCACCAATGAAAATAAAAATGTGCAACAATACAATAGGTCATTCACATAGGCAGGTTCATACACCCAGTAATATAGAGAATGAAACCTTATGCACACACAAAAGGGTCATGACATCAGTCCATTTCTTTTAGGCAGATTGATGATATAACATGTAGGGACTTAGCCCTATTACTTAATCCTAAATCCATATGATTTCTATCATCATATACAGATGCAAAGGTATAGAGATAAGGTAATAATATGCACAACAGAATGAACAGAATGCATAGGCATACAGACCTATTCATCAATGGACCATTCACCTAAGCAAATAGATGCATGCATAACTAAACAAGTACTATGAAACCAAAGCTATTCAACACATCTATAACCTGCAAGATTAGTCTTACATTACACTCATTCAAATGATGGAACTTTCAAACATGCATTCAACTTCATATTCTTGCTCATACATAGCTTCCTATCGCTCCATTTCCATATAATTCATCCAATCAAAAACTTGGACATGATAAGCATAACCTAACACATGAAACATCCTCTTTTAAACACCACAAGGGAAATTATCTTTTGCATTGAACCTCCAAGAAACCGGCTAAGGATTGCAACTTTCCAACCCAACCATAGATCTCTGCCTAGCCTATATTATTTCAGCAATCAGAGATCACCCCCGAGATGGGGCTATGTATCCACTAAGGAGTCCCTCCCAAGTTCACTCACAACATTCGTTCACAGTCAATTAGGGAATCCAACCAACAGTTAGATTTTCAAGCAAATGGGGAAGACATGTAAGGTTGTCTAGCTTAATAAGCTTCTCCACAGAGCTATGGGCATATCCCAATGATCTCATACTAGTCCAAGCACTCCCATCACCCCACTCCCAGCCTAGGCAAGGTTCCCTCCACTGCTGCATAGTCCCTAGGGCACCCATTTTCCTAGCACTGACCTGGGTGAGTGTGGCTGGTCAAGACTGCTAAATCAAATCAAATAAACCATTTCAGGCTTTAACAGGAAACCTAAAACCTCTTGGTTCCTCCCCACTTAGGTTTTCTTCTCCCTTTCTCTGGACGAACAACACTATCCCACAGCTAGGTTCTCGACCACTACACAGGTTTCTTCCTCTTGGTTTCCTGAGCATATGACACTCTGCAATTCGCCCATAGAGTGATATCCAAGGATAACCCCTCGTTCTGCTTCCCACATAGTGTTTATTAGGTGTATTCGGCTCGGTATATTCGGCTCTCCCAGAAATCATGTTTTCTCACTTGTTTTCTTCACGACCGACTCTCCCCGGTGTGTGTATGACTTGGGTTGCTGGTCAACAATGGGTTAGAAAACCGGATGGGAAAATTCCCAGGAGTGGAGTTCTTAAGGGGCAAGCAACGCATAGGGCCATACACTGCCATACGAATTCACAGGTTGCCCCATACTCCATCGAATTCATGGGTCTGGTTTTCTCAACCACCCTCTTACAGTTGCATTAATGTCAGCATGATGATTCAAATGGGTTCACAGTTGGACATGTGGAAGCATGGGTACCAATCCCATAACCCCCTCACCTCTCCCTAATGGATACATAGTTCCCCCTCATTTTGTTGCAGCCATAACCAACCCTTGGTCTTTTCTTACCTAGTATTATTTACATCGTTTACAATTATCTCATGGCTTAACATCACATGGATTATCAACTACTTGCCTATGCAATTAAACTTAAGCATCCACTAGTGGGGCCTTGGCCTTGAGCTCCACACTAGGGCAACACACCTTGCAATATTTACATAGCAGCCAAAATACCCTAAGGTCAAAATGAGGGATATTACATCTTCCCTCCCTTATAATAACACCGTAGGCTTGGCATTCCAATAATTAGGATTACATATACAATATTTACATGTCCCATAATTGCAAAAATGTTGCAGGTCTTCCTTCATTTAATCCCTTTACTTTGAAATTTCAGGACCAAGTCTTCTGGCTTCCACAAGTGCTCCAGCTAGCTTTGATCTTCGAGCTCTGCAGGTGGGCATTGCTCCACAACAATCCCTTCTTTTTTCTTGCTTTCCAACTGACCCACCGGCCTGAAATATTCATGGATGCTAGATTTCTTGTTGTTTCTTATTGGGAAGTTGTAGAGGAAATGCTCTCCCCCACATTTCCAACATTTCATTGGTTGCTTTATCTTTACCTTCTCAATTTCCTTGGAGTCTTCCCACCTGGAACGTTTCTTAGTGGGCTGAGCAGATGAATGTCTCTTCATTGGTCCACTTCCCTTTCCACTGTTGGTTGTTTCTAGAATGTTTTACACCTCCCTTTGCAGACAGATAGAGTCTTGTAAAGTTCATCTCATTCTGCTACCTTTGTAGCTTGAGCATTTCTCCAGTATTCTCTTAAGTCTTGGTAATTGTTTGCAGAAGGTTTCCAGCCCATTCCAACATTCTTTGGTCTATTTCCATGGCCAATGTACGCAGCAGCCCACTCTTTGCTTGCTAGTACCATTGTTTTTGTAACAACTGCAACCAATTAACCTCGATTTCTCACATGTGAAATACATCATTGCAATTTTGTTAGGATAAGCATAACATAACATTAAAATCAGTCAATTAATTGTCCGATCGACATGAAAATACCATGCTTATCCATGAGGCTTTCACACTTTTCATGCTTTCCCAACATACACATGAACTTATTCATGTTTATCCTTTCACGGGGATCTTTCTATTTCAGCAATCACAATTTATTTCAAGCAATTAACAGAATCATTTTCAGATATAACATACATTCAACACTTCTCTATTTTCTAATTGCATTAATAAAAAAGGAAAGGGAAGAATAAGATTTTTCTCCCCTTAGTCTTGTTCCAATCTAGAGTGACACCACCACTATGGTTTCATGCTCCTAGCCTCTTTCACTTCCATGTGAATGCTTGACTTTACCTTCCTTGGCTATGATACTTAGTGTCTAAGGTTTGTCCCTGGCCTCTCATCCAGGGAACTATTCCCATGATTTCCTACAGAACCTTTGGTTGTTAGGACCCACACAAGTCCACTAGCACCACTTCCATTGCTGCTCATACTGAGCTCTCTAGAGTGGTTACATGTCCCCATGCATCCTTAGGATACCTTCAAGGCTTCTTGCTTCCTGCAATGACCAAGGTTTCCAACACAGAAACAATAGTGTATCAGCTTGGTTTTTATGAGACTTATACATGAAATCTTTCATTATTTAGAATAAGAAATAGATGAAAATTGAATACTTATCTGTATTGGACATTTCCTCTCTAGTCCACAGGGTCCTCCTTTACTTTACAAGCCTTGGGATCACCTGTGGAATTGGATGTTGGATAGCCCGTAGGCCACTCCACGCCATCCAAATTGTTAATTCCCAGCCAGTACACTGACTGGGTTATCAGGCATTGATGGTGCAAAACCAGTCCCATACCTAGTTTTCCCTGCACCATGACCATTTCTAGGTCAAGGATCTTCTACGGAGCCATAGGAATGCATCAACCTTTCCCAAATACAACAACCCTTCATACACATAAACAACCTTCATACACATAGCATCCCTTACCCACAACCCCTCATAACACCCTCTTCACTTTGCTTCTTTAGTGTGCAACACCAAATTGTATATGTTCAAGCTGACAACACAAGAGGGGTAAGTAGGCTCATTAGTACTGTTGTTCTTAAATTGTAACATATCTCATACATTCACTATCAGATATTAAAACACCAGGAATGTGTCCATTCCCTTAGTGTGTAGTAAATATTGGTAACCCTAACATAACGCAGCACCAGAAAGGTGTGCACCCCTCACTAATGTGAATTATGCAGGTCCTAAATGATCATACTTCAAGCAGTCTAAAATAATATAATAAAATAGAATCTGCTCTACATATTAAAACTATTAATCAGACATGTATATTTTCAGCTAGGGTTTACAGAACACTTATCCACTTGGCAGGTGCATCTTCTCTTTATTTGCGAGGAATGGGGGCTCCCTTCTCTGAGTTGATAGTCCCTCGGTTTTCCAGCTCATTCCTTTTTATGTTCCATAACTCACATATGTCTCACTGACATAACCTTTACCATCTCACTCATATTGTTTACCAATCATGCAGTGCAGATGAGACATCCTCATGTCATTTAGATCTTGTAAGTGGTACCACCATATCCATTAGGGTTTAGGCATGCTTCCATAGCATATGAATCCACATACAACATGTCCCTTTGACACAATTCAGAATTAGCCAAACAACCATTAGTAATTGATTAGCAAAATTCTAAATATGAGATTTGTAAATCTACTTTCCTATAGCAATTATCAATTTTACAAATTTGTTTCTATAAATATAGGGTCTGTTACCACAATGCAACCCTTACCCACAACGTGTCCCTTGGACACCATTATGGATTAGACAAACTGTCAGTATCATTTAACCATCATTATTCAAATATGGTTTCCATAATCCTTTCATGGCACTAATAATTAAATCCAAACATGAATTTACAATTCTGTCTACTACATAAATTGATTTGCAGTCATGAGATCCTTCTCATAATTCTCAGTCTTTGCACATGGCGGATTTCAGACTCTAAGATGAACTTACCCTCATTGCCATGGTCAAAACATTTCTTCCCGAAGTCTAAAAATTCATATCAGTCCAAACACTTGTGAGTTTTCATGTACATAATATTTCATTGTTGCTATAGTCATTGGAGTATTTTCAAAATCATAACACTCAACAATGTAAGCACTTTCAGCTACTAATATCTTATTACAATGAAATGTATAGGCGTATTTTATATGCATCTTTATCATAATAAAAATTAAAGGGCACCATCACATTATTTATGTAATTTAATAAACCTCTAATACCCATTAATTCCCAACCATATCCTTTATGCAATGTTGTCCTTCCACGAAGCATTTTGGTAGCCCTCTCATCATGACTACTTCCACATAATCCTTCCTACACTCACAACAGCTCATGAAATGATCTCAGAACTACCACTAATTCATCATTTCCTCTGTTATCTAATTGTAATGAACACATGCATAACATCACCATGCATTCATACAATGCATCTCCCATACACACACATACACATGCATGCACATTTAAGACATTCACATAATCCTTTAATGTGCATTCTCTCAATGCATAACCACAGATTTACAAGATATTTTAATGAATATTGATTCATGCATATTATGTTATCATGCCATGCATTCTACCATTCCACACATAATTTATGGCCTACTAGGGTTATCTCATATAGCATTCACTACTATAACCGAAATATAGGTCCTTATTTGCTTGGTTATTAAACTCATAACCAACCTATGCAAAAAGGCATGATGTAATTCTATATGAATGCATTCTAACATTTAATAGTCACATGGTAGAAGGTCCCTTGCCCTTACTACTCCCTACCTCACCATGCGATGGTGATATGTCATTCACATTAAGTGCATTCAACCATACATGCATACTACTGTACAATATTTAAACGTGGCTCAAGGGATTCCTACCCTATCCCTTCAACACTTGTACCATTTGCACAAAGAGAACATACCTGCATGACTCCATTTAGCATCTTTGGTGTTACCTCATCAATCTAGCCTCTTACCAAAGACTACATAGCCCTTCCATCAATTCTCATGCTCACAGACTGTCGCCCTAACCTTTCTCATAAGGTTGTTGGGAACATGTAACAGCATCATCAATATCTTTAGCCATGTTTTCTGTTGTCTTTGGTCCAACGTCACCATTTTTTCGACATTGCTGCCCAGAAAAAGGCTAGGTGTCTAGCTGGAACAGGGTCGGCCTCTCTATGCTAACTAGACCGTCTTTGTTGGTTGTCGGATCACACCCAGTCAAAATGTTATACAACCATTAGGCCCGATCTCTATTCTTCCACAGTTCTAATCACGTCTAAAGCTTTTAGTTGTGGCCCAAGCATCCCCAATGCTATAACTTGGGATCTAATACCACTTATTCATGTTCCCCAACCTCCCTGAGGCCTTCAAAGGCCATGGAAGATCTCTGTTACATTATTTTTTCCAAATTCATTCACTTTCACACACAGTCGCAATGGGCTTGGATCTGCAATCCCCCATCGCGATCCGCAATCTGCATTCTGCATTTCGCAGTCCGCATGCGGGAATCGGAAGTCGGATTTCCAAATCCGTCTCTTCATCAAAATCGCACTTCTGACTTCCACAATCCGCAATGCGGAAGTTGGAAGTTGGAAGCCATTTACATATTCGAGAATTTATCCATCCGACTTCCACAGTTCCGCAATCCGCATGCGGAACTCGAAAGTCAGAGTCAATATTTTCCATCCGACGAAGTTACCTCCTACAATTCACATTTCGCATTGCGATCCAATCTGCAATCTGCAGTCAGATTCAGAAGTTGTATTTCCCAATTATCCTTCTGCAGAAATCCCTTTTCGGACTTCCGCAATACGCAATTCCACAATCGGCTTTGCGGAATTTGGAAGGGCGCAAGCCCAATTCATAGCTCTGGAAATATCTCACTCCCGCCATCCACATTCCACATTGCGGATGAGGAAATCCAGAAGTCCAAATATCCATTCTGGGAAAAGTTACATCCCGCATTCTGCATTGCGGATGCGAAAATGTGGAAATCCAATATGCCAGTCTTATGGAAGTCAACCTTCCGACATCTGCAATCCGCAATCCGCATTGCGGATGCAGAAAGGTCCTTGCAGATGCAGAAAGGCCAGGGCCACAGACACCTGCTCCAGCAAGCTTCTAGGGAAAAATTCCAAGGGTCATAACTCCCTCATCCTTGGGCTAAATTGGACAAGTTAGGTACCATTGGAAATCTATTGGAGAGATCTATCCAGTGGTATGATCCTCCACCCAATATGAGCACTCCAACCCAGTCCTTTTTCCAACTGGAAATCCGGTCTATAACTTCACCTAAGTTCCTTTACTCTTCTGCAATAAGCTCTGCCCCCATTCTCCCATGTCTTCTCTTCTTCATCTAATCCTTAGAGCGTCCTTCTTTTCCAAGTCCTTGCTGGAGTGCCCTACACATTTACCGGAATTAACTCTAATTCATCAATGAAAAATCTAAGAACATTCACCAATGAAAATACAAATGTGCAACAATACAATAGGTCATTCACATAGGCAGGTTCATACACCCAGTAATACAGAGAACGAAACCTTATGCATACACAAAAGGGTCATGACATCAGTCCATTTCTTTTATGCAAATTGATGATATAGCATGCAGGGACTTAGCCCTATTCCTTAAGCCTAAATCCATATGAGCTCTATCATCATATACAGATGCAAAGGTGCAGAGATAAGGAAATAATGTGCTCAACATAATGAACAAAATGCCTAGGCATACAGACCTATTCATAAATGGACCATTCACCTAAGCAAATATATGCATGCATAACTAAACAAGTACTATGAAACCAAAGCTATTCAACACATCTATAACCTGCAAGATTAGCCTTACATTACACTCATTCAAATGATGGAACATTCAAACATGCATTCAACTTCATATTCCTGCTCATACATAACTTCCTATCGCTCCATTTCCATATAATACATTCAATCAATAACTTGGACATGAAAAGAATAACCTAACACATGAAACATCCTCATTTAAACACCACAAGGGCACTTATATTTTGCATTGAACCTCCAAGAAACCGGCTATGGACTGCAACTTTCCAACCCAACCATAGATCTCTGCCTAGCCTATATTACTTCAGCAATCAGAGATCACCCCCGAGATGGGGCTATGTATCCACTAATTAGGATTCCCTCTCAAGGTCACTCACAACATTGGCTCACAGTCAATTAGGGAATCCAACCAACAGTTAGCTTTTCAAGCAAATGGGCAACGCAGGTAAGGTTTTCTAGCTTAATAAGCTTCTCCACAGAGCTATGGGCATATCCCAATGATCTCAAACTAGTCCAGGCACCCCCATCACCCCACTCACAGCCTAGGAAAGGTTCCCTCCACTGTTGCATAGTCCCTAGGGCACCCTTTTTCCTAGCACTGACCAGGGTGAGTGTGGCTAGTCAAGACTGTTGAATCAAAGCAAATAAACCATTTCAGGATTTAACAGGAAACCTAAAACCTCTTGGTTCCTTCCCACTTAGGTTTTCTTCTCCCTTTCTCTGGACGAACAAGACTATCGGGCAACTGGGTTCTCGGCCACTACACAAGGTTCTTCCTCTCGGTTTCCTAAGCATCTCACACTTTGCAATTTTCCCACATTGTCAGATCCAAGGATAACCCCTCGTTCTGCATCCCACACAACGTTTACTAGGTGTATTCGGCTCTCCCATAAATCATGTTTTCTCCATTTTTTTCTTCACGGACGGCTCTCCTAGGTGTGTGTATGACTTGGGTTATTGGTCAACAATGGGTTAGCAAACATGATGGGAGAATTCCCAGGCATGGAGTGGCTTAATGGGAAAGCAACGCACAGGGCCACACCCTGCCATACGAATTCGCAGGTTGCCCCATACTCCATCGAATTCATGGATCCGGTTTTCTCAACCACCCTCTTAGAGTTGCATTAATGTCAACATGGTGAGTTAAATGGGTTCACAGTTGGACATGTGGCAGCATGGGTACCAATCCCATAACCCCCTCACCTCTCCCTAGTGGATACATAGTTCCCCCTCATTTTGTTGCAGTCGTAGCCAACCCTTGGTCTTTTCTTACATAGTATTATTTACGTCGTTTACAATTATCTCATGGCTTAATAGCACATGGATTATCACCTACTTGCGTATGCAATTAAACTTAAGCATCCACTAGTGGGGCCTTGGCCTTGAGATCCACACTAGGGAAACACACCTTGCAATATTTACATGGCAGCTAAAATAGCCTTAGGTCAGAATGAGGGATATTACATGAAATATACCTACCCTAATCACTTACGCGAATAGATCATCCTGGTCTATCATGCTTTACAATTTACACCGTATTCATCAGATTTACAGTAATTCAAGCATTTTTAGGGTGCATTCTTGGATCCATCGAGGGTGCATCATTAATAGTATGATGGTGCATTATCCTGATCATTGGAAGCAGTATTACTCTCTCCTTTCATGGGGCAGACCATTCTTCATCATATTATAGATCTCTGAGCCATTACTTCTCTGCAGTAGCCATTATTCGAGATCTACCAATCAAAGGAAGACACCTTTCTTTCATGGGCGAATTGTTCACAGAGATCCAAGTCCATATTTTGACCTAGATGCAGTGCATGGGCTACATGTCTTTTCTATCTTATTGAGCCAGTCATTATAATCCTATTGGATCCTTATCAAGCCAAGCATATCAATTTTGGAACCATTATTTTGGATCTATTATTAAAAGAAGACACCTTTCTTGAATGGGTGAATTGCTCATAGAGATCCAAGCTCACGTTGTGCCCTAGTGTTGATGCATGGAATACATGCTTATTCCATATTGTTGAGAAGGCTATTATAATCCTTATTGTTGATTCTTGGAGCCTACATAATCTATCTGGAGAAATTATCATTTATTTATCATAAATGGGGACATAGTTTTTGCATGGGCGATTTATCTTGAAGGAGCTGCTTCATAACTTGATCAATATTCAGTGCATGTCTTGCTTGTTTCTTCTATTCTCCATAAGGCTCCAAATGCTTCACTTGAGAGATGCATGCTTCAAATCTCAGCGTGACCTAGTGGAGTTGGGTGTGTGTCAATTGTTGGGTATTCATCTCATGCAAGGTGTTGTCCCAAACTTCACTAATATTCCAATTTAATTGCAGCAATTGTCACTGCATTCAAACGACCTATTTCCAACACTATGTAAGGTCAGTTTATCATTCTTATGTTGCATAACAGTCATTGAATATTTGGGGAACAATCATTGGTCTCAATATGGTTGTTATTGGTTTCATGTGTGATATTAATTGATTGGGGGAAAGGAAAACAACATTAAGAAATAGTCACTTCCTCAAACATTGTCTACAAACCAACAAGTAACCCATCAGATCAGGAAGAACTAAACAACCAGTAGGGTGATTTGATATTAGATTGAAGTTGGAATATTACAGTGGTATCAGAGCATGTTTCTTGCCACCTGTGGGAGCATGCAATTATAAATAGTTCAATGCATCCAAAAGACTTGCATAATATCACTTATAGAAGGAAGGGATTCATAAACAAGGGAAGAATCAAAGAAGAGGACGCAAAGTTAGAGGATATATATTTAGAAGACATGGATATAAACGGAACTAAAATAGAGACTTGGTTTGGGAAGGACAAAGGTAAAGGGACCATGGAAGACAATGACAAAATATCTTTCCACAACCTCATTAATGCTTTGAAGGATTTGACTACAGGACAAAAGGAAATGTTGAATGCAATCAACATGTTAGAAGATATATCAAGGCCCAATCCAAACATCCCACGGGTTCCTAACAGTGACAAAGTATCCACTAGTGATAGTGGAAGCCACTTACATACCACCATGTAGAGTCACCCTCATCTATACAATAGGTCCTCCAGTCCCACCATGCCACAATTTTTGGATAGCCAAAACACAAAACCAATAATATAGGTTGAGCCGGACAAGCCATTGGGGGGATATTTACAAGAGTATAGAGCATTAGGAGATGATTTTCACTCAGTTATGTCCTTTACATACTTTTTCCATTTGAAGAGCAAGAACGGGCTGAGAGGATACAACATAGATTTCAACTGGAACTTTGAATTATAGTGCACAGTGAGGAAGCTTACCATTCCTACTTTTGATGGGACCTAGAGTTTCCCAACAGGGATTTGGGTGCAAAAGTTGGATACCTACTTCCAACTTAACCCCATGATGTAGGTATATTCAATCAAGTTGGATACTTTTCATTTGGACGGGGAAGCCCATGATTGGTGGTAGCACGGGCTAGTGACACTGGGTCACAACACTATCCCCTCTTATAGTGATTTCATGCAAAGGCTCATCGAGCATTTTTATAGGAAATACCCCAAGGTGCACTTTAAATATCTAGCTCAGCTCAAATAGATAGGTAGTCCCGAAGCTTTCATATCGAAGTTCCAGAGAGTTGCAGTTATGGTGACAGACATTTCAGGGAGCGGGTTAGTCATGTTGTTTACTGAGGACCTGGTTGAACCCTTACGTGGATGGGTTAAGGCTTATAGACCCACCACACTGCATGATGCCATTAGTCGTACCCGATATTTGCAGGATTCAATTCCAAAAAATAGGTTCCCTCCTAAAACAACTTTTCCTATTAAAGATAAGGATAGGAGACCTTTCCAGAAAGATTGGACCAAAAGAGATTGGATAGATGATGATACCTATAGGGAACTAAGAAGGAAGACATTATTCTTTAGTTGTTAGGAGCCATAGGTACCAGGTCACAAGTTTTATGGGAAGGGAAAGGCCCATTACATAGAGGTGTACTCAGACAAGGGAGAGGATGAGGAGGATCAGGATCAAGTATAGAGGGAGGCACTTAACATAGTAGAGGAGGAGTAGTTTCCAGAGGATGCAATGGGAGGTGTCATTGCTACATTATCCAGAGTTCCTAGGTTCCACACTCTTCGAGTTAGGGGTGTCATACAGGGTAACAAGGTTGGAGTTCTAATTAATGGTGGGGAAACCCACAATTTTATTGATGCTACATGGGTGAAGAGGTGAGGCATCTAAATTGAGAAGTTTGAGGGGTTTGCAATGGTAGTAGCAGGAAACCACAGTATGGATTTCACTCGTTGGATTTCAAAATTGAGTGTATCCCTAGGAAACTATACACTGAAATATTCCTTTTATGTGGTTGATGTACCGAGTATGAATTTGGTTTTGGGATTTCAACGGATCTATTCAATTGGAAAATATTATATGAACTACTAAACCATGGAGATGGAGTTTTAGGGACAGGATGGACATTGAGTTGTTTTGAGAGTATGTATACCTATCCACCTAGGGAAGTTTCATCACATAAGATGGAGGCTATACTCAAGTAGGGAGACATATAGTGAACAACCAAGTGCTTGGTCACATTTAGGAAGCCACTGGATAGCACCATATAACATCAAGTGAACATACATGCACTACTATAAAAGCACGAGAAAGTATTCAGAGATCTTCCATTAGGTAGGCCTCCCAATCGTGGATTCGAGCATATTATTGAGTTGGAGGAGGGGACACAAGCGATCATCACTACACCTTACTGACACCCCGAGAGGTATAAATATGAAATAGAAAATACGATCAAAGAATTTCTCAAGTTGGGATACATACGACCCAACTCCAATCCATTTGCATCCTCAGTGGTATTGGTAAAAATGAAGGGTGGGACTTTATGCATGTGCATTGACTACAGGGCCCTTAACAAGAAAACCATTAAGAACAGATATCCAATGCCAAGAATAGATGAATTGATGGATGAGTTGCACAGGGAAAAATACTTCTTTAAAATTGACCTCCGATCATGATACCATCAGACAATGGTGAGGGAACAGGATGTTTCGAAGGAAGCTTTTTGTTGCCACTATGGACACTATGAATTCTTGGTGATGTCGTTTGGGCTCAGTAACGCACCGGGCACCTTCCATTCATGCATGAATCATACTTTCAAGGATCAATTGCATAAGTTTCTTCTGTTATTATTTGATGGCATATTGATCTACATTAAAACATGGGAAGAACATTTAAAGCATCTAGATGAAGTACTAGGAATTATGGAAGAACAATCCTTGTATGTGAAAATGTCCAAGTGTGAGTTTGGTATGCAGGATATGTTGTACTTGGGGCATGTAATAGGAGAAAACAGAGTACAGGTACACCTGGATAATATTAAATCCATACTGGAGTGGCCTACACCTAGAAATGTGAAAGAATTGAAAGGATTCTTGGGCCTTTGCACTTACTACCAGAGATATGTCATAGGGTTTTCACAAATGATAGCACCCCTTACATATCTTACGAAGAAAGGGGAATTCAGTTCGTTAGAGGATGCACAATAAACATTTGAGAAAATGAAGAAGGTAATGAGCTCATGCCCTGTACTAGCCTTACCATATTTTACCCATCCATTCGTATTAGAATGCGATGCTTCAATAAAGGGTATTGGAGCAGTGTTGATGCAAAATAATCACCCTATTGCATTCGAGAGAAGGAAATTAAAATATTACGAGTGCCACTACTCAATCTACAACAAAGAAATGCTGGAAATTCTCCATGCCCTAACCAAATTCAGACAATACTTAGTGGGTGGCGGAGTTAAAATCAAGACAGATCATAAGAACTTAAAGTACTTCTTGGATCAGAAAGAGTTGAATGAGAGACAACAAAAATGGGCAAGTAAGATCCAATCTTATGATTTCGATATCAAGTATGTGAAAGCGAAAATCAATGTGGTACTCGATGCCCTTTCTAGACGACCGACAACCTTATCTCTTATTAACATTTCCACATATTGGATATCTCATCTTTTGTTTGAATATTCAAAAAATAAGTTTGATTGCGAGTTACTGGAGGGAAATATACATGAGGACAAATACAAGGTGATAGATGACATTATCTACTATAAGAACATAATCTCTTTGGTTCCCGAGTCCGCACTTAAGAAAAAGATCATGCAAGCTTCTCATGATTCACCATTGGCAGGACACTAGGGGTTCCTTAAGACTTATCGACAGATCAGAGAGAGGTTCTCATGGAAGGGCCTCGAGGATGATGTAATGCAACAAGTGAGGGAATGCAACGCTTGTCAGTAGAATAAGGTAGAGCATACTCATCTAGTAGGCCTACTCCATCCATTACCCATTCCCGAGAAAAAATGGGAAAGTATTTCAATGGAATTTATTACAGGATTGCCCAAGGTACAGGGTAGAGACTGTTTGTACGTGGTTGTGGACATGATGACTAAATTGGTTCATTTATTTTCCATTCCTTCTCACTATTCCACAACACAAGTTGCAAAGTTGTTCTTCAGGGAGATAGTCAGGTTGCACGGATTTCCTAAGACCATTGTCAGTGATAGGGATAGTAAGTTCACAGGAGCATTTTGGCAAGATATTTTCAAGTTCGTTGGGATAGAATTGGCTATGAGTACTAGTTATCATCCTCATAGTGACAGATAGACAAAGATAGTCAACAAGTGGATTGAGGGATACTTAAGGAGCTATGCAGCATGGAAGCAGAGGACGTGGATTAAATGGGTACATATAGGGGAGTCCTGCTACAATACTACTTACCACATGTTTATTAGGATGGCTCATTTCAAACCATTGTATGGTTATGATGCCTTAAATTTTGCAAACCTATTATTTGGAAATAGAAGGGCACCTAAAGCTAAGGAGTGGATTCAAGAAAGTCATGATATTCTCAAGGTACTCAAAGAAAATCTACAGACCACCCATAACCAACAAAAGTTATATGCAAACAGGAACAGGATTGAGCATAGTTTTGAGGTAGGGGATTTGGTATAATTACAGCTACAACATTATATACAATCATCCCTTAAGAAGAAAGGAGAAGAGAATTTAAAGCCTTGCTTCTATGGTCCTTATAAGACAGTTCATAAAGTCGGAGAGGTATCCTATGAGCTTGAGTTACCAAAAGAAAGTAAAATTCATAATGTGTTCCATGTGTCTAGCTTAAAGAAGGCAGTAGGCCAACATTTTACTACTTCATCTGAGATACCTCCCCTTGATGACGAGGGACAACTGATTTTGGTCCTAGAACAAATTCTGCAGGTTCAAGAAAGAAAGTTAAGGAACAAAATCATACGGAAATACTTAGTTCAATGGAAATAATTACACAAAGAATATGCCACATGGGAAGAGGAGCATGTACAACAGCACCCAAGCTTACAGTTGCTTGAGTACAAGCAATTTCGAGCAGGGAGTACTGTAATGTCCTCTTTTGTTTAAGCACCAAGAACCCTCCTGCTAACCTATTTAATTCTCATAGGTTCGAGCAGGTACTGACAATCAGGGAATTGACTGAGGACTGATGCCATTTGGAATAAAGAATATCTTAAGTAGTGATATGAAGTCATCAATAGGTAAAAGAGGGCCACTGAAGCAAGTAGCAATTGACATGCATAACATGCAGGAAAAACTCATAGTGCATGCAACATGAGTTAATTAAATCGAATGCATGCATACGGAAGTGAATGCATGCAACCTCAACTCAATAAAAGAAGGAAAATCAAGTAAGTGCATGCAAAATTGAGGGCATGCAACCTCATCACGATAAAATAAGGTAAAACAAGTTGCTCAGTATGCAATTGTTATTATTCATCATTAAGATTTGTGTTTAGAGATCTGAGAACAAAGTTGGGGTTGAGGGTGCATTCCTTATCGAACAAGTGTGTTCAGCCTTGAAATATATCTACCCTAATCATTTCTGGGGATAGATCATCCTGATCTATCATAGTGCTTTTCAATTTACACAGTATTCATCATATTTATAGGAATTCAAGATTTCTAAGGGTGCATTCTTGGATCCATTGAAGGTGCATCACTAATAGTCCTAGGGCACATTATCCTAAGAATTAGAAGCAATATTACTTTCTCCTTTGAGGGGGCATACCATTCTTCATCGGGCATACCATTCTTCATCATATTATATATATCCGAGTCATTACTTCTATGCAGTAGCCATTATTCGAGATCTATCAATCAAAGGAAGACACCTTGCTTGCATGGGCGAATTGTTCACAGAGATCGAAGTCCATATCTTGACCTAGATGCAGTGCATGGGATACACGTCTTTTCTATCTTATTGAGCCAGCCATTCTAAGCCTATTGGCTCCTTATCAGGCCAAGCATATCAATTCTGGAACCATTATTCTGGATCTATTATTAAAAGGAGACACCTTTCTTGCATGGGCGAATTGCTAATAGAGATCCAAGCTCACGTTGTGCCCTTGTGCTGACGCATGGACTGCATGCGTCTTCCATATTGTTGAGAAGGATATTATAAGCCTTATTATTGATTCTTGGAGACTACATCATCTCTCTGGAGCAATTATCATTTATTTAGCATAAAGGGGAACGTAGCTGTTGCATGAGCGATTTTTCTTGAAGGTGTTGATTCATAACTTGATTAATATTCAGTGCATGTCTTGCTTGTTACCGATATTCTCCATTAAGGATCCAAACGCTTCACTTGAGGGATACATGCTTCAAATATTAGCGTGATCTAGTGGATATGGGAGTGTGTCCATTGTTGGGTATTCATATCATGCAAGGTGCTATCCCAAACTTCACCAATATTCCAATTTAATTGTAGCAGTTGTCACTGCATTCAAACAGCCTATTTCCAGCAATATGTAAGGTCGGTTTATTATTCTTATGTTTCATAAGAGTCATTGAATATTTGGGGAATAATTATTAGTCTCAATCTGGTTTTTAATGGGTTAATGTGTGATATTAATTGATGGGGAAAGGAAAACAACATTAAGAAATAGTTACTTCCTCAAACATTGTCTACAAACCAACAAGTTACCCATCATATCAGGCAGAACTAAGGGCAATAGGGTGTTTTGATATCATATTAAAGTTGGAATATTACATCATAATAAAGGTATAGTTGAAGGAATGATCCCTTATTCTTATTTAGATTTTGATTACTATGACACTATGTATATGGTAAACATAATAAAGTGAGATTCCCATTTGGTGTGATAAGGACCAAAGGGATCTTGGAGCCTACACACAATGATGTGTTTAGACTTATATATGTTCCATTTCTGGGAGGATCTTTGTACTATGTCTCATTTATAGATGATTTTACAAAGAAAACATGAAAGTATAAGAAATATGAGGTTTTCAAAAAAATTAGAGTTCAAATCTCTTATAGAAATCTAGACAGAAAAGAAAATAAAAGTGTTGAGCATTAATAATGGAGGAGAGTTTTGTGGGAAATATTTTGAGTAGTTTTCTAAACAATGAAAAATAGCATGGAAAAATACAACTGCATACACACCTCAATAGAATGGAGTTGCAGAAAGGATGAACATGATGTTGATGGGAAAAGAAAGGAGTATGGCTAGTGGTGTAGGCATACAACACTTTTTTTGACAAGGGTAGTAGATAGTGTTTGTTATTTAACCAATTGATAACCTATATTAAATTGATTGATAAGACTTATCATGAGGAATTGATTCGTGAGAAACCCTCTCTTGTGCATCTTGGATATTTTGGTTGTGATGCTTATGTGCATGTTCCAAAATGGAAAAGGAGCAAATTGGACAATAAAAATTAGAGAAATGTATGCTTATTGGTTATAAATACAGAGTAAAAAGATACAAACTTTGGAATCTAGTAATAAGGCATATTGTATATATTCATGATGTGATCTTCATAGAATTTAAAAGTACCCCCAAGAATGAAGATGAACCAAGAGAAGGGGAACTAGAGGAAATTGAGTTTGAACAAGAGATTGAAGAAGTTAATTCAATTGATGGAGATGAGTCAGATGAATCAGATGATGAGCAAGAACCACAAACCTCGATCTTGAGGATATCTATTCAAGTAAGAAATTAATCATAAAGGTATAGTTTACTTTTTTTTGTTTTTTTGTTTAATTTGCTATTAAAGATTATCCTAAAACTATTAGAGAGGTAGTTTATTCTGAGGAGTGTAAATTCTAGAAGAAGGCCATGGTAGAAGAGATGGAGGCCTTGGAAAAAAATGAGGCATGGGACTTGGTCAAGTTTCCTAATGCAAGAAAACTTATTTGTAGCAAATGGGTGTTTAAGAAGAATCTCAACGAAAAATCTAGAGTGGAGAATTACAAGGCTTGCTTGGGGGTTCGTGCAAGCTAGATTTGGTCTCTCATGGCATGTTAATGTCAAGGAAAACTTGGAAAAACAACAATATATTAACTTGGAGGGACGATTCGAGATACTTTCACAATGATTTTGAATATGGTGTAAAAATATGAAATGAAGGAAAATGAATTAGCTTTCCAAATATATAATTTTTATTTATAGAAATTGTGTAATATAACAAAGTGAAATTTGTGTTTTCCCAACATTGGTATGTTAAGTTTCATGCAAAATATAGTGTATATGTGTTTGTTAGTGCAACCTTGCAACCTAAACGATGGAATTTCACAATAAAAAATTGTAGAGATGTAGAGAACACATTGATATGGCCTTTTGTTAGTGCAATCTAAAGGGGTCTTTACACTATCAAACAATTTTTATTCATTTTTAGATCGTAGGTCTTAGTGTGTTCTAGTGCACCATATAATTCTAGTATCTGTCAAGTGGAAAATATATTAAAAATAGTAAACACTATATCTATTTTTAAAAAAATTATATTTGTAATCTACATAGTCGACTCTATATGGATCTATAGTTTCATTGAAAACAAATTTGTCTAGCCTATAGAAAAATAATTTCAAAAATAGAGATATAAAGAGATATAGTGAAAATGAGAAGTTTTCACAAATTTGCAGTCCAAAGAACTAGGTTTGTCATCCTAAACCTAAATTCAAACGAACCTAGTCAACAAACACCTAATTTTCCCGCTTATGAAATTCAAATTTAAAATAGTGTGCATGCACATTAAGAACGTGCACACATTCCTATAATGTGCATGCACATTAAGAACGTGCACACATTCCTATAATGTGCACACACTCTAGGAACACACACATGCTCCTAATGCAATGAGAGACTTGTATATGGAGAAATAAAATGATATTAGGTAATGGGGAAGTGTGATGAGAGGGGGTGGGAGGAGATAAGGAATATGGAGTGGGAGAGAGGGGGGGAAGGAGATAGGGAATATGGAGTGGGAGAGAGGGAGGTGGAGAAAGAGGGGTGGATGTATGGGGGATAGAGTAGGAGAGAGAGATGGAGATTAAGATGTAGAGAGAGCATGAGAGAGTGATGGTGGTAGAAATATTTAGTGAGGGAGATATAGGTAGGGAGAATTAATAGGAGAGGGGGAAGAGAGGGGGAGAGAGAGGGGGGGATAGTGGGAGAGAGAAGGTTTAGAGAGAGAGGTGGAGAGGGAGAGGGAGAGAGTGAGAGGTAGAGAGAAACAAAGAGGGTGAGAGAGATAGAGGAAGAGAGGAAGGGAGAGAGGGAGAGAGAGAGAGAGAGAGGGAGGGTGGGGAGAAAGACAGTAAGGGAGTGGAAGGTTTAGAGTGAGGGTGATACAGGAAAGGGAAAGAGAAAATGGAATATGGAAATAGAGAGGGAGGGAGAGAGAAGAGGGGGTAGGAGAGAGGGTAAGGAGACAAAGGTAGAGAGTGAGAGGGAGAGAGAATGAGGGGGTGTAGAGAGATATGGGGAAGGAGTGTTGGCTCTAGATGTGTTCTTTAAGCTTACAAGATAGACTCAGGTTCTGCACGGTTCAGGGAACCAACAAAACCCCTTTTCACTGGCCCTTTCGGAAATAGTCTGCGAACAGACTGAGGTCTCACCTGAGGCGAAGTTATGGGGAGGTTGCGGAATCAGGTTTCTACAACCGGGTGATGCGCGCTTCAATGGAATGGTGGATAATGCGAAGTGATCCTACTTCGCAGGTAATGCTTTAATCTATCGCGCATCCCAAGAACTACACATTGCGGGCTGGTCGCTTAATCAATCAGGACATTGCCACAGAATAATGTGCTTCCTCTTCGATGGTTCACAGCTTCAATATACTTTACTTAGTGTAAAATTATACATGCACATTCATCTAACTATAAACCTTGCAACTTAGACAATAAGATGAACTATGAAGTAACTGTGCACTTCCGTTGCTGCGCTCAGAGAATCACACTATACAGGCTTCGCTGACTAAGTGTTTTACCCAATACTCATCTTACGCATTCATCTGACTTAGAAATACCTGTGCATTCAACATTCATTCACATATGCGTTCAGTACTTAACATATTATTCCCATCATTTATCCTTGTGGCGAATACATATAAAAGCAAGAGCATATGAACTCATAAACGTGAACTTTAACCATTCAACGTAAGCAATTATACAGATGCAAACACATAATCAATCACATAACACAAGGAATTAACGTGGTTCACCCCCAGGATGGGAGCTATGTCCACAGGAACTGTTGATTATATTATCAATGGGAAGGGTTCAACAGTTCCAGTCTGTGCACACAACTACAAACTCTCTTCTCTCTTAGTAGGTCGCTACGCACACAGCTGCAGAGCCTTTTACAATGAATCTCTCAATAAAGATCAATATTATATATCACAAAAACAGAGATTACTTAACCCTTTCCCTTACAAAATGTGCCCTTTTATAGACCGTTCCCTTAGGTCACGTCTTTACATTCATGATGGACTCAAAAACCCTAAGGTTCCCAAAATCTGGTGCAGTTACCCCGTTAACCAGGTCTATTAGGCTCTGATAGCGACTCGTCGTCGTGGCCATCCTTCTGTGTGTGGTCACATTGATTTCATCCCTTCTGTCAAGCACATGCCGACGGTTCGCTTTCATCACATCGTTCCTTCTCTAACGGCTTCATGCGGTCGGTTCACGTAATGCTGCTTTTTCCCGTGTGACCAGTCTCTTTCCTTCTGCGCCACTCCTTACCCACCTGCTAGGAATCATGGAGTATCTTAACCAAAATAGACCATTGATCGATCTCACCGGAATTTACACCGTTTTCTGTCCAAAACTTCTGCTTTGCTGGCTCTTAGCATTACTTGTATCTTCATCGCACAGTAACTCTTACTCTGTCGATGTTGCGCTGCGTTGTATCCTCGCAACTCCCAAAACTGACTTATCCAAAATTGGCTTACTTGGGTCGGGCCTTACTTGGGACAGGCCCAACAAGGAGATAGGGGAATATGGAGGGACAAAGAGAGGGAGAAAATATGTGAGAGAGATGCAGGGGGAGAGAGAGAAGGAGAAAGAGAGGTATTGAAGAGTGAAATGGAGAGAGAGAATGAGAGAGTGATGGTGGTAGAGAGAGTTAGAGAGGGAGCGAGAAAGTGAGGCGGGGAGAAAGAAGAGGGAGAGAAAGGGGGGGAGAGGGAGAGGGATAGGTAAAGAGGGGATAGTGAGAGGTGGAGAGTGAGAGCGAGAGAGTGATAAAGGTAAATATAAATAAGGAGAAAGAGAGATATTGAGAGAGAGAGAGAGAGAGAGAGAGAGAGAGAGAGAAGGAGGGTAAGAGAGAGAGAGAGTCAGGGATAGAAAGGTGTAGAGAGAGGGTGATATAATAGGGGGAAAGAGACCTTAGAATATATATAGAGAGAGAGAGGGAGGGAGAGAGAAAGGAGGAGGTGGGAGGAGAGAGTGTAAGGAGAGAAAGATAGATGGAGAGAGAGATGTTAAATTTTCAGAATTTTCTTCAATCTGATCTAGGATCTTAACTGAGAGAACAACATGTACAGCATATCTATAGCATATCAATCATGGAGACAATAATGCAAGCACACAAGAGACACAAAGATTTACTTGGGGAAAACCATAAAGGTGAAAAACCCCAATAACTTCCTCAGAGATAGATAGAGCAATGATACAACCAACCAATAGAGATAGCCATAACCTAGCAGCAATCCTCCTCCTCCATAAGTGCGCCTCTCCTCCTTAAGAGCATGTGTGAGAAGTGAGTGAACAAATAGAGTGCCTCCCGCACTCTATTTATACTTGACTTGACTTGCCTTTTTACCTAACTCATGTAGGCTCGAACTTAACCACATAATATAATGCTGACTGGGCCGACCCCCAATAGGGTGGTCTAATAACCCTTTGACCCACATGGCCGACCCCCAATAGGGTGGTCTAATAACCCTTTGACCCACATGACTTATACAGGGCCGACCCCAAACAAGGTGGTCTAATAACCCATCAAGTATAAGTTACGACACTTACAATATAAATGACGACATTTCCTTATAGAGGAATAATACCATCTCTATAGGAATATAATATACATATATGTGAAATACATTCCGAAGTTACATATACATCAACACTCCCTCTTAACTAGGAAGGTATTTCTCAGCACAGTTGTTCTAGCACAAGTCATCTTCTCTGGATCATCGTCACTGGATAATCATCTTCGAGTCATCATCATCGTCACTGCTGCTGCTATCTCAATCAATCTCTGAATCTACTCGTCATAGGAAGTTCTACAGAGCCAGTCCTTTTTCATACTGGATGTAGGCTCACCACCTACAGGTCTTCATCATCACTGGCCATACTGTGGAATCCTCAGGACTTATTACGTGCATCACAAAACCTGGCTGCAGCATCCCAGGCTATTACGAGCACACAGCTCTACCTGTAGGAACTCCCAGGAGCACATTACATGTGACCCATCACAAAACCTGGCTAAAGCATCCCAGGCTGTTACAAGCACGTGGCTCTACCTGTCGGATCTCCCAGGAGCACATTACATGTGATCTCACCACAAAACCTGGCTGAAGCATCCCAGGCTGTTACGAGCACACAGCTCTACCTGTCGGATCTCCCAGGAGCACATTACATGTGGTCCACCACAAAACCTGGCTGAAGCATCTGAGGCCTTTTTCATCCTGTCCAGATCTCCCAGGAGCAAATTACATGTGGTCATGGCAAAACCTGGCTGAAGCATCTGAGGCCTTTTTCATCCTGTCCAGATCTCCCAGGAGCAAATTACATGCCATAGGACAAAACCTCGCAAGAGCATCTGCCAGATATCCCAGGGCACCGAATTACATGCCATAGGCAAAACCTCGAAAGACTATCTGCAGATCTCCCAGGGCACAAATTACATGTCCTCCCAAGCAAAACCTCGCAAGAGCATTTGCCAGATGTCCCAGGGCACCAAATTACATGCCATAGGCAAAACCTCGAAAGACCATCTGCAAATCTCCCAGGGCACAAATTACATGCTTTCCTGCACAACCTGATCCACGGCCATAAAGTATCATCTGATACTCATCAAACATCATCCTGATGTACACATGATCAACCTGATCATCATCACTGCAACATCCTGCTGCATGTCATCTGGAGAAGCTCGTCATCCACGATCATCCAAGTATCCACCTGATACATACATAGATACATGATCCACACAATGTATCCATCAGCATACATGATCCACCTGATCATACAAAGATACATGATCCACACAATGTATCCATCAGCATACATGATCCACCTGATCATACAAAGATACATGATCCACACAATGTATCCATCAGCATACATGATCCACTTGATCATACAAAGATACACGATCCACACAATGTATCCATCAGCATACATGATCTACCTGATTATACAAAGATACATGATCCACACAATGTATCCATCAGCATCCAACATGATGCGTTCATACAAAATACATACACATGATCCATCCGATCATATCCAGCATCCAACATGATGCATATACAAAATACATATAATGATCCAACTGATCATATCCAAGCAGAAGCCAGAACATCCTCCTGATGTTCATCATTCAGCGCTTACATCCACAGCCATGTGAAGGATCCCCCTTCCAACATGCTTGGAATGGCTTCAGCAAATGTGTCCATCACTTCTTCCTCGAAGTGTCCTCGATCTGAAGCACGCCAAGCCTCTCTCTGAAGTACTCGAACTTCACCCTAGCTAGTGGCTTTGTCAGCACATCTGCAATCTGCTCGTCCGTCGCAACATACAGGAGCTTCACAGCTCCTCTCTGCACCATATCCCTGATATAGTGATATTTGATCTCTATGTGTTTCGACCTGTCATGAAACACTGGGTTCTCAGACAGCTTCACACAACTCTGGTTATCACAGAAGATACCAGTAGCATCCAACAGGAGATCAAATAACTCAGACAGTAGCTTCCGTAGCCATACTGCCTCACAACTAGCTGAACAGGCTACAACATACTCTGCCTCAGCTGTACTCAGTGCTACGCAGGACTGCTTCCTGCTAAACCAAGAGATCACACCTGATCCCATAATGAAGCAGCACCCAGATGTGCTCTTCCTATCTGCAGCACTGCCAGCCCAATCTGAATCAACATAACCCTGCAGGTTAAACTTTTGATTCGCCTCATACCTGAGCCCATAATCCACTGTACCCTTCAGGTACCTCCGATCATGCTTTACAGCAACCAGGTGAACACTCCTCAGATCCGTCAGGAACTGGCTCAATGTGTTCACAGCAAAGCAAATGTCTGGTCTCATGTTCGTCTGGTACATCAAGGACCCAATCATCTGACGATACATAGAAACATCAATCGGCTCAGATGAAGCATCACATAGAAGCTTCAGATTTTATGCCATAGGTGTGGCCATGGCCTTGTAGTCCATCATCCCGATCCTCTTCAGGATCTCTACTGCATACTTCCCTTGTCCAAGGAAGATTCCATCACTCTGCCACACCTCCATGCCAAAAACAAATAGTGCATCAACCCCAAGTTCTTCATCTCGAACTCGGTAGTAAGCTTCCGCTGCGTGTCGGCAATCAATCTATTTTCACCTGTAACAAACAGGTTATCTGCATACAAAAGTAGTATCACTGGATTTCCTTCCTCAACCTTGTAGTAAAGGTTGGAATCCGCTTTACTCTTGGTAAAGCCCAAACTGGATAGAAAGTTGTCTATCCTACCATACCAAGTTCTGCACACATATATGACTACACCATGCTGTCTTGAGATCCATCTGGTGCATCTTCTATTTTATCACTTTTATATTTCTCAATGCTGCCATCTGCAACATGCTTGATCTGATAGTTCCATTTGGAAGTCATAAAAAAAACTTCCCTTCACATCTTGGGACTACATCCCAAACATCATTCTTCATGATCGACGGATCATGGCATTCCATTTCTTCATCCCAGATCCTGGGAACTTCAATATATTCAATATCTTCAATAGATATCTTTGTTGTTGGAACAAAATGTTGTAGTTCTTCTTTTGTAGGAGATGACATACGATCTTTCCTACACAACAAGTTAAATTGCATGATTAGAAAACATCTCATAGTTTTCAGAACAAATTCTTACACATAAAGAAATATGTCATACAGTCATGCAATTATCTTAGCCAATGCTTCAATACAACATTTATCCATATCCCGTAACTTTCTAGATGCCTTCCAATCTCTACCAGAACATTGTTAAGAGTGTGCACAACTCCCAACATGTCAACAAAGAGGTTTCATTCTAGATAAGTAGCAATAGAATGTTGTACAGTGCCATAGGCCACTTACCCATGTATATTAGTAGTATACTGTTCATCAATGCAACTATTCTAATATGCATAATACACAACCTAATTCTAGGAACATCAGTGTATACATTATTGAACAGTATTATTTAAACAAACAAATATGCAAGAAATGATAATTTAAAATACTTATCTTTGTTTGTTCGTTGGGTGGACTCCCTCTGAGTCTTTTCTTCCTTGCAGGAGCTGCTGGAGTCCTAATCTGAAGTAGTTTCTTCTACACCTTTCTATTGTGGAATGTAGAGAGATGGTCAACTCCCTCTGAATATCTGCATCCTTGCAGAAACTACTGAAGTGTGCTCCTTTGCTTTCTTGCAGGAACAACTGGAGTGTGCTCCCTCTTGATCTTTGCTTCCTAAATTACCTGTTCTTGAACTCATATTCATCCTTGGTCCCTATGCATGCTTATTAGTATCATGATTGTGTTATCCTTGTGAACTCATATAAAATCATACATTCATTAGTATACTATTAAAACACAATAATCTCAAGCATGTATAGTCATGATCATTTCAAACAGAAATAATAAGCATTAGCATTCAAGGTTTATGTAGTATTCTTATGGTTAGTCAAATCATAAGAAACATAACATGTCTAAACCTGTAATTACTCAAGCCTATGACTCTTCAGGTTAGTTGAATCATCAATCAAGATAAGAGATATAAAATGCATAAAACCTGTGATTATTCAAACCTATACCATCATGATTCTTCTGGTTAGTCATATCATCAATTATGGTAAGAAACATAATATGCATACAACCATGATTATTCAAACCTATGACTTCATGAATAATCATTATCAACAATAGTATAAAATCCTAACCCAAGGTAGGATTCTAGCTTGATATAGGAAAAACATACCTGGATTAGCATGCTAGCTAGTTTATGTCTAACATACCCGCATAATGTCTTTTGTTTCTCTTCAGTGACTTGTGCTAGTAACCTGCATGTCTCATATGTTATCCATTACAAAACCAAGTTATACATACCTCGTAAATGGATCTTCTATGAGATCCATGACAATGGATGAATCTTTGTCCTCATGTTATCATGACCATATGTTCTTGGACCAGAACATGATTTGTCTTTCTTGGTGTACCTTTCATGTTAGTAGACAACATAAACCTCATATAATGCATTAGTACAATCATAAGTGTCAACACCCTAACCAATGAATATCTTCTATTATGCATTCATAATTTTGTTAAGGTGATACGACAAATCAAAAATCAAAATTGTACTAACCGTAATAACATGAAGACAAACATACCATAAACTTAATCATGGACAAATATCGAAACATACCTCGATGAGTCATACCTGTCGAGATCGCTTGTAATCTTCTTATATAAGGCCTTAGCCTCATCTCCCTCTGAAACAGGAACTTCTTCACTTATGCAGGTGACCAATCCATCCTCTTCTAGGATTAACCCAATCCACTTGATTTGCAAGAACTGGACCTGGAGCTGGATATGGGTTTGTCAGAGAAACCCCAAAAATTCAAACTTTGAATTTCAAACTTCCGAAAGGATAGGAATATGCGCCTTGATGAACTGATCAAACTGGTATATTCAGAATTTGAAAACTACAAAGTTTCACTTCTCAATTTTGCCTTTGAAACTTCTGGATTCACTGGGTGTGACCCTGAACTGGGGTTTGATGAAGACCACTCTTCTGACCAATCAAAAGGTTTGATCCAAAGCTAGAAGCTTCTATTTTTCTGAGGAGCTTCCATCCGTGGTCACCGATTACAAAAATTCCAACTTTCTCCAAAGCCCTAAATTCCAAAAGCCATGAATGAAGGTACCAAAAAATAATTCTGTTTTGACAGAAATATGTACCTGATTGTTTCTGGTGTAACTCCAAAATTTTTGATCCACAGGGTCTGAAATTTTTTTCTGAGATAGCCTGACCTGTTAGCTTTCCATCCTGACAGGTCTGACCTCAATTGGATGTTCTGAGAGAGAGTTATGCCAAATGTCGCAACGTGACCTGTTTTGGGAAAATACAGGAGAGCGAACTTGTACGGCGTGCCACGTGTCACTGTTTGACCTTCGGCCTCTGAAAAAGTTTTCTGAGATAGCTCGGCCTGTTATCTTTCCATCCTGATAGGTCTGACCTCAATTGGATTCTCTGAGAGAGAGATATGCCAAGTGTCGCAACGTGACCTGTTTATGGGATAATACAGGAGAGCGAACTTGTACGGCGTTCCACGTGTCACTGTTTGACCTTCGGACTCTGAAAAAGTTTTCTGAGATAGCACGGCCTGTGTACTACCTGTCACTTTTCACGAAATTTCATTTGGAGCTTCCTAGCCCAAGTTATGACCTTTTTCCCAAGGTCACCTGATTTTGACTCAGATCTGGAAGAGGCAGAAACCCTATATTGTACAGATCATAAATCACAAAGTACAATGAATTAGAGGTTTTCCTTTGGACACAAGGTACCTGGAGATTTTAGCTTCGGCCTGTAACAATTTCAGATCCGAAAACTTTGCCAAAACGGATTTATAGCGAAAGTGCTACGATGACTGGTTTTTTCTATATCAAGCCCTAGCATCGTAAGTGCAACAAGTGTCATACATGCCATATCATGCCTTCTTTCAGGCTAGCTCTGATACCATGTTAAATTTTCAGAATTTTCTTCAATCTGATCTAGGATCTTAACTGAGAGAACAACATGTACAGCATATCTATATCATATCAATCATGGAGACAATAATGCAAGCACACAAGAGACACAAAGATTTACTTGGGGAAAACCATAAAGGTGAAAAACCCCAATAACTTCCTCAGAGATAGATAGAGCAATGATACAACCAACCAATAGAGATAGCCCATAACCTAGCAGCAATCCTCCTCCTCCATAAGTGCGCCTCTCCTCCTTAAGAGCATGTGTGAGAAGTGAGTGAACAAATAGAGTGCCTCCCACACTCTATTTATACTTGACTTGACTTGCCTTTTTACCTAACTCATGTAGGCTCGAACTTAACCACATAATATAATGCTGACTGGGCCGACCCCCAATAGGGTGGTCTAATAACCCTTTGACCCACATGGTCGACCCCCAATAGGGTGGTCTAATAACCCTTTGACCCACATGACTTATACAGGGCCGACCCCAAACAAGGTGGTCTAATAACCCATCAAGTATAAGTTACGACACTTACAATATAAATGACGACATTTCCTTATAGAGGAATAATACCATCTCTATAGGAATATAATATACATATATGTGAAATACATTCCGAAGTTACATATACATCAACAAGAGAGGCGAAAAGTGAGAGGGAGAGAGAATGAAGGGGTAGAAAGAGAGATAGGGGAAGTAAATAACGGGATATGGAGGTAGATATAGAGGGATCAAGGGTGTAAGAGAAGGGGAGGGGAAGAGAGGAGTATATAGAGAGGTGGAGAGTGAGAAGGATAGAAAGAATGAGAGTGTGGTGGTGGTAGAGAGAGTCAGATAGATAGAGGGGTAGAGGAAGAGGGGGGGGGGGTAGTTGGAGAGATAAGGTTTAGAGTTTAGAGTTGGAAATGGGGTAAGAAGGACAAAGAGAGAGAGGGATTACAAGAGAGATAATGATATCTAGTGATGGTGGTAGAGAGAGTCAGAGAGAGAGAAAGAGAGAGAGAGGTAGGGAGAAAGAAGAGGGAGATAGAGAAAGATGTGGAGAGTGGGAGGGAGATAGTGATAGAAGTAGAGAGAAACAAAGAGGGTGGGAGAGGTAGTGGAAGAGATGAAGGGAGAGAGGGAGAGAAAGAAGGGGGGTATATGTTGAATAAGTTTGTCATTGATGTCAAATTCCAAGTATATATAAATCCAAATCAGTCCCCTTATGGCGTATCTTTAAGCATGGCTCTCACGGGAAGACACTTTGGGTTGTACACATATGGGGCAAACTCCTAAATAAGTCCCTAAGGTTCCCTAAACAAAGTTGGTGAGAAAGGTGAAGAAACCCCTAAAATAATGGTGTTGGGTCCACATGACCATGATGTCAAGGTCACATGAACCATAATGAATAAGTCCCTAAAAATATCCTAAAGTTGGTCCCAAGCAACAATTGGTGTGAAGTATAAAAAATCCCCCAAATTCATGATGATGGGTCCACATGACCCCCAAAAGTAATGTTGGGTCCACATAAAGTGTAAAGGAACCCTGGAAGGAATGATGATATCCCCACCAAGTATGTTGATGGGGAGAATCCCCAGTCCCCTTTGGAGAAGTGTTCAAGAAGTCAAGTTAATATTCCATGATAAAACCATAAAGTGGGGTTTGACCTACTCAATACCTCCTTAAAATATGGAGATCCACAAATTAAGGATAAGTTTATGGAGACCCTAAAATAAGATACACGACTTCTTGGAAGGTATAAATAGAAGTTCAAAATTCTCATTTCATCGTCCGTCAAGTCTCTCTTTGCTACTGCAAAATCTTGAGGAAAAGGACGAATGTTCAAGAGAAGAAGAGAGAAGTTTTGAGGAGGATCAAGTAGTTTCACGAAAACTTGCATAACTTTCTCATACGGTATGATAATTACAAGCTTCTTGGCTAGTTGAAAAGATTGTTGTAAGGGCTATTTCATGACATGATCTAGATTTTATTTTGGTGAAGGGTTTATTTATTCTTTATTCATCTTGGAAAAGGTATGGTTTTTGTATATAGGTCTCTCTTGTGATGGTCATGCCTCTCATGGACTAGAGTCCATCTTGTTGTCCTGAAAATGGTATGGATATTGAGTATGCGTTAGAGCCTTTTCTTTGGTGATATTGCATAGATATGTTATGGTGATTATGGTGATGATCTTGGCATAGATCATGGTGATTATATTTTCATGAATATGTTATGGTGATGATTTTGTCATAGATCATGATGAGTATCTTGGAATATCCTAGGTTTTGGAAATGTCTATGATGTAAAAAAGTTTTTAGATGCAAATAAAATCTATGGGTGATTGTTTCTAGGAATTCTTGAAAGATAGATTTGAGGCATGTATAGGTTGACATAGAGACAGTGATAGAGACAAAGATAGGGATATATTTGTTTTGATTGTGATAGTGGAAGAGACAGAAACATTGATACAGGTACAGGTTGACAAAGACAATGACAATGACAAGTTGATTCTCTTATTTATATCAAGTTCACGTAGGACGGGGGTAAGGACATGTGGTTGTATCCTCCTTCCAGTTGATGCTGGTAAATCTAGTGAGTTGGAGCTCACTAAGGATTGGATTCCTCACTACTGGTTGGAACCTGTGGTAAAAACTAGGGGGTTGTAGTCTCTTTTTAGTTGGAGATGATAAACTAGGGGGTTGTAGCCTCCTTTCAGTTGGAGTTGATAAACTAGGGGGTTGTATCCTCCTTCCAGTTGGAGCTAGTAAATCAATTGAATGTAATATTTATATTATATAAGAAAATCATTATGCGGTTTTCTCCCATTTGGATTTCCATATAAAATCTCTTGTGTACTATGTATGACTTATGTGATGATGAATGTTACTATTAATGGTTAATGTTTACATATGATATTAAAGTTTGAAATGGTAAAAAAGTGCCCAACACTTATTCACCCCCCCCCTCAGTATTGGTGAATATTATAACATTATAGTGGGAGATAGAAGGTTTAGAGAGAGATGGGTGGAGAGTGGGAGGGAGAGAGTGATGGAGGTAGAGAGACACAAAGAGGGTGGGAGAGATAGTGGAATATATGAAGGGCGAGACAGAGGGGGGGTAGTGGGAGATAAAAGGATTAGAGAGAGAGGTGGAGAGTGCGAGGGAGAGAGTGATGGAGAGATATGAGGGAGAGGAAGACATAGAGAGAGGGTGATAAAGGAGGTGGAAAGAGACCAAAGTAGAGAGAGAGAGAGGGGGGGGGGGGAGGGGAGGAAAGAGGGTAAGGAGAAAAAGATAGATGGAGAGAGAGAAGGAGAGGGAGAGGGAGAGAGAATGAGGGGTTAGAAAGAGAGAGGGGGGGAAGGTGATTGGGGGAAGATGGAGGAAGAGATAGAGGGATAAAGGGTGTGAGAGAGAGGGAGGGGAAGAGAGGAGGAGAGATAGGTGGAGAGTGAGAGGGAGAGAGGTGTAGGTAGAGAGGGGGGATAGTTGGAGAGAGAAGCTTTAGAGTTTAGAGGTGGAAATGGGGGAATATGGAGGGAGAAAGAGAGGGAGGAAAGGGATAGATAGTGAGATCTAGTCATGGTGGTAGAGAGATTCAAAGAGGGAGTGAGAGAGAGAGAGGTATGGAGAAAGAAGTTTGATATAGAGAAATATGTGGAGATTGAGAGGGAGAGAGTGCTAAAGGTAGAGATAAACAAAGAGGGTGGGAGAGAAAGAGGGTGGGAGAGATAGTGGAAGAGATGAAGGGAGAGAGTGAGAGAAAGAGAGGGGGGTAGAGGTAAATATGGGGTATAGTGGGAGATAGAAGGTTTAGAGAGACGTGGAGAGTGGGAGGGGGAGAGTGATGGAGGTAGAGAGAAACACACACACACACATAGAGAGAGAGAAAGAGAGGATAGTGGGAGATTGAAGGTCCTAGAGATAGAGGTGGGAGAGTGGGAGGGAGAGAGTGATGAAGGTAGAGAGAAACAAAGAGTAGGGAGAGATAGAAAAAGAGAGTAATGGATAGAGAGTGACAAAGGGAGGGATATAGAATGAGGGAGAGGAAGGTGTAGAGAGAGGGTGACAGAGGAGGGGGAAAGAGACCTCAAAATATGGAGAGAGAGAGGGGGGGGAGGGGGAATGGTATAGGGGAATATGGAGGGAGAGAAATTTTGGCCTTATGTCTTAGAGGAATTCTATATGAATCTAGGGTAAAGAAAGATGCCTTGAACTACCACATAGGACCTCTTGGGGGTATCCTTTTCCTATGAGTGGGTATATGGGTTCCATTATTAGGTTTTTTAACAATAGAAATGGGTCTTTATTACCTTGACATGGTCAAGGAAGAAAAAAACAATATTTAGGACCTATGGATGATTCTTTTCACCTAGGACCCAAAAAAATGCATCAAACTACCACACATGACCTACTTGGGATATTATTCACCTTTGAGTGGGAATATTAATGAAATTATAAGGATTTGAATAATAAGTATGGATATTGGGTTTCTTAACATGGTATAGGGAGGAATATTAGGCCCTTAGGCCCAAAGGAAGAGTTTGGGCATTGAGGTCCAAGAAAACTACCTTGAACCACCACACATGACCTCCTAAGGTTATCCGTAGCCTTTAAGCATGGATATCAATGTAATTATGAAATTACTGAGCACTAGGTATGGGTCTTGTGGTTTTTTGACATTATTGGGGGAGGAATCCTAATAGTTAGACCATAAAGGAAGGTTTAGGAAATATAGGGATATGAATGATGACTTAATATACAACATAGAATCTCCAAAGGGTATCATTGTTTTCCAACTAGCTAGGATATGAGAGCCATTAGGATATTGTGAGGAACTAGGGGATTTGAAATGGTTGGTGATGTCCTTTCTTATATCAATTATTATTAAATGCCACAATTATGTGAAGCAAATTACCTAATGAAAGATCCTAATCATCCATGGTCATGAAGAACACCTCAAACCACCACACAGGACCCACCAAGGTTATCATTTCCTTTGAGTATAGATATTGGTGCCATTAGGAGGTTTTGGATATTGGATATGAGCCTCTAGGAATTATACATAGGATATAGTTAAAGGATTAAACGTAATCCTTATCCACTAGAGGAATATTATAAGTAGTGAAGTTCAATAGTCATGACCCAATCCACCACACATGACCTCTCAAGTATATCCTCAAGTCCTTTGAGTTACGATATTGACAATATTATGATGTTTTGAGCACTATACATAGGTCCTTTAGGCCCTAAATGAATATTATAGGAATATATGCCCAAAAATGAAGCCTTGACCTAAAACACGTGACCTCTTGAGGATATATTCCCCCCCCCACAAGTAGGGATATAGACAAGATATGGTTCATGGTACCCTCAACATGGTTAAGGGAGGAAACATGCGAATTAGTCCATAAAGAATTAGTGCATACATTCAATCCCAATAATAATTCCTAGTACATGATCTCCCAAGGTGATCCTTCACCTTTGAGTGGGAATATTGGAACCACTGCAGTTTTTGTGAACTATGTATAGGTAATGAGGCCTAGACCAAGCCCAAATCATGAAACTTGGGCATTAGGTCTAAAATGTAGCTTCTAAATCTCAAGGGCCATGACGAAGGCTTTGAGATACTACACATATCCTCTTCATGATATATTTATCCTTTGAGTGATGATATAGGAACCATTAGAAGGTTTTAAGCACTAAGGATGGGTTGTGGGTCCCTAAACATAGTTAAGGGAGTAACATCATCCTTAATATATAAAGCAATCTTCCAAACATCCTACTTCAAACTTATTATGGGTCTCTATAGTTTTACAATGATTAGGGGAGGAAACTTAGACCTTAATCACTAAAGTTAGCTTCTAAGGCTTGAGGGCCATGAACAATGCCTGGAACCACCACATATGATCCCCTTTTGGGATTATGTCATATTTAAGAGAGGATATGGTATCCATTATAAGGGTTTTAGAAATAAGCATGGTTTCATTGGGTTTTGGACAAGTCTAGCGAAGTAAATTCATGCCTTAGGACATAAAGTAAGGTTCTAGACATCTTGACCCAAGAGCACCACCTTGAACCACCAGACATGATCTCCTAATGGTATCCTTGGCTCCAAGTGAGGATATGGTCAACATTAGTAGTTTTTTAGTAGTAGGATTGGTTGTCGATAAATTAACCATGTTGGATGGAGGGATCTTAGGAATTAGGCTCATTAACAAGCATTTAGGGCTCAATGTCCATGAATGACACATAGAAACACTATCTATGATTTTTTAAGGGGATATTTGGAATTCAAGTGGGGATATGGGTATCATCAGGATTTTTTTAGCACTAGATATGGGTCTCAAGGCCTTGCACATTATCTATAGAGGAAAATGAGGCATTGGTCCCTCAAGGAATCATCTAGGCATCTAGGATTAAACAAGAACAATTAACCTTTCCATGATATCTTTGGATTTTGGCTAGGGATATTAGATCCATTAGGACTATTCTAGGACTAAGTATGTGTCTAAAGTTTGTAAACGTGTTCAAGGGAAAAGGTCCAATCTTTTGTCCCTAAGTAAAGATTCAAGGCATATGGGGCTATTAACAATGCCTCCAAGCACCGCACATGAACTCCTAAGAGAATCCTTCGCTTTTAAGTGGGGATATGGGTGTTTTTAGAATTAATTTAGAGTTACGTTAACACATTATTAATATTACATTGAAGCACCACGCATTATCTCCTAAGTGTATAAAAAAAAAAAGGTAACAAAAGTGCGTGCACACTCCTGGGCATTATTTTTTTCCATTACTACTTTCCCTTAATGGGCATGATGGAAGGTGAGGAACTGAATGACATAATCATTAGGATCAAAATCATGCAGGAATTACTTGAATGCATGCCTGCTTATGAAGAATAGTACGTGTGTGCTTTTGTTTCCTCTATCTTGTCATACTACAGAAATCAAATTATCACAATATTTTGTAGACAACGACGGGAACGATTGCGAAAAACAAGCTTGATATTCATTTTGTTTTGATTACAAAGGAGAATTAGTGAGTGGGAAAAAAAATTGATGTCTTCTTCTGTACATTAGAGGACAAATATTGTGTATGTGAATGAGAAATTGTGAAATTGGTGAAGATAAGGCATCTTACAATATTCTCATAGAAGTGAAATTGTTAAATTCTCATAAAATTAAATTTGTTTGCTTGGAATAAAATTATTGTCACATTCACTAGTTCCAAGCCAAATGTTGTGTAGTTGAATGGGATTGTATGCAATTGGTGAAGAAATCTAGTCTCTTGAACAATGTATTTGGAAGAGAAATTGTAAAATTGGTGAAGAAATGGCCTCTTAAATAATTCTCATAGAAGTGAAATTGTGAAATTCTAATATAAGTAAATATTTGTAATTGGAATAAAATCCTTCTCACATTCACTAGTTCCAAGCCAAATTTTGTGTATTTGAATGAGAGTGTATGAAATTGGTGAAGAAATCTAGTCTCTTGAACTATGTATTTGGAAGAGAATTTGTGAAATTAGTGAAGAAATGTCCTTTGGAACTATTTTCATATAAGTGAAAATTTGAAATTATAATATAAGTAAATTTCTGTAATTGGAATAAAATCCTTCTCACATTCAGTAGTTCCAAGCCAATGGTTATGTATTTGAATGAGAGTGTATGGAATTGGTGAAAACATCTATTCTCTTGAACTATTTAATTGGAAGATAATTTGTGAAATTAACTCATTGTAATTGACATTCATTTAAACATGGGAAACCAATTTAATCAGAAAACAAAGAGTTCAAGGAAAATGTAGCCCATAGAAGTTGTCAATGAAGCAAGATAAAAGGAAAGTATAAGTATGGAAAACATAGGTTGTTAGTAAGGAGTGACCAAATTCCAGGATATCCAATGAAAATCCAATCAATAACCCATTAGAACAAGTTGCGGATGACAAAAATGAAATACTACTTGAAGCTGGTTATATTATAAATGAAGCTAGAGAGGAAATGGATGCAATAACCGTTGACGAAGAAGTTCCCTTGGTGAAACCTCATATTCGACAACCTAAAATTTTGGAAACAATCCTTGACCACGTTTTATTTCCTCATAGGATTGTAACTCCAAAACCGAGAAGTGAAGAGTGGAGGAATACAGGCCCATCTTCCATGCCACCATTGCAAAGTGTACATCGAAAAACTCCTAAGTGCATTCAGGTGGATGAAAGTGGTCTAGCATCACTTGAAGGTAAGTTGCCTAACCGAACCATTCATTATCAATCTTTTAAAATTATTAAACAAATTTTGAATCAAAACATGATGCAACAAAATGTCAATTATTTTTGTCATTGTTGAAATTTAGGAGTTTGACCATTGTTAGAATAATTTTAGGCATTAAAATGGTTAGAGGTTTTGAAACAAGCAATCATATTGTTAGAAACCTTGTTGAATCTTTTCACAAAATTGGTCAGAAAACTCGTTCTCAATACCGTAATGTAGCTCGGTGTGTCTTGTCACAATCAATCATTAGCAAGATCACAAGGCAATGACATGTATTCAAAGAAACATCCCATCTCATGAAATTCAATGTGAAAACCATTTAAAATTATTATATTAGATGAGATAGACTAGACGTAGGTTGCCACAATGATTTGTGGGCCTTCATTGGTAGGCTAACTCATTCCGACATGAAGTTGATAGGAGTATTTAGGGGAGCAGTGCAATATTTTTGGTATGAGAACACTAGGCCTTATTCCAACCAAAAAGATGTACTGAAATTGAGAAATGGTTCAAGGGATCATGAACCACATATTAAACACTTTATTGACATGAAACAAAAAAATTGTATCAGAGATTCAGGAGTGCATATAGTTAGCTTAACTTGGACCAAATATCATTCGAGAAATGCAAGCCTTGGTATGTTAGAGTAAACACAACACGTAACACATGTTGTTGTCGATACCACAGATACAATTATTATTATGATACATATATATCTATATTCGTGTTTTGCGTAATACCCTTGTGCAAGAATGCTCGGCTATATTTCCATAAACATCATCTACAGAATTCATTAATACCATATTAGGTACAAGGATAGAGGGTTGTACATTTTATCAAAATGATTGCTTTGATGGAACATGCCCCAAGTGTGGTGGAATGGCATTACTACGTAAGTGCATCCATGTGAGCGATGAGTATGAACTGGGTCGAATGGAGGTTGACTTGCAAAGATTAAAATATGTGACATGTGATATTGATGGAGGGAATGAAAGAAAAAATATACAGTTGGTCACTTCCCAAGTTCTTATTGAGTACTTAAATACTATATTTTATTTATTCTTGCAATTGCATATGTAACAATGTATTGACATGTATATTTCTGTGTTGTTGTTATACCAGGTATGAGTCTACGAATTCATCAAGGAATTCTTCGATAAGACCCAACACTAAGTTCAGTATGTCCATGTAGCTTGATGAAAGGATGGTCATTTTAGATTATGCATAGATACATTTCCTATTGGAACTATCCTATCAATGGTTGAATTTGCTGAGAAATACGCCCTTGAACCACAAAAAGAGATTCAAAGCCAGTATTATCACTTGGATCAAGTCAACATAATGGTCCATATCACATATAGACATGGCCCACAAGTCGCTATAACTCATGGGAATTCGTTATTCCTCATTACCATTCCATTTTTGAACACCCAAGCTTCAGTTTCCATCAATTACACAGACCGAACAGTGAGAAAAAATAGAAATCACAACTTTGCATTAACCCACATTTTGAAGTACCATAAACGCCCAGAATTTCGTGTGGATAGTGAAATCCGATGGGGGATACATAGACATGAACCTTGGGGTGAATTTGAGAGTGTTAGATTGCCATAAATCCATAGAAAAACCCAGATTTGATAGCTCGAAAATCCAATTACGGGATTGAGTTATTTGGTCACCGAATCGAGAAAATCCAAGTGTGAATGTTTGAACAAAGGTTGGGTTTGCTTGATAAACCCAATGAAGGCTAGAATCTCAAGGAATTAGTAGATGGACCTTTCTATGCCCACCCTGAATAGCACTGGAGGGAAGGGGCGCCTGAGGGACTGTGCAGCAGAGAAGGGGACCTTCCTTGTGTTGGGTGTGGTAGGTATTGTGGGTGCCATGTCTGTTGAGTTTAATTGAGATTCTTGTATCTCTGTGGTTGATCTCACTGGCTTATCATCCTCGTCTTTGGTCTCTTGCATGCTTGATAAACCCACCTGTGTGTTGTCTTAGCATGACTGTTTGTGTGAAACCATGGCTGTGAGTGAGACTGTTTAGTTCCTTCTTAGTGGATACACATCCCAGCTCAGGGGTGGCCTCTCAGTTGAAAGAATATAGGTTGTACAGAGACCTATGGTTGGGTGGAACGTTTCTCTCACATAGCCAGTTGCTGGGACAATTCATTTTGAAGATAAGTATTCTTTGTGGTTTAAATTATATTCATTCTGTCTTCTTCAATGTTGATTTGATGACTGTTAGGATTATATGTTGAATGCATGATGTAATTGTGTGTGGATAGTGTATCATTCTGTTGTGTTTATTTAAAGTATGAATCTTCACACATAAGTTTTTATTTATTATGAATTTGTAAGCAATGCATGGGGGTGAGATTCTCCAAATAAGCCCTGAAATGTTAGTCATGTTTCCTCCCTAGCATCGGATCGAAGGGAGGGGACGTGACAGTAGTCCAATTCAAGAATGCCAGTGTATTCCAAAGTTTGTGCATGATACACAAAAAAATCAAGTTACCGCATATTTGGAACTATTTCGAGACCGAACATGGAAAAGGGAAACATGATGGAACAAGTGCATGCATCAAGACTGTAATGCGCATGCAAGAAATGAAGTTCAGAAAGGTTTCCCTCATTCTAGATGCAAAATCCATTGTTGAATGGTGTTCTTCAGTTATGGGGGAGGGAGCATAAAGGCACGAATATGAACATAGCTATTTTTGGGAGATGGTCAATGTAGATTGATCACATTTATATGAATGAAAAAAATCCAGGACACTTGTGGATTGCATTTAGTTAGAACATTAGACAATTCTATATTTTAAATATGGACTAGAAAGCTCTCTTCCTTTTGTGTTCCATGCAATAGTAATGAGTGGGAATATTGTGAGCCCACGGGATGCGTTTATTGTTAGGACTGTGTATCTATCCCCATCGCTCAATGTATAAATTTGGAATTATCCCAGCTAGAGGAGGACCAATCAAGTATCTCACCATATTATGATCACATATCAGATCTCATACAACCAGGTTCAGCTAACATTTTATGTATTTTTATTAACTATCAAGAATGTACTATGCTTCATTTATTTGGTGGACTCACTTGTTGCGACTTCATTTTTTGCAGGACATATATACGTAGTGGTTTCCCCTAGGGGTAATGAATGAGGCACTAACTACTAGATGGAACGTTGCTTAGAGGGAAAGCAGACCATGAATGTCTCATTAATGGACTCCAAGGGAATTGATTTTCCAATTGGGTTGATGGTTATTAAAGGAGAATATTTGACATAGGATGAAATCACATAGAAGAAAAAATGGTATGTATTTGAAGATTAGAGACTAGGTCATTTTGTATACCACTATACAAACTTAGTTGTTTGTACAAACCTCCAACTACAAACAATTCCAATGAAGAACTCATTAAAGGTATGATACTTCCTACCTTACTATGAACATAAGAAATTAATGGATACCAATAGTATTAGAAGGTATTATAATGGTCTACTTGAATGATCATTGTTATTGTCACCATAAGATCCCCATCCTCATTGTTATTGGCATTGCCATCGACATTCGGCTCATCATCATCCTCATTGTCGTCATTCCCATTGTCACCATCACCATGCCCATTTCCACCATCACCATCATGCCCATTTTTCACCACCACCATCAGCATCCTCATGCCCATTTTCACCATCGAAACCATCATGCTCATTGTCACCATCACCATCATGCTTTATCATCACCATTCCCATTTTTACCATCACCATCATGATTCGATAAATATAATTCTCATTTTCGCTATCACCCTATTCATTTTCTCGTTGTCTCATTGTCACCATCAACATCCTCATCCTCATGCCCATTGTCATCATCATCTCCCTCATGCTCATTGTAACCATCATCGCCCTCATTCTCATTATCACCATCATCATCCCCATGATCATTGTCACCATCCCCATGCTCAATGTCACCATCGCCATCATACTTCATCAACACCATGCCCATTTCCACCATCAACATCATTATTGTCATGCCCATTTCCACCATAACCATCATGCTCCATCATCCTCATGCTCATGTTGTCACCATCACCATCCTCATGCTCATTGTATCCATAGGTGAAACAACAATAAGTCATTTTTGTTGGTTGTGACTATACATATCACATTGTGCCACTCTTACTACTTGCCAAGAAAAATAACATTTGTTTATATATTGGTTCAACTTTCCATATTCATAAAAAACTTGATAAATTGCACAAGCTTCAGCATGAATTTGTTGTGTTTTTTTTTCTCTCATCAAAGTACACCATAAGATCCTCATTGGTATTGGCATTGTCATCGACATTATGTTCATCATCATCCTCATCATTATCATGCCCATTTTCACCATCACCATGCCCATTTTCACCATCATGCCCATTTTTCACCACCGCCATCCACATCCTCATCCCCATTTTCACCATCGACACCATCATGCTCATTGTCACAATCACCATCCCCATGATCAATGTCACCATCACCATCATGCTTCATCAACATCATGCCCATTGTGACCATCACCATCATGCTTCATCATCACCATGCTCATTGTCACCATCGTCATCATGCTTCATCAAATGTAATGCTCATTGTCACCATCACCATCCCCATTTTCTCATTGTTTCATTGTCACTGTCACCATCCTCATCCTCATTCCCATTGTCACCATCATCACCCTCATTTTCATTGTCACCATCATCATCCCAATTATCATTTTCACCATCATCATCATCCCCATGCTAATTGTCACCATCATCATCATCCCCATGCTCATTGTTTTTATATTGGTTCAACTTTTCATATTCATAAACAACTTGATAAATTGCACAAGTTTCGCCATGGATTTGTTTTCTTTGTTTTTTTCTCTCATCTAAGTACACCATAAGATCCTCATCCTTCAACATCATGCTTCAACATACCCATGCTCATTGTCACCATCACCATCATGATTCATCAACACCATGCATCTCACATTGTGCCACTCCCACGACTTGCCAAGCAAAATATCATTTGTTTCTATATTGGTTCAACTTTTCATATTCATAAACAACTTGATAACTTGCACAAGCTTTGTCATGGATTTGTTTTCTTTGTTTTTTTATCTCATCCAAGTACACCATAAGATCCTCATCCATCATCATCATCATGCTTTGCCATCCACATGCTCATTGTCACCATCACCATCATGCTTCATCAACACAATCCATCTCATCGTTTGTGCCACTCCCATTACTTGCCAAGCAAAATATAATTTGTTTCTATATTGGTTCAACTCTTCATATTCATAATCAACTTGATAAATTGCACAAGCTTCATCATCGATTTGTTGTCTTTGTTTTTTACTCTCATCCAAGTACACCATAATATCCTCATCCATCATCACCATCATGTTTCATCATCCTCATGCTTATCTAGCTAATATAGCCTAAACTACTCCAACCTCACCTACTAAACCCTATCTTGTAGTCTAACTCCTAGTTTGCAGTGTAATGCTTAGATTGTAGGCTATGCCCTATTTTGTAGAATCCCTAGTTTGACCAATCACTAATATCAAATGCAATGTCACCATTGACCGATATATACTATCAAACATTCATACATTTACAACTTAATCTATCCCTACAAACCTAATTTAGAAACCTAATCTAGCCCTAGAAACCTAATTTAGAAACCTAGAAACCAAATCTACAAATATACAAGCCTAGAAACCTAATCTAGCCATGGAAACCCTGGAAACCTAACCTAGCCCTAGAAACACTAATCTAACCCTAGAAACCTAGTCTAGAAATGTAGAATCCTAGAAACCTAATCTACCCCTAGAAACCCTATATGTCTTCTTCATTGCATAATTGTTGATGGGTCACTATATGTATTCTTCATTGTAGGCTCACCAATTGGGATTCCTTAATGGAAAATACAACTCCATGCACACCTCAATAGAAGGGAGTTGCAGAAAGGATGAACATAATGTTGATGGGAAAAGAAAGGATTGTCGTTAGTGGTGCAGGCATAGAACACATTTTTTCACAAAGGAAGTAGATATTATATGTTATTTAACCAATTGATAACCTATATTGAATTGATTGATAAGAATTCTTATGAGGAATTGATTGGTGAGAAACCCTCTTTTTTGCATCTTGGATTTTTTGTTTGTGATACTTATGTGCATGTTCCAAAATAGAAAAGGAGCAAATTGGACAATAAATTAGAGAAATGTATGCTCATGGTTATAAATATGGAGTAAAAGGCTACAATCTTTGGAATCCAGTAATAAGGAATATTGTATAATAGTCATGATTTGATCTTCATAGAAGTTAAAAGTACTCCCAAGAATGAAGATGAACTAAGAGAAGGGGAACTAGAGGAAATCGAGTTTGAGCAAGAGATTGGAGAATCTAATTCAATAGATGGAGATGATTCAGATGAATCAAATGATGAGAAACAACCACAAACTCCGATATTGAGGATATCTGTTTGAGTAAGAAATAAAACATAAAGGTATAGTTTACTTTATTTTTGCTTTTATTTTGTTTCATATATTATTGAAGATGGTCCTAAAACAATTAGAGAGGTAGTTGATTTTGAGGGGTGTAAATTCTAGAAGAAGGCCATGGTAGAAGATATGGAGGTCTTGGACAAAAATGAGGCATGCGAGTTGGTCAAGTTTCCTAATGGAAGAAAACTTGTTGGTAGAAAATATGAAAGAAAAAGGTAGAGTGCTGAATTACAAGGCATGCTTGGTAGTTAAAGGATATTCCTAGGTGGAGGGAATTGACTTTTGTGATACTTTTTCTCCCATTGAAAAATTGACTTCCATTATATTTCTATTGTCTCTTTCGACAACATTTAATCTTGAGGAACAACAAATGGATGTAAAGATTGTGTTCCTACATGCGAACCTGGAAGAAGACATATACATAAAACAACTTGAAGAATTCATAGTGAAGGGTAAGAAGGAGCTAGTTTTCAAGATATAAAAGTCCATATATGGTCTAGATCGCAATGCCCAAGAATGTGGTATCCAAATTTTAATACTTACATACTAGGACTAGGATTTGTTAGAGAAACAAGGTTGATCACTATGTGTCTTTCAAGTAGGTTGGTGATCACTTTATTTATGTTCTATTGCATCATGATGATATTTCACTAACTGGGAACATCATGGATTTTTTCAAGGAGGTCAAGTCTCAACTATCCTCTAAGTTTTCCATGAAGGATTTTGATGCTATAAACTTTATTTTTGGGATGGATATTAAAAGAGATCGCGTATATAAAAAAAATTGGTTAAGCTAGAGGAAGTATGCTGAGACAATTTTGCAAATATTTAATATGCGGGGGCGTAAATTAGTTAAGGTTCATATTCCCATAGGTGAAAAGTTATCTGCAAATAAATGTAGAGGATATGCTTCTAAGTGGCTATGTGTTTAACCTATTTGGTGGAGAAGTTAGTTGGTCGAGCAAGAGATAGGATATAGTTTCACTTCCAATTACAGAAGTTGAATACATGGCAACCGCCCATGCAAGTAAGGGTGTTGTATGGTTGTAGAGATTTTGTTCAGATATTGTGTTTGAACAAAAAGTTCTAAGGTTAGATTGTGATAGTCAAAGCAGTATCTATAATAGATAATCCTACTTAATAATTATTATAAGATGACACATATTCATGTGAAATACCATTTTGTGAGATACATGGTTGAAGACAAGAGGGTTTTTGCAGAAGGTTGACACCTTGGAGAATGTTGTAGACTCATTAACAAAGCTTGTTAGTACTAAGAAGTTCTCTTGGTTTAGAGAAGAAATGGGCATTTTTTCCTTGAACTTGTGACCTTATAAATCTTGGACCTTATTTTGAAAATAAAATGACAAGTGGGAGAATGGGGGGAGTGGGATGGTGGGTGGGGTGGTTTAGGGGGTAGGGGGGTGTTAGAACCATCCCCCCATTGTAATTTGTACAATGTTTTATGGTGAGGGGTGGTAGCCCTGAACCATTGAGATCTAATATCGAGATCCAATTTTTTGTCTGTTTTTGTTGTTTTTTTTACTTTTCACGCAATGTGTTTTGGGTGCATTGTAATCTAATCCTAGTCAAGAGATTAGGATTGTAATCTAATTCAACTTAAAAAATTAGGGTTATGGATGCTGCATAATACCTAAATATTTTATGGTAAATAATCAAGTTAATACAATGAAGAACATAGAGGTGTTGCTTTAAGTTAGTTTGGTTTTATCGATGAAGGGTTTCTAGGGTAAATCTATGAGTACTATGTGTGCACCATTGTTTTTATTTATATTTTGTTGAAGAATCTATATGCATTGATTCACTAGCATATGTTTAAAAATTACATTAGAAACCACTCACCAACTACCTAATGAGCCTATTCAAAGGATATGGCCTCATACATTGATTGGCTAACTCCTAAATACCCCAAAGTAGGGAGGTTAGGGTAGATCACTAGCATATGAATTTGACAAGGAAGAAACATGAAAAGATGTCACAATATAAGGTCATAGGATCATAAATACTTGAGAGTAACAAGAATAGTAGCATTAATAATCCAATGGAACCTTCCTAGGATAGGTTATCCATGAACCAAAACAAATTTTTATATTAATCACTCTACCACCACTAAGGTATATATTGCACCAAGTACTAAGAAGTTACAAAAAACCATTTCTATGCCAACTCCAATCCTATGTCATTTAATATTTGTGACAAACTTTTACAATTACACCACTACCCTTGTCTCTTTAGCCAAAGACATCTTGCACCACAATGGTGATAACTCATCTTTCCATGTAAATGTCGATAATTAAGTGAACCCACACAAAGTAATGGTGAGTGATCAAAGCTAACCAATTTATTTATGAACCTACACATAACACAATTATAAACTTAAACCAAGTTAGCACATCCATAACTACTGCCACTAAGGTTGCACCAAGTACTAAGAAGTTACACAAAACCATTTCTATGCCAACTCCAATCCTATGCCATTTAATATTTGTGACAAACTTTTACAACTACACCACTCCTCGTGTCTCTTTTTGCCAACAACATCTTGCACCACAATGATGATAACTCATCTCACCATGTAAATGTCGATAATTGAGTGAACCCACACAAATTAATGATGAGTGATCAAAGATGACCAATCCATTTATGAACCTACAGATAAAGAAATTATCAACTTAGACCAAGTCAACACATGCATTAGTTTAGATATGATTTACACTGAAAAAGTGATCAACAATGAGCAAAGGATGATGAAGCAATGAACATCCTTTACATGTATAAATGTTATATAGCATCACATTTGTAAATCATAATCATGTTATAATCTTAGACTTTCTTACGTGTTCATGGTGTACAAACACAACCAATGTCGTATTCATCTAATTACATGAATTTATTTATATAATGTTTTTCAAAGACACAATTACAATACTGCTTTTAATAAAATTCTATAGTTAAAATGTAAATTTATTGATCCACATCTCTCATATTGCATGGCTTTTTTGTAAGATGCATTGGATGCTTTCTAGACTTCTAATTTATTATCTCCATGTGTAATCTGATTTACAAAATTATCTCGAATATCATCGCCATCAGGATCAAGCCGATACTTTCTAGGTGTCTTTCCCATGAACAATTTGGTTTTCTGGACAATAGGTAGATCCTTGACGTGGTGGGGGTGGCACAAGAGGCTTTTCACAGCATCAAATCCAATAATTTTGAGGCATTAATCCTTCAATTAGACCTCATCAGAGCCTATGACAAAGTGGATTGGTCTTTTCTCAGATTAGCACTTATCTAGATTGGTATACCTTTGTGTGACATCCAATGGATTATAGCTTGCATTTAGTCAGTGAATTATTCTATACTTATAAATGGATTTCCTACAGAATTTATCTCCAGCTTGAGGGGAATCCAGCAGGGCTGCCCACTTTCACCATTACTATTTCTGATAGTGATCGAAGGTTTCAGCAAGATGATTCACAAAGCCAAGGCTGATTCTCTGTTATCTAGAATCCAGGTATCTCCAAAAACATCTATCACTCATCAATTTTTTGATGATGATGTGATGTTTTTTGGGATTGCAAATTTACAGGAATGGTCCCATTTCAACGATCTACTTCAACTTTTCTGTCACTCTTCCGGCATGACCATCAATGGAAGAAAATGGGAGATTCTTAAGCATAATTTGGAGGGACGCCAGATTTTAGTATTTGCCAATATTCTCCCATACAGTTTTGATGATTTGAATGAAGCCGCTAAATACCTTGGGTTTTTCTTAAAACCTAATGGTTATAGGGTTGCGGATTGGCATTGGCTCCTGAAGAGGATTGACCAAAGGATACATCATTGGTAGTGGCGATGGTTATCTAGTGGCGGTCGTCTCACCTTAGTTAATTCAGTACTACAAAACCTGGGGATCTATTGGTTTTACCTTTGCAGAATTCCGAAATCGATATTAACTAGTATCCGCAGGAAGATTCACCACTTTTTATGGTCTGGGAATGGAAGCCAAAAATTCCATCTAGTTGATTGGGCCAAGTTGGCTCATCCATATGAGAAGGGCGAATGGTCGATTAAGAATATATACTCCTTTTCTTATGCATTATTGGCAAAAAATCTATGGCGAGCATTATCTACAGACTGTGTTTGGGGCATTATACTTCAAGAAAAATATTTTGGGAGTTTTTCAACTACACAATGGATTCGTTCCAGGGTTAAAAAGACTAAAGGAGTCTCTAATATATGGGCTAGTTTGATCTCTTCCTTCTCTACCATGGCTGAGTGGCTGGCTTGGTCTCCTGGGAACTATCGAAATATATTGATTGGTGAAGATCCATTTGTGGGTGACCCTCTTTCATACAAAATTTCTACAGCACTGGTATCTCATCTGAGAAGTCGTGGATACTAATTTTTATATCAAATCCTTCTTGATAACAATCCAGATCATACATTTCACCGATGGATAAGTGGCTCACAATTGGGCCTTTATGGTGTTATGGCGGAGTAATGGAAGAGATACACATTGAACCTGCTCAGAGCTAACACCAGGATTACAGAGAGAGAGGATTCACTTCTCTAGTCCTGGAATACTTGGCATGGCACTATTACGGAAAAACTGGCTTATGATGCGATCATGTCCAACACTCGCTCGGAGCCAAAGTGGTGGTATCGCTATTGCTGGAAATGACGACTCCCTCTCAAAGTAAATATTTTTGTGTGGTTACTATTGGAAGGGAAGATTTTGATTTGGGGAAATTTGCAAAAATGGGGCTTTTTAGATATTAGCTCACTTTGTTGTCAAGAGGCAGAATCATTGGTACATTTGTTTGTTACATGCCCATTTTCTGCTAAAGTTTGGTACTATATTGGTTCTTCCTTTGCAAATACACAGGCCTGGTCAGGAGATACTCTACAAGATTGTTTCAAAAATTGGTTTGTTGTTAACAAAGATTCTGGGGAACTGATTTGTTTTGCTTCCTGGGAGATCTGAAAGTCTCGAAATCGCCAAATTTTTTAACAAGTTTCTTCAGAAACCAGTTGGATAGCCAGTTCAGTCTTATCACTTTTCCAAGAATATGCGGGGTCAAAGAATGTGAAACTTTCATCTACTGATTGGGTTGGTTGGCCGCATCAATTACTTAGGACCGGGAATAGGGCCCAATTTGATGGTGTTGCACAGTCTGATTTGGGCGGGTGTGGTGCAGGTGCTTATATAGAACTGGAAAATGGCAAACAAATCAGACTTTGGATGTCCTGTGGCCCAAGAACAAATACAAAGGGGGACTTGTTGGCTCTTTGGCTTGTTCTATATTTTGCGAAGCATGTCAATATCAACTTGGAACCGGTTGTTGGGGATGCATTGACCATTTTTAACTAGGTCAATGGTGTGGGATCCATCAATACTCTGGCACTATCATCTTGGCTGGTTCAGATCAAGCTAGTCCTGGTTAAGTGTCCGCGGACTTCTTTTATTCACATTTACAGGGAACATAATTCAGATGTGGATGGGCTCTCGCGTAAGGGGTTGGAGGCACAGGAGGGTCGCATTTTTTATGAGATCTGGGCTGGTACTGATATCCCAATGTTCGGGTTCTGGATTTTAATCTCCACTTAGTTCCTTTTTTGCATTTTTGCGGCGGTTTATGTATCTGTAGACCTCTTGTTTTTTTTGTAGTTTAGTTTTGACCCATCAGACTGTTTGGCATTTGGATTATTTCTTTGGGGACTGTAATTGGCCGTCTTGATGTTATTTCCTCTTTGAGAGATAGTAGGATTTGAACTGGTCATTTGTATCTGAGAGCATAAGGAGATTCTGTAATTTATTTATACTTTTAATATTAAGTATAGCTTTTATCTTTGTGAAAAAAAAAACTTCTAATTTATTATGCGATGACACATAAATAACATCTACCTAACAGTGTTCATAAGGAATACTTAATTATTCTCTAATAAAATATAGCTTAATTTACTTTATTTAATATTATATTAACATCTATATCGTATTCATATTGGCCTACTTCTATATGATGAGACTGCCACAGTATTATTATTATTTTATCAAATAATAATGCTCATCACATCTCTCACATGATCATATAATGTTACAATGCCACTGTAATTCATTGTTATATGTTCAACAATGGGAGTTGTTAAAGGTAGCAAGTCCTTGTTTTTAGACTTGATTTTGGTTTTGTAATTACATAATTTTTAATTTCATACATATATTATAAAAATATATAGATTCTAAAATATATAATTTGTTGTAGAAAGCTTATTTATATTATAAACAAAAATAAAAATAATATTAAAAAAAAAATTAAAAAAAAAAAAACTTGAAGTGTATAAGAAAGGAAGGAAGGAAAAATATTCAAAAATAAATAAATAATCATTTAAGGAAAAATAAAAAGTCTTTCTTGAAAGGGATAAACAATAAAAAAAAAAAAAAAAAATCATTTAAGAAAAAATAAAAAGTTTTTGAGCAAATAGACTCTAAAATAGAATTAAAATAGAATTAGTAGTAGAAAGCCTATAAAAATATAAAAAATCATTTAAGAAAATATAAAAAGTCTTTGAGCAAATCAAGTCTAAAATAGAATTAGTAGGAGAAAGCCTATTTATATTATAAGAAAGGATAAGAAAAATATAATTAAAAAATTAAATAATCAATTAAAGAAAAATAAAAAGTCTTTCGTGAAGGAGATAAACATTATAAAATTTAGAAGTTTTTATTATTTCAAATTTTAATTTATTATTGATTTGAAAATTGGTTATAAAGTTAATAGATATTTATTAAAAATTTATAAAAAATAATTATTGTTATAAAGTAGTGGCAATTTTTTATTACTATAGAATTTTATAATTCTATAAATATATGTTACGAGGTTTAAGTAACGACGATGTTCCACTTAAATCTTTGGATCTAGCTGGACATGGTACGAGTACAAGAATTATGGGGTTGAACCTACACCCTTGTGAATCCTTCCTTGACACCTAGCATGATTGGCATGGTATGAAATCTTAATCCTAACAACCTTTTGATCGCTTTTTATCTCAAAGAATGAGGGTTCTAGTAAAGTACATTTTTAATAATGCACTTAAAAAAAAGTGAAAGGCAAGTTTAACTAATTTATAAAAGTATTTTACATAATCATCCCCAAGTAGTGCCACCCACATCCATGTAGCATGGATCAATGCCATTTTATGGACATAATCTATTCAAGTTCCTTGTGAACATTAACATCAATCATCCCAAGTAGTGCCAACCACATCCATGTAACATGGATCAATGCCATTTTATAGACATAATCTATTCAAGTTCCCCGTAAACCTTAACATCCCATTCTTTGAAGGAAAAATCAATGTGAAGGCACTTGTGGTTTCATGCACTTTACTCCTATTTTGAAGTTAACAACTTTAGAAATGTTGATAAAATTAGATTGGTTATTATGAATATGTTTTTAACCACATAAAATTGGTGGGAGACACACTTTGACCAATAATGTAGACACAATTGTGAGCTTATCATGTCTTAGGATAACATAGAGGCCATGCATAATAAATGTTATCCATTGAATAACCAAGGAAGATTATCAATGTATGCAATGAAAAAAGCTACACCAACATGTTATCGAACTATATAAGATTAGGCAAATGAGTTCCACAACCTCATGACTCATCTTAATATATAGGAAACGAAGTGCAACCTTGTCTTTAAATATTTAGAGGTGGATTGAATAAATACACGAAAATAAAGATTGATTTGATGTCAATCAACTCTTAGGGGAGGTATGGGAGAGTGGGAGAATGTCGATGCTTCCTAGAGTTCGAGCCCATTTCTTCTAGGATTTTTGAGGGTTTATTCTGATCACAACCATGGTTGATGATGGGGGATTGGAAACCCCCCCCCTCCTCCACTGCCAGAAGTTGAAGCTTTCAAGCATCTTATTGCATCTTAAGGAAAGAGATCCACAACTATTGTTCCCTCCCAATTCGTGAAAAAAATGGACTTCATTTCGGTGGTCACTCTTCTACTTTCCCATCCTAGAAAATTCTGCATCTCACTAGCAAAGAAAGGTTTGGTTCGCCAGTTTACAGGAATCTGTCCTTCTCCCAAAACAATGGAAGCCTAGGTCTAGAAGAATTGGGGACCCCCTGTTTTAGTTGGAGTCACCTCATACGTTGTTGGTAAGGGATTTTGCATCTTTAATTTCATATTCAAAGATGATCTAGATTTAATGTTCAGGAATGGGTCATATTTCATGGGCCCTATAGGTTTGTACTTGAACAAATGGAACTTGGATTTCGATCCTTCTTACGATATCCCCAAGATTGTTCCCACATGGTTTAGACTCCCACATCTTTGAGTCCATTGTTGGAACTATGAATCAATGATGGATGTTAGAAACGTCCCTGGAAAGTTATGACTAGACATCAAGCTCTCTCCTCAAACACATGGGAAGAGGAATCACAAGAAGAAGATAACATAAAGAGGAAAGGCCAGAATACTGAGAAAGAGAGACATGAAGAAGAAGAAAATAGGGACAAATCCATAGGATCCTAGCCTACCATAGAGAAGGTAACCTCAACATGAACTAGGAATTTTGGAAAGTTGAAAAATCAGGAGATGGTCCCAAGGGAGGGGGCAATGCTTCAACATCTAAATAATGAAGTTGGTCTTCTAGAATATTAGAGGGATGGGTAGAAAACCAAAAGAAGAATAAATAAGGGACTTAATCAGAATTACCAAGTTGGTTATCCTTATGATCCAAGAGACAAAACTCGAGGATAAGACCTTCCTTGATTTAGGTAAAAAGATATGGAAAAGATGTGATGGAATAGCAGTAAGTTCAAGAGGGGTGTCCAAGGGCCTGAGCACACTTTGGGGCAACTCCAAATTTTTCCTTCAACATTCAATCAGTTTGCAGCATCGGATTTTCACCTCTCTTCTTCATGTTATCTCACAAAAACAAGTAAACCTTTTCAATTTATATCTTCATGTACTCATTTAAAAAAAAGAGAATGTTGGAATTCCCCACGGGAGATAAAAGATAGTATGGAAATGGAAAACATCATAGTTGCAGACTTGAACATAACTCTAAATCAAAAGGAATGGAAAGGAGGATCCCTTGTAAGAGATCCATTAAGGGAGCTAGTTGAAGATCTGATCCATGAATGGGATCTTTTGGATATTAAACCAATCAAAGGATAATACACCTCGACAAATAAATGAGTAAGTCTAGGGCACATAGTGGCCCGAGTAGATAGGTTCTTAGTGCATAGTTCTTATTATACAAGGCTTGGAATCTCTTCTTAAAATAATTCCTTTTGGTGCTTTGGATCACAAACTGATCACCCTCACTTTCAAGGAGGAATCAGATTTAGGCCCAATTCCCTTCCATTTTTGTCTACTATGGATCCAATCCCAAGGGTTTATGGAGATCATTTAGGAGGACTAGTTAAATCTTGTACAAGGATCTTCCTTCTTTGTATGGGAAGAAAAATTAAGAAGACTCAAGAGATCATTAAAAGAATGGTAGAAGGGATTAAAATTACTGGCTAAATCTAGACATGATGCACAAATTGAATCAGAATATCATCAAACTAAAATGGAGCAGAATGAAATTACAGAAGAATACTTAAAGGTGGAAGAAAACTTGTATGCAAATATTCACAAGGCATGTAGGATTGAAGAAGAATATTGGAGACCAAAATCAAGAAGGCTATGGTTAAAATCAGGTGAGAAAAACGTGGGTTTCTTCCATAAACAAGCTCAAGCTAGGAAAGCAAGAAACAAAGTGATGGAAACAGTTTCCCCTCAAGCCCAAAGATGGAAATAATTTGAGAAGATTAAAGAATCTACATAGGTTCACTTCAAATATCAATTTACAGAAGATTGAATCAAGGATGAAATCACTATAAAATACCTAGTAATAAATGTTCTCTAGACAGTCACAAAGGAAGAGAATGATCTACTCTTGAAACCAATATCTAAAGAAGAAATAAAACATGTAATGTTGGAAATGGAACATGATAAAGATCCTAGGCCAGATGGTTTCACAGTCAAATTCTTCTATGTTTGCCGGAAAATTATTAAAAATATCTCCACAAGATGTTATTGAAATCTCAAAAATGCACCAAGCTAGGTTGCAGAACTAACTCCTCATACTTGGATCTGATCCCCAAGGAGCCAAATCCTAGCTAGTTAATCCTAGGAAAGTTGTTGCTATTAAATAAGAGGTTGACAAATGTCTCAAAGAAGGCTTTATTTACCTTGTTTCTTTAACAGAATGGGTATCCAATCTCATTCCTATAGATAAGAAGCAATCTTTGAAGATGTATGGATTTTAGAGATTTGTATAAGGCTTGTCCCAAGGATAACTTCCCCACTCCTTTCATTGACAAAATCATCGATGAGTGTGATGGAAGTGAAGTCTTTTCCTTCATGGATGGATCCTCTGGGCACAACCAAATTTAGATCCCACCCAAGGACCTGCATAAAACTGCATTTATTTGTCCTTGGGGTCCTTTTGTGTACAGAAATATGTCGTTCGGCCTTAAAAATGTTGGAAATACCTTCAAGAGGGCCATATCATTTTCTTTCCATGATATCAAACACATCATTGAATCTTATCTTGATGATTTAGCGGCTCATTCTCACAAGAGGCAAGACAATCCTGATCACGTTCGCCTTGTGTTTGAGCAATGTAGGCACTATAAGATTTGGTTGAATCCTAATAAGTGCATTTTTTGTGTTGAGTATGAATGAATCTTAGGTTTTATCATATTGAACAAGGGGATCATGGTTGAACCTTTGAAGGTTGAAGCCATTTTCAATTTACCTCTTCCCACAAAAGTTCACCAACTTCAGAGCCTCCAAGGAAAAGCCAACTTTTTTAGGGGTTTTATCATGAATTATGCCAGTATTACGAAAGGTTTTATGCGATTACTAAAGGAAGGGGTCCCATTTATATGGGATGAATCCACCTAGGATTTTTTTTATGCTCTTAAGAAATCTCTTATGACATTCCCCTTGCTTAGCCCGCCATATTAGACAAGAGATTTTTTTGTTGTATTTAGCCGCATTCGAGTCCACTATTAGCATAGTTTTAGTTTAGGAAGATGAGATTTTTTAGGAACATGTCAGCTATTATCTCAGTCATGCTTTGGCTAGACCCAAACTCAAATATTCTCACATTGAAAATTGAGTTGTCATTGTTGTTTTCGTAGTTCAGAGACTTCTACATTATATTTTGTTGCGTAAGACCATTGTAATTGCAAACCTCATTCCATTCCAGTATGCATAACCCTCATGTTATACGCTAAGTGTAAAATAATAAATAAAAATATAAATTTCATTTCAATTAAGTCAACCATACTTTTACAAAGTAAAAGTGAGCCAAATGTGTGGTCATATTGTTGTAGTCAAACTATTATTTGACCCAAATGTTTTAGTGGAGAAAGTATTGCTTATTACTGCACACATGGGTAAATTATTACCCCATATATAACAAAAGGTAAACAAATGTTCATGGACAATGATATTCTCACACCTTTAGACATTCATGAAACTGAATTAAATGATGAAGATAACGAATAATGATCTCATTTTAAAATGTAACTTTTGAATTTGAAATTGAATTAAATGATGAAGATAACGAATAATGATCTCATTTAAAAATGTAACTTTTGAATTTGAAATTGTGTTGTAAAGATGTTTCTTTTAATATATATATTTTTTTTTCATCTAATCACAAAATTAATATTTGTCCTATAAATTGGGTGTCTTCTTTTCCATGTGGGGTGTCTTCTTTTCCATGTTGAGAGTTATTATTGATATGACTAAAAAATTTCATTCATATGTTACCCCAAGGTCTAATGTTCATAGAATTGTATGGTTACACTTATATTTTCTTATATGATATGATAACTTATATATGGATTGGAGTTTTGTTATATTTTGATTAATAAAAAATAAAGAGATTAAGAAAAAATCATAACAACCGATAACAACAAATTAGTATTAGATTAATATAATGACATGTTTATGTTGTAATAAAAAAGTCACTACAAATTAAAATAACTTAATTACAAAGTAAACCAGCATCATATATTATAATAAAATAAAAGGAAAAAATAATATTGAGCATAATATTACGATAAAAGATGAAAATTTAATATTAGATAAGCATAATATTATATCAAATAACAATAAATTATAATTTAAAGAAAAAGTTATGAAGGTGGATGTAAGAAGATGGTGGATCTTTTAGATGCAGGGTATGTTTTACAAAACAAGTATCTATTATATAAATTGAAAACGAGTACGTTTTTTTAACGCTAAGAAAAGAGAGAGTTGAGGTAGTCACTTGGGATGCCACGCATGATAGGAGAACAAAACGTGTGCATGTTTAGTTCTTTAAAACGCATATATGTTTTGTATCACTAAAACGTGTATGTGTTTTCTAAGACCTAGTTTATTCTTAAAAAATCGACCCGTGACCCCATTCTCATCGTTCTGTTGAAATATGTTCTAGTTGGTGAACATGGCAAAAACGCGGGCACAATTTTGTTGTTTACAAACATCCTCGATAATTTTCCTCTCCCTCATTATAATTAGTGTGCCCACATTCTTTTTTAATTAATTCTTTATGCTCAAAAAACAATAAAAAAACCCTACACTTAACTCTAAATTCTCACAAAATAACTAAACAAAATCTCAAACCAACAAAACAATTTCACATTAAAAGGAAAATATGTTTATTTGAACCAATAAAACAATTCTGTGCTTAGAAAGATAGTGTTCATGTGTCACCACAATTTAAAATAACTTAATTACAAAATAAACAAACATCATATATTATTTAACAAAAGATGGAAAAAATAATATTAAGCATAATATTAAGAAAAAAATGGAAATTTAATATTAGATCAACATAATATTATACCAAATAACAATAAATTATAAAAAAAGTTTTATGACTATTTATATTATCCTCCAATTACCAATTTAACTTTATATTTTAAAGAAACATTTATCATAATTGATTGTTTTGTTTGGATAAAATATGGCGAATTAAACCAAAAAAATACAATAAAAGGAAATAAAATAACAAACTTTTTTTTTTAAATTTGCATTAGTATATTTAAAATGGAGGATTAAAAGTTACATGACGGCTTACTAGTCTAGGTGGTCCGAGGTGGTAAAACGACCACCCCAGACACTAAAAAATGCTTAGAAGTCTAGTATCATTACAAAAAAGACCTGTAAAAGGAGACCAAGTCAGATGGGAGTCCTTACTTCACAGATAGTGAAACAAACCAGACCAAAAAAATAGACTGTAGAGCCTATATAAACAAATACACTGAAAATCGCAGCAAGAGCTTGGGACAACCAACGCCAACCTGTGTGCTTGCATCTGCATTCCGAGGACTCGGGTTCTCTTCCAGAATTGGGAATTTGCCGAAGAAATCATCATCCCAACCCTGGGGAGGGAGCTTAGGCGACGAAGGTTCTGTTTTGTAGTGGGGGGAGGCTCCCCCCTTTATTTTCTGGATGCACTTGAAGTGAAAAGAAGTGATGATAGTCGGCACAAGAAAGGTGGCTAAGAGGGGAGGATCCTTCGGAATGGCCAGGCCAGCTGGTGGAAATTCTGCAGAGACCTCTTTATATTTGGAAGTTAGCTCAGCTCCATAGGCGGTTGAGACCGCTCCAGACTGTATGACCCCTTCAACAGTGAAGACCTCTCTGTTTTTACCGGGCACAAATTTCCCTAACACTAGTACATTTGGGCAGATTTTTCCACGAAATATTTCCACGTTTTGAACATTCGTGGATTAATACAATGAAATTTAAGATGTCTTTTCATTTTTTTTTTATCATGGCGGAAAAACCGTGGAAATATAGACATTTTTTTACTTTTCGACGCACTTTCGTCTCCATATCGACGACCTATGAATATCTTTTCACACCCGCCAAACCAATCCCAGCTTCCAACGTGTTAGTGCTAGAAATTGTCCCTAGACTACAGAGGAGCAAGCTAGCACAATCTCAACAATACGAGCATGAAATAGGGTTTTGTTTTTGTAGTTTATTGGTTTGAGGGTTTCATTCACAAGAAGGAAATCAATCTTCAAACTAATGCAGGCAATAAATCATGATACAACATCAAAGAAACTGAGATATAAATGTAATAAAGACAAACATAAACCATGATCACTCATAAACAAAGTACTGGTTTTGTCCACAACATATGAGCATTAACATGAATTAAACTTTACTCAAGAAATGAAATCATAGGCTGAGTGGTCAAACTGGCCATAAACAAAATCAATAAACGGGATAAAGTGGCTTATATATATATATATCAGTCTTCAAAAACTTACATCAAAAGCATAAGCATCAGTCTGAATGTATATCCCCAAATATGCTCCAAGCTCTATCTTGTTTCTTGAAACCAAAAACCCACCCCAACACTGAATGCTTGTCCTCCTTTTATCATTACAAAGATGTAGTAGTTCCATAACCACTTCTTTAGTTCAAGTTTTGAAATATTCAGCAGTTACACTTAGTGGTTATTAAAGACTAATTAACCAAAAATAACAAAATCGGATTCTGGAAAAAATGGCGAATTTCTAAAAACAAAAGGTCTCAAAGAAGTGTCCATATCTCTCGATATGGGACACCTGCACAAAAACTAAGAGATATTTTTGTAAATGAGTCCGTTTTGGACAAAAACCTCTCTTGGTTTTTAAAAATTAGTCTCCAATTGATTGGAAGATGTGCCGAAATTTTGTGACTAAAACAGTAATTTATTTAATATTTTAAACCCTGAAAAATAGGCCGGAAAGATCAATTTGAATATTTCAAACCATGACATCTGTTACAAAAATGAGAGAGGTTTTTGTGAATGAGCCCGTGCTTGACAAAAGCCTCTTTGGGTTTTTTGAAATTCACTTCCATCTTCTCGTAATATGCGCCGAAAGATCATGACTAAAACAGAGAAAAACATACATTCTGGCAGTGCCTTAGTGTATGCAGTTTAGTTACTGCGCTGCGGGAATGTCTCCACATGAAGATTTTGCATCAAAAAGTCAACATAGAAGTTAAACTTTGATCATAAGAGTTAGAAAAATTTTAAATAAGTATTTTTAAGACTGTAAAATGAAATGAAATACTTTAATAAGCCACTATGTATAAAGGTGAAACAAATAAAATAAAATAACATTCATAACATAGGAAATGAAAAGAAAATCAAAACTATTCAATCAAAAATAAAACACTATAGAAGTAGAAAGGAATAAAAAATTGAGAAAAAATCAAATAGGGACTAGGTACAATTCCAGTCCTAACATCTGGCTCTGGCTGGTGGATGAAAGCCTCCTTGTGAGGTTTCAAGATCATGTAGACCTTGTGCCTTATTCATTGGGTGATAGAGTCATTTGTATCTCCTTCCCAACCTGTTACCATCTCTGACATTTGTACCCTGTCCTACCTACCATTCATTGCTAACCAAAGGCTGCAACTTGTTTTTCTAATCAAAATTTGACAAGACCTTGTTTCGCAAACTGAGCTTACTCTGCAACTGATAATAAGAAGTGACAGTGATCCAATTGGGCTATGGAGTCTTATGCTGATCTACTGTAATCCAACATGCTGAAAAGGAACTGCACACTGGAAACTGATCCATACTTACGCTCTACAAACTGAAACCAGTGCTCGAAAAAGGAGCTTATTTATTTACAACTTCTACTTCTAACCGGCAGAGACTATCTTGATCATGCAAAGGAAAACTTCCAATGTAGCCAATTAAGTGTTTGATTGCTGAAGAGATTTTCTTGCTTGCAACTTTGTGAAAAGATGTAAAAATAACATGACAATCGCATCAGGAATTTCATGAGAAATCTATACCTACTATTGCAATCTGATTTTATCCCAAATGTTACAACATTGGAATCTTTTGAAAAGATTGTCTCCATGTAGATTGCTATTAGGTCGTGAATAACATGAAACATCTCCAACTGATTAACAAGATCAAGCTGCTCTTTTGATATTCGTACTTCAAGACTAACAACTATGGGCTCAATGACCTCTGCAATCTGTTGGTCATTTTTTGGTGAAAAAGAAAACAGGTTCAACTGCTCATTTCTATTTCCTTCATTGCTTTCTAAAAAGTCTGCTTTATATTTATCATACATGGTTTCATTGTTTAAAATTTATTTTGATGTTGAAACAAAAATCCACTCCAAATCCTGTTTATATCCATCAAACACCAAATGATCATTACAAATTTCTGATTCTTGAAAAGTAGAGACCTTTCCTTTGTGATGCTCTTCAAGATTAGGCTCTATTTCTGGGTGATAGCTACCATATATCAAATCTATGTCCTCATGACATTGCTGATCATAGATTTTATGATCTAAAACTTTAATACCATCATCATATTCATTAAAAACATGAAATTCTTCATAGACATCTTGAATCACAAATTCATGAGTATAAGAAACTTCTGATGAAATATCAAAGGTATTTGTAATTTGATTATTATCAACTGCAATATGAATATTTTTCTGAACATCCTTTTCCTGATAAGTTTCCTTTTGTGACAGTATATTATCATGAAAATAACCAGAAAATTCTTGAGAGTCATGACAACCAAATATTTCTACAATGATCTCTTCATTAGTAGGTTGATTTGAATAGGCATAAGCATGACCTTCTTTTTCAATTTCAAGTTCCTGCTGAATTAAGTCTTCTTTAACTTCCTTTTCAACAATATCTTTACAGAACTCATCGCGAGAATAACACTCTACGGTTTGTTGGATACAAGATTCAAAGTGTTCACAACAATCTTCTAAAAGGAGATCAATGGGATAAATTCTCTTGCAATAAGCATAAAAGACAGCATGGAAATCTTTTAATGATGAAATACTAGAAATAGGAAGAGATCTGTACCATTGTCTGGCATCTCCTTCCAAGGAGTACATAAACATTTTTAACAATACATATTCATTATGAATACCTAGTTGATTCATGTATTGATGAAAATCAATCAAGTGTTGTGCTGGATGGTCATCATCATCTCCTCTAAATCTTGGAAGGAAGTCTCCCCATTCATCCATCGTAGGCACCTCATTTGGAAATCCTGGAATATCAACAAAGATAAAAGGATCAAACCTTTGTGCCAACATAGCAGCAAAATACTTTAACATTTTGAAAGTGTGAAGTTGCTTCTGAATCTTTCAAACATGGAGTCGCCAACAAATCCTTCCCCTGCGGAGTCACCTGGTGAAAAATTGTAGTCTAAAAAAAACTTCTGATCTTGTTCACCTCTCAAAACCAGAACAATGAAAATACCCCAGGGAAGATATGCTTCACTTCCATCCCTAGCAACAGCGCCAAAGATGTTAGTGCTAGAAATTGTCCCTAGACTACAGAGGAGCAAGCTAGCACAATCTCAACAATACGAGCATGAAATAGGGTTTTGTTTTTGTAGTTTATTGGTTTGAGGGTTTCATTCACAAGAAGACAATCAATCTTCAAACTAATGCAGGTAATAAATCATGATACAACATCAAAGAAACTGAGATATAAATGTAATAAAGACAAACATAAACCATGATCACTCATAAACAAAGTACTGGTTTTGTCCACAACATATGAGCATTAACATGAATTAAACTTTACTCAAGAAATGAAATCATAGGCTGAGTGGTCAAACTGGCCATAAAAAAAATCAATAAACATGATAACGTGGCTTATATTTGTATATATATCAATCTCTGTCTTCGAAAACTTACATCAAAAGCATAAGCATCAGTCTGAATGTATATCCCCAAATATACTCCAAGCTCTATCTTGTTTCTTGAAACCAAAAATCCACCCCAACACTGAATGCTTGTCCTCCTTTTATCATTACAAAGATGTAGTAGTTCCATAACTACTTTTTTAGGTCAAGTTTTGAAATATTCAGCAGTTACACTTAGTGGTTATTAAAGACTAATTAATCAAAAATAACAAAATCGGATTCTGGGAAAAATGGCGAATTTCTGAAGAAAAAAAAGGGGTCTCAAAGAAGCCTCGATATCTCTTGATCCAATACACCTGTGAAAACACTGAGAGAGGTTTTTGTAAATAATTATGTTGTGGACAAAAACCTCTCTTGGTTTTTAAAAATTCTTCTCTAATTGATCGGAAGACGTGTCGAAAGTTTGTGACTAAAACAGTAATTTATTTAATATTTTAAACTCTAAAAAATAGGCCGGAAATATTAATTTGAATCTTTCAAACCATGACATCTGTTGCAAAACGGAGAGAGCTTTTTGTGAATGAGACCGTTCGTTACAAAAACCTCTTTGGGTTTTTTGAAATTCAGTTCCATCTTCGCGTAATCTGCGTCGAAAGATCATGACTAAAATAGAGAAAAAACATACATTCCGGCAGCACCTTAGTGTATGCAGTTTAGTTACTGCGCTGCGGGAATGTCTCCACATGAAGATTTTGCATCAAAAAATCAACATAGAAGTTAAACTTTGATCATAGGAATTAGGAAAATTTTAAATAAGTATTTTGAAGACTGTAAAATGAAATGAAATACTTTAATAAGCCACTATGTATAAAGGTGAAACAAATAAAATAAAATAACATTCATAACATAGGAAACGAAAAGAAAATCAAAACTATTCAATCAAAAATAAAACACTATAGAAGTAGAAATGAATAAAAAATTGAGAAAAAATCAAATAGGGACTAGGTACAATTCCAGTCCTAACACAACGGTTCTTGGCTTTTTACGCGCGGGTCAACTCATGCATTTGCGTCGATGGATCGATGATTGTCGATTTATAAATACATACTTTTAACACAATTTTTGACACATTTTCTATATATATTCTTCATCTTTTAAACCTTGCATGTCTTCAGACTGTGCTCATGCCTTTTCATTATCATGCCTCTTCAAATATGATAATTAATCTTTTATTTGTGATTCTGTTTATTTCATATTTTTAATTAATTAAAAAAAACTTATTTGGATTTATTAGGTCTGCGGGCTTCATCCATCTAGGCTCTCCCTATGCAAGCAACAACCCTACGCCCCTTTCCTCTTCGTGGGTATATGCGGGCATGCTTAAGCTCCTGTGGCTTTAACTTTAGCCCCTGCAGGCATCCTTAAGCCCCTGCGAGCTTAACCTTACCTCCTACGGGTATCCCCTAAGCCTCTGCGGGATTAATCTCAGCCCCTATGGGCATCCTTAACCCCCTGCGAGCTTAACTTCACCCTTTGCAAGCATCCCTAAGCCCCTGTAGGCTTTACGGGCTTTACCTCATCCCCTGCGGGCATCTTTAATTAAGCCCCTGCGAGCTTAACTTCACTCCCTGCGGGCATCCCTAAGCCTCTGTGGTATCTAAAACTGCTGTGGACACTCTTTGTTGGGAATTTCCAAATGCCTTTTCAACTTTCTGATCTTAACACTTAGCCAATTTTTCTTTAGTTCTTAATATGCAAAATAATACTTTTCCTACTTTTTCCAGATTGATCTTTTGCATATATGACCATCATAAGGCAAACTGAAAGTATGGATGGATAGCCACCTCAACAAGGACCATATCCATGTCACCTTTTGAACTTTTTGATACACACACATCATCTGGCGGGCATTTGAAAATAGAGTACTTCCAAACTGTTAATTCAATACGTAGACAAAATTGTCAAACCCTAGGTCAACATGATGAGATTTTTATTTTCATCACATTTGAAGTGTGAGACACCCAATGGGTAGAGGCCAACAAAGTGATTCCATCAAGACCAATTTCATCCTTTGAAGCTTATTTCTCTCTCCTCGGCGAGCATTTTACTGGAGTAGTGCAATTTAGTCTGGGAGGCACTTTTGGTAGATCAATATCTTCACCTACCTAAACTCTTTGGACAAACCATTGATATGGTTGGATGCACCACACAACATTATATAGATCCATACTCAAAAATTATTTAACACATCAACCACAAGAGATGGCGGGAATTTTACTGAGGTGACTTAGGTAGTTTTAGTGATTTTACATTTAGACGATTTTTGCACTTTCCTAGACTTGGTCCAATCTGCCTAAAACATTCTTTTGGCAGATCCATAACTTCTCCCTCAGGCACTTTCAAGTCAAGATGAGGACATGATCAGGTAGACAAAACACCAACCTACAAGATGACCATATGGTGCGGGAATTTTCTTCAACCCACAAACTATGGTGTGCATTTCCCTAAGGCCACCTGAGCCAGTTTTTCAACACTTGGTCATTTTCAGGAATTTCTCCAAAGTTTATCCTGATACCCTATTTTGGCAGACTTGTAACTTTCTCCTCAAACATGCTTGAGGAAAAATGAGACCATGGTCAGGTAGACCAATCAACAAGCTACATCCTGACCATATGGTGTGGTCATTTACTTTAACCCATGAATAATGGTGGGCATTTTACTAAGGCCACTTAGGTAGTTTTACTCCCTCTGGTGCAAAACAGTCTGAAACCCTGTTTTGGCAAACTTTTAACTTTGTCATTAAACATTATTTTTGAGAACTTAGACCATGGTAGGATAGCCTCTTCAACAAGATATAGCATGATAGTTTCAGATATTTTTTTATCATTCACCTATGAAGTATGGCGTGCATTTCCCTAAGGCTATTTGGACCAATTTTCCGACACTCAACCATTTTTCAGAATGTCTAAAACTGCTTGAACCCTTGTTTTGGCAGATCTATAACTTTAATGTCATAAGGCACTCTTTTGAAGAAATTATACCATGGTTAGATAGCCTATTCAACAAGGTATATCCTGATATGATGTTGCGGTCATTTTCTTCAAACCATGAATTATGGCGGGCATTATCTTAGAGCAGTTTTGACCAATTTTCCAACACTTAGCCATTGTTATTGAGTATGCACTGATTAGTAAGTATGCACCCCATCCTAATGATTGTAAGTATGCACTCATTCTCTCTCTCCAATATGCATACTATTCTTTATCAAGTATTAGAGCTCTATGGGATGCAATATCTTCGTGTTGATCCATAGTGGTTTTAATAGGATCTTCCTTCTAGTGGTTTAGACTGTAGTGAAGGATCTTGCTTAGGTACCAATTGTTGGAATATTGGTCAATACTAAGAGTGGGGGTGAATCAATATTGTTAACTACTTCAAGCAAAGAACATATATATGTCACCCTATGAATTTTATTAGCACAATGACACCTTCTTGTGGGCATTTCCAATTGACCTTTTTAACTGTTGGTTTGACACTTAAACAAATTGTCAAACCCTAGGTCAACATGATGAGATTTTTATTTTCTTCCAATTTGAAGTGTGAGACAACCAATGGGTAGAGGCCAACAAGTTGATTCCATCAAGACCACTTTCATCCTCTGAAGCTTCTTTCTCTCTCCTCAGCGAGCATTTTTCTAGAGCAATGCAAATCAAGCTAGGAGGCATTTTTGGAAAATCAATATCTTCTCCTAAATAGAATTTTTGGACAAACCAATGATATGGTTGGATTCACCAATCAACACTCTAGAGACCCATACCCTCAGAATTATTTAATCGAATAAATACTGAAAATGGTGGGAATTTTACTGAGGTCACCTAGGCATTTTTACCAGTATTTTTATACTTAGACAATTTGTGCAATTTCTAAGGTGGATTTTTTATTTCATCGAAATCCTGAACCAATGCCACTAGATGATGTAGTATACCTCACTGAGAACACCCAAGCTGATTTCACTCTCAGACTCATCTTCATTTTCCCTAGACGAGCATTTTGCTGAACTTGGTGCAAAACTGCCTAAAACCCTGTTTTGCCATACCTATAACTTTTTCCTCAGACACCCTCAAGACAAAATGAGACCATGGTCAGGTAGAAAAATAAAAAATATACAACCTGAACATATGGTGCGTGCATTTACTTTAAACTATGAATTATGGCGTGCATTTTCTTGAGGCCACTTAGGCAATTTTACTACCTCTGGTGCAAAACATCCTGAAACCCTGTTTTGGAAAGCCTTTAACTTTGTCATCAGACACCCTCTTTGAGAGATGAGACCATGGTAATATAGCCCCTTCAACCAAATACAACATGATAGTTTCAGATAATTTTTACCATTCACCTATGAGGTATGGCATGCATTTCCCCAAGGCTATTTGGACCAATTTTACAACACTTAGCCATTTTTCAGAATGTCTAAAACTGCTTGAACCCTTGTTTTGTCAGATCTATAACTTTTTCATAAAGCACTCTTTCGAAGAAATGAGACCATGGTTAGATAGCCTATTCAACAAGGTATATCCTAATATGATGGTGCAGGCATTTTCCTCAAACAATGAATTATGGCGGGCATTCTCTTAGAGAAGTTTTGACTAATTTTTCCATACTTAGTCAATTTCCAAAGTTCCACAAACTTGCCATACTTTTCCAGAATGATGTCAGATTGAAACACTGACTTCATGATAGCACCAGAACTTAGCCTCTGTGGACTTAATATCATCCCATGCGGGCTTAACTTCACCCTCTACGGGCATCCCTAAGCCCCTACGGGCTTTACCTCAGCCCCTGCGGGCATCCTTAATCCCCTGTGGGCATAACTTCAATCCCTACGGGAATCCCTAAGCCTCTATGGAATTAACCTGAGCCCCTGCGGGCATCTTTTAGCCCTTGTGGGAATTTCTTTAGCCCTTGCCGGCATAATGGAGCTTTTAACCCTTAAGCCTTTTTATAAATAAACAATTTTTTCTCTGCTTTTGGGAGACCAATAGCTCATACGTGAGAGCACCAAGGATGGAATTGATACCACAGCTGGATGGCTGGATCACCAAGGATAGCCTTTATGAACCGTAGCATCCAATCTCTCCCATCAATCACTTCAAAGGTCGGTCAGGGTAAGGTCTTGAGTCTGGACTCTCACATAAGGTCTCTGACTCGTAATGTCATACAATCCTCTTTGAAGTACTTTGATATTTAATTTCGATGCTTGTGGTCGATATTTCTTCGGATCCGTGTTTAGGGTTTTTGGTTCATTTTCGCTCCTTTAAATTGGCTCTACCCCTGTTCCTTGGTTTTTGTAGAAAATGTTGTCTAAAATAGCTCTGTCTCTGGCGGTTTTTCCCTCCACTGGCCCACCTCGTCGTTTTCTTATTGAAGTTTCAGAAAAGGGAAGGCACTGGATTCCAACCAGTGCTCTGCTTAGTGGAGGTGATCTCCCATACCAGAAGCTTTGTTATAGCAATTCTTCAGAGCTAGCTTCGTGTTATATAATGGCGGAAGGTAGCAGTCGCTACCCTGTTGGAAGGACTAGAGCCATTGATGCACTCACCCGAAGAATGGAGAAGTTAGAAAAGGACATGGAAGAGCTTCAGTAGAAGCTGGAGGCGAAATGTGACAAAGAGGACCTGGAGTCCTTGAAGAATTCAATCAAGGATACCATGGAGCGGAAGTTCGCAGATAACAATGTCGAACTGATCGTACAGATGCGAAGGCTCCTTGAGGAACAATGCAAAGCCATTCAATGTCTCCAATGCGATGGGAGCCCAACAACTTCTGTAGGTTCTGGACAGTCCCCTCCATCTGACAGCCCACCTTCCTTAGGGGAAAAACCAATGGACACTGGTTGAGGGAACCACGCGGCCCACCCACCACAGTCTCTTGATATTTACTTGTCTAATTAGGTTTACTTGTTTCATTTTCTGTTCATTTTCCAAGGCCCTTCTGTTCGTCTATATTAATTTTTGGTATGCACACTATTATCTTTTTTGTAAAATAGAAGCTCATGTTATTGAGGTTCTAGGAAGTAGGATTCTATCGTATTAGTGATATAAACATTTGATGTTATCAGCAGCAAATATTGGTCTACTTGGTATATAGCTATATATCGGCAATTGTAATCAGAAATATTGACGAAGATATATTAATGGATATAAGATTTATGTATATTCCTCTGGTATTTAAATCTATTTCTAAAAATTCTAAATCTATTTCTAAAAATTATCAATGGATATAAGATTTGTGTATATTCCTTGGGCATTTAAATCTATTTCTATAAGTATTAAAACACTTTGGCCCTGCAAGTAGAACTCTTTGGTTAAACTTCTTGCTTGTGGTAATTTGGAGGATTACTTAATTCTTCCACTTCTCACTTAGCTACAAAGGCTAATAAGTAAAGCATGACTAGTTTCATAGTTTGCACATGAGCTATTGGTTCAAGAAGAAAGCCTCTTTGAAAGCCAATTTGTAACAAATGTATACTTCTATTGAAATATTGCATTATGAATTCTCAATATTCAAATCACTATAACACTAGTAACTATTTGTTGGGCTTGTGATTTGGTTTCTTAAATGTAGTGCAATATTATTGTATATTCTGTTAAGTGTAATGTTGTGATTTCTTTGTTATTTGATTCTATAGTTTGTATGTTTGAATATTCAAATTTAAATCACATTACTAATTATATAGTAAAGTCATTATGGTTCTATAAGTAAATTACCATCTTGTTGGAACAATTTCACGACTACTCTATACAACACATCTCTTGTTCTTTCAATCATAGAGCCGGTTTATTGTCAAAGAAGGGATTACATTTGGCAGATGGTATTCTTCAGGTTACCCCTTTCACTGATCACCATCTGAGGGAAATGTCTTATGTTTGTCTTTATTAATTAGGCTAGCCTTTATAATCCATTTTGTAAATTCGATGCACCCGCTTTACGGACTTTTTGGTTAAGATTTCCTCTGTATCTATGTTATTTTTATGATGTTATCAGCAGCTATGGTTATGATGGTATATTACTGAATAGTGGAAAGCATTATCGGATTTATTGTAAAATATTGCACAGTCTGTTTTCAAAGATTCTATCCTCGGGATAGGTTTTATTGTAAGTTTCTTTGATTCACTTAATGAATAACAAGGCACTTTTTTTTCGTTGAAAAAAAAGGTTCTATAAGTAAATTAATCATGAATTAATCTGTTAACACTTAACTCTTAGATCAATATTCTGAGAACTCTTAACTCTTAGATCAAACAATCAATAAAGTCATTTTTGTTCTTTTCATGATTGGGCTTTATGATTGCACGCAGGCAGGGTTGGAAATTCATTTCATCTTTACCTTTCAAATCAAATTTTTATGACATTTTGAACTCTTACTTTAACCATCACAAAACGTTTAGTTTCAGAACATGCCCTTCAATAGTAAAGTGTTATTAAAGAAATTACCTTTCATTATTGAAATTTTTATTAAAGATTTTAATTTTCAATCAAATATAGTAATAAAAATATCTATCCATGTTTTATTTAGTTAATCTTATATTCTAAATATTAAGACTCATGCATGCAAGATGAATTCTCTCATTGACATTAATTTAGTTGAAGAAAACAAACAATTCAAAAATACACCATAAGAAGGCAACTTCCCTTCAAAAAAAATTCGAATGAAAAATCATCCAAAAAAATTATATTAATGAAAAGCTATATATTGAAAAAAAGCTATGCATTTTTAAAGAGGAAGAATTAACTTCCTCGTTGTTTGGAGACATCTTGGGCTCTATCAATTACCTTGTTTTAAAAATTACTTTAAATTGAATATTCACATATTTAGTTTGTATATTTATTGTTTATAATTAAACAAAAAATTACATTCATTTTACTCCTGAGTTAGTTACTTCCAAACTTTTACCGCCCAACTGATATAATTTAAAGATGGAACTGCATCAACTGCTGCTATTGAAATGACATCAATGACAACCACATTCAACAATAAGCTTTCAGGTGGAGGATTTACACACTTGGCCATTGACTCATGCGCGATAAAAGGTCTATGTCCAAGAAGATAATGGCCTGCCAAAACATCCAATCAACACTAGCTATTTAAACTACCAATTCAACACTAAGACAAAATTGTCAAACCCTAGGTCAAAATGAGGAGATCTTTATTTTAATCAACTTGGAAGTATGAGACACCCAATGGATAGAGGCCAACAAGGTGATTCCATCTAGACCAATTTCACCCTTTGAGACTTCTTTCTCTCTCCTCAGCGGGCATTTTTCTGGAGTAGTGCAAATCAAGCTAGGATGCACTTTTGGCAGATCAATATCTTTACCTACAGAGACTCTTTGGACAAACCAATGATACGTTTGGATGCACCAATCAACAGTCCAGATACCCACACCCTCAAAATATTTTAAGACATCAACCACAGGAAATGGTGGGCATTTTACTAAGGTCACTCAGGAATTTATATCAATAATTTTATACTGGGACAATTTTTGCATTTTCCTAGACTGGAGCAATCTACCTGAAACACTATTTTGGAAGACCCATAACTTCCTTTTTAGAAACTCTCAAGACAATCGGATACCATGGTCAGGTAGAAAAATCAACAAGCTACAGCCTGACACTATGAGGCGAGCATTTACCTTAACCTATGAATTATGGCGGGCATTTTCCTGAGGCCACTTGGGCAGTTTCACTACCACTGGTGCAAAACAGCCTGAAACCCTGTTTTGGCATGCCTTTAACTTTGTCATCAAAAACCCTCTTTGAGAACTGAGACCATGGTATGATAGCCTCTTCAACAAGCTATAGCATTATAGTTTTAGAAAAAATTTATCATTCTACTATGAGGTACAGTAGGCAATTTCCCAAGGCCACTTGGACCAATTTTCCAACAAGGCCATTTTTCAAAATTTGGACCTCATTTGTTTCTCTTGTTCTTAATATGCAAAACAATATTTTTCCTACTTTGGCAGGTTAATTTCTTGCACATGTGACTATCAGAAAGTAACCTGTTAATTCAACACTTAGACAAAATTGTCAAACCTTAGGTCAACATGTTGAAATCTTTATTTTCATCAAATATGAAGTGTGAGACACCGAATGGGTAGAGGCCAACAAGGTGAATCCATAAAGACCAATTTCATCCTCTGAGGTTACTTTATCTCTCCTTGGCAGTCATTTTACTGAAGTAGTGCAAATTAGGCTAAGTAGCACTTTTGGCAAATCCATATCTTCTTCCTCAAAGTCTCTTTGGACAAACTGAGACCATGGTTGGGTATAAAAAACACCAACCTACAAGATTCTCATATGGTGCGGGAATTTTCTTCAACCCACAATTTATGGCGGGCATTTCCCTGAGGTCACTTAAGCCAGTTTTTCCAACACTTAGTCATTTTCAGGAAATTCTTCAAGGTTTATCCTGAAACCCTGTTTTGGCAGGCTTATATCTTTCTCCTAAAAAATTAGTAAGGCTAACTGAGACCATGACTAGATAGCCACTTCAATAAGCTATAGCCTGGTATGATGGTGCGGGCATTATCTTCAAACCATGAATTATTGCAGGCATTCTCTTAGGGAAGTTTTGACTAATTTTTCCATACTTAGTCATATGGAGGGCATGATGATGATGATGATGATGATGATGATGACGGTGATGGTGGTGGTGATGAAGATGATGATCATGATGAAGATGATGATGATGGTGATGATGAAGATGACGATGATGACGATGATGAAGATGTTGATTAGGAAGAGGGAGATGACGATGATGATGAAGATGATGATGATGATGATGATGATGATGAAGATGATGAAGATGTTAATTTTTTTTAATTAACAACAAATTAAAAAATAATATTTTTTGATGGCTATGAAAAACATTTTTTTTAGTTAACAACAAATTAAAAAATAATATGTTTTGATGGCTATGCAAAACATTTCGTCTCATCATCTTCATCATCAACTTCTTCGTCATCTTCATCATCATCTTCATCATGACGATTATGATGATGATGATGACAACAACGATCAGCGTCATCTTCATCATCATCTTCCTTATCATCAGGATCATCATCAACTACATCATCATCAACTTCATCATCAACATCAGCATCATCGTCGTCATCATCATCATCATCATCATCATCAACATCATCATCATGACGATGATGATGAGGATGATGATGATGATGATGATGATGAGGATGATGATGAGGATGAGGATGATGACTAGGATGAGGATGATGATGATGAAAATGAGGATGAGGATGAGGATGATGATCATCATGATCATCATGATGATGATGAGGACGACGATGATGATGGTGGTGGTGGTGGTGGTATTGGTGAAGATGATGATCACAATGAAGATGATGATGATGGCGATGATGAAGATGATGATGATGATGATGATTATGATGATGATGAAGATGTTGATTAGGGTGAAGATGATGATGACGATGACGATGATGAAATGTTGATTAGGAAGAGGGAGATGACATCGATGATGAAGATGATGAGGATGATGATGATGATGATGACCAGGATGAGGATGATGATCATGATTATCATGATGATGATTAGGATGAGGGAGATGACGATGATGATGATTCTCCCCCTTAATTTTCACTCAACTGGATGCTCCCCCTATCATGTAGACGTCTTCATTTACTGAGCTCCCCCTAAAATTGTGATGATGATGATGATGACGAATATATATGATGATGATGATGAAGATGATGATGATGATGATAATGAAAATGATGATGATGATGATGAAGATGATGATCATGATAATGGAGATGATGATGAATTGGATGATGATGAAGATGAAGATGCTAATGATGATGATGACGAATATGATGATGATGATATATAACGAAGATGTTGATGATAAATATGATGATTATGATGATGATAAGGAAGATGATGATGATGAATAAGATCATGATGACGATCGATGATGACGACGTCGATGATGATGATGATTATGAAGATGATGATCATGATGATCATGAAGACGACGAAGACGATGGCGATGACAACAACAAGGATGATGATGATGATCATCGTCGTTGTTGTCGTCATCACCATCATCTTCCTAGTCTTCATCATCATCAACATCATGATCATGGTCATCATCATCATGATCATCGTCATCATCATCATATTCGTCCTTGAAGGGACTTATGCATAGGATCTCACTATAAGCAATGACACCAATATAAATTATGACAAAATCCTAGTTAAATTACATTAAATTAAAAACATAGAGTTGTTTAACTAAAATTAATTTAAAATGGAACAAAATAAAAAATATGCAAATAAAAAAACAAAAAAACATAGAGGGAAAAGACTCCTGCGCACTAGCTCATTAGCAGCATCCATAGCAAAACAACAAAGAACAAGTTCACTCTCGCGCACTAGTTCATTAGCAGCATCCAGAGCACTAGTAATTTGATGAGCAAAGGAGTGGTAAATCGAGGAGCAGGGGATACCAATCCATAGGATACCATCGTTCCCAGAGGAAGCAATCCGGCGGTAGTCCAGAGGATAACAAAGGGCCCAATGAATTCGGTAATCCTGTCAACCCTAGCAGCGTAGGAATTTGGGAAAAATCCCACGGTTTTGACTGTTTCCACACTAAATACAGACGTTTCATTGTTTACTTCGTATTTTCTGAGGGTTTATACGAAATATAGGACGTATTTGAGGGGCAAATGACCCATGGCGGGCATTTTTCCCGTCAAATGCCAGCCCTAAACCCATCCATCACCCATTTGATAGAGAACAGGCCTAGACCCTACCATCACGACCAAACAAATTCGGTATTTCATATTATTATTGCAATATCTCATATTTTAAGGTAAAAATAAATATTATTGCAATATCTCATATTTTATTATGTTACAATTATTTTCATAACGTTTATTTAATGATTTATTGTGTCAAGGTGGCGTCAGTGGAAAGGCACCTGCTGCTTCCATGGTCCAAAGTGACCGTGGAAGGTCACAATCTATGCCCCGTCAAGTAATTGTTAAATATAAGAACTAAATGTTTCGATTTTTTCTGTTAACATTCGATTTCCACTGTTGACATTCGCATTTTTTTGTGCTTATGTTGAATTATTGATTGATTTATCCTATCAGGGTGAGGACCGTGGAGAGGCAGCTGCTACTTCCACGGTCCAGGGTGACCGTGGACAATCACCCACTAGAATTAGATCAATACTAAGTGACCGTGGGAAGTCACCAGCGACAACATCGCATCAGGTAAGTGTTAGTTCTTAATAGTAACTAACTTGCATTACAATAACACTGTTTGAATGATGTTAAAATTATTTTGCTTAATTTTATTGTTTGATGAATTTAGTACAGTGCACTTGATTTGGGTGATGAGGAGCTTGAGGATGAAATTTACTATTCCATAGACCCAACGGAAACTATAAAGAAGTCCCTAAAAAAGGAAAACATAGAAATGATTACCTTGGCTCGCACAAGGCCCATGACACAAGAGATCAAGGCAAGGATTGAAGAGCTAAAAGAACAAATAAAATCTTATGGGGTAAGTGGCATCTTCATATATTTTTTTAAGCTATGACATGATTTCATATATGATATTTTGTTTTCTATTTTTCCAAGTGATTTGATAAAGTAGATTTTTTCATTTGTAGGATTTTTTACGACCCGTGACTAGAGAAACTGCTGAGACAGGTATAGGTAGCAATGATGCTCCAATGCAGCAACAACGTCGACGAAGGAACGTAACAATGAGGCTTTTTGACACTCCCGCGGTTGGCCTCGAATCCATTGATGAGGGCATTGATTTTGATCGGCATGACATGCCGGAGCATGATGAGACGGAGCCTAGGACTCCACATGACTTCGGAGATGAACGTACTGTAGATGACAAGGAAACTTTTCCTGCAGCAGCACGAGTTAAAAGCACCAGATCACTAGATCTCACCTTTATGGTGGATGACGCTTGTGTTCTGATCAAGGTTCAAAAGATTGCAGGTATTTATTAATTAATTCATTCATTTTAATCATGAAATTGAAATGGACATACGTTGAAATTATTATAAATTAATGGATTACACGTTTCTGCACGAAACAATGTTTTCTACAGGAATTTGAATGACAAAGCATTGGAGCTATTTGGCCCCACTATTCGCACACGGTGGAATATCCAAGATAGTGCAAAGAGAGATGAATCGATATACCACATGGTAAACTTGTTCGGCAATACATTCAACAAGACAGTGGTTGCAAAGTTAGCCGGCGAGAATTTAAAATATACTAGGGCCCAATATAGTGATAAATTGCAACTTGTTCCCATGGTTCTGAAGAAAGAGTGGAAGGCACTCATAAAGGATGCAAAGGAGAACTTGCTAAAAAGACAAGGAAACAACCACGACCTAGAAAAGCAAGGTACAACACATATCATCTTCTTAGTGAAATATGCTCATTTATTTTTTTCTTTTTTGTTTTAAGTAAGAATTTTGATATCTAATGTTTTTCAAAATTTTCATATATAGGCTACCTAACACCTCCAAAGCCACCAAGGCTAGAGTGGAAAAGCACGGGCAGCATAGACTGGGCCAGGGTGGCTATAGAAAACTAAGAGCCTATATCGTAAGAATTAAATGATTAACTGTGGGGAATATTTATTTGACAGTAGTGAACAAATATCTGTTTTTGATACTGGAAATTTTAAATGTGTTATGCATTGCGGGGAAATACATTCCAAGATGTTTCCACCGAGGAAGACCTGAAGCTTGGTTTCAAGTATGGTTTTAAAAGTGTGATTGAATATCAGAAAAGCTTGGGGCAGACTCCAATCTCCCCAATGACGCAGATGCAGGTAAATAAAATGAATAAGGACATCATTGCAGTATACTATTAAACTCTAATCAGTTTGATTATATCACCCATAACTAAATATTTATGCTTGCTTTTAAGCAACAGTGCAACCGCAGCAGTGAATCTAGCGCTACTCAACACATACCAGCTGATGTTGGGATGCACATGTCCCATGGTAGTGGGGAGCAGAGTAGCCATTCTGGTATGTCTGCTTTGGAAATAGAAATATCTACTGTGATTATAGATATTTATTTCCTGACGTATACTTATAAATTTTCTTCTTTCAATGGAAGACCATGTAGCTTAGGAGGGTGAACCGCAAGAGGAATTAGCAAGTAGAGAAACAATTAACACACCAGCTGTCATAGCTACACAGACAGGTAAAGAGAAATATTGTAATTTTAATCAAAATAATGAACTATTAATTTCAATAATAATTCAACATATTGATATGCCCATTTTCGGTGTTGCAGTTCATGCCCCTTCAAAACTGCCTCCATGCCCTACTCAACGATGTAGAAGAAGTTATATGATACATGAGGGCATGGAAACACAAACACTAGCAGGACATGGCTCTGTAGATATTCCACCAAATGATGATGATAATACCCTAATCATCAGTTATTACAATGCAAAAAAATAGAAAACAAAGAAAAATTAGATGTATAAATTCATGACTTGTATTTGGATGTATATCGATGTTGTTAGTCTGAAACATTGTTTATATGAATTACCTCATTATGCTTCAATGTTTTTCTGTCTATATGTTTTGATGACTAGCCTAGTTATGCATGAATGTTTATATGTTTTCTATGTAAACAACATCATTTATTGGGTATGGGGAATTGAGAGCGATGTGAGGGGGGGGAGGGGCCATATGAGCTTCCACCTTCACATGGTTGGCCCTGTTCAGTAGAGACTATAAAACTATTCTTGAAACAGAGAGGAGCTCAATAAGGTATAAATACTCTTTTATTACTATGTATTAAAGATGGTTGTAAATTTTTAAATGCATGTCTATTTCTTAAAATATTGTTAATAAATTTAACATTTCACGGTTCATTGACTTCTACAGGACTTTACTCATATAAAAATTTATTTGCTTATATATTATTTACTCATATAAAAATTCTGTCTTTGATGATTTATGCGGGTCTTGGTGATGGAAATGCATCTAGTGGACAACTCTTATCAAGTTGTATGGGCGAATGGATCTGGCAAAAGGACAATGATAAGGTAAGGGTTTTGACATGTTCTTTATCCTTAATGTGTTTGTCTTTATCCTTAAATTATATTTCATTCTATTAATATACAAGATATACAACCAATAGTAAATAACTACTTTTAGACTATCATCCAAACTATAAGACAACCTTCTACATAAAACAAAAATGCTCCTTAGTAACGTAAGAATATGTTTGCTAATGGGAGAGTATCACAAGTATGGTGTTTCTATTTCTCTCGTGAAGCTCAGCACATGCCTTAGGAAACAAAAAACAAAATAACAAAGATATGAGAACTGCAAGTCAGAATCCAAGAATGGGAGATATGGTGAGCCCTTCATAAATTGATATGTCTAGATATTCAAAGGTAGCATATAAAGTGATGTTATTACATGAGGAGTGTCTCCAAGGAAATTATGATATGGTTTCTAAACTACAAATTGCATGCTCAACTGTGCAACCTACTTCTCAATGCCAAAAGGTAATTTATGATGATTTTTTTGCTACATGAGATCATTCCTAGTAATAGAATAGAAATAAGTTGTCAATTTTTTGTTGATTAACATGTCTCTTTCCATCATGTGCTCAAGGGACTGTTTTTATCTTATGGGCATATTTGATACTAACTTGACCAATTTTGGCCATGCTTGAGGTGGTTGCATAAGAAGGAACAACTTTTCATATTCACCTCTTCCAATAATGAGCAACATCAAAACAACTTACCACCAGTTGGCACTACAAAGATCCTACACAGATTTTCCAGTTGAAAAACTACTATTTTTCCCTAGGGGTTGAGTTATTTTATTATTATTTATTTATTTCTCAATAAAGACGAATTCAGTGCACCTTATGTTTTTTGTAGTATGATGAATTCTCACTAGTATCTCTTCACATGTAGTAGAGCAAGTGATGCTATTTCACGAGTGTCTCCAAGGAAATTATGATATGGTTTCTAAACTACAAATTGCATGCTCAATTGTGCAACCGGCTTATGATCAATGCCAAAAGGTGATCTATGATGAATTTTTTGTTATATGAGATCATGCATAGTAAAAGAATAGAAATAAGTTGTCAATTTTTTGTTGATTAACATGTCTTGTTCCTATCATGTGCTCAACGGACTTTTTTTTCTTCTTTGGGTCATATTTGGTACTAACTTTGACCGATTTTGGCCATGTTTGAGGTGTTTGCATAAGAAGGATCAGTTTTACATTTTCATCTCTTCCAGTAATGTGCAAATTCAAAACAACTTACCTCCAGTTGGCACTACAAAGAACCTACAAATATTTTCTAGGTGAACAACTACTCTTTTCCCCTAGGGGTTGAGTTAAGGTCACTATAATGTTCCATATCCTATATGTATCTACAATATTAAAAACTTTTCCAGTGGAATTTATTGTACAAAATGCATGTGACAACCTGTTCCAACTGCCACGATTGTAGAATCTCTTCCTCTCTTAAGGAACTGAATCTGATCCCAACCTAACATTCTGACGATTTCCAACCAGTTTCCATGTCTTTTGGTTAAAGGTGGTTGCCATATTGAAAAGAAAAAACATGAAACATGGGGATTCATAGCACAAAAACTATCATGGAGTACTTCATCCTCCTAGGAACATTATGGGGCATTAACAACAGTATAAACAACTAAATCTGTTGGTTAGCAACTAAAAATATCCATGCTTTCACCAGATTTAGATCAACTCTGGCTCAAACTTCAGTGTTGTTGTGACAATTTTAGATTCCGAAACAACTTAAGATTAGACAAAATTGAAATGTTTTGGGCATGAAATCCACTGCTAATGCTAGTTTTGCATTCAATTTTTTGTAACTTGTAAAGCATTCATTTCCAACCTCATTTGTTCATGAAAGGTTGAAGCATTTCTCTTCTGACTTTACAATTAGATAAATCAAATGAGATATACTAGATCAATCTCTTTTTTCATTATCTTCTTTTGCACTTGAAAATTCTAAAAACCATGACAAACTTACCATCAATTTCATTTAATCATCTTTGTTCTCAGAGAAGATGATAAGCTCTTGTCCAATGCCAAAATTCACTAATATAATGTCACCTCGCTTGCACATTTAGGTTATACTCATAAGACATCAGTTTCCACGGGTTTTTTTTTAACTCTTAGGTATCGTCTATATATCGACGCACTTTCATCAAAGGTATAGAAAAACCGTGGAAAGGTATAACATTTAGGTTATACTCATAAGACATCAGTTTCCACGGTTTTTTTTTTTAACTTCCAGGTATCGTCTATATATCAATGGCATTTTGTCGAAGCTATAGCAAAACATCGACGAACATTCGTCGATAGTTGAGTTGAAACATCGTCGTCGGTATAGAAAAATCGTGGCAGCCTCCGGATTTGTTTTGGTCTATTCAACGCATCACCGTCGATAGAGAGACGGTTTTTCATGGAAGCGAATTTATATGCTACGTTTTTTCGACATATGTTCGTCGTTATATAAGACGGTTTGTAGAAAATGAATAAAAAAAATCATTTTCAAGACCTCCTTATAAAAGACACGTGGCAACCAATGTTTGTCTCTATTGCGACGGATTTCCAAATTCGTTGTTATAACCATGAAACAGGTTCCACGCAAAATCGAGTCCATGATCGTCGCAATTGAGACGATACAACGTGGAAATATCAATGCAAAACCGTGGAAAATTTTCTCATATGTATTAGTGTAAACCTGTATGTAAGATGGTGCAGTACTCCATGGAATATTTGCCTCCAGTGAAGCTGGATTCCAAGCTCACTAACTTTTCATCCAGGTGCACCAGGTTGGCCCTTATGTCAAGTATAGAGGCTTTTGCAGTGTTCCAGTTGGAAATCATCTCCTCAACCAGAGTGCCCATCATATTTTTTACTAGCCAGCAGTAATTGATCTGGTTCCTGTGGCTACCAGAGGAAAGCATTTCCGCGACCCTGCTAGATTCCCAGTCGTCTATCAGGCAACGGACAGGACCAAAGACATTAGCAGCATACCCACTGATAGCGGTTTTTTCCTTTCCCGAATGATCAGATCCACGCTCGGCGCCATGCCCAACACCTCTTCTAGAGGTTCCACGCGGTCTAGGCATTTTGAAAATGTCAACCTCCCAGACTGTAAACTGCTGAGCCGAGCAACCAGCTTCACTGTTCTGGATGTGAATGCAAATGAGGGTGGTGAAGAGCACGTTCATCAAAACAAGAATCTTGGAGAATGGGCCTGGAGGAGTCGCACGAGGGAGCTCCATGAGCCAGCTTGCAGAGTTAATGAGAGGGGACATTCTTGTCTGAATTCAGGTGATCCCACACTGGAGCAATAACTGCGGCCTCTTCTATAATCCCACGGACCTAATCCCTATTAACTACCTCATGCATACTCATGCTAGCAAGCTGAGGTTGGAGCGTGTGTTGCATGCTTGAGCCATGTGTGCGCAGCCCGCAGCCACCTGTCGGTTGGTCGAGGGTGACACCCGCATTCGGGGAAGGAAACAAAATAACATTAGATAAACATAATATTATGAAAAAATATACTACAATTAAAAGTTATAATAAGTGATAATATCATTCAATTATCAATATAAATTCAAAGAAAAAGAAATATTTATCTTGGTGAAAATAAAAATAAAAATTGACATAAAGTTATTGATGTTTTGAATCGTCATTATATATAACTATAATTTTGACCAAAATGTTGATCAAAATTGTGAATATTAAACTATACGAAAAAATGGTCAAAACTAGTTAATTTTATCATAATTAATAACCATAGGCTTATGTTGTGTTGTTCTATTATTGAAAACAATTTATAAATTATAAGATAAATATGTTAACATCTAGACTAATAATATGAAAAGGAGACAACGATCAATGGATCATTTTTAAAGACGAGTACAATGTTTGATGTTCCTTGTTGTGTACTTAATCACAATATAGATCTTTGTAATAAGGTCATTGTGTTTCCATGATTTGTAATAAAGAGGAATAGTTTTTTAAGAGGTCGAGGGGGAAGACGTTGTCAAAGAAGAGGGGAGCTCCGAAAAAAGCTAAAGTGGTAGCAGAATGTAATTGTGTGGATGAAAAGATTTAGGCAACAAATGTTGGCAATGTGGTTTTTAAAGATGGTGCTAAATGATAATATTTATTAGAAAGCATCCGTAGGACATCCCAGGGGTGGAAACGATGAAGCAATGAGATTATTTATCATACAAGCAAGAAGGAAAATTTAGTGAAAGTGAAAGCACAATTATAGGCCATGGTAGTTGGGTTCTAAACAAACTTGTATGAGTTTTGAGGAATGGTTTTGGCATTTCGAGTTGGAATCAAATATTCCATGGTGCATAGGAGTTGAATGAATGGAAGGTTGAGGGAATATAGCATGGTAACCATGAAATTTTCATAACTAGAAGGGCATGCAAAGAATTGGAAAGCGTGCAAACCTAACCATCTAGGAGACCTTCAAAAAAACATCCTCTTCTTAAGTTTCATATCTAATTTTATTGTAGTTTACTTGGTGAAACTCTACTTTTCAAGTGATTTTATTGTAGCTTGTCGGAGGAGGCTAGTTGACTCGCTAACTAGGTCCTCCCGATCGACCACAATCGGGTTGACTAGTCAAGTAGTTATAACTGTATAAAAAACTTATATCTTATATATAATAAAGTGGTGATCCAAGGAAGAAGAGATGCTTCTATACATGACTGGCCTGCTCTGATAAATAAAGATACATGTTCCTTGGGTCCTCATTACTCTGATTCCTTTACTCTCTTATGTATGTATGATTATGTGTGCAATGTATGCTTACACTTATGATTGATGCACTACTGGTAACTCCATGTAATCCCACAGATTACAACATTGGTTCTGTTGTTGGTGGTACTGAACCGGGACATGAAGAATTCATACATATCGTGAGTGAGAGGGAAATTAGAGTCGGGTGGAACTAGAATATTGCAAATTACATACAAAAATATGCCAGAAGGAACAAACTAATGCTTTCATAAGCCCAAAAAAGCTCTTCATTGAATCCCATGAATGCTTTATAGAAGTTGTTATTCATGAAATAAAGAAATTCCTCGATGCAGTTCATGACCAAGTTGGATTCCTAGAATGAAATACTTTTAATGCACAACATCTATAACGGAGGAAGAAAAAATCTATGCGATTGGCTCAAAAACATATGCGAAGAATTCTGTGAAGAACAAGCTATGGAAGAAAGATCATCAGTCAACCAAGTCCAGCGCAGATTTTACACTGACCTTCACAAAAGATTTATCTATTTAATACCGAGCCTCCTATATAAATTCTTAATTGAAAATGGAGCCAGTCATATAGTTAAGCCATGATCTCCGTTGGCCATGCCTACCTCATCAAATTGGGAACAAAAGAAAAAAGAGTAGGATCATTTTGTAAAAGAACGCGAGTGGGAATACTTTTTGAACAAATGAAACCCATTGTTGATCCCACCTCCATCGAACAATAAGGATCAGGTCGAAAATGGGGGCTTCATTGACCATGTGACCTGAATAGAAAAATGATGTTAGTCGACCAAAAATGAAAAGAATGACGCCCTGCAGAATTCAAGTCCACTATGACGAAATAAGTTCCCAGCTGCTCACAAACAAATAACGAAAATTCAAAGATTAGAAATAGAAAAAAGGTACAAGAGATGAGAGCAGTTGAGAGATATTGCAAGTCCTTTGCATGAAAAAAGAAGTTTAAAGAAAAAACTTGGTCGACATTGTCGAGCAACCAAAAGGATTTCCTGAGTCGAGGCAAATTCAACCAGAAGAGAGAGAGGGTGAGGTGCCGATACCAGTAGAACGGTCACATGTGATGGTGCTGACCCTCCAAACTCCACACGTTGCAATCCCAAATTCCTTGATTCTCGTCGAATCTGTACCAACAATAATGACGACTGGGCTAACCATTAGACAATCTTCGAGCGTAGCATGGGGCTTGGACCAAGTGACAATAGCATATGGATTCAACTAGATGAATGTGGACAAATTGTGGATAGATTGATGATTCAACGACCACTACATGGTAACTAGATTACCTTCACACCCAAGTTCGAAAGACACTCTTTCAATTTATTATATTCAAACCACATGGAGGTACCCCCCTGCTAGCAACATTACTGATCAAAGTGACCGGACATCAAAGATATGACCTAGTAACAAAGAGTCTATAGAATAAATACATCTATCGTGGTACAAACCATAGCCACAAGAAGCGAACAACGAACGCCAAATAGTAAGTCATACAATCAGTCATTCTACTTTAATAAATATTCAAATACAAATAAAAAATTCTAGTTTATTCAACATGGCTTATCGAATTCCAGTAAATACTCCTATATTTAAATTGGATCGAGACCCCAAGGAAAATTGGTTTGTATTTGAAGCCCTTTGGAAATATAACCTTATCGACGATTAGAAACAAAAATTGCACAGTTTGCAGGAGCTCTCTGAAATAGACCTCTAACCTGGCACATGAATCTCATGGAAGAAGGTCCCAAGATGAAACAACAAATAAAATATAGCTTCCTAGCTTTTTTAAATTATACAATACCAAGCATCTATTCGGACACAAACTGAAAGAAACTAAGCAATGTTGATAGGAGAAATAGTATGAGAATATGACAGAAGATTCAAATATCTCCTCGGCCAGATGCCATCAAAAATGGACCAAGCTATCGTAATCCATTTTTTTGTTGCAGGTCTAAAACCCCGAATCAAGATGTCACTACTACTACACGAATACACAACATGACGATGTCTTAAATAAATATCTAAGAGTCAAGTCAAATGCAAACTACTCGATCGGACCAGTCGACAGATGTCATAAAAAATGGACCAAGCTATCGTAATCCATTTTTTTGTTTTGGGTCTGCAACCTCGAATAAAGATGTCACTACTACTACACGAATACACAACATATGACTATGTCTTAAAAAAATCTCTAAGTGTCAATTCAAATGCAAACTACTCAACTGACGATCAAACCCATCGACGTATGACTAGAAGAAAATATTGAAACAATCCAAAGGTCAATTCAACATCTTACCATGAGGAATAATTGTCTATGGTGTATCACATGCTCAGGAGAAGGCCATACCAAATACAATTTCCTCTACAACGAACGATGAAGGTTTCATGATGACTAAGATTCATACCAAAGAGAAATCAAACAACTCAAAGAAAACCCGAGAATATTTCCAAAAGAGCGCAAACAAAAAAATTTCTAGACGATGCAAACAAGTTATTTTTGTGACATTTGTGAAAGGTTTGAACCCCATTCAACGAGAGAGTTCCCCTACAATGTTGACAATGTAAAACCAAAATGGTGCAAAATATGTCGAACAACGGAACATTCAACTGTAGAATGTATCAAGAATTTAAAAATTAAAGCAAACTACCCGACACAGACTGTCGAGCAGAAAGGTCAAGACTCCCGCAATAATGACAACAGCAGACGATGTGGATACAATGGTTGTGGAAAATACAAAAATTGAGGATACCAACTACCAGGTAGAGGAAAGACACGTTGCTTCATTTTCTACAATGAAGAACATTTGAGTCTCGACTGCCCATGGAAAGACCCCAAATTTTGTACAAAATGTGGTGTAGGAGAGCACAGTTTAGAAGAGTTCCCCATCATGTTAGAAGCACTTAATAATAAAAGGAATGTTAATAACTTATCTAGTGTTCATAAACATTATGTATTAAATACTAAAAATTTGCAAGTAATCACCAGAAAAGGTACAAAGCTCAGAGGGGATAACCCCCATGTCACAAGAATACAAAGAAAGGAAGATGATTACCCTAACTCGTTGAAGCAAAAATAAATATTTAACAATGCTACACAAATATTTGCAAAAATCGTGTCTGAAGAAAATACTGTAGAATTCAGAAACAAAAAACTTAATGAGTTACTACAACTCTTAACAAAGGAAGAAGTTGTTGCACGACTAATCAATCTAATGTATCTTATAAAAAACAACTCAATTATTGAAAGGATCACAAAAAACTCTATAGTTTAAATCAAAAAGACAAAATTGATATTGACCCCCTTGTCGACCTCGAAGTCAAAGGGTTCTTCATTTCATAAGTTTTCCTTGACTTCGGGTCACATGCTAATATAATGACGAGATCAACATGGGATAGCTTGGGTCAACCACGACTAGTAGATTCAGACATCTATCTTAAACTTGTTGACCAAGGGTTGATCGAACCCATTGGTGTATGGAAAAATTTTAATACAAAAATTATGGGTATTAGCACACATGTTGATTTTGAAATCATCGACCCAAGAGAAGGATCCAAATCCTTCCCAGCATTGATTAGTCACCCCTAGGGCCAAAAAATGAAAGATTATATTTATTTAGAAAAAGATAGAATAAAATTGAAAGGAGAAGGGAAAAAGGTCATGGTACCCATCAACCTGACTCAAGGAAAACCTTGGGCGAACCATATTATATTGATGGAGATATAAGGTAATTCTAACAAGGCATGCAAGATAATGGAGACTCAATAAATCCAAATGAAGGGGGTAAAAGTCATTGGGGATCCCCCATGTCAGTTGGGCACAATTTGGACTCAAAAATGTATGAATGGAAAGTCAAAAATTACAAGGCACATGTGACAGACTGTTAACTGGAGGAATTCATCCCTCAACATGCAACACAAAGATGTTATTCGGTGCATACCATACTAAAAATATATGAAAATAAAACAAGAGAATATTCACCGTAGGTACCTACAACAACCAACCTAACAAAAATTCCTCCATCGGGGTAGAAAGAACAAGAATTCCTCACTCTGCATATTGATCAAACACCTAAAAAAATCGGTGAACAAATTCACCTACAAAGTATCGCAAAAAACATCAACAAACAAGCGACTCGTTGGTGGATAACTTATCAGGTGCACATACAAATATTGAAAACTGCATCAACAACTTTTATTGAAGCATGTTTAAAAGAAGCTTCCCAAGAAGTAGAGAAAATAAACAAACCACTGAAGCAATCGATAGTTATAGACGAATGTACCACCAACACCAACTCAAATTCCAAAATAGCCATGATTGAAAAAAATTAGTTGGATCATAGTTCGACACAATTTGCTAAAGAGAAAGAGCACATAATAGGGGAAATCTCTCTCACAAGTCAGTGGAAACAGTCATCAAAATACCCGTTGAAACAAATGAAGAAAATGACCATCCCCTAACCGACCTTACAAAATCCAAGGAAGGAAACCAACAAACTAATGGTTCAAAAATTCTAGAAACAAGACAAGTTGACATTACGACCAAAAAAAATCCTAAGACGGAGGGAAAGAGTAATTATACGTCCAAACAACAAAATTCAATACATGAATAACAATATATTTTTTCCCAAAACAGACTACCACAAGAGAGTGGCATAACTATTGATAGGAAGCTTATCAAGAAATATCGCTACAAGCTAGCTTACCAATACAAACATCCAAAGAACATACACGCTAATGGAACGAAATATGTAATAAAGCATTAGGAAGGGGCTAGCCATAGGGCCACATAGCTAGAAAAGCACGACTATACATGTCTACCCCTATGGTACAAACTTAGCAGGATGAACACAATCACAGTTACCAACTTATCGCAAATAACCCTCACTGATGACCACAGTTGGGCTTATCAAAAGTTGTGTCACGGTTTATTTCAACAATTTGAGTTTGTGCGATCAAACAATTCGAACAACGTATTTCACTATATTCGTCATGAAAAGGATAGCATACACCTAGTTGAAAGAAGTGACCAAAGTTATAAAAATCGCCCTTGCAAAGTCAAGGCCAAAAACTCAACACAATTTCCTCAATGGAAAGGCATGGTCAGGACATTGAACAAAACTAAACTCTGCAACCTGAAATATGACCACGATGACAAAACAATGGCAGTATTATGGGAGTATAGGGCATACAAACATAGATACCATGTAAATTAACACATGTTCAACAAGAAACTAGACTCCTCCATCTAAAAAAATCATCTCTAGATATCGCTCAAATACTACACCAAACCACTGCTCAAACTTCCCCAAATAGAATAAGGGAAATCACGAAGAGGGAGGAGTAGAAAAGACTTGCTACCCACTATAAAGAAGTACAAAAACTACACCAGTAAGCAGGGCATGATGGAAATATTAAGGGAAACGATACTTCAGTCCAGGGATCAATACTTCTAAACAATATTTGAATTAGAGTAAAATCTAAAAAAATAAGACTAGATCAACAACGCAATAAGAGTAACCTGGCCGAAGTAACAAACCACAAGTACTTGAAAAATGCCAACAACTGCTTACGATTAAAACATTACCAATTGCAAGAGAGGTACATCGACGACTAGTGACCGTGCCATCACTGGTCGAACATTGTACCCTAGGTTTGCACAACAAATGTACATTAATTTTGTTCTAACTTTACTAATAAAATTATAAAAACTAAAAAAAGATATAAAAGGGGAACTAAGACACGTATGTTGGTAGAATAAGGACGTAAAAGATCACAATATAGTCAAGAGGATTGAATGCAGGGAAAAATGAAATATCGTACAAGACAAGTTGGAAGTAACAAGACCCAAACATGCAGGAATAGGGAAGGCTTCCAATAATTCATAGCAGATGATGGGCCAACAAGACAACTTAGAGCCAATTCATTCAGAACCACCCAAGAACTCAAGCACATGGTCGTTGTCAAAGCTAAAGTCATCATACTGTAACACTCATGGCAGGACATCATCGCTCTACAATAGTTGAGGTGTCATTATTAAAAAGCACCGCCATATCTACACAATGCTATTTCAGCCACCCAACCATCACATCCACATCATTCAATGATCACTATCTCCCTACTGGCACATGTATGATTTCCAAGGAGTATCTATGACCTACCCAAGAAGAATCACGGTAACCCTAGCACCATACCTAGATATTTTCCGTATCTCTCTCAGTCTAATCCATGTCCTATCAAAAGCTCGTTCCTTCCCCTTACCTTGGGCTATTAATAACAATGCAAACACCATATGCCACCTAAAAAAGGTCCTTCTTGAAGCCATGCAAATTCTTTCACCAAGTCCTATGCTTTTCCCTTTATCGTTCTATGAGAATTCTCCTGTATCAATTTTGAGCTCCGTGGATCTCTTTCATCGTTCCTTATTGATCATTCCCTATCATTTTCCATGATATATGAACATTTTGATGATCAGCGAGCGGTAAGATTATCGCAGCTCATGATATATGAACATTTCGAGAGATGTTGGTGTTCTCTAGTAGGGAGTTTCTTTTGATATTCCTACCACCATTCACTCCCTTGAGCCCTATTTTGTCACTAATGATTTATTTGCAAGGTTGAGAACATGTGGTGCTTCAACTAGACCAAGCGTCTATTTCCTTGGATGACTTTCTTCTCTGAAACATGTTGAATCTCTTAAATGCCCTGCAGGACTAAATTGACAGCTAATGTTGTTTAGTACCAGACATAGTAAGAAAATGTTGTTCAGTACCAAATGATTTAGGAAATCCCTTTCCATTGTTATTGTTAGGACGAAGAAGAGACTTGTTGGTGGGGGAGATGTTAGAGGAGCCTAGTCGGCTCGCCGACTAGGTACTCTCGTTCGACCGTAGTCAGTTCGATCAAATCTGTCAAGTAGTTAGCCGACTAGTCAAGCAATTATAATTGTACAACTACCTCATCTCTTATATATAATAGGCTAGTGAGCCAAGGAAGAAGAGATGCTTCTATACATGATTGGTCTGATTTGGTAAATAAAGATACTTGTTCCTTGGGTTCCCATTTGTCACGTCCCCTCCCATCGACCCAATGCAAGGAAGGGAAGATGACTACACTTCTGGTGCTTTTACATAAACTCAACCCATTTCATTAGGTTCATACGAATAAAAAAATATGTGCAGATGCAAATCAAAGAAAACATGCACAGCGGAATAAAACATCATCCACGGACATTATATGCATTTAACATATCAATAACAATCATCAAATTAAAACATTGCAAAAGTAAATACACATAGAGAATACTTATCTTCATTGTGCAATTGTCCCAAGCAACTAGCTATGTTGCTGCAACATTCCACCCAACCATAGGTCTCTGCCCAGCCTGTATTCTTTCAGCACTCAGAGACCACCCCCGAGCTGGGCATGATTTCTACAAGGAAAGGGAACAATCAAGCTCATGCACAGCCAAATAAACATTTCATCTACCGGTCCACAGCTGGGTTTATCAGGCTAAATCTGAACCCTCTTCATTTATGGATGCTTGCACTCAAGCTCAAACCAAAACAATGGATACCCATAATTCATACCCCATCATACTCTTTCCACACACAACAAGCACAATGTTTTGGCATGGATAAACAATTTTACAAAGGGATTTATGAAACAGGGTTCCCATTGGCTGTCCCAACTCGTGGCTCACCCAAAACGAACTTTGGGAAGGGGAATTTCGACCACAGGGAGGAAAACCAATTTCTCCCACATGTTATGAGCATTCCAAATGGCCAAAACAGCCTCAATGAAACCCCAAATCGAACTCCCTTCCTCCCAGCAGCTCTGCAACACCAAAACACCCTCTTCCCAGCTAGAAAACAAGGAAACACAGAAAAGACGTGGACGGGAAAACACCCAGGTAGCTCTAAAAATGTGAGAGAGGCAAAACTGGTTGATGGATAATGGCATGGCGAGCAATTTTGTGGCTCATTTCTTGCCCAATAAGCCAAAAATGAATTTCCATGAAGGGTGTCTTACGCATAATCGAATTTGGACAGCCATACCTCCCCATTCCCCAACGCATTAACTACCTCAACCAACTCTTGGAAGAAATGAATGATTGGGCACAAAAGTCAACATGGGTAGTTGAGGGTTTATGGGTTCTCTCATTGACACTTGGCTTGACTTGATTGGCTCCAAGAGTTTGAATATTTTCCTCCCAATTCCTTGTAAAAATCATGCCCCCATCTCTTGTTGCATTGCATAGCTAGTTGTGGGTATTTCATTAAAATGCATATTTACATGATATTTGCAATTCCATTGTGCCTGGAAAGCATGTAAACCATATGCATCACTAAATCGATGGCGGGGCCTTGGCCTTGAGCTCCTCACCATGATTTTATAACAATATTACATCATTTACATTGTAATGCAATGGGGTCAAAATCGAGATATTACACCATTACTCTGATTCCTTTACTCTTATGTATGTATGATTGTATGTGCAATGAATGTGTATACTTATGATTGATGCACTACTGGTAACTCCTTGTAATCCCACAGATTATGACATAGCTCGTGCATGTCACCTAAGTTCTAAAGCCACTTTTGGGTTATAAAGTGATATAATGTGAAAATTGTATGTTTATTTAACTTACGAAAAGACTTTTGAATTATAAAGTTCTGTAAGATGAAATTGTAAGTCAATAAATTTATGAAGTGACTTTTGAGCTTTAAAGTACAAATTGTATGTCATGTAACTTATAAAACATGATTCTTGATTTATAGGGTACAAATTGTATGTCATTTAAGTTATTAAGTGATTTAAGATGCAAAATATATGTCATTTGCATTATAAAATGCACTTAGGTACTCATTGTGTTTTAAAACTTTAATGGAAACTTACTTTTTGTAGCAAGGGCATGTTATATGCCTAATTACAACACACACAGATATATACACAAATATATATATGGTATCTTTATAATATGGTTGTGTACAAATGCATCATTTATATAATAAAGGCCTAGACTCTTGCATAAGCTTAGAGTTAGGGTTTATGTATCTTATTATTATAAATAAAAGTTTTTTTATATTCATCCATTCATTTAGATTAACAAATGTTATCCAACCCTTAGTTGTGTAATCCATTGTTATTATTATATTTTATAGTTTTTAGTTTATGCAACATCCCTCTTTCCACCATATTTTTTTGCTTACCAACCACATGACTAAGAACATCATACATCCAAAATCTTAACATTAAAAATTGATCATTAAAAGGCACATGTAATGTTCTTCATTGTACATCCTCAAATTGCTACATCATATGTAGAGTCGTTACCCATTGTCATTATAAATGTTTGAATATAAAGTCATGACCCATTCTTAAATTATAGATGTTAATGTTTCATCAACAAGAAAAGTATAGAAATCCTAATAGAATTGTTAGAAAGTATTGGATAACCACCACAATAAACTTACTTCCCTTTAATCCTATAAATTATGAATAGGAATGGGACTCTTTTATGTTGGGCACAATACTTTCTTAACAAAACATGGCCATCATATTTTCTACTACCTTTAGAATGAAGGAGGATCTCACAGTATAAGGTAGAATGAAGGAGGATCTCACAATATTAAAAATGAAAAGAGTTTGGATCATGTTGATTACAAAACTTATGAAATAGATCAACCAAAAATATTAATGAGATGAACAAGATGGAAGGTTACATTATGTAGAGAGAGATTAAAATAAATATTATGTAAGTTATGTTTAGAACTACATTACATTATGTAGAGAGATTAAAATAAACATTATGTAAGTTATGTTTGGAACTACATAAATGTAGACCAGGTATTAAATATGTGTACAATTTAAAACCAATATTGATGATGTGAATGAACACTATCACAAATGAAAATAGTGGTTTGAGAAAATGTACAATTTAAAACCAATATTGATGATGTGAATGAGCACTATCACAAATGAAAATAGTGGTTTCAAAAAATGCAAAATGGATAGGAAAACATAATCATTCTTACAACTCTTTTAATTTATAGTCAATATTATTTTGTTTAAATAATATAATATAACTATATATTAAATGAGATAATATAACTATGTATTAAATAAGTATTAGGTTTAAGGAAATGCAAGTATTAGGTTTAAGGAAATGCAAAATGAATAGAAATAATATTATATAGTCATATATTAAATGAAAATAAAGATTTGAGGAAATGCAAAATTTGATAAGAAAACTTAAGAATTCCTTCAAGAAGTATACTAAATGCTAATGTTATTTCTTTTAAATAATATAATATAACTATGTATTGAAATTTTAAGCATAATTATCATATTAGTGTAAAATATAATCTTCATAAAAACAAATAAGGAAATGAATTTTCCATATATTCTACAACGTTCTATTAAACTTGTCATTTAATTCCTAGATAACATCTTATAATATAATATTTAAATTTAAAACATAAATAAATAAAATATAACACTTAAAATAGGAGTAATTTATTTATTTTAGGTTTGCCATATTTTTATTGTTTTTTTTGGAATTTTACATAAAACATGATAAAATTTAAATTTAAATTTAAAAACTTTTTAATTGTGTTTAATATATATGACACTCTAATTACATAATTCTCACAACCAATATATGTGATCCTAATGTTTTTTTTTTAAATTTCCAATTCCAATCTAAACAAAACAAACCCAAAATAAATTAAAAAACACAAAATATTTAGACTACTCCCTTCAAATGTAGCCTATTATATTTATTTAATATATATTTAAAACATCTTATAATTATATTAACTTAAACATACTTGGAAAAGCATCTAATAATAAAAGATAATACTATATATAGTAATTCAAACTTTATATGTATGGTTGGAAATCTGTATTGGGAAAGTAAAAATATATAAAGGCTAAAATCAAATTGTTTTCCATCACGATAACCATTCATATCCCCCATCGAAAATGTATGGAAATGTTTTTTTAATAATAATCAGTTTATACACAGTTTTATTTACGAAGAGATAAGTTTTTTTTCCCTGGTGAACAATGCTAAGGAATCTCTCCCATAAAATTAGCTCGCTCTTATGAACATGAAGTTTGAAGTATACTCGGAGGTAATTAAAACCTCTAATATAAATTCACTCAGGTATGGTGGCAGGTGATCTACATGCCACACAACTGAATCTTGTGCCTGAAAATTTACCATAAAGCCCGCTTAATGTGCTCCGTGAATTCCTGTGGTGGTATTTGGCCATCAAACGGGCACATTCCCTGGAAAATGAAAATAAATAGGCAATTAAGAAAACAGGTCTGTAAATTGGGTTGAGAGCAGCGTTATCCTCTCTACTAAGTTGATTCCAATAGGTAAGTCATATAAATGACATGTTCCAGGAAAAAATATCTACTCTATGAAAGAAATGCATAATCATATGAAATTACTTACTTGAGTTGATCTTCCTTGTAACCTGTATAAGATTGAAGAACTTCGTCCCATTTTGGATGTTTATAGATGGCACATTGAGAGTAATAGATTGCAGCAGCAGCCAACTTAGATGGTGGATACTTGAGCATCTCGTATTGAGTCAGGGATAATTGGCTCAAGAAGTATGCCATATGCCTTATCTAATCAGCCAAGAGATTTCAATTTAGCTAATTTCTCATTGTTTTTCATAAGAACCGAACAAGAATCTCGAGCTTATAATCAAATTGAATATCAGACCAGAACGTTAAGGGTGTATGTTATTACCAACGTGTCTGCATTAGCCATCTTTAGAAACAGGTTTAGGAATTTAAATTGAGTTGGCAAACCAAAAGTATGTTGCAGAAAATTTGCCATTGTTTCCTCCTGCAATTGTTCAACCATTAGGTCAGTAATTAGGTCAATAAACCTAAATACTAGATATAGCGTTCCACAACCTGTGGAAAGGGATCCTTACCATAGATATTATCTGATCTGCTGTATAAATCTCCCCATTGAGGGACTCAACTGGGTCGGTCTGCTAGAGGCCAGTTATTTTGTTACGTAATCATACTAGCAAAACTATTATATTAATACTATATGTTAAATTTGCATGTACTTACAGGTGGAAAGTACATTTCCTCATACTTGCCAGCCATGAAGAGTGCACACAGAGCCACTAGCATTAAATTGTGGCCTTGGATCGGTTCATGGGTAAGATATATATCCATGGCGTTAATGGAGAGATACAGAGTCTCTTGCATTAAATCATAAAACTGATGTATCTGAAAACAAAATTGAGTTTAGCTCCTGAGCATAGACATAAACCATAAAAAACTCATAAAGGCACATACCATTATTAACCAGTCCACTACATCTTGTCTCATTTCTGCAGAGATCAGGTCATTTTGTACAGTAGTTAAGTAAGATGGTTGTATGTACATTGGGATCTGCACAAAATTGGTAAGCATGAATTCAGAGGAATACAGAAGAAGCTATTAAACACAGCAATAATGGAAGGATGGGAGGTTTTAGTTGAAGAATATGGCGTGTGACAACTGGCACTCAAATCGCTCTTGTTGGCAATGGAAAATTTTCGGGGGAGGCACAGTTCCACCTTTTTTTAGTTCCACCTCTTCTAGTTATTTTTTTGAAATTTCAACGATAAATGAGCCAAAACCTAGAGACACAGTTCCATGACATAGTTCCGCAGTAAATTGTACAGTTCCACCAGTTTTTATAACCAGAAAAACAAATAGCGGAAAAAGCCAGGCTATTTGAGTGCCAGTTATCCCACGCCGAAGAATAATATAGTTAACGCACCTTGGATTCAAGTTTTAGATAATTATCCATAATCTCTCCGACGTACTCGAGCATTGTGTCGGGGAAGCATTCATCAGTGTCGTATAGGCCTCCAGGTGTTCCTTGAAAATTTGAATTCTGGTCGGTATAAAGTCTTGTATCTGGTTCATCGGCAGTGATGCAGTTCTCTAGCATACAAGAACTAAATCTTGCTGAAGCCTGAAACATTAAGATTTTAGGAGGATTTGATTCAAAGTAGTTATTTCAAATCTTTTGGAAAATTCAAGTGTCTGGGTTTATCTTGATTGTTGATTTTTTCTAACCAATGGGTATGGAGCAAAGTCAAAGATCATGAATAGAGGGAAATAGTAATAGAGATGAAAATTCAAGTGCCTGAGCTGTTGATTCTTTCCATCGCACGGACATGGAGCAAAGTCAAAGATTGACTTTGCTCCATGAATAGAGAAAAACAGCAATAGAGATGCAGCAACAGCCTAAAATATTTAGATTTTTGGATAGAGAAAATCAGCCATCAAGATGCAGCAACAGCCTAAAACAATTAGGTTTTAGGATTAATTTGACTATAAATAATTTACTCAAACAACAAAGAAGATTCAATTATACATATATTACATTGATTTCAGAGGGACAGGATATCTTAATATTTACTTTCCCAGGTTTAGTTTGATCTGCACCCCTGCAGCTTAATAACATTTGTTCCATTTCTTCTTCCATAGTCATTCTCCCTATTTGTTGGATAATCTTCAATTTCCCTAATTCCTGAATTTAAAAAGAAAAGAAAAACCTCAGTTGCTGCACTTTAAGAAGCCAGGGGCTCTGTTTTATAGGTTTGGAAAGATACCTGATGATTTCCTTCAACCTCTGTATCGTTCTCTGCAGCTGTTTGCTTGTTAACATTTTCTGCTTCTGCAACACAACCATTGTTTCTGAACAACCACTGATCTTGCTCCATTTGGAGACTCTTAGCTGTTTGATGGAGATCCCCACCACAATTAACACAGCGAACAACGCCCACAGGCTTATTCTGACTTTTGGAAACATACGTTTGAACAACAGGGTCTTCATTATCAGTAGGTTTCTCCAAAAGGGCTTCACTGTTTTCTTCTGGCAATGGCGTCTGATCATCCACATTAGGCACTGCAGCATCGAAGGATAGTCAGAATGCCATGTTCTTAAATATAATTACTTGAAAATCCTTAAACACTTCGCCTACCTCTTTGTGAGATTTGTTTGTTCTTCCTCTTATAAATCTGCAGCATTTGAATAATCATAATAAGGGAAAATTGCATTCTAATATATAACGTTCGAAATAGAGAACAGATATTCTTAATCAATAACGGGATCGAAACTGTCGACATACATTAACAATATCTCTTCTAAAAATAAGTCTTACCATCATAAACTTCTCATCTTCGGCCTTCTTTGTGCACAGGGACATTTTCTAAAACTGTAATGCAATCAGACAGAGAAGATATATATGGGCGAAGGTGGTAGCCCTGGGTTATAAGAAGGAGGAATAAAGAGTCTTTCCTTCAAGCTCTTTTTGAATCCATCAGAAATAGAAGTGCAAAACACAATAACAGGGAAATTGGACTTATATTTTAGAAATCAAATGAATGGATGGGAGCGACCTGGGTTATGCATATAGCAGTAAGAAGATGCTGACAGGAAGACAAACCGATATATCTCCCCTCTGCTGAAGATAAAAAAAACGGAAAACAGAAATCGTCAGTCTTTACATAAATGGGAGGTTATTTTATATTCTTATTCTTATAATTATGTTAAGAGCTATAGCCGTGAGAGAGAGAGCAGAGTGCATAGCGGGCAGAAGAAAAAACAAATAGCGAATAAGAACACAGCGGCAGTTACCTATAGAAATGAGATTAGGACTTAATCTCATAGCCATAGTGTTGGTGATATATAAACGTAGCGGGCAGAGATATGAAACTGATAGATAGATTGAAAATTAGACATTCGCCCCTATAAAACCCAATGGAGCCCTAGAATAGCCTACCCATTACCCAGAGCTAATGAGCTATAAATGGGATATTACATATTGAATGGGCTTTGTTGCTGTAGCATTGAGCTTGTACACTCCATCTTCCACATATCCATTGCCAATGATTTTGTAATTTAGCCTTGCATCTTTGATTACAAGCAATGAAAAGAGTGATAAAATGGGGATGGATTCATGGATTTATTCTACGCGTTCTATTATATTATAAAAGTAGTTGGTCTATGTTGTTCTTAACCTGAAGTGAGATCATTTACCTGCTGCCTGCTGCTTTTATTTCTGGCTTCCCGTAGAAAAGCAACCTGTCTTAATGGGGCCGTTTGTGAGCATCTTATTTTATCGTCATGAAAACCCCAGCACGTCTGGTTGGTGGTGATACCATGAAAGGTAGTCCGTGTAGTTTCAAATTGCATCATATATTCTGGGTATTAAACCAATACTCTTTAATTAAAAAAGTATAATTAAAAAAGTATAATGCTCAAGTTCGTCCCATGTTAAGGAACCCCTTATCCACCCCAACCAAAATCTTCCGATTCTAATTTTTATCTCCCTCATACCTTTATCCCCCCCCTCCAGCGTTCAAATTTGAACCCTTCCTAGCCCTTCCAAAGGGTTCTAGCCCTTCCTAGAAGTGTAAAGTTAAAATTACCCTTCAAAAAAAATTTAAAATCTGAATTTTACCCTTCCAATAGGAAGGACATCATTTATATCAACATTTCAAAAGAAGGGCAACATTTGAAATTACCCATCCATATAAATTTCAATTTCTATGTTGAAATTCCTATGCTATAAAATTCGACTCGTCATTCAAAATATTGGAAATATCATCAATTATAATAATTCACTTACTCATGTCATGCACTCACTGCTTAGCTTTGCAAGGTGACGAGTGATGACTGATGACTACGAGGTACTAGCCACTGGGATTTGACTCTGAATCCCGAGTCACTTCGGGCTGAGATCTAAGGCTGAAACATTGTGCCTACTACCTATGTGAACCTGGCTACCAATGTCCACTCATTTTTCCTCAAAATGAAATTCAAATTGCCCCTTTGATGAGTCCTCCTATAAAAGACTTCATTTATTGCATGAATGTCACAGGCTCACGACAACTCTAAACAACACTCAATGGCATGCAACTACAAATAATGGCATGCAGCTAGAGCCACAAACCAAGCAGAGGTTGATTTATGCATTGATATAGAGAGGTGGCACTAGGCACACAATATGGAGAAACAATGAATTAGAAAAAACATTTTGACCAAAGCACCACAATGGTTATTAATAAAATTTAAAAAAACAATTTTTGGCTCATGAATTGTCTTCAATTTGATCTGTGGTATGATCATGATCATGTAATCTCCCTTCGTCTTTCCAAACATATGTGGTTTCTCACCACGTTTCTCTTCGACACTCGCCACCAAAATACGTATAAAAATTACATGTCTTTACATCCTCTTCCATTTAAATCCTCATCGCATAGTCATGACTAAGGATTATTTTGCATGCACATCCTCACCTTATATTATCAATTGGTTCAAGGCGCAGAGACAACCATAAATTATCAAATGTGTCAAGATGCAAAGAGTAAGAGACAACTATAAGTAAGTCTTATATTAAATTTACCATATAAATCTTTAACTGGCACTATCATTTGAGATTTGACAGGTTGGATTGTTGTGATCTTCTTATCACTGCTTACCAATGTGATTGTAAGGCTTCTTTGATGGTGAAGTCCATAATTTTGAGTCTTCTTCCTCATTCTCATGCCTTTTGGTAAGACAATAAGGAGGGCAGTGGCCCGCATTAGCAAGGAAAACAATTTCGACATAGAGGTAGATAGATTAATTCTTTCATTAAATAACTTAAATTTCATGCCAGTGATTATGAATTCACCGAATCGTGGATTGGTAAAAAACACATCAAATTTTAGAGCCTCGAGCTCTTAATTACTCATGTGTCTAGAATTTTCGCAACTCGAGCCATTAACAAACTTCTTTTATTGTTATGATTCAATTTAAAAGGCAGTTGTCGAGACTCAAACATGCAGCAAGTCGCAAGGCTCTAGTTGACTTAGGATTGATTCCATTTCCCATCCATCCCATACCTGTATGTTGTCGCGACAAGTGTTGAACAAAAAAATTTGATGCCCAGGCCCTTATGATGCTAACCTTGCTAACTTGCTTGGTATGGAGGATTTTTTTTTAATGTTTTTTTTTGCTATGTATTATTTTTTCTTAGGGGGGCTAATGTCCATCATTCTTACATCTCTCAAGCTTGGATGGTTTCCCTCTCTCCAGTTTGAATTAAGGTTTTGGTTGGTTTTATATGTATATTTTGGTTGTAGGTTTATTATAGCCTCATTTTGCTTAGTGGCTTTTTTTGTACATAGTTAACAGTGAGTAATTTTCTCATGGTTCTAGTTTTATTTTAAGACTATATCTTGCGATCTAACCCAAAAAAATACAACAAAATAGTTGTTATTTTAATGAACTGTAAAATTAATGTTACATATATGTCAAATTAATGTGTTCAAATTCCGTTTTATTGAAAAGATACCATTTTATCATGTAGATATCTATTGAGGAGTGCCCAATTATTTAAGATTGTAAAAATTTGGATGGGCAATATTTTTTTTTTGCATTTTTGGGAGGAAGGGTTTAGTTAATTTATACTTGTCAATTGAAGTACAATCATTTAAATTGCCCTTCATCTTTGAAGGGCTCCAAGAACAAATGCCCTTCCAATAAAAATTAAGACCCACCCTTCAAATTTGATCACTGCCCCCCTCCCGCGTGTGTCCGCTCTTTCCGGTGCAGTAACGGCATTCATTTATATATCGGTGCCTCGGTACGGATTATCCGTACTACGGATTAGCAATCCGCCGCTTTAGTCCGCTCAGCTACTTTATTATCCCGGCCACAGCAGGATATACTTTTATTACAAATCTTCCATTTCAAAATTATTTATCATTCTCCCTCTTATATATATATATACCCTTTACCACATTCCTACCTATATAGTTTTTTTTTCCAAAAACATAGATATCATCAAACAAATAAAAGTCTTTTTCAAAACTTTGGCTTTCATTCCATAAGTATAAGATGTTATATTTATAACTTCTTATCTCTGTGTAAACATTTTGATGCAAAGACTCCTCTATGACTCCTACCTTCTGTCTTCAACTATGATAATAATTCATCATAAAGAAAAAAAATAAAAATCAAATGAATGTATTTGAAAACATAATCTAGTACAGCCTTCCTGGATATGTCAAGCTTACAAAGAAACAAGCATAACCCAATGCATATACCTAAAACCAAAATAAAAACCCTTTTTCCACTCCACACTTACCTGATTTTTTTGCTTGCCAACTTTTGAATCATCAAGCCCTCAAATTAAGTCCTTTGTGTCTTGCTCATCTTCCATGTAGATGAAAGTATAATCTATAGAAACAAATCAAATGAAAATAAAGAAAAAAATCAATTGCAACCACATTTACAACAAACTCTGGTGCAATTAATTGCATATACAGAGTGACAAAGAATAAAAGTATAACATTTGTTACTCGTTGATGTAAAGACTTGCATTAGGGGATAATGGGCACAAACCTTACATGTCCTAATTTATCGCATGCAAGTCTAATCCATAGGTGGTTGTAGGGCACTTGTAGGGTCATCAAACATACACGTGCGTTTTCCAATTACACTCCATTGTGATTGCAGTGATGTGTCATGGATTTTATCTCTAAACATGCTTGAGCCTAGTTGAAGACTTAACATGGAAAAGGGGTATGAAAAGTAATGGAGTCGTGAGAAAAAATGCAAGATGTCATTTATATATCGACTTTGTTGAACGAGACCAAAATCGGATCCTCTCGAAAGACAAACATTGATTGCATGACAAAAGAATATGGACAAGATATCCAGGAAGAGATTGGATGCTCTACAATATTCCTGCACCAAAGAAAATTTTGAGTACAGTGTCCTACATTTCAAATAAACTTAGCTTGCAACGTTGGATATGAACCACAAAGATTACACATTACTAGCTAGAATGGAGATTGAACCATGCATCCAACATGATTAAGGAAGTAAATATTGTTTGCCAGTCACTGGTAGTGTTCTCCATCGATAAGATTTTGAAGCCTCCAAATATTTTTTCCATCGTTGCTCCACCTCACACCTAGTTGCTTGCTCTAGCACTGGCTCCTACCCTCAGCTCGTCTGTGTTAATTTATTTGCTTCGATGCAACCAGTTTTTATTTGCTCGGATGCTAGCTTCTTCTATTATGATGTCAATTTCTTCCCCTTCCTCGCTAGTATCGAGACCATGTCTACCCACTGTTTCGCATAGAAAAAACAATATTATGCATGCAGAGTTTAAAAAGATAAGTGCCGACGCACTAAAATTAAAGCATAAATCAATATTATGCATGGGTTACAGTGGAAGTTAAATATATAAGCATGTGCTCATTTTCACCTCACAGAGCTTAAATAGATAATCTCCAACACAATGCTAGATAAAAAGATAAAGACTAATTGTGTCGGGCATATCCTCACTATGCATCGACACTTATCCTTTTGTGCAGCGTTGTGTCACTGTCGATGGCATAAAAACTAAGCACGTGCCACCAATTTTGAATTTATATATCATAACTGTGTCTGTCAAATTTATGAGGTAGAGCAATAAATTCATATTAGAATATACTTGACACAATCGTTGGCATAAATGCTAATATAGCAAGCTCCACAATTTCAGAGGATTCATATCCCTTTTTTATTTTCACTCTATTGTGTGTTTTCTTCTATGTACTTACAACATTGGCAGGGATTAGCTGCATTGCAGCTTTTTCTCTTGTTTTAATTTTAGTTATATTTATATTCGTATTTTTTCCATAATATAATACACCAGTACATATATAGATGAAATTTATATAATATAAAATACATAAAGCTTCTCTTGAAAAGTGCTCACTAAATCAGTGGGGATTACAAAAGTACTAACAACAAAGCATATATCTTTAAATACATAATACATAAATCTTCTCTTGAAAAGTTCCCACTACATCAATAGGGATTACAAAAGTACTAACAAAAAAAACATATATCTCTAAAGAGTCATGGCATGTGAAATTCAACCTCTATACAATTACCATCAATGACATCTTCATTGGTCATTTGGACGCTACAAGTAGCGTAGATACAAGAGGCAATTATGGATCAATATAACAAGTAGATGTTGGATCCAGCAGCCACAAAAAATAATATGCAGCGGAAGAAATTAAACGAGAAAGAAAATAATGGAAAACACATAAAATGTACACAGAGATTTACGTGGTAAAACCCTCAAGAGGGAAACATCCACAGAGCAATGGTATCGGTTCTCTTATTATTAAAAAAACATGAATATTGCAACAACACTTTCTCTTCTGACTCTCATCAATATTTCCTCCTACGGGAATACAAGAAATAAATAATATTTCTTACACAGTTACTCATAACTGACCAAACTTAGTTACTCGGTTAGGCAGTTACATAATGACCGGAAGAATTGGTTGTCACTTGTTTCCAACAATCTCCATCTTGACAACAATTTACCTGATATCTTGCTCATTGCTCTGTTCATCATATTTCCAGCAAGCCTAGAGAAGCTAAATACCACCGCAGCTTCTCTAAAGTAACTAGTTTCGTGAACATGTGATCCGAATGTGGCCAGGAAGCACAAGGGGGACAACAGTTCGACTGAATGATTCGGATCTGTTATGGCAGAAGCTTAAGAAACATAATGTGCAAAGCAGGATTACACTATTCAAACAGAACACAAATGTACACAGACAATATGCAGGAATCCGAACTGATTTCTCTATTACTGGATATAAGTTCATCGATTGATGTATGTTACAATATTATACATGCTTATATAGAGAGTGTTGAAATGCTTGGGTGCTTTCCCGTTATGTTCAGTTACAACAGAAGTTAGAACGGTTCGGTAGTTCAACCATTACAGTCGACTCGAAGACAGAGAGACAGTCTGTCGAAGTTAGATAGTCGCAAGTCGCAGATCGATGCTGCACGTCGATGCCGTGAAACTATGAGTTCGCGGAACTTGTTGAATTCACAAATTTGTTGAAGCCATGTCAAAGTCGGAACTTGTCGAAGTTGTGTCAACGTCGATGACTTCTCGCAGATGTGTCGAAGTCAACATCTGACAATAATGCCAACTATGATGTGGATCAGACCTCCTTCCTTAAGAAACAATGGTCCCCATTTTTTGCTCGTGAAGGTGAGGAAACTTGTAGGTCAGTTCAGCAGCAGAGTACCACTTTCCTTGTGATGGAATCTATCCGACTTTAGCAACCTGAAACAAGGGAATTGTGTTCGTCCTTGTATGGTGTACTCGTCGTCCCACAATGGTGTCGCAAGGAAGAGGCTCCTGAACATATGGATTGATGTCTTTGGGTTCTACTGTTGGTTAGCTGTCCTGTTCCAACAGTGATGCATGGTATGGTCGAAGTAGATCCACATTGAATAAAGGATGTAGACCCAGGCATGCAGGAATGTCAAGCTGGAAAGTGTTTTCTCCAATCTGTCAAAGAATATTGTACGGACCATATCGCAAAGGTTTGAGCTTCTTGAATGGACCGGTGAAGCGCTCCTTCTTGAGATGTAACCAAACCTTATCCCCAATTTGGAATGAATAAGGAATACGATGCTTGTCGTGTCGAGCCTTAGATTTTTCGTTTGCTCATTACAACATTTCTTGTGCTTGCTTCTGGATGTCACAGATTTGATCTCGAAACTTCAAGGCTTTATCAAATTCTCGCTGGTTGTAGTCGGTGTCAGAGTTCGGTTGTGTCGAGGAGCTGATCAAATCAATAGGCGCTCAGGGTTAAAATCTGTAACAGATCTCAAATGGACTCTTTCCCGTAGAGCTATGCTGAGCACGATTGTAACTACATTTTCATCCCATGTTCGTCGATGCTTGTGGTTGTACATGCGAAGCAATTGTACGACCAAGCGATTCACAACTTTCGTCTGTATGTCAGTCTAAGGATGGAAAGTTGTCGACAATGAGAGTCGTGTGTCCAGCTGTTTCCAGAGAGTCCTCCAAAAGATGCCGACGAATCTGGCATCTCGGTCGGAAATTATGGTTGTGGGTAAACCAAAGTGTTTCCAAACATGTGTGAAGAAGAGATGAACAGTCTGTTGCGCTGTCGTGGTCTTCTTGCATGGTATAAGAATGGCCATCTTGGAAAATCAGTCGAATACTACTAAGATCGCATCGTGATGATGTTTGGTAGTAGGATATCCCGTCAAGTAGTCCATATAAATAGATTCCCATGGTCGACTAGGAACTGGAAGAGGTGTGTACAATCCCTGTCATCGATTAGGAGGTTTAGCAATGGCACAAACCACGCATGATCGAATTTACTTGTTGACGTCAGTTTTAAGTGAGGGCCAAAAGAAATACTTCTAGAGAATAGCAAGTTTTTTCGCTACTCCAAAGTGTCCTACAGTCTTGCTGTAGTGCGCATCCCAAATGAGCTGCGTCGGTGGTCACCGATCAGTACACAAAGCTGTCCAAGCTTGTATAACAAGGTGTCTTTCAGGAAATAGTCGGAGGTCAACGACTTGTCAGTCTGAATCTGTCAGTAGACTCGTGAAAATTTGATGTCGTCCTGATATAATTGAGGCCAAGTGGTCGTGTCGTAACCCTGCATACTCATCACTGTGAAAAGGAGAGTAATGGGTGGTCGACTCAGAAAATCGGCGACGGCATTAGATTTACCTTTCTGATACTTAATTGCCAACTGGAATTGTTGTAGGTAATTAATCCACTTGAGTTGTCTGGTTGTTTGCAGTTTTGACTGAGTCGGAATGAATTGTAGAGGCTTATGGTCAGTGAGGATGGTCATTTCCTTGCCAAGGATGTAATGCCTCCATTACTTGAGAGCTTGCATAACGTGTACAGTTATTTTTTGTACGTCGAATATCTTCTAACCGTGTCGTTAAAAGTTTCAGAATGAAAAGCAACTGGGTGACCAAACTGAGTGATCATTGCACCCAAGGCATAGTCCGATGTGTCTGTCTCAATCTCAAAGGGCTAATTCAAATCAGGTAACATAAGTACTGGTGCAGTTCAGAGCTTGTGCTTGAGTTGTTCAAAAGCTTCTTGTTGTGTCGATGTCCATTTGAAGACAATTTTTCCATTTCCCTTCATCAACTGATTCAAGGGCCAACCTATGTGACTGAAGTTGAGTATGAACCGTCCATAGAAATTCACCAAACCAAGAAAAATTCTTAGTTCTTGAATGATTTGAGGAATGGACCAATCTTTGAGGATCTGTACTTTGTCTGGATCGACGTGAATGCCTACAGAGTCAATTACATACCCCAAATATTTGATGTTGTTCATCGCAAAGGTACACTTGTCCATGTTTAAGTAAAGTCGATGTTGTTGGAGAGTGTCGAGGACTTGTCAAAGCTGTCCAACATGTTCTTCCCATGATCGACTAAAAATCAATATGTTGTCAAGATAGACAATGACCCATTTTCCAATGAAAGGTCGAAGAATGTTTTCCATGTATTGCATGAAGGTCGCAGGTGCATTGGTTTAGCTAAAAGGCATGACTAACCATTCAAACAATCCTTCCTTGGTCTTGAAAGCAGTTTTCCATATGTCTGAGGGCTCGATTGGAATCTGATGATATCTCGACTTGAGGTCGAGCTTAGTAAAGAATTTGGCACCTTTCAGACAGTCGATGAGCTCGTCTATCCGCGGCAGAGGGTAGTGATTCTTTACCAAAATTTTGTTGAGTGACCTGTAGTCGATGCACATGCGCCAAGTCCCATATTTATTTGGAACAAGGACGATTGGATTTCCACAAGGAGAATATATGGGTTGGATATGACCTTTGTCGATCAATTCTTGGATTTGTCTGCGAATCTCTTCATTTCCGAGAATGGATCTTCTGTAAACAGATGTGTTAGGAAAAGAAGAACCAGGAGCAAGTTCAATAGAGTGTTTTACCTGGAAATGTCGAGGTACTCCGTCCGGATCTTCGAATAAACTTTGATACTCGTCGAGAACGCTGTCGATCAACTGCTTATGTCGAGAGATGCTTTGGTCGGTGAGTCGACTCGTCGCTACAATATTCCTAGAATCTTGTGGTTTGATCATGATTAACGTGCACTTCTGAGCATGATTGATGAGATTCTTTGTTTTTTTAGCAGATATCATTGAAACCGTTGGTGTAGGTCGTTGCTTTGGAATGTTGTACCATCGATTCTGGACTCTGAAAATCACCTTCTGCGATTGTCACTGATAACTTCCATGGCGATCCCATAGGTAAGGTTTCCCAAACAGGGTGTCGGCTATGGAGAGTGGTGCTACGTCGCAAAGTACTTCATCTTCAGAAGGCTTTATGAAGTAGGCGAGTTTGCATTGTCGGGTGATCTGTAGTTCCTGTCCATCCTTCATCCAAACGATGTTGTAAGGATAAGGATGATGAGTGGTGACAAGACCTAGTTTCTTTACAATATCTTCATAAACGAATTTCTTCTGGCTATCGTTTTCCATAATCAGATGTAATGGTTTGTGATGGACCCATATCTGTGTATGGAACAGGCGCTCTCGTTCCTCCTCATTGACGATAATCAAGGCTCCTAGAGTTTTGGATGTCGATGTCAGAAGAGTCGTTGCATCTGGATCAGATTCTTCCACCGTCTTGTCGAATGCGTCGGATGTCGACACTTTTTCCAAAAATGTCTTCCAATTTTTGCATTCAGACATATCATGACAAGATGAGTGGTGGTAATCACACCATTTTTCGATCGGCGGTTGTTTGCTACGTTCCCTTTTCTAAAAAGGATTTTTGCCATGATCAGGCTTTGGCAGAGTCGGCTGAGAATATTTTGACTTGTCAAAGTCGGTTGATGCCTACTTGCCGTGTGGTCGTCTTGATTTATGCTTTTTCGCGAAGCGTGCTTTCCATTTCTGCTTGGTTTCAAGTTTGTTGGCATAGTGGAATGCATCCGCAAGCATATTGACAGTCAGAAATTCTATCTCTTGCTGAATGTACTGGGACAATCCGTTGATGTACTTCAGAACAAGCAATTTATCTTCTTCTTGGACGTCAAGTCTAGCCATGAGTCGATAGAACTCGTCGATGTAACTCTGTCCTGATTGGTCTTTCCATTGCCTTAGCTGCTTCCACTTATTATACTGCTACTCAAGGTATTTTGGCGGGTAAAATTCCTTTTGGATGTGTTCGACGAATTTATCCCATGTGTCGATGGGGTCTCCGCTTTTCTCCATCTTTTTTGAGAGGTTCTCCCACCAGCAGTGCATAGATGTTGACATATTTAAGGATGCAATGGTCATCTTGTCGGCTTCTGAGAGTTGATTCATGGAGCAATAGGATTCCAATTTTTGCACCGAATTGTCGACGGATTCCACGTCAATCTTGCCTTCTAGATTCGGTATGTCCAAATTCATTTGCACTTTGAAGGGGCTGATTTTATCGGAGTGAGTTCTCATCGAAAATCCTCCGGATGTCGAAGCACATTGCATGAGAATTTCATTGAACTAGGCGAACATTTCAGTCCGTTGTCAAGTCAGTGCTTTCTCAATAAGTTGTGTTGTCTTGTCAACTGCATGTCTATTGTTTGTTTCTTCTTCCATTTCTGGAGGTAGTGTCTGTTTGGATTGCTGAGATTGCAAGCATGTTTGAACAACCATAAGTCTGTAACTTCACTAGAAGTGTCTACCCAAACTTAAGCATGAACAAAGCTGAGTGCTCTGATACCAACACCAATGATCCGCATGTGGCCAAAAAGCACGAGGGGGACAACAGTTCGAATGAATGAGTCGGCTCTATTATGGCGGAAGCTTAAGAAATAGAATGTGCAAAGCATGAATACACTATTCAGACAGAACACAAATGTACAAAGACAATATGCAGGAATGCGAACTGATTTCTCTATTACTGGATATAAGTTCATCGATTGATGTATGTTACAATATTATACATGCTTATATAGAGAGTGTTGAAATGATTGGGTGCTTTCCCATTATGTTAAGTTATAAGAGGAGTTAGAACGGTTCGTAATTTCAACCGTTACAGTCGACTAGAAGACAGAGAGATAGTCTGTCGAAGTTCAATAGTCGCAATTCACAGATCGACGCTGCATGTTGATGTCGCGAAACTGTGAGGTCACGAAACTTTTCAAAGTCGCGAAGTTGTTGAAGTCGAAACTTGTCAAAGTTTTGTCGACGTCGATGACTTGTCGCAGATGTGTCAAAGTCAGCATCTGACAATAATTCCAGCTACGATGTGGATCATACCTCCTTCCTTAAGAAACAATGGTCCCCATTGTTTGCTCGTGAAGGTGAGGAAAATTGTCGGTCATTTCAATAGGAGAGTACCACTTTCCTTGTGCTGGAATATGTTCGGCTTTAGAAACCTAAAACAAGGGAATTGTGTTCGTCCTTGTATGGTGTACTCGTCGTCCCAGAATGGTGTCGAAAGGAATAGGCTCCTGAACATCTGGCTTGATGTCTTCGGGTTCTATTGTCGGTAAGTTGTTATGTTCCAACAGTGGTGCATGGTATGGTCAAAGTAGATCCACATTGAATACTGGATGCAGACCCAGGCATGCAGGAATGTCAAGCTGGAAAGCGTTTTCTCCAATCTGTCGAAGAATATTGTACGGACCATATCGCAAAGGTTTGAGCTTATTGAATGGGTCAGTGAAGCGCTCCTTTTTTATATGTAACCAGACCTTATCCCCAACTTGGAATGAATGAGGAATACGATGCTTGTCGTGTCAGGCCTTATCTTTCTCGTTTCCCTCGTTGCAACATTTCTTGTGCTTGCTTCTGGATGTCGCAGATTTGATCTCGAAACTTTAAGGCTTTATCAACTTCTCGCTCGATTTAGTTGGTGTCAAAGTTCGGTTGTGTCGAGGAGCTGATCAACATGTCTACACTATTCTTTTGAGTGTGAACCTTTTCAAGAACTACTCCACCTTCATCAATAGCATGTCTTACAAAATGGTATTTGACAAGAATGTGTTTTTTCTTACTATGATAAGCTATATTTTTACCCAAATGAATAGCACTTTGACTATCATAGAAAAAAATTATAGTATTCTAAAATTTTCCTAACTCACCCAGCAAACCTTTTAACTAGGTTGCCTCTTTGCAAGCATGTGAAGCATATATATACTCTACCTCTGTAGTGTTAAGATTCAATATGCTAAGATAGATAACATCAGTATTCCATTCCAATTTCACAAAATAGCATATATAGGATCACTGAAAGAACAACAAGCACAGCATAAACACAAGAGACATAATTTATCCTGGGAAACCCTCATGGGGTAGAAAATCCAGCAAAAATTCCTCAATATAGATGATCAAAAGTACAAAGATGAAATCCCCAAACAAGAGCTCCTTCTCCTCCTTTGCAGATCTCTCTCTCTCCTATGCGAGTTCACAAGTGAGTGAGTGTATGTTAAATGAGGAACACACCTCCTCTATTTATACTTTACATTCACTTGACATTTTACCCAGCTAGGTTGACCTCATAACTAAATGACCAATTACTAACCAGGATTACTTCTCTAGGGGACTTAAACACCCCATTACAACTGACTCTAGGGGAACTAATGCCCCGACTTACATGGGAAGATTTACCTCAATGACTTTACATAATAATAACATCCCGACGGAGAAATAAACATCTCCAGATATATAATAATGTCCCTATGGAGGAATAAACATCTCTAGATAATAAAAGTACAAATAGAATATTCTTAGAAGTTACAATATTTCAACACTCCCCCTTAACGAGAACGATATTCTAACAACATATGCAAGAGCAAGGAGTCATCAACTACATCACAGTGATACATCTATAAATCATTGGAAGTTTTCTTCAATCATCATCAGTAACTCAAAACAGCTACTGGAACATCTTCAATATCTTCAATACTGGAACATCAAAATCTGTAGTATTGAGTCTTCATCTTCTACAGTACTCGGTCATGCGATCAGCTATAGAAACAACATCATCTGGATCTCCCGATCAACAACATCATCTGGATCTCTCGATCAACAACATCATCATCTGGATCTCCCGATCAACAACATCATCTGGATCTCTCGATCAATAACATCATCATCTGGATCTCCCAATCAATAGCATCATCTGGATCTCTCGATCAACAGCATCATCATCTGGATCTCCCGATCAATAGCATCATCTGGATCTCTCGATCAACAGCATCATCATCTAGATCTCCCGATCAACAGCATCATCTGGATCTCTCGATGAACAACATCATTTGGATCTCTTGATCAACAGCATCATCATTTGGATCTCTCGATCAACAACATCATCATCTGGATCTTCCGATCAACAGCATCATAATCTGCAACACACATGATCCAATTACGGGATGATCAATCCCTCTCACTTTAGGACATAAGTCCAAGGATGATACAATCCTGATCCACTTACGAGATGATCAATCCCTATCAATTTAAGACACCATATCATGTCTAGGGACGATGCAATCCATATCTACTTACGGGATGATCAATCCCTATCAATTTAATACACCATATCATGTCTAGGGACGATGCAATCCAGATCTACTTACGGGATGATCAATCCCTATCAATTTAAGACACCATATGATGTCTAGGGACGATCCAATCCAGATCTACTTACAAGATGATCAATCCCTATCAATTTAAGACACCATATGATGTCTAGGGACGATCCAATCCAGATCTGCTTACGGGATGATCAATCCCTATCAATTTAAGACACCAAATCATGTCTAGGGACGATGCAATCCAAATCTACTTACGGGATGATCAATCCCTATCACTTTAGGGCATAAGTCCAAGGATGATGCAATCCTGATCCACTTATGGGATGATCAATCCCTATCACTTTAGGACATAAGTCCAAGGATGATGCAATCCTGAACCACAGTGCCAGTCCTTTTTCATACTAGATGTGACCTAGATCAAATCTAGGATTTACCACCACATAGCCAGTCCTTTTTCATACTGCATGTGACCTAGATCAAATGTAGGATTTACCATCACAGAGCCAATCCTTTTTCATACTGGATGTGACCTAGATCAAATCTAGGATTTACCACCACAGAGCCAGTCCTTTTTTCATACTGGATGTGACATAGATTAAATCTAGGATTTACCACACAACATCGTCACATTCTCGGAGACAAGAGTCTATGGATCTCTTTTAGGACATATGTCCAAGGATGATACAATCCCACTACAACATCATCAATATCTTTCACGGAGACAAGAGTCTACGGATCCCTTTATGACATGTGTCCAGGGATGATACAATCCCACTCGTCAACTTAGATCAAGTCTAAGGACCACTCGTCGACCTCATCGTAGGTAGAGGTATCCTCATCATCGACCTCATCGTCGGTACAGGCATCCTCATCATCGACCTCATCATCGGTACAAGTATCCTCATCATCGATACAGGTATCCTCATCATCAATACAAGTATCCTCATCATTGATACAAGTATCCTCATCATCGATACAGGTATCCTCATCATCAATACAAGTATCCTCATCATCGATACAAGTATCCTCATCATCGATATAGGTATCCTCATCATCGATACAGGTATCCTCATCATCGATACAAGTATCATCATCATCGACCTCATCGTCGATCCAGATATCATCATCGACCATATCACTCCCCCTTTCGAGGAGGGTCCTTCTGAACTACACCAAGCTTGTCTCGGAAATACTCAAACTTTACTCAAGATAGAGGTTTGGTCAATACATCAGCAACTTGTTCATCAGTGCTCACATACTCGAGCTTTATAGCTCCTTTCTGCACCATATCCAGTATATAGAAATATCGGACCTCAATGTGCTTTGACTTATTATGGAATGTTGGATTCTCCGTCATCTTGATACAACTCTGGTTATCACACAGGATCATAGTGGAGTCCATCTCTAAGTCAAATAGTCCTGATAACAACCTCCAAAGCGATATGGCTTCACAACTAGCAGAGAAAGCTGCTATATATTCCGCTTCAGCTATGCTGAGAGCCACACTGGACTGCTTCCTGCTAAACCACGAAATCATAGCAGATCCCAGACAATAACATCCACCCGATGTGCTCTTTCTGTCTGAGACACTTCCAACCCAATCTGCATCTATGTAACCATACAATCTAAATTCATGATCTCCAAGATAATATAGACCAAAGTCTATCGTACCTTTTAGGTACCTCATCAGATGCTTTGCAGCTATCAGGTGAACACATCTAAGCTCAACTAGATACTAACTCAAGGTGTTCACAGCAAAGCATATATCTGGCCTGGTATTCGTCAAATACATCAATGAACCAGTCATCTCTCTGTAAACTGTATAAACCACCGTCCATCATCATGGGTCTCTACTTCACATTTTCCTTGGATAAGGAAAAATCTCATATGATCTCAGCCACATATCTAATCACATAATCATGCCAGGATTCTTTAACTCTGAGATCTACTCCCTCTGAAGTGGAGTCTTCTACATCTGAGTATCATCCTCCTTCTGTGACTAAACATCATTCACATTCTGCATTGAGTGATCTTCTGCATATCTATCAGTGCCATCTCTCATCAGATGGTTCTACTGATATGAGCCTTTAGATCACTCGAACTCTATGGTGAGTTCCTTCTTGCTTCCATCTAAGAGAAGCATGTCATCTGTATATAGAAACCATCTTCAACCTTGTAGCAAAGGTTGAAATCCGCATCACCCGTGGTGATAATCAAGCTCATCAAATGACTATCGATCGTGGGTACCTGTTGAACCAGTACAGATCCTTCTTCAATCATTTGATTCTCTATCGAATCCTGGGATTTTGCTCGATATGCACTTCTTCTTCAATTACACCATTCAAGAGAACGGTCTTGTCATCCATGGGTGTAATCTATCTCTGGAAGTGTGTCTAGCCACTTGGAGCAAACATCTCATCATGATCCTCTCCCTCTTTCTAAGAGAATCCTCTAGCCACGAGCCTTCTATAGTACATTTGATTTGTAAGTCTTCTTGTTGAACATCCATCATGTGTTCTTTGGAACAGGTTCATCATCCTTCTTTTGTAGATCATCGCACATGACCTTTCCTACAAATCAAATTTAATTACATGATTAGTAACACTTCATAATCATCAAATCATGTTGACATTTCAATGATAACCTATTATGCATACTGATATGATTCACAAAGTTATGCTACTATCTTGACCAATACTTTGGCACAACACTTTTCCATATCTTGTATGCATACAGTGGCTATTTAGATGCCTTCCATCTCTACTAGAACATACTATCAAGAGCATGCACAGCTCTCAGCATGTTAGCAAAGAGATTTCATTCTAGACAAGCAACAATGGAATGTTTGTCCAACTTACCAATCATATGCATATTAGTAGTATACTGTTCAATGCTATATGAATGCTTACATTATGCATGATATATTCTAGGAATACAAATATGAGCAATATCATTTCAAGAAGTAATTCAAATAACAACTCAAATACTTATCTTTTATGCTTGTGTCGGTGCGTCCCTCTTGATCTCTATTTTCCCTTTATGATAGCATCATGATTATATGTCTTTGAACTTCTATCCATCTTGGACCACTATGCATGCTTAAGTGTGCACTAGTTTCATCATTGTGTCATCCTCAAAATCTCATACATAATCATACATTCATTAGTATAATCTCAATACTATCAAAACATTATGATTCTAAATAATCTTAAACAGGTATGGTCATGATCATTTCATACACAAGTATACTTATCTAAGATCCTAACACAAAGTAGGATTCTAACTTGATATAGGAAAACATACCTGGATTAGCATGCTTGCTAGTTATGTCTAAAACAGTATCTTCTTTGTTCTCTTCAATGATTTAGAGACCTTGCGCTAGTAACCTACATATCTCATAAGTTAAGCATAGTAGAACCAAACCATACATACCTCGTAAGTAGAGATTCTATGTGATCAAATACTATGGATGAGTCTTTGTCTTCATGTCATCATGGTCATATATATTTGTCTTACTTGATGTACATTTCATGTTAGCAGACAACGTCATCCTCATACAACACCACAAGTGCATTAGTACAATCATAAGTGTCATAACCCTAATCAATGAATGTCTTCTATCATTCACATGCATTCATACTTTTACTAAGGTGATCAGACAATCTAAAATTAATCATGATTGTACTAACCTCAATAATATGAATACAAACATATTATGAACTTAATCATGAAACAAATTTCGAAACATACATGTATCTTCTCAAGTCATAACTGTCGAGTAGTCTTCTCTATAAGGGTAAAACCCTAACCATCCGAGGTAAATCAATTGTAAACATATTATATAGGTTCATGGTTCTAGGATGATAAAATATCAGTGCCATTTAAACCTCCTTCATTGCTTCCCTATGAGTCTCCCAACTTTGCTAGGGTTTCTTCTTACTTGGAAACCCTAATTTTCAATCTCCTTCCTCCCACAACATTTTGATGGAGGATTAATATTTATGATGAATGGATTCCAAATCCACTTTCAAGTTTCCAATGTTGCATCAGGTGTCTCCAACATTGTATCAGGTCATGCCATACCTAAAAACTGAAAACCCTAAGTGAGAGCTTCTTCCTCCTCTTCTTTGATTTCCTCCGTTGAGCCATTTCAGATGTGCCGTATTGTTTCTGGTGTATCTATGAAATTTCAGATCTGCAGGGTCTGGAACTTCGTCCTATGGTAGCCTGACCTGTCATCTTTCCAACCCCATAGGTTTGAGCTTAATTGGATTCTCCATCAGAGAGATATGCTTAGTTTCCCAACATGACCTTTTTAAGGGATGAAACAACATAGCAAACTTGTACGGAGTTCCACGTGTCACTGTTTCAACTTCGGCCTCTGAAACACGGAACCGTGAAACTAAATTTCGTTCCCTAACTGTCACTTTTTACGGAATTCCATTTGGAGCTTCCTAACCTGAGATATGACCTTTTTAACTAGGTCACCTGTTTAGGGATTCATTCTGGAAGAGGCATAAAACCTAACTTGTACAGATCATATCTCAGAAAGCACAACGAATCTGAGGCTGAAACTCAGACCCAACGTACAATAAAATTTCATCTTCAGCCTGTCCAAGTTTCAGATCCTGAACCTTCTCCAAAATTGATTTATAGCGAAAGTTCCACGATGACGAGGTTTTGCTATACAAAACCCTAACTTTCAAATTGTCGCGAGTGAAACAAGTGTTGTAAGTGCCATACATTGCCTTCCTTCAGGCTAGATCTGATACCATGTTAAGATTCAATATGATAAGATAGATAACATCAGTATTCCATTCAATTTCAAAACAATAGCATATACAAGATCACTGAAATAACAACAAGCACAGCATAAACACAAGAGACACAATTTATCCTGGGAAACCCTCATGGGGTAGAAAACCTAGCAAAACTTCCTCAATATAGATGATCAAAAGTAAAAATATGAAATCCCCAAACAAGAGCTCCTTCTCCTCCTTTGCATATCTCTCTCTCTCCTATGCGAGTTCACAAGTGAGTGAGTGTGTGTTAAATGAGGAACACACCTCCTCTATTTATACTTTACATTCACTTGACATTTTACCCAGCTAGGTCAGCCTCATAACTAAATGACCAATTACTAACTAGGCCGACTTCTCTAGGGGACTTAAACACCTCATTACAATTGACTCTAGGGGAACTGATGTCCTGACTTACATGGGAAGATTTACCTCAATGACTTTACATAATAATAACATCCCGACGCAGGAATAAACATCTCCGGATATATAATAATGTCCCGACGGAGGAATAAACATCTCCGAATAATAAAGTACAAATATAATATTCTTAGAAGTTACAATATTTCAACATGTAGTGGATAAAGCAACAATATTTTGAAGCTTTGACATCAAACTAATATCTCCACCTGCAAGATTAAAGACATAACCTGAAGCAAATCTCCTCTTTTCCAAGTAACCTGCAAAATCAGAATCAACATAACCACAGACCTTATCACTGCAACCATCAAAGGTGATACAATAATTGCTTGTGCCTCTAAGATATTGAAGCACCCATTTCACCACTGGCTAATGCTCTTTTCCTGGATTTTCCATGTATCTATTGACAACACCAACTGCATGTGAAATATCTGGTCTTGTACTTATCATCGCATACATCAAACTTCCTACTGAATTAGCATATGGTACATGAGACACATAATGATTTTCTTCATCACTACTAGGACTCAAACCTGAAGAAAGCTTGAAATGAGAAGCTAAAGGGATATTAATTGGTTTCACCTTATTCATACCGGATCTCTGAAGTATTTTCTCCACATACTTCTTTTGTGATAACCACAACTTGCCATTTTTCCTCTCTCTGTGTATCTACATGCCCAAGATTTGATTTGTTGCTCCTAGATCCTTCATATCAAACGTCCTATCCAACTGAGCCTTTAACCTGCTGATTTAAACCATGATTTTGCTTGGTACAAGCATATCATCAACATTTAACACCAAAATAATGAACATGTCTTTTTCCAATTTTTTAAAATACACACAATGATCATACTCACTTCTGGTAAAATTCTGGCTCACCATGAAAGAATCAAACTTCTTGTACCATTTCCTGGGAGACTGCTTCAGGCCATACAATGATTTCTCGAGCTTGCAAACAAGCCTCTTGTTGCGATTATGAATGAACCCTTCTGGTTGTTCCATGAAAATTTCCTCATCTAAATATCCATGTAAGAAATTTGTATTGACATCTAGTTGCTCTAACTACAAATCATATAAGGCAACTAGTGCTAATAGAATTTTGATAGAAACAAGTTTCACAACTAGTGAAAAAAACTCATGAAATTCAATACCTGCTTTCTAAGAAAAAAAATTTGCAACCAGTCTCGCCTTGTACTTCGGAACAGAGTCATCAGCTCCTTTCTTCAATTTGTACACCCATTTGCAACCAACCATTTTCCTACTCGCAGGAAGTTCCACAAGATCCCATGTTTTGTTCTTTTCCAAAGAATCCATTTCTTCTTTCATTGCCAGTTTCCATTTTTCGTTGTCAGGCACTTCTAATGCTTCCTGATAACTGCTAGGTTCTCCTTCATTATAAATTAAAGCAACAGATGTGACAAAATCATCATACCTCTTTGGAAAAGTTCTGACCTGTGTAGATCTTCGTAGCGTTTGCTATGGCATTTCCTCTCTTTCTTGATATGTTTCAATCTGCTCATCCTCCTGAGGATTTTCCTTAGGGACATCCTCATGATTCCTCCTCGTAGATGACTTAGTATAAAATTGAATTTGTTGTAACTGTGGTACATTAACCTGTTTCAAATCATTACTTACATCTAAATTTGACAGAGAAAGTTCATCAAATATAACAGCTTTGTTTATAATGATTTTGTGGGCAGTAGGATTCCACAATCTATATCTCTTAATACCGTCACCATATCCAACAAAGATCAATTTTCTTGATTTAGGATCTAGTTTGGAATGTTGATTTTTCGGAATAAGTGCATAGGCTTCACAACCAAATACTCTAAGATTAGAATCATCACATGGTTTATCAAAAACCTTGAAGATCATACCACATTTAGACTATATTGCAAAATCTATGACTAGATTCATTTTTTTAAATATTGTGACAAGGTTTGGATGTCCACAGATCAATACTAGTGAATAGAGTAAGCATGTTGTCAGTTAGACTATTGTTGCATTAGTTAGGGAATTAATAATTCATTGTCACTAGATTGCTCCTTGCCATCTATAGGTCAATGACACTATTGATGAATTTTAACACAATTTTGGAACGAAGTTTGGAAAAGATCTACACAGTCCATCATAATGATTGGGACAAGATAATTCTTGTAGTTCTTTGGGACTATCATACCACTTTCAAATCATTGAAGCATGCACCTTTTGAGTTGGTTTATGGGAAGGAGGCAATCATGCTAATGGAATATGCGTTTTGTAGTATGTGGGTTGTTGTTAATATGTGGATGACCAAAGATGCCATACTCTAATAAAGATTCAACACCCTACATAGGGTATATTACAACTATATAATAAAAAAATCTTATGTAATAGTAGTCATTAGGAAATTATCATTGATGCAGTAATAATGATAAGTCATGCCTTTTCCAAAAGACGTGACATATCACTCTCTCTACATGTATTTATATATACATCTATTATACTCAAGTAATCATTATGGAATATATGAGTAATAATAAATAAGAAGTATTTGTCGCTTGAGGAATATATGGATTCAACATTGTTATAATGGATGCTCAAGTGAAGTAATCTATTGCGTTTGCTTCAATTGGTATTAGAGCAGTTTCATTCTATTGGCCTATGGTCAAAATTATTTTTTCTTTTCCAAATAATTTTACAAAATGGTCGACATAAATTTATAAGAAGAAGAAAGAAGAAGAGAAAAAATAAAGAACAAAAAAAATAGTTGCTCTAGGTTGGTGGCAATTTTTATTCCCATAATAAGGAAAAATAAAGAATAAAAAGATTCTATATTTGGCATAAGTGAATTTCCATGTACGTGGTAAGAAAAGATAGAAAAAAGGAATGCTTCTAATTTCTTTAAAGTGCAAGTGAAGAAGTTCAAGTCAAGAAAAAGATTATCTATTGTCATAGAAATCAAGTAAAAAACAAGTTACATAATAATAAATGATATACTTTCCAATTAAAGTTTTATAAAGTATTGTAACGTCCCCTTCACCCAATTCGTCCAGTAGAGGGGACATTAACTAAATCATGGCCTTTAAAAATTTTGCCCCATAATCATAGTTACAAATTGATAAGTCTAAAATGCATGTTGAGATATGTAAATAAAAACACACGACGGAATAAACTCACTCCACACACACATCATGCAATTACAAGCATAATTATTATAGGCATATAAATAAAATGAATGCACCTCAGATACATAAGAATACTTATCTTTAAACAAAGAAGATCCAAGCAACTGGATGTGTAAGAATGAATTTCCACGCAACAGTAGGCACTCTATCCAACATATACTATTTCTACTAAGAGGCTACCCCCAAGCTGGGATATGAGGCCACTAGGGTGAAGGAAACAAGTACAAGCTTCTCTCTCTCATCCCACAACCCATTCTGCTCTCTATGCTTAGCCAAAAGCTCAACCAAATCTCTACAGGGATCTCACTAAGCCATCATAGCCATGGAACTCCTTCCAACTGCCCCACACAACACAAGGAAGGCATTTCCCTTCACCGATCCAAATTTCCCTCAGGAAATCCAACCCTTACCGGGATTACCAGTGTGTGCAGAAAGAGTCCAACCTACTTTATGCTATTGGAGGGCCTCCTACAACATTAATTTGTGGATTCTCAAGCATCCAAAAGTAACAGAACTCAATGGGTAAAAGTTCATAGCTTTCCCAACCTCTATGCTCACCTACAACCATATATTTTCCCTTCAAAATTGCAGCTCTGTCTCTAAATTCGAATTTTAGGATTAAACACCGTCTGGTAATGGACATGAACATCAATAGGAAAAACTCTACATACTGTAGAAGCCTGCATGAGAGAATGGTCAAAAGAGTGTTGACTCCAAGTATTATGATGTAAGGATGAAAAAAAAATGACATAGATTCTAACCATAGAAGAAAGGACTCCTGGAAGCTGACATAACTGTCACAACCCCCATGTCTCGATAACTACATGAAGTGACTTTTCCCACTAGCCTCACATATGCATTCAATGATTGGTTTTAATAGACAAGAGAAGGTAATTGGATCATTTAAAGTGTTAGCACTCAGATTTTACCCTTTGGTTGTGGAAGGATAAACCTAAGGTAACTCTTTCAAACCAATATTGAGGAGGGAAATTAGCCTTTTCCCTACTAGAGAGGGCTCTCTCGAAAATATGTAAATGGCTAAGGATATATGAAAAATGACTGAGTTTTCTTTAAAATGAATACTTGGTTGACATGTGAATAAGAATCATTGGGGCATGGAGTCAAACTTAGGAGTTATTGCACCAGCAGATAAACAACAATAAAGATTTTCACAGAGGCAAGGTAGCTGTCATATTACGGTCAAAGCTTTTTGCAAGTGATTTAGAAAGAAAGAAAGACAGTCCATCAATAATGGGCACCAAATTTTAGATGATTCCACTATCAACTTTAGAGAAAGAAATGGATACACAGACGCGATAAATCAAGGCATAAACATATGAATCTCAATTTATCTCAACGTTCATCTGAGCATAGAAGACATGACATACTGGAAGTATAACGAAAAAATTAAACATGCACATATAAGAAGAGAGAAATACAGACTGTAATAATGATCAACACATGAATCTCTGATTCTGTAAAAGGTGTTATTTCCTGTGTGGCTTTTTATATCAAAAATATTAACTCGATACAAGAGTTCTTGTCTCTCAAAAAGTTTCCAACCCTTTCAAAAATGATTTTCATTGTCTTTTATACAAAACTTCTTTGAAGAAAAACCTAACTGCTTCTTTTAACAAAAAACTGAAATAACTTAACAAACTTGTCAAATGTCACTTGAGTCTAAGTCATCAAAGTATTACAAATTTCTTTTAAATAAAAATATTTCTAAATCTTCATTTGATGTAGCCTCCAACGGATACTTTCAAGCACGAAGTGTGTACTTCATTTTTCCAAATTTCTCCACGCTTGTCCACTGATCGGCAGTTGGAAGATCGTAACTTGTCATCTTCTTTACGATAACTCTTATTTCAATATGATCTACAAGGGAAATCTGTGGAAGTCTTTCACCAATTGAAACCAGCTTATTTAGAATCTCAAAGTCTTCTGCAATCTTTTCCATTAAAATCTTCCCTGTAAGTAAGGAATTCAAATGCTGAAATTTTGCATGGTCCATTCTTATATCGAACAATAATTTCTTATATTCATTTTGAGGAATCAACTCCTGATTTTCATCCCAGAATGAAGGTAAACCTTTTTCAACCAATTTCTCAAACTGACTTTTGAATCCTGTTACTTGCTTCTTCATGGCTCCAGCGTTAGCTTCAACATTCTCAATGTGCGCATGCTTTCCCAAGATCCTCCTTGCCCATGTAATGACTGCAATCCTGTTCTTAATACCCATAATTCTCAAATCTTCTTCTGTTAAACTATTCAAAAAGGTAATTGCATTTTGTGTTGTTTCCTTGGGCTTCCTATTTAGATTTTCTCTGACTGCAGTACAACTTGTTAAAGCATCTCTAATCACTTTTTCTTTCACTCTTATGAAATCCAAATAAGGTCTGAAATCTTCAGCTTCTTTTATGATTAAATCCCATACCATGTGTTTACATCCTTGCATCGTTGCTTGTCCTGTCACTTGGTGTGCCAGATTTTTATTTGTTTCAATTAAATCTTTGTACTTCTCTTGCAGAGATTTTGTTTCTTCATCTTTCTCCTCACTTTCTTCTTTTAGCCTTTGAGTTTCCTCTTTTAACTCCTTTATTTCAACATATTTTAAACTTACATGAGACATGGCCTGCAAAAGGCTATCAGCACTATTTACATCTTCAATCTGATTTGTATCTGTCTGTTTCTGGGCTAGATTTGATAATTTACTTTTCAAATCTTCGACTTGACCTTTTAAACGTGTTTTCTCTTTTTCCCAACTAGCCTCCTTTTCGACCATTTTTAATAACTTTGTTGTAACATCATTCACCCCTTTAGATAATTCTTCTTTCTCATGCTCCAATTTGGTCAACTCAAGTCCTTGGATAAGCTGAGTATCCAAGATTTTCAATCTCTTCCTCAAGTCTTGGATTAATTTTTCCTTTTCTTTCAACAAATTTTTCCCTGCATCTCCTTCAGCGCCACTTCCAACCAATTCCATTTGCAACTTATTAATTTGTTGTTGACGGGATTTGTTTTCTATCTTTTCTTGTTTTAATTGATTATTCAGTTTATCTACAACAATTTTCAATTTTTCAACTTCCAAAGTTGCTTCCAAAAAATCAGCATATATCACCTCCCCTGTCTACCTGTGTAAAATAATTTTATTAGGCGCAGTGATCTTCTTCGGATTGAATTTCATCTCTATAATTTTATCACTTGATGATATTGCCAAATTTAGTGTATTCTCTTTTACATATCGACTAGTAACCAAATTAACTTCTGACTTAGCCAAGCTTCTGACTTTAGGGAATAATTGGAAGGTATGTTGAGATGAAGCTTGCTTGTCTTGGTTGTACTTGCTAAACATATATGCTCTGCTTTGAAATTTATTTACACCTCTTGCTTCCGTGGCTTCCTGAAATGTATACTCTTGAATTTGGACTTCTGGTACTTCCTCATTTGTAAGTAACAACAAATCTTGTTGTTCATCTAACCTGGATTTTTTTCTCTTTTTCTTGTTCTCCACTTTCTAAATCAGCTACATCTTGAAAACCTCTTTTCCCTCCGATGACCATAGTGCTTGCTGAAGTTTCTGTTTCTCCTGTACAATCTGTCTACACCAATTCTCCTCCTTGTAAAGTTACATTTTCTTCACTCTCATATTGTAACCAGTTTGTTTTTTCTGTCATTCCTTCCACTTCTTGATGATTGAAAGCTTTAGTGTGATTTAACTGTCGCCTTTTCGATATGACATGAAAAGGGTCATAATCGATAGCCACATACTTTTTAAAATTCATTTCCTCTAACAACTTCTCTATGTATAGGATGGCATATTTATTTTTTACAGTGAACGGACCTACTGTAAAAGGATACTTGATATCTGTGGCTTTCTTAAAGAATAAAAAATGATTATCTTCTGCAATCCGTTTCTACCTAACAAACTCAAGGGCAAAGACCCTTAACGTCAAAAATGTTGGTAATATGTACGGTTGATGCTTGAAACCATACAATCTAAGAACAGTATTGTCTTTCAACAAAAACCAATCTCCCACAGCCAATTTAGCAGTCAACTGCATCAATGTTTTCATTTCAGGTAACACTCTGGGTAGCCTTTCTCCAAAAATTATGTTGTAAATCTCTGATAACATGTAATTCATATAATTGAACATATTATCCTCCACTGGATTTGTGAAAATTATCTTCAGAAAAAAAAGTATTTCTTCTCGACTAGCGAACATAACCATCTTCATGAGATGGGATTGATACCTAAACTACCTTAGGGTATGAAAATTTTCCATCTGCAAATGAATTCTTTCAACCAAAAATTCTTCAAACTTAAGACGGGGTATCTGACACCTTCAGTTTCAGGTGAACTGATGTTCATCCTAAACAACAAACTTAATTGAATCTCAGTCACCCATGCATCTGTATCAAAACCTAAAAACAATGCCAACATGGAAAGGACGAGTTGGGTATTCTCATTGAAAAGACTGACATCTAACGGATAAGGAGTTTCAGTAACTTCTAAATCTGGTTTGAGGCAGGAGGCCATGAAAATCTGTTTAGTCTCAGGTGACGCCTGGTGAAATAGGTCAATAATTGACCCTTTAGTAAAACTCTCAAGTTCAGGTATCTCAGACACAGTGGCTTCTAAGGAGTCTCTTATGAGCAGGGGTTCTATCCGACAGACAATTCTATTTTTTGTAGCATTCATAACAGTTCGTTCGGCTTCGGAATAATTTGACGCACACCACGACACAAACTCTGGAAATGAGACAATTTGGTCAGGGCAAAACGACAACAGGGATGACTGATAAACTCTGTGGATGTCCAGACCTCTTTCAACAAATTCTTCAACCTCATTTTAATTTATGCCACTGATAACCTAAGGGAGGTATCATAAATATCCCTATCTCTATCTTCCACAAAATCTTTAACTTTAGCTTCATCTACGTCGCGAACTGTTTCCATTCTTACCCTTTATAAAGAAACTTAAACTATTATTAGTTTGAAGTTATAAGGGCCTACCTGTCACTGACAATCATGTGCTTCGTCCCTGCTTTCTCGTTTTCTGCTGTCCCCACTCGTATAGAACCTTCCAACGCTGACAATACAAAGACAAATGTCAACTTTTGCATGTTTTTCTGCTATAGATAACTTATTTTCTTTATCCTCCCTCCATCTTTTCGGGCACTCATCTCTCTCAACCGTTGATCTCACGTGCCATGATTTGGACCGTCATATTTCATGTACTTTTTGTCGCTCGATAACTGCTTCACGTTTGCCGACTGATCATTTTTCATCTTTCAAATCTCCACCGTTGGATCTCTGTGGTACTCCCGCAAAATACAGCTTTTCCAGTCCAGAAAGTGGTTTCTGAAACCACCTTGGTCAAAGGCGGACTAACCTGATGCTTCCATGTGTCTAGCAGTTTTCTTTTTCGCATCCGCTATCTCTCTTATCCGTCGTGTAGCTTCGTGATGCGTTGATTATTTGGGACTGTCGATCAACCATAAGAGATCTGGACCACTCCTTTCCTTATCGTATTTGCGCCCTTTTGAAAACTTGACTCTTTAAAAACTGGATCTCTTTCTGCTTATCACAGCTGTCCACGTGGTTAACATGCTATCCTTTCATTTCGGCAGTATCGCATTACCCTCACATGGTTTTGCATACCATTTTTCACATTCGCGGAGCGCTGCAGTGTTGCCATCTGTCTCCCGATTTTACCTTTCGCGGCCACTCATCTCCTTTCTTTCCCACGCACTTTGGCCATGCGACAACCAATGAGAACCGTTGATCTCCTTCACGGGCACAATCAACGATGCAACCTGCACTATATTTAATGTTTTCAAATTTTTATTTCGGACTATAATCTTTTAACCCTCTTTTGATCGAATTTTTCACATTTTCTTTGAAATTTATTTGGTTGACAAGCTTCTTTAGCAAATGATCATGAAAACAAAAACATTTCAGGATTCCTCAGGAAAATTTTCAAGATTTCTTTCCATTACTCTTCAGTATTTGTTTGTAAAAACTAGGTGCTAACAACTGGCTCCAACCGGGGATGCTATCCTCCCTATGAGGTAGCAAAGAACCTCGTAGATCAAGTGCCTGATCCATTGGGTTGTTCCCAAATTCTCCTAAACTTATGCAAGCAACCTGTAATCTGTAACCATTTCAGCTTCTAAAAACTGAGAACATTTTTTTTTTTTTGAAAAATACTGCAGACAGAAAAAATGTATTTACACTGTACATAAATTTTCTTTTTCACTTCAAGAAAGATAATGCTTGAGGTGTCGCCCATTCACCGATCCTCTTGCAAGAAATTCTCCATTATGGTCCTGAAGAATAAATGCATTTTCTCCCTGAAATCCTGCTATTATATAAGGACCGCTCCATAAATGTTCAAACTTGCCATGTTTATCTTCTCTCCGAGCATCCCATTTTAAAACCAAGTCATCCATCTGAAAATACCTCTCTTTAATTTTCTTGTCAAAAGTTTTCTTCATTTTTTCCTGATGCACTTGAGTTCTATTATAGGCTTTTTCTCTTAGTTCATGCACTTCTATCATCTGGTTTATCCTTCTTTGGATGTGATTAGGCTCTTCTGCAACTTCTCGTAACAATTTCATAACTGATACTCCCAAAGAGACTAGAAATATTACTTCTGTACCATAGACCAACTGAAAAGGAGAAGTACCAATAACTCTCTTTGTGCTAATTCTATCTGCCCACAAGGCATATTTGAGCTTGGTGTGCCATGCTCTTTTATTCTCCTCCAACAGCTTCTTGATAATCCTTACCAGACTTTTATTAGAGGACTCTACCAGTCCATTTCCCTGAGGATAGTATGCAGTAGAATGATTTAAATGAATATGGTACTTATGACAGAAATTTATCATCTTTTCTAACTTAAAGGCTGGAGCATTGTCTGTAACTATTCTTTTGGGACAACTGAATCTTGATAAAATGTTTTCTTCCAGAAAATTCATAATAACTGTTTCATTTGCATTTCTGGTTGGGATGGCTTTGATCCATTTTGTGAAATAGTCTGTTGCAGTGAGGATTCACCTATGTTGTCCTGAAGAATTTGGATTGATTTCACCAATGAAATCCACCCCCCATTGTTGAAACGGTGCTTCCCCTGAAATTGGCTTTAATGGTAGAGGCAAAAGCTCTCTTTTTCCATCAAATATATGGCATTCATGACACTTGGATATCTCCTTGTATGTATCGAAAAAAATGGTAGGCCAATAGAAACCTGCTCATAGAATTTTATTAACAGTAGCTTTCCAAGAATGATGTCCTCCACACATCCCCTTATGAAATTCTCCCATGATATGCTACGCTTCATTTTCCAATAGACAATTCAACAAAAATCCACCTGGATATTTCCAATATAGATATTCATTCAATATAAAAAACTTTGATGCCTTCATCTTCATTGATCTTGATCTTGTTTTGTCCATCCCAGGAGGTGCTTGTAGATTTTTCAAAACATATATAATGTCTGCATACCATGGAGACAAAGAAAAATTTTCAACTACTTGACATTCAGGAGCAGCTTCTGTTGAAAGTTTAGAAATGAAATTCATATCCAAGGAGTCATAATTTGTTTCGGTCATCATCTTAGGTAAACCTTGACCTTTTATCAACTTCGTGGGCTTTATATCCAAATCATATTCTAATAAAACTGCAATCCACTTTGCTCTTTTCCCTTCAGGATCTGGTTGACTGAGAGTATCCTTTACTGCTGTAGATGGAACGTATGCAACAGTGTGGGAATGCAGAATGTAAAATCTAAAATCCTTCAATGCCTTTACCAATGCATAAGCTTGTTTTTCTGTAATATTGTATTTCAGTTCCCCATCTCTCAAAAATTTTCTGAAAAAGGCAATTGCTTGTTCCATACCTTCTTGATTTTTTTGTAATAGGACTCCATCCAAGGTATGTTGTGATGCATAAGAAAAGATAATAAAATCTTTAGAAAAATCAGGGCTGATTAGAACTGGGGCTTCAGTCAGGGATTTCTTAATATCTTCAAAATATTGTCTAGCTTCAGTTGTCCACTTAATTTCACTATTTTTTCTTAACATCTCAGAGATATTTCTCAGAATTTCTGCAAAGCTGGGGACAAATCTTCTCAAAAAATTTACTCTACCAATGAAAGACTGTACCTCTTTTTTGCTTCTCGGTATTCCAATCTTTTGAATAGCTGATACTCTTTCTGGATCAATCTTGATGCCGTCTTTCGATACGATATGTCCCAACAATTTTCCCTCTTCCATAGAAAAATGAGATTTCTTTGGATTCAATGATATGCCAAATTTTATGCACTTTAGGAAAACATTCTCCAAATGTTTTATATGATCTGCAACAAATTTTGAGTATATAGTTATATCATCCATATAAACCACCACAAACTTGTCCTTTTCTTCTACAAACGCAATGTCCATAGCCCTTTGAAAAGTTGCTCCTACATTCATTAATCCAAATGGCATTTTGGCGTACATAAATGTTCCCCATGGAGTAGTAAAGGTTGTTTTTTCCCTATCTTCTGGATGTACTTTGATTTGATTGTAACCTGAAAATCCATCCAACATGGAAATTCTTTCTGCTCCATCAACTTTCTGTAAAATGTGATCCATCTTGGGAAGTGGATAGTTATCTTTCAAAAATACTTTATTTAAGTTTCGGAAATCCACACACAGTCTTATTTCTCCATTTTTCTTCCGTACAGGAACCAAATTTGCCACCCACCTGGAAAATCTCAAAGACACAATGATTTTTGCATCAAACAATTTATTGACCTCTTTTTCAATTACTGGAAGCAGTTTGGGACTTATTCTTCTCAGCTTTTGTTTGAAAGGCTTCTCATTTGGCTTGATAGGAATAGTATGTTGAATTATAGAAGTATCATATTCTTTTAGATCCTCATAACTTCATGCGAATACATCTGTAAATTCTTTCATTTTTTCAACATATCTCCTTTCTTCCTCTTCCGGAAGCTTATTTGAAATCTTCACTATTTTGGGTTTCTCTGCGGTACCAATATTACAATCTTTAACATCTTCAACTTTGGGTTCTATCTTTGGATTTTTAGCTACATCATTCCTGTCAAATAACTTCTCTAATGGAACAAGCCCCCTTGGGATCACATTATTTTTCAATTGAATTATATCTTTACCCCCAATTATTTCTTTAAATCTTTCTGGTTCTTCAGAAAATTCATTTATATCAGGCAAATCTCCAGCATCTTCAATATCAATAGTTCTATAATTAAATTCATCTGTCATCTCCAGAAATCTCTTAATCTGCTGATCATCTTCAAAGACTTGCCAATGTCTTATGTTATCAGGAATAGAGGGTCTATTCACAATCTCAATGCCATACTTCTTCTCAGAAAACCTAGGAACTTTGAAAGCTGCAGCAGTAGTAGCCAAAGAATCTGCTATTGAATTATCCACCCTAGGTATTGAAACCACATCATGTTCATCAAAGAATTTTTCTAATAGGTCCCAAACCTCATTTCTGTAAGATCTCAACCTCGGATGTCTTGCTTGATATATAGCTTTACTTGATTTATCACTAACTCAGAATCCCCAAACACTTTAATCTTCTTTACTTTCATATCCTTTAACAAATTCAGCCCCAAAATTAAAGCTTCATATTCTACAACATTATTTGTACATTCGAATGCCAGTTTGAAATAAAACATCAAGAGTTCTAGATCCGGAGAAGTTATCCATATACCTGCGCCAACACCCTCTTTACTCATTGCTCCATCAAAATGCATAATCCAAGTCCCTTCTCTTCTTACTTTTTCTTTTAACAATATTTCCTCTTCGCTTGGTATATTTTCTTCCTTGTTCACCAGACTGTCTTCTTTTGGTTTTATCACATCTATTTTTTCTTCGGATTGAAAACCATTGTAAAAAATTGAAGTTCCCAAATCTATGTCTACCGAATATATAGCATGACTATCAGGTTCACCTTTATCACTCACCATATATTGAAGCCTTTTTTCAGAATACAATCTCATATGATTCCCAAAAATTGGAATGGTAGCAAACAACATATCCATTTGCAAAGTTCCTTTTAGCTTTGACGCCCAAGATCTAGATAACAACATACCAAACTTTGGTGGAACATCAGCAACAACTACATCCATGACAACACCTTTGACTAGCATTTGAGTAAGATTCACCACCAAATCCTTGATCAATCCCAAGCATTTTACTTTCTTTGAATCAAAAGAAAATAAATCTTTGTATGGTCTAGTTATTTCTAAACCCAAACTTTCCACTACAACCTTCGGCATCAGATTATGCGAAGCACTTGAATCAAGCATACAATTGTGCATAACCTTATCATGAACATTTAGATTTATATAAAAAGGTGGTATAGCATCCGTACTATTATCTTCCATTCTTGAACCCAGATGAATGGTTGGGGCATCATCATTCAATTCTAATGTATCTGGTTCTACTTGTTTTCCACCTCCAATCATCTTGGAAATCTGTTCTTTGTACTCAGTGTTTTTCAGAATCTCATTAAATGGTATAGAAATTTTGATTTTTTATATCTCACTTTGCAGATTGAATGGAACTAAATTTCTATCACCTTCCTTAATTACTTCTCTTCTGTTTTCTCGAACCTTTTTCATTGTATCTTGTGTTTCTTTATTTTTCTTACTCTGGCTAGTTCAGGGTTTATCTATTTGACCTTTACCTTTATCTATCGTTACATCCCTGTTCCTGAGACTAATCTTACTTTGAAGATCATTCACTGCATTTTGATATCCAATCTGGTACTGTTCAGTTTCTGATTCCAAAGCATTACATTCTCCTTCTGTGGAAAACATATCATGCTCCATTTTTGTTAAGTAAACTTATGAATCTAAATCTCCAAATAAATGGATTTCACTTTCTACTAATTATGTTTCATCGGCTTCCTGAACATAATTCTCAGGAAAAGGAGGTCTCACTGGGTTGTCCTCTAGATTCCTTGGGTTCCTTTGATCTCTTTGATCTCTTTGACCTCTTTGTCTAATTTGTGGGGGTATTGGTCTTCTAAAGTTAGGGTTTCTGATAGGCGATTCTGCTTGTTCTATGTTTGGAGGTCTATTATCTAATGTCAATTTATCTATAATCTCTCCATATTCCTCATCATGACTTCGAATTTTACATCAGTAGAAGAAGAGGTTGAAGGTTGATTGTCTTCTTTAATCTTTCTTCTATCCATGTCAGCTTTTTGTTTTATCTTTCCAGAGGCCATCATATTTGCTTCCACTTCCACTGCATCTCTCATCATATCTGACAAGGTGGCTGACCTTCTTTCCCTTAATGTACAAGAGAAATCACCCTCAAATGCATCCGCATAATGTAACTTAGCTCCTACCAATGGTTTAAAATCAGCAGGAATTGAATTATAAACCCTCATGAATCTAGTAGAAAATTCTTGAACTGTTTCAAAACCTCCCTTTTTCAGATTATTGTATTTTGTCAATATTTGCGAAGGGTTCTTTTTATCTTCCCACCGTTCAATGAAAAGTGTTACAAAATCATGATATGTAGTAATAGATCCTGCACCCAAGGTTCTGAACCATTTTTTGACATCTCCTGCGAGACTTTGAGCTAATAACTGCATTTTTGCATCATCATGGTCTACTTATTCAAGATCAAGAAAATCATTAAACTTATCAACATGTTGTTGTGCAGTAACATCTCCCTCCCCATCAAATTGTATAATCCTCTGTGAATATTTCTCAAGAAGGTCATGTGTAACAACAAAATAATAATAAATTAATATTAACTATTAATATTAATTTATTAATTAAAATATCAATAGTCATGACCTTTTGTCGAAAAGGTACATGACAGGCCTATAAAAGCCCCAAACTATGTAACCATTATCATCTATCATACATTCCATTTTACATTACTACTTAGCCATTTATGGCATTTATACGTTACTTGTATTGGTTATTTACTTAGTAAGGAACTCTTGTTCCTTCAGTGGTATCAGAGCCCTTTTTTGGGCATTCTATGGATACTTGGCTTTTGGCCAATACTCGCCGAAGCTTCTTTGAACTAGGCCTTTGGCCATTAAATTCAGATTTTCTGAGAAAAAAACCATCCGCTGCCACTGCTTATCACGTCCACTCACTCATCCTTCTTCCCTCTCCCGTCCATGTCCACTCCATGTGCGCCATCCTGCAGCACTCCCTCCTCACAGGGTTGTGCCCCACCTCATCAACCATTTTCCTCTCACGCTCCGATCATCCTCCACTCTCCAATATTCCCCCACGCACCTCCTTTCCCCCATGCATACTCTCGGCCTCCATTCCTCACGACCTTCCTCCCTCCTGAACGCATATGAACCCTCCTCCCTCCTCACGCCACACCCACCCATACGTCCTTCATATCTCCTTCCTGTCGCATTCCTCCTCCATTACATCCCCTTTCTCCACGCAAGCTCTATCCCTACGCTCCCTCCTACCTCCAGCCTCCCATTCATCCTCACAACCTCCACATCCTTTCCCTCCCGCAACCTGCATACTCTTTCCATCCGCCACAGCATAGTCCTCCCTCACAACTCTGCGCGTCCACTCATACACGCCTACCCACTTGCGCGTCCAGCTATCCACGCACCCCTTCGCCCAACCTTCTCCATATGGCAGCTTCCCCATCTCCATTTTTGCTCCTACCATCCTCACGTAAACCCTAATTTTTCAATAAAAATTCAAATATTATATAATATTGTTATTATTATAATTTTTTTTATTATTAAAGCTTTATTATCCCAACATTTAAAAAAAAATATTATAATACTATTATTATTATAATAAATATTATTATAATATTTGTTTAAATCCCTCATCCCTTAATTCAAGAACCTTATTATTATAATTATTATTTTTGAAATAATAATTATTTTAAAAAAAAAGGGGAAAAAAGACAAGAAGTAGTCAAGTAAAGTCGTCAAAGAAGTCAAAAATTCTATCACCGGAAAAATCAAAAGAAGACCAGGAAGACTCATCAAGCAATCGAAATCCGCTATCAAACAAGAAGACCAGGTCAAAGTTGGAATTCATAAGTCATGGCAACGATGATAGCAGAGTTACAATCGCAGTTACGAGTAGTTTCGGCTCAACTAGAACAGTGCCAGGCAACCAATAATAGTCTAGTGTTCGAAAATTGCAAGCAAATACTAAAGATTACTAAGTCAGAATTGAATATTCAATTTTTGGAAGATAGTAAAAAAAGACTCATAGAAAGGTTAGGAGATAAAGATGAGAAAATATCACGTCTGGAAAGTATCATTCAAAAACTTGAAGACTAGATAAAAAAACCAAACAAAGTCGAAGAATATTCGTATGGAAATAGTGTCAACTTAGAAGAGGAAATTAGTCGTCTAAACAAAGTCATCATGGACAAAGAAGACGAATTGGCGCAAGTACATGAAAAGCTAAAAAATCAGGAAACTGAGTCACATCATCATTAACAGCAAAAAGAAAAACTCCAGCAGCAGTATGACGACTGTAAGAAGACACATAAGTTGGAACTAACAAAAGTCAACAATGTGTTATCAAGCAATACCAAAGAGATTTTTCGTCTACGAAATCATAACAAAACACTGATTACAAAAATTAAAAGATTAAAAAACAATAGTAAGAGGGAACAGATTCAGAATCATAAAAATCTACTGGAGAACCAAGAAGCGCAAATCCAGGAAGATGCATCCAAAAATCAAGTCGAGGAAGTGAAGGCAGTCCTCGCCGTAGTTCAAAAGAAAGAAAAACAAACAACACATACGCCTTACAGACATCCCAATTATAATCGCCATTTTGACCAACGACAGGGTCAAAACGAGCACTCACAGAAGAATTGTGTTGACAAGCGAAAAGATCGACATACTAAGCAACAATTGAAACGACCCGTCCCACAAAATGATCTCAGAGCTCCAATAAAAATAGATCTGGGATGGACCACAATAGATACGATGCGACAATTCTCCTTGGGAATCCGTAACTCATATCGTCTCATTTCATCAAGTGTCGCAATTACAAAAGGAAAGGACCCTGAGACGACAGTTCAAGGGAATTCATACACTGTTTTCAATACAGCTTTGAGGACAAAGCTTCCCTTAAGGGGAAGGCAATGTAACAACAAAATAATAATAAATTAATATTAACTATTAATATTAATTTATTAATTAAAATATCAATAGTCATGACCTTTTGTCGAAAAGGTACATGACGGGCCTATAAAAGCTCCAAACTATGTAACCATTATCATCTATCATACATTCCATTTTACATTACTACTTAGCCATTTATGGCGTTTATACGTTACTTGTACTGGTTATTTACTTAGTAAGGAACTCTTGTTCCTTCATCATGCAAAGCAGCTGGTAAGACAAGAGGAGCAAACCTAGCGGCCATTGGTCTTGGAGGTGGTACTAATGGAGGATTTTGAGTATTTTAAAGATTTTGACCAGCGTTCTAATTCTTGAAGAGTACTCTCTGAGCCTTAGGTTTTTTAGATTCTTTTCTTTCAGACCTTTGAACCCTCCCAAACTGACTGTAAAGAATACTTCCAAAAACTATCTTGATCAACCTCAGTTTCTTTTAAATCTGATTCTGACTTAGTTCTAGATAAAGGTTTTTCACTTATATCAACATTTTCATCATCAAACAATCTTTCTTGAAAATTAGGAAAAGAATCTATTGTTTGAGAAGTACCTGCTTTATCTTTTCCTTTGTTCTTTTTCAGGAGTCTTTCTGGACTTTCTACACCGGAGAACAACTGTGAACCTGGATTTCCCCTCGTAGGGATTCTTTTAGAAGCCACAATGTCTTTCTTGGAGTCGCCTTTGTAAAACTAAAAAAATTGAACGTGAATTCGCCGGGGCAAAATACAACCAACTATGAATATCAAACTTCTTTTCCCACTGAAATTTGAATACAATGTCGTTCTTCCCAGGGAAAATAAAACCTTCGTTCCCCGGCAACGGCGCCAAAATGTTAGCACTCAGATTTTACCCTTTGGTCGTGGAAGGATAAACCTAAGGTAACTCTTTCAAACCAATCTTGAGGAGGGAAATTAGTCTTTTCTCTACCAGAGAGGGCTCTCTCGAAAATACGTAAATGGCTAAGGATATATGAAAAATGGCTGAGTTTTTTTTTAAATGAATACTTGGTTGAAATGTGATCAAGAATCACTGGGGCATGGAGTCAAACTTAGGAGTTATTGCACCAGCAGATAAACAACAATAAAGATTTTCACAGAGGCAAGGTAGCTGTCATATTACAGTCAAAGCTTTTTGCAAGTGATTTAGAAATAAAGAAAGACAGTCCATCAATAATGGGCACCAAATTTTAGATGAATCCACTATCAACTTTAGAGAAAGAAATGGATACACAGACGCGATAAATCAAGGCATAAACATATGAATCTCAATTTATTTCAACGTTCATATGAGCATAGAAGACATGACATAATGGAAGTATAACAAGTAAAATAAACATGCACATATAAGAAGAGAGAAATATAGACTGTAATAATGAGCAACACATGAATCTCTGATTCTGTAAAAAGTGTTATTTCCTGTGTGGCTTTTTATATCAAAATAATTAACTCGATACAAGAGTTTTTGTCTCTCAAAAAGTTTCCAACCCTTTCAAAAATGATTTTCATTGTCTTTTATACAAAAATTCTTTGAAGCAAAACCTAACTGCTTCTTTTAACTAAAAACTGAAATAACTTAACAAACTTGCCAAATGTCACTTGAGTCTAAGTCATCAAAATATTACAAATTTCTTTTAAATAAAAATATTTCTAAATCTCATTTGATGTAGCATCCAACGGATACTTTCAAGCACGAAGTGTGTACTTCATTTTTCCAAATTTCTCCACGCTCATCCACTAATCGGCAGTTGGAAGATCGTAACTTGTCATCTCTTTTACCATAACTCTTATTTCAATATGATCTGCAAGGGAAATCTATGGAAGTCTTTCACCAATTGAAACCAGCTTATTTAGAATCTCAAAGTGTTTTGCAATCTTTTCCATTAAAATCTTCCCTGTAAGTAAGGAATTCAAATGCTAAAATTTTGCATGGTCCATTCTTTTATCGAACAATAATTTCTTATATTCATTTTGAGGAATCAACTTCTGATTTTCATCCCAGAATGAAGGTAAACCTTTTTCAACCAATTTCTCAAACTGTCTTTTGAATCATGTTACTTGCTTCTTCATGGCTCCAGCTTTGGCTTCAACATTCTCAATGTGTGCATGCTTTCCCAAGATCCTCCTTGCTCATGTAATGACTGCAATCCTGTTCTTAATACCCATAATTCTCATATCTTCTTCTGTTAAACTATTCAAAAAGGTAATTGCATTTTGTGTTGTTTCCTTGGGCTTCCTATTTAGATTTTCTCTTATTGCAGTACAACTTGTTAAAGCATCTATAATCACTTTTTATTTCACTCTTATGAAATCCAAATAAGGTCTGAAATCTTCAGCTTCTTTTATGATTAAATCCCATACCATGTGTTTACATCCTTGCATCACTGCTTGTCCTGTCACTTGATGTGCCAGCTTTTTATTTGTTTCAATTAATTCTTTGTACTTCTCTTGTAGAGATTTCGTTTCTTCATCTTTCTTCTCATTTTCTTCTTTTAGCCTTTGAGTTTCCTCTTTTAACTCCTTTATTTCGACGTCTTTTAAACTTACTTGAGACATGGCCTGCAAAAGGCTATCAACACTATTTACATCTTCAATCTGATTTGTATTTGTTTGTTTCCGGGCTAGATTTGATAATTTACTTTTCAAATCTTCGACTTGACCTTTTAAACTTGTTTTCTCTTTTTCCCAACTAGCCTCCTTTTCGACCATTTTTAATAACTTTGATGTAACATCATTCACCTCTTTAGACAATTCTTCTTTCTCATGCTCCAATTTGGTCAACTCAAGTCCATGGATAAGCTGAGTATCCGGGATTTTCAATCTCTTCCTCAAGTCTTGGATTAATTTTTCCTTTTCTTTCGACAAATTTTTCCCTGCATCTCCTTCAATGCCACTTCCAACCAAATCCATTTGCAACTTATTAATTTGATGTTGACGGGATTTGTTTTCTATCTTTTCTTGTTTTAATTGATTATTCAGTTTATCTACAACAATTTTCAATTTTTCAACTGCCAAAGTTGCTTCCAAAAAATCAGCATATATCACCTCCCCTGTCTACCTGTGTAAAAGAATTTTATCAAGCGCAGTGATCTTCTTCAGATTGAATTTCATCTCTGTAATTTTATCACTTGATGATATTGCCAAATTTAGTGTATTCTCTTTTACATCTCGACTAGTAACCAAATTAACATCTGACTTAGCCAAGCTGCAGACTTTAGGGAATAATTGGAAGGTATGCTGAGACGAAGCTTGCTTGTCTTGGCTATACTTGCTAAACATATATGCTCTGCTTTGAAATTTATTTACACCTCCTGCTTCCGTGGCTTCCTGAAATGTATACTCTTGAATTTGGACTTCTGGTACTTCCTCATTTGTAAGTAACAACAAATCTTGATGTTCATCTAACCTGGATTTTTTCTCTTTTTCTTGTTATCCACTTTCTGAATTAGCTACATCTTGAAAACCTCTTTTCCCTCCGATGACCATAGTGCTTGCTGAAGTTTTTGTTTCTCCTGTACAATCTGCCTACACCAATTCTCCTCCTTGTAAAGTTACATTTTCTTCACTCTCATATTGTAACCAATTTGCTTTGTATGTCATTCCATCCACTTCTTGATGATTGAAAGCTTTAGTTTGATTTAATTGTTGCCTTTTCGATATGACATGAAAAGGGTAATAATCGATAGCCACATCCTTTTTAAAATTCATTTCTTCTAACAACTTCTCTATGTCCAGGATGGCATATTTATTTTTTACAGTGAACGGACCTACTGTAAAAGGATACTTGATATCTGTGGCTTTCTTAAAGAATAAAAAATGATTATCTTCTACAATCAGTTTTTTCCTAACAAACTCAAGGGCAAAGACCCTTAACGTCAAAAATGCTGGTAATATGTACGGTTGATGCTTGAAACCATACAATCTAAGAACAGTATTGTCTTTCGAAAAAAACCAATCTCCCAAAGCCAATTCAGGAGTCAACTGCATCAATATTTTCATTTCAGGTAACACTCTGGGTAGCCTTTCTCCAAAAATCATGCTATAAATCTCTAATAACATGTAATTCATATAATTGAACATATTATCCTCCACTGGATTTGTGAAAATTATCTTCAGAAAAAAGTATTTCTTCTCGACTGACGAACATAACCATCTTCATGAGATGGGATTGATACCTAAACTGCCTTAGGGTATGAAAAATTTCCATCTGCAAATGAATTCTTTCAGCCAAACATTCTTCAAACTTAAGACAGGGTATCTGACTACCTTCAGTTTCAGGTGAACTGATGTTCATCGTAAACAACAAACTTAATTGAAGCTCAGTCACCCATGCATCTGTATCAAAACCTAAAAACAATGCCAACAAGGAAAGGACGAGTTGGGTATTCTCATTGAAAAGACTGACATCTAACGGATAAGGAGTTTTAGTAACTTCTAAATCTGGTTTGAGGCAGGAGGCCATGAAAAAAAATTTAGTCTCAGGTGACGACTGGTGAAATAGGCCAATAATTGACCCTTCCGAAAAACTCTCAGGTTCAGGTATCTCAGACATGGGGGCTTCTAAGGAGTCTCTTATGAGCAGGGGTTCTATCCGACAGACAATTCTATTTTTTGCAGCATTCATAACAGTTCGTTCGGATTCGGAATAATTTGACGCACACCACGACACAAACTTTGGAAATGAGACAATTTGGTCAAGGCAAAATGACAACAGGGATGACTGATAAACTCTGTGGATGTCTAGACCTCTTTCTAACAAATTTTTCAACCTCATTTTAATTTCTGCCACTGATAACCTAAGGGAGGTATCATAAATATCGCTATCTCTATCTTCCACAACATCTTTAACTTTAGCTTCATCTACATCACGAACTGTTTCCGTTCTTACCCTTTATAAACAAACTTAAACTATTATTAGTTTGAAGTTATAAGGGCCTACCTGTCACTGAAAACCATGTGCTTCGTCCCTGCTTTGTCGTTTTCTGCTGTCCCCACTCGTCCAGAACCTTCCAACGCTGACAATAAAAAGACAAATGTCAACTTTTGCATGTTTTCTGCTATATATAAATTATTTTCTTTATCCTCCCTCCATCTTTCCGAGTGCTCATCTCTCTCAGTCGTTGATCTCACAAGCCATGATTTGGACCATTAGATTTCATGTACTTTTTGCCGCTCGATAACTGCTTCACGTTTGCCGTCCGATCATTTTTCATCTTTCAAATCTCCACCGTTGGATCTCTGTGGTACTCTCGCAAAATACAGCTTCGCAAGTCCAGAAAGTGGTTTATGAAACCACCTTGGTCAAAGGCGGACTAACCTGATGCTTCCACGTGTCTAGCAGTTTTCTTTTTCGCATCCACTATCTCTCTTATCTGTCGTGCAGCTTTGTGATGCGTTGATTATTTGGGACCGTCGATCAACCATAAGAGATTTGGACCACTCCTTTCCTTATCGTATTTGCGCCCTTTTGAAAACTTGACTCTTTAACAACTGGATCTCTTTCCGCTTATCACAGATGTCCACGTGGTTAACATGCTATCCTTTCATTTCGGGAGTATCGCATTACCCTCACGTGGTTTTACATACCATTTTTCCCATTCGCGGAGCACTGCAGTGTTACCATCTGTCTCCCGGTTTTACCTTTCGCGACCACTCATCTCCTTTCTTTCCCACGCACTTTGGCCATGCGACAACCAACGAGAACCGTTTATCTCCTTCACGGGCACAATCAACGGCGCAACCTGCACTATATTTAATGTTTTCAAATTTTTATTTCGGACTATAGTCTTTTAACCCTCTTTTGATCATTTTGATCGAATTTTTCACATTTTCTTTGAAATTTCTTTGGTTTACAAGCTTCTTTAGCAAATGATCATGAAAACAAAAACATTTTAGGATTCCTCGGGAAAATTTTCAAGATTTCTTTCTATTACTCTTCAGTATTTGTTTGTAAAGACTAGGTGCTGACATAAAGCACATGGCAGAATTTTGGATGGGTTCTATGGTTGACACTTGGGAACATAGGATTTAGTTTCCCCATAGGCCCCCTTTCCTCTTCCCCTTTGGTGGAATCATAGCCCCTCTAGTGCTCTTTACACAACCATCTTAGACCATTTTATTATTTTCCAACATAATATTTACATACATTTTGAATTGGCATGATAAGCCAACCGTATGGTCCAAATAAAAATATATACATCATACATGCCTAGTCATTCCCTAGTCGGGCCTTGGCCTTGAAATTTGCACTAGGAATCCATACTAGCATATTTACATCATTTACATAATTTTGATTAAATACATTCCAAGTCAAAAATGGGGGTATTATAGTCCCCTCCCCCTTGGAATAACAATGTCCTTGGTTTTTTCCCAAAATCAGAACAAAAATGGGTATGTCTCTTTCATAGCATCCTCCAACTCCCACGTAGCCTCATTAGGAACAAAATGTTTCCATTGCACCTTTACATGTCTGATGGCTTGGTTCCGGAGCAATGTTACCTTCCTATCTAGGATGCATAGTGGATCAGTTTGGAACTGTCCCTCGAGTTATACTTGAATCACATCCGAATCAATCACATGGTTAGGATCATGTACATATTTATTAAGCAAATAAACATGAAAAATGTTATGATCTCTAATGTTAGTAGGAAATGCAATTCTATAGGCAACTGGTCCTATCCTTTCAAGCACTTTAAATTGCCCACAATATCTTGATGGTAGCTTGGCACAACTTCCAAGTTTCAAGCAACTCTTCCTTGGCCTCGCTCGAAGGTAAACATGATCCCCAATACTGAATTCTCTATGCATTCTATTCTTATCTACATAACTTTTCTATCGATCTTGGGATGCCTTTAAATTCTGCCTAATTTTTGCAACCTCTCGTTCCATTTCCTTAAGCAATTTTGGCCCAATACAATTCTATTTACTGGATTATCCCATGTCATTGGTGTCCTTGACTTTCTGCAATACAAAGCCTCAAATGGACTCATGCCCAACAAAGCCTATTTCCCATTGTTATATGCAAACTCTACCAAATGTAGATAATCTTCCCACTTTGATGGTTTGTCCATCACATACATACGAAACATGTCTTCAAGGACCCGATTTACTCTTTCAGTTTTCCCATTTGTTTGTGGATGGTAGGAAGTGCTAAAGTTCAACTGTGTACCCAATATGCAAAAATACTTTTCCAGAAATTTGAAGTAAAACTGGTATCCCTATATGAAATTATTGCCTTTGGCAACGCATGCAAAGTGAAATTTTCCTTCATGAAAATCTTGCAATGGCATATGCTTTATGTGTAGATTTAACTTGTATAAAATGTGCTACCTTAGACAATTTATCCACCACAACCATGATAGAATCATGTTGTCTCACAGTCATTGGAAAACCTGTAATAAAATCCATGGAAATTACTTCCCATTTCCATTATGGAATGGGAAAATGATGCAACAAACCTATTGGGTGTTGATGTTCAACCTTCACTTATTGACATTTCATACATCTTGAAATATACCAAGCAATATCTTTCTTCATCCCCGGCCAAAAATATTGTTTCCTAGCTGTAGTAATTGTTTTCTGATATATTGGGTGAGTAGAATATGGCATTTTATGGATTTCATCCATAACAATTCTCCTCAAGTTTGTCCCATTTGGAATATAAATTTTGTTTTCATAAATAAGAAGTCCACCATCTTCCAAATGATACCCTTCATACCTCTTTTCAAAATTCTGTTGTTGTAAATTATCTTTTATTTGCGCATATAATTCATCTTCAACAAGATAATTAACAATATGTTGTCTTAAATATGATTGGCAAGTTGTGATGGCTACCACATGCATTTCATGCATCTTTCTGTTGAGTGCATCAACCACTTTATTTTTTTTCATTTTAAGTGTTTGATCTCAAAATCAAACTCACATAAAAATTCCAACCATCTAGCTTGCCTGGCATTTAATTTTGGCTAGTCAAATAAATATTTCAGACCACAATGGTCTGTCCTCAACTCAAATTTTATGCCCATTAGATAGTGCCTCCACATTTTTAAAGCGTGCACTATGGCTGCAAGTTCCAAATCATGTGTGGCTTAATTCTTTTCATGCTCCTTCAATTTTCTAGACTCATAACACACCACATGATTTTCTTGAATAAGAACTCCTCCAAGTCCTTGTTTACATGCATTCGTACATACCACAAGTTCTTTTTCTGGGTCTACAATTTTTAGAATTGGAGCACTTGTGAGAAGCTTCTTCAACAGTTGGAAGCTTTCTTCACATTGATGTGTCCATTCAAATTCCATTCCCTTCTTTTGCAAAGAAGTTATTAGGTGTGCAACCTTGGAGAATCCTTCGATGAATCTAATATAGTAACCAACAAGACCCATAAAATATCTCACATCTGTCACATTCTTTGGAGTTGGTCAATTCATAATGGTTTCAATCTTTTCCAGATCCATTGATATTCCTTCCTCTGAAATAATGTGACCCAAATAATGAATTATATTTTTGTATAAATCACATTTGCTTAGCTTTGCATGCAACTTATGTTCCCTTAGTAATTGCAAAGCCATTCTCAAATGTTGTTCATGTTCTTCTTCATTCTTAGAGTAAATAAGAATGTCATCTAGAAAAACAAGCACAAACTTGCCCAAATACCTATTGAAAACACTATTCATGAGACACATGAAAGTAGTTGGTGCATTAGTGAGACCAAAGGGCACCACTACAAATTCATAGTGTCCATACCTTATTCTAAAGGTTGTTTGGTGAATATATTTTTCCTCGATTCTTACCTGATGGTAACCAGACCTCAAGTCAATCTTTGAAAATACCTTTGCCCCTCTCATTTGATCTAAAAGATCGTCAATTTGAGGCAATGGGTACTTGTTTTTCACTATCACTTTATTCAGTTTCCTGTAATCAATACATAACCTAAGTGTTCCATCTTTACTTTTCACAAATAATACGAGTGCTCCCCATGGAGACACAATTTTCCTAATGTACTTTTTTTCCAACAATTCTTGTAATTTCATTTTCTGCTCCAATAATTATGGTGTACTCATTCGGTAAGGTGTCTTAGACACCGGTGCAGCTCCTAGCACACTATCAATTGTGAAATCAATGTCCCTCTTGGGAGGAAGTCCCGACACTTCATCGGGAAACACATCCTTGAATTCTTGTAGCACATGATAGTCCTCCAATTTGGGAATTTTATTTTCTGTTTTATCCAAAACATGGGTTGCATACAATTGCCAACCTTTCCTACATAACTTCTTTAGCTGCATAGCTAAAATATGCCTAACAGAAACTACCTTTGGAATTCCTTTACAACCCTTGGGTGTCCTTCATCATCAATGCATTCAAAAATCTTGTTGTAGCAATCAAGTTTAACTCTATGTGCTTCCAACCAGTCCATTCCAAAGAGAATGTCCTAAGAACCAAGTGATAAAATATTCATATCTGCACAAGTGGACAGTCCACCATTTCTAATGGACATTTTTTCCACCATTTCACTAATTTTTCTCTTGGTTCCTGTGGCTAGTTGGACCAACCATGATTTACTATGCTTGGTTTTCTTTTTTTTAACAAAAACGTATATTGTATAAAAAAAAAGCCGTGGTTATGAACCAAATCGGCAGAGGACAGTTGATGGCCAAATTGGCAGTGAACAAATTTCAGCATCACCAAGTTGAGAGCCTGTAGAGGCCATTATTGATTAAGGTTACAATTGATAGTCTGTTTGGATTTCATCAGCTGGAGAAACATGTTGAAAGAGCTTATGACAGATGTTAACATAAATGAGCTTATTACAAATGAATAAGTCGAAGAATGTGTTAAAAGAGCTTATGACAATTGCTAAAATGAATGTGGCAGTCAGTAAATGCTGAATTTTTTAATTGCACGAGGATCAGCTTTCCAATCCGGGAATCCATGATGAATAAAGGCATTCTACGCTGTAGAGTTCGATGAAAGGAAATCTACATTCCTTCTGTAGAATTCGATGGGAGGCATTCTGCGCTGTAAGGTTCTGGAATTGTTCTACAGTGGTCGAAATACGAACTGTACTGAGTTTTTAATCCAAGAGAGCATTCAATTTCAGAGTGATGGATCGGGTGTGTGGCAGAGGGGAAACCGAGTGCCCTGTTCCAAAAATGATGAGTCATTCTCATGGAATGTGATGAGATTCGTTGTCAGTGCTGGAGAGGTGGAGGATCCCTTGATTGAGTATGGTGGCTGCGTTTGCTTCAGTATCAGCTTCGTTGTTTAAGTTTCTTAAGATATGAAATGCCTTGAATTGGGTGAAAGTACTTGAAATTTTCCTTATACGTTGGATGATACGGTTAAGAGCTAAATTGTTGATGCTAGTGGTTGCATTGAGAGATCTGATGATGACCATAGAGTCTCTGAAGATGTGTAAGTTGTCGATCTTCTGTTCTTTGGCGATCTGGCATCCTTTCATCAATGTTAGGGATTTTTCTATATTGTTTGAGCAGATGCCCAAGCCCCATCTGAATTTCAGTCTCATTGCTCCTTCCCTTGTCCACAGGACTCCCCCAGCTCCTGCTACTCCAGGATTTCTCTTGGAGGCACCGTCGAATTGTAAGCTGTCTATATCCTGATTATTTCTCCATTCTTGGAAATTAGTGTTTGTAAGTCTGATTTACCATGCTGAATGGTTTCACAATTGAGGCTCTTTACTTGGATGAGGGATGGAGATTCCAATCTAGTTCATTTCTTTATTGCTGAGGTTTGCTTCAGTCTTGTACTTGGAGATTTTGAGGCATTCAATAAGTAATCCTTTGGCTTGGCTTGCGGTTTGTAAGGGAGTGTAATGCTTTTCTTGGAAGATGGCATTGTTTCTTGAGGTCCATATTTTCCAGCAAGTGTATTTGGGAATGGAAATCCAAATATGGTACCAGAGATTCTTTGTGGAGAGGGGAGGAGGATAAATGGATTTCCAATCATTGAAGAGTTGGGAGATGGCGGTAAAGGGGGGCATGATAATATTGAGTTCAAGGAGCAAAAGTTTCCAGACGAGCTTGGTGTAATGACAATCCAGAAAGAGATGGGTGAGTGTTTCAAGATTGTTGTGGCAAAGGGGGCACCAAAAAGGCCCGTGGAAACCTCTCTTGTTGAGATTGTCTCCGGTGAGAACTTTGCAATGGATTAATGTCCAAGTGAAGAAGTTGATTTTAGGGAGTCCAAATGGGTCCCATACAAGTTTCCATAAATATTTTCTTTCATCATCATGAGTCTGAAGAGCTTTGTAACCAAGAACAGAGGTGTAAGCACTAGTAGGACCCCAACCCCGTTCGTCTTTGGCCATGAGATGTAAGGGGGCACATCCTTTCAGATTGTCGATGAGTATGGTTTTGACAAACTCAAGATGGAGGGGGATGGCTATGTTTTTCCACCTTTTCCAATTGCCATGAGTATCCCATGAACTGAAATCTTTTAGCGTTGTGATTCAATGTTGATTGAGCCAGGCTGAAATATTCTGTGACTCATGGGTGCTTTGAAGTGCTTCTTTGTCCATGATCTTATCCGTGAAGATATCTATTTTTCTGTTGTTGCCAGTTACCCAGTATATGCCTTTTGAGAAAAACTCCCAAGCTACCTTGCATAGTGCCCAAGTGCTAGAGCCTTTGGAGGTTGGCTTTTGGTCGAGACATCTTAAATTGGTCCCATATAAATATTTCTTTCTGAGTACTTGACTAAATCGATGGCGTTTATTGTGCAGGATTTTCCAGAGCAGCTTGCCGCCTAGTGTCAAGTTTGCATGGTGTGGATTGCGAATTTGAAGGTCTCTCAAGGATTTTGACTGATTAATGGTCTCCCAATTCACTAGGTGGATTTTGTTTTCATTGTTTTTCCCACCAGACCATAGAAAATATCTTATTAATTTACTTATCTGATCTGCTGCTCCTTTTGGGGAAAGGAGGATTGAGAATTGATAGATAGGTAGAGCAGAGAGGACAGAGTTCACTAAAATCAGTTTTTTGGCCTTGCCGAGCCAATGCCCTCCCCATATTCTAATTCTGTTTTTTATTTTGTTGATCTCGTCCTCCCAATTTCTAGAATTTGCGTTACCATATGTGATTGGAAGGCCTAGATATATGAATTTGTCCCAGTGGTTGTGGACTTTAATGCCAAGAATTCTGTTGATTTTTGCTGCAACGTGGTTGTTTAGATTCCAGCAGTAGACTGCACTTTTATGCAAGTTGATCTTGCCTCCGAATGCATTGCAATACAAATTCATGTTGTGCTTGAATTTTCGGGCTATGATGGAGGAGGCTGCACCTAATAATAGAGAATCATCGGCAAAAAGGGTTTGATTGAGGGGATGGGAATCAAGGGTCAAGTGGAGACCAGGGAGGGAGCCTGTGGTCATTTCATGGTTCAGTTTTCGATTGAGTGAATCTGCCAAGATAATTTACAGGAAAGAGGAGAGTGGGCAGCTTTGTCTAATGCCACGCGTGGCTTGGAAGAAGTCAGTGGGATGACCATTAATTAGGGGAGCGATCCAGGGTTTGCATATGCACGCTGAGATCTAGTTGATGAAGGTTTCTTCAAATCCAAAGCGTGTCATGATTTTAAGGAGAAAAGAATGCTTGACACGGTCAAATGCATTGGCCATATCAATCTTGATTAACATGCCTTTTTCCTTTCGAGATTTGCTTGAATGGATTGCTTCTTGTACGAGGATGACATTGTCAAGTATTTGCCTCCCTTCTAGGAAGCTACCTTGGTTGTCAGAAATATTTATGTTGAGTAAAGGCTTCATCCGATTTGCAAGCATTTTGGAGATAATTTTATAGGAGGAGTTGCATAGTGATATCGGTCTGCATAGTGATATCGGTCTGAATCTGCTGAAGGAGTTGGGGTTGGTTTCCTTTTGGATGAGGGACAGGAATGTGTTGTTCGTACATCCACCGATTTTTGCCTTATAATGGAAGTTCCTTATCATTCTCATGAAGTATTTTTTGATGTACTTCCAACATGCTTTGTAAAAATGCATAGAGAAACCATCAGGACCCGGTGCTTTGTCGAATTCGAAGGAGAGAATAGTGTTGAATACCTCTTGCTCGGTGAAAGGTTTGTGGATGATGAAATTATCCTCCTGCGTAATGCTCTGAGGAATGTGCTCCATAAGTGTTAGCTCGTCGTCACCTTCAATGTTGCCATCTTCAGCGAATAGTTTGGAGAAGTGAATGAGCGCAGCGTTTTTGATACTCGTGCTTCCAGAGACTAACAAGCTATTCTTTGTTTTGATTTCAGCGATATGATTGGAGGATTGTCTGACTTTGAATTGCTTGTGGAAATAATTGGTGTTCTTATCACCTCCTTTAAGCCAAATGCTCCTCGACTTCAACCTCCAGTGATCCTCTTCAGCTCAGCAAGCGTGATAAACGTTGGATTGCTATGTAGCTTCTTCATGCAAGGTGGTTGCTTCAATAGGAAGAGTTTCCATTGCGAATTGAAGGTTTTCTATAGCACCCACGGTGGTTTTTCTGGGATTTGCGGGTTTTGGGCAGTTGGATATGGCCCATTTCTTGAGGACATGTTTGGTATTTTTTAATTTATGTTCCCAAACGTAGCAGGGGGAGCTAGAGATGGGGATTCTCCATGCATCTTCCAGGGTGTCCCAGAAGCTGGCTTGTTCGAGCCATTGGGGGCTGAACCTGAAGGGGATTGGGCCGAGTTCCTCATTGTTAAGAAAGTGGAGTTGGATGGATTTATGATATGAGGCTAGATTTTCAAGGATGCTAGAGGAGATGGTATGGGTATCAGACAACAAGTTGTTGTGGACGAGAAATCTGTCCAATCTAGCCATGATATTTCCCTTGCCAAGACGCTTATTCGACCAAGTATATTTCCCTTTTTTGGGCTTGATATCGATGAGGTCCCATGTACGAAGTAGGGCTTCAACCTGAGGTTTGAAGTAATCATTTCCAGTGAGGCCACCTTTCTTTTCAGATTTGGAAAGGGTGATGTTCATATCACCGGTGAGTATGATGGTCTGAGGATCATAAGCCTCCAGAAAATCTTCAAGTAGACTCTAGCAATCTTTTTTCTCAGATTTTAGATTGGGTACGTACATGTTGAAGAGAGTGATATGCTTGTTTCTCTGAAGGTGGGTGAGCTCAGTGTATATCCAGTGTTGAGTAGCAAATGAGTTGTGGATATGGAATGCTTCGAATGACCATAAGGTTTCCAGTCCGCTAGAAGCTCCTCTGGCACTGACTGCATAACCTGCATTTTTCTTCCATTTTTCATTTCCAATAACTAAGACAGTGTTATCATCGAGTTTGGTCTCTTGGAGTAATAGGAGATCGGGCATGTCGATTCTTTGAAGGTCTTTTACTGCTTCAATCTTGCAGGGATTTCCTAAACCTTTGCAATTCCAAGAGGCCAGCTTCATCATTTAGAAATGTAGATGGAGGAGGGTGTTCCTCCTGCTGGATCTCCATATTTCTTTCCCGTTGTCCTGGTTCTATTATTTTTGCTGAAATCTATATGTATCATGGTTTGGGATCCTTGGATTTTCTCACGCTCAGCTTCTTCTTCCCTTAGGTCTTTGGTAGATTTTCGTCCTGGCTTTTTGGAAGATTTATCGATGGGTTCTTTCGAGGAGGAGGGGGAGGTGGTGGGTCTCACTTTAGTGATTTCAGCATAGGAGGGGGCTTCTTTAATCAGGTCTGATTTGATGGGGCTGGGGGTATTCTGAGACGGGGATTCTTCAGAATTTCATGGGCGAGAGGAGTTGCTTGTGAGTCTTGTTGTTCACGTATTTCTCCTTCTTCTTCAACCTTGGGGATGTCATGGATCTCATGTGTTTCTAGGGCTTTGAATCTGTTCCTATTTTTGGAGGCCGTCGGATCGTGGTGTTGTTGATCTGCTTTCTGTATGTTCATACTTTTTGAGTGGGGTTTCGTACCTGATTTGATATTTTTTTGGATGGTTGTCCATTGCTCTTTTTTCTCGTCCGATTCTGGATCCGCAGGTTTCTTTTTGCATGATTGAGCGAAGTGGCCGTATTCGTGGCAGAACTTGCATTTAAATGGGATTTGTTCGTAGTCGAGTTCTTGTATATGGGACCAGTCTGCTACTGTAAGATTTATTGCTTCCGGGAGGCCGTGTTCCAAATCTACTTCAACGCAGATTCTCGCGCATGAATATTGATCTTTTCGGTCGGCTTTGTCGATGTATTTACCCAATGCATTTTCGATCGCTTCTAGGGATTCTGTATTCCAGTAGTGGAGGGGTAGATGAGGGAGTCTCACCCAAACTAGGACTATGGAGGGGATGTCGAGAGATGGATCGAAGTTCGGGGTCCATCTGTTCATATAGAGCCCTTGTGGTCCCATGAAGTAGGGTCCGTTCCTGAAGATGAGCTCGCAGTCCTGTTTGCATTCGAAAACGAAGGCAAAGTATCGTTTACCCAGGAAGAAGGATTTAACATCTTTCGAGATCAAGGGTTTCCAATTTTTATGAACCCACGATTTGGTAGACTTCGGGGAAGTCCATAAGCTTGTGAACTGGCCGATCAAAGCGCGTTCCGACAGGTTAAGGGCTGTCTTACAGGGAAAATCCACCGGCAAAGCAACAGTCGGGATCTCGTTGAGTTTCTTCATGAAATTTTGTTGAGTGGAAGAGAGAGGCTTTTTTCCATTAGAGTCTAAAAGTTTTAAGAAGCTAACCAGGTCGGGGGGGCTTTCTGCTCCCGAAGCCATTGGAGGAAAAGGGAGGAAGCCCAAGGAGAGGGGTAATGAGGTAGACAGGGAGGGAGAAAGAGGAGGGAAACCAGGGGGGTTACTTCGAGGCTGGAGGGAGGTCAACTCAGTCAGTAGGGAAAGTGATCGGATGAAGGGAGAGGAGCTAGGAGGGCAGAGAAACAGCTTGGATCAGCAACCCGAGAGCGAGCATCAAAATGCAGCATAGGCACTCAGCCATTGCGTGAGAACGCAACAAATAAGGAGAAGCACACAACCACTAAGAGGGAGGTGCACGCAGCCAAATTGTAGTAACGGATACTTTCATTGTCTAAATCCACCCCTATGCTTGGTTTTCTTAAAAACACAAATCTCAACGATTTTAGGACTAATATAACTGTGAGTAGATCCAGGGTCAATCAACATAGAAATAGATTGCTTAGCAATATTACCTTCAACCTCAACCACAATTGATTGATGATATACTTTGTGGTCCTCTAGTCCAGCATAAATCCCAGGGACATTCCTTACCACTTGACCCACAGTTTCAGCTTCTTGAATGTTGTGAACTTGCTTTGCACTCCCATTCCGATGTGGACAATTTCCAAACAAATCGTCCTCTCCACATCCCCAACATTGAAGTGGCTATCTTGGCTCTCTTGGATTGTCTCCCATCATCCTAGCTGGATTTGTCTTGTGGTGGCCGCCTTGGTTGATTTCTAAAATGAAGCGGCTTGAACCCCTTCTTTATTTGGTCAAATATCTCTTTTTTTTGTCCTTTCATGTCTTATGGACATCCGGCTTTCTTTTGGCTTGATCATAACAATACTTGTCCTTTTTATGGTCTCATCTAGAGTTCGAGGCTCGTCAAACTCAATTCTATCTTTGCAGGACTAGGGAAACCCACTTAGAAAATGTTGAATTTTTACTTTATCATCTTTGATATACTTGACATATATTAGTAGCTCCAAGAATTTATTTGCATATTCCTCCACGTTCATTTGGCCTAATTTCAGCTCATGGAATTCTTTAATTTTGCCATCATAGTACCTATCAGAGAGGTACTTTTGCTTGAAGCATTTCTTGAATTGATTCCACACAATATTCCTTTCATTGATCTTCTTCACTTTCCTAAGGTGATCCCACCATATATATGCTCCTCCATTCAGATTGAAAATAGCCACTCTTGCTCTCATATTTCCTCAGTAGTCTTGGACTTGGAAATACTTCCTCATCCCAAGAAGCCAAGCCTCAACTTCTTGACAAGATTTTATCTCACCATCAAATGTAGGAGGTTTGGCTTTCCTAAATTCTCCATGTAAGTTGTCCTTGGAATACCTCTTCCTCTTATTCCTATGAGATGAAGAGCTTGATCCTTCAGTGGAATCCTTAGAGTTAGATGACTTACTAGAAGAGATTTCCGGAGTATATGACCTGCCTCTAGAAAATCTTTTTGAACTATGGGACCTCTTGTGAGAATGCCTCCTTGAACTATTCCCACTCATTTCCTGATTTTTTGAGTGATGTCTATAGTTAATCTTCCTCTGAATGTCTGTTAGAATTTGGAACATAACTGCATTCAACTGATTTTGTTCTTCTTGAGCTCTAAACAACCTCTCATTGTTTGCTCTACAACTTTGCAATTCCACCCTTAGAATCCTCATGGTTTTTACAATGTCTGGGGGAGTCACTTGGTTTCTCCTACCACTGGATTTTGTCTCTATATTCTCAATTTGTATATTCTCTCCCATTGCATCTATCTCAACTTCATAAGGATCATGTGCATCATCCATGATGATGACCTTCTTGGCCCAACCAAGAACAGAGATTCTCCAACTACACTATACTCACTGTTGAACCTTAACAGTCACTACTATGATTTTGGATCAGCAAAAGTGTTCATATAAACATAGTTTTTAGATTTATTAAGTTCTTGGAAAATCAAAAATCAATTTTCATGTATTCTGGAAAATACCCATATTGACAGTTTTTGTCAAATTATGGCTACAGACACTTTTATGATCAAATTACAGAAATATCTGAATCACCAATTCAAAATTTAACTTTGTAAAATTGTTCTTCTTTGGATAAACTTTCCACTGACTATAGGTATGCCCAATTCTGAATTATGAGCACAAAGTTACAGTCGTTCAAAATTGTCAAATTGGCCCAATTCCTGCACTTTTCGTGTAGGTTCATTTAACCCCAGAGGCTAACTTCAGACACCTGCACAATATCATATATGGAGAAGCATAACAACTTACCTATTGTCTTAGATAATACATATGACTAGGATTACTTAGCAACTTTTGATTCTCCGATTTGTTGCTCTAGTCACCTTCTATAAAATTATGGAATTTACTACTTTTGTATTTTTCCACTTCTTCCAAACTTAAAAAATTATGCAGTTCTATAACACCCCTTAATAATCCACAATCTACCCAAATTTACATTGGTTCAATAGTTGCGGTTCAAATCTAGAGCCAAATTTGTTGATTTAAAAAAAAAAGAATGGGTGTCAAGTGGGCTTTCCCCCTTGAGGCCTTTGCAGGGTGGGTCAAGGGCAACACCCTATTTTTTTTTTGTAAATAATTTGATTTCGCGCAATCTAGTTCATAAGAAAAATGCCATTTTCCGTTGACTTGGTGTTATGCAACAACTTTCCCAAAATAGTATAAAAAGAGCAGAAATAGATCAGAAAGAGTACTCCACGAGTTGATTGAAGATAATAGTTGAATAACAAGCCTCTTCGAGGGGGCAACCTCCTTATATAATGTACAAAGTACACAAGACAATACAAGACACTCCAAATGAAAGGTCTCCTTCCTATATATAGGATACTAAGGGGTACAATCCCAACTAACTGACCCAAGCCGACATAACTAATATAACCATATTAATGACAATTACCACTAATGGACCAAAGCCGACATCAAAACTAATGTAATGAACCACAATATAGGGGGAAATGTGCCCATATTTAGGGCTTAACATGCCCCTCCCCTTCAGACAAGTGTTGTCCTCAACGCTTGATTAGTTGCGGATGCTTCTGTATGAAGGACCCATCTTCCCATGTCGAATCTTCAACTAGTAAGTTCTGCCACTTTATGAGGTACTCAATAATAGCTCAGTTTCGTAGTTGTTTAGTCCTTGTTTCAATGATTTGTTCATGTTCCAATATGACTTTTCCTTCTTCATCAAGCTCTAGCAAGATTGTTTGAATTGGGATCTTGTCTCCTATTACCTTCTTTAAGCAAGAAACATGGAAAACTGGATGTACTCTTGAAGATGAAGGGAGCTCCAATTTGTAGGCCATACTACCAATCTTCTACAACACTTTATAAGGACCATAATACTTGGGTGCTAATTTATTGTCCTTCTTTAATAACTTCAGAGACATCTGCTTGTAAGGTTGTAGCCTGAGAAATACCCAATCCCCTTCTTCAAAACTCCTTTCACTGCGATGTTGATCAGCTTGTTGTTTCATCCTATTTTGTGACATAGTCAGGTTGTCCTTAAGTATCTTCAGAAATCCTTGCTAGTGCTCTATGTGATCTTCCATGGCTTGAACTTTAGATTTTCCTTTTGAGGGAGATGTGATAGATGGAGGTTGGTATCCATAAAGTGCCATAAATGGAGACATTTTTTATGATGTATGGAAGGAAGTATTGTACCACCATTCTGCCAAAGACAACCATTTCACCCACTGTGTTTGTTTATCAGATGCAAAGCAATGTAGATAGCCTTCCAAACACTTGTTCACGATCTAAGTTTGCCCATCAGATTGAGGGTGATAAGAAGAACTGTGAGCCAATTGAGTACCCAAACACGAAAATAATTTAGTCCAAAATTTTCCAGTGAAAATTGGATCTCTATCACTTATAATAATCTTCGGATTTTCATGTAACTTCTGAACAGTCTCCATAAAGGCTGCAGCTAATATGCTTGCATTAAAGGGTGAGCAAGTGCACAAGAGTGTGCATACTTAGTGAGTCTATCAACAACCACCATAATAACATTCTTTCCTTCTGACTTGGGTAGACCTGTGATAAAATCCATGGAGACTTCCTCCTAGTGCTGACAAGGTATGTCTAACGGTTGTAGAAGTCCCAGTGTCATAATTGTTTCACCCTTATTCTGTTGGCAAACCAAGCATTCAACCACAAACCTTTGAACATTAGATTTAAGACCTTCCCAGAAAAATTCCTTCTTGACCCTGTGGTAAGTTTCCAGGAATCCTAAGTTCCCACCTATAGGAGAGGCATGTAATTCAGAAAGGATCTTCTGCTTGAGTTGGGAGTTTTTGCATAAATACAAGCGATCCTTATACCATAGTGAATCATTTTTCCACACAAAAGTATCTGATACACTAGATCATTCTGTAGCTTTTGAATGAGTGTCCACACAGATAGGTCTTTTTTCCATTCTTCCCTTGCTACTACTATCCAATCTCGTTGTAGAATGGAAATGGAACAAAGTAATGCACCAACATCTTCATCTTTTCTGGAGAGTGCATCTGCCACCACATTATGTTTCCCTTTTCTATAGATGATTTCAAAGTCATATCCCAACACCTTGGTTACCCACTTTTGTTTCTCTTCTGAAGATAGTCTCTATTCCAAGAAGTATTTAAGACTATCATGATCTGTTTTGACCTTGAAGTGCCTACCTGTTCTTAAGAGCATGTAGTATTGCCAACATTTCCTTCTCATAAATGGGCTTTTGTAAGTTCTTTCCCTGGATTGGATGACTTGTGAAAGCAAGTGGGTGTCCTTCTTGCATTAGAACAACGCCAATGCCAATTCCTGAAGCATCACATTCCACACTAAATGTTTTTGTGAAGTCTGGTGTGGCCAATACAGGAGCTATGCATATTGCCTGTTTAAGTTGTTCAAAAGCTTGAGTTGCCTCTGGAGTCCAAGAAAATGCATCTTTCTTCAATAATGTTGTAAGAGGTGCTGCTATTCTTCCATAATTTCGAACAAACTTGCGATAGTACCCTATAAGACCTAAGAATCCTCAAAGATTCTTCAGGTTTTTGGGAATCGACCAGCCTATCATGGATTTAATTTTGTTAGGGTCTACCTTGACACCTTCATGAGATACAATATGACCCAAATACTCTACCTCCTTCACCCCAAAGAAACATTTGGAAGGTTTTGCATATAATTGTTGCTATTGTAGTAGTTGTAGTACCCTGTCAACATGTTGAACATGTTCTTCCCAAGACTTGCTATAGATTAGTATATCATCAAAGAATACTAGCACAAATTTTCTAAGAAAAGGCTTGAAAATGGAATTCATCAAACCTTGAAATGTGGAAGGTGCATTCATGAGACCAAATGGCATGACTAGAAATTCATAATGACCTTCATGGGTTCTGAATGTTGTTTTTGGGATGTCTTCATCTTTCATTCTAATTTGATGATACCCAGAATGAAGATCCAACTTTGTGAATACAATTTCTCCATGTAATTCATCTAGCAATTCATCAATTACAAGAATTGGAAACTTATCTTTAATGGTTATCTTGTTGAGCTCTCTATAATCTGGACACATACGCCATGATCCATCCGGCTTATGTACCATTACCACTAGTGCAGAGTAAGAACTTTGGCTAGGCCTAATGATGCCAGCCTCTAGAATTTCTTCAACCATACGCTCAATTTCACTCTTCTGCCCATAAGGGTATCTGTAAGGTCTGATGTTACGAGGAACACTTCCTGGGATTAAGTGAATAGCATGATCGAAATCTCGGACAGGTGGAAGACCTTTTGGAATATTTTCAAATACCTTGAAATGCTTATTAATGACCCGTTGGAGATCTGGGGAAATAGGAGGCTTAGATGTTTGAACATCTAATGAGCATAATTGTGCAATTACACCTTGATGTCCCTTTTTCATCAATTTTTTCATACCATTAGCGCTTATCACCTTGCTTGGTTTCCCTGTGATACCGTGTAATTCATATTCCTTTCCTTCCCATAAAAATTTCATGAAAAGCTTCTGAAAGTTAAAAGCCACATTTCCCAAAGATTGTAACCATTGAGCTCCTAAGACAACATCAACACCACCCATTGGAATAGCAATCATTGGACTATTCAATACATATTCTCTCATAGTAAGATTTATATTATGGCATTTCCTTGAGCAGTTGATAGTTCCTCCATTTGCAATCATTACTTGAAACTCTGGTGCTGGATATACAAAGCAATTGAGAGATTTTGCTAATTTATAGTGGATGAAATTATGAGTACTACCAAAATCAATCAACACTGTTACCTTTTTCTTTTTGATAAATCCTTCGATCTTGAGAGTTTGAGGAGTGCTAATTCCAGCCAATGCATGACATGATATGGTGGGAGTAATCTCTTTTGAAGTAGTGTCTTCTATTTCTTCATCTGGATATGGTTCTTGTTCTTTTGGTTCTTCCTCTTCACATTCTATGTAAAATAATTTCTTCTCACCACATTTATGTCCCTTACTATACTTGCTATCACAATTAAAACATAGGCCTTTTGCTCTTCTTTCCTCTATTTGTTGAGGTGTCAACCTTTTAGGTGGGTTAGAATAAGTAACAGTATTCTCTCGGTATGTGTTGAAGGTGCTCTTTCTAGTAGCCATCGTCATATATTTACTTTCAACCTTCCTTGCCATCATGAAGGCCTTCTCCAAGGATGGTGGTTCAAAGAGATGCACCTCATGTTGAATGTTATCCTTCAAGGTGCCAATGAAGAGATCCAACAGATTATCTTCTGAAATATTCTTCACTCGAAGACTTAGCTTCTGAAATTGTTTGATGTGCTCTGCAACTGGACCTTTTTGCTTGAGACTTATTAACTGGCTGAAGAAGGTATTGCTATTAATATCCCCATAATGTGCAATCAATTCTTCGGTGAATATAGACCAAGATATAATAGAGTCCTTTTTACGGTCACAAAGCCACTAATACCATACAAATTGATCAGGCTCTAAATATAATGATGCAATAGTTACCTTTTGCAAAGTTGGAACCTGGTGTAGATCAAAGAATTGCTCCATTTGGAATATCCATGTTATTGGATCGTTGCCATCAAACTTTCTCATGTCAATCTTGGCAAGTTGGGTACCCCTTGGCGACCACCCCTGATGACTTCCATTACCAAAATAATTTCCTCTTGGAATATTATTATTCATGGAAGGTTTTTCAACATGAGAATTATCTTTATCCTCCATAGTATCCTAGAACACCACATCACCTGTAGGAAGAGTATCCCTTGAATTTTGAATGAGATTAGCAATAGTGTTCAACTTCTCCTCTAAATTGAGTAAATCAGCTGTCCTCACCGAACCCTTCATATTATCCTCCATTTTATTCAACTTCTCCTCTAAATTATCCAAATCCAGTTTTTTCATAGACCCTTTAATCATATGTTCCAACCGAGACACTCGAAAAGATAGATCTTCCCTTTCATCATACGTCGATGATGGATGCTCAGGTGGTTTGGTTGGAGTGTGAGACTTTATACTTCCTTTTGGTGGCATTTTGAACAATACAAATAGATATCAAACCTTATGTGTCCCCACAAATAGATCCTTCTAATCAAAATTAAAAATGGCGTACCTTTTCAAACCCTGATTGGAAGATTGTTTTAGAGCCGACTTGCAACTGAGATAAAATTCAACTTTCGGCTCTTCTGGGTCTGAAACTTCGGCCTGTTGTAGTATTCTGTGTCCACTTTCTGATTCCGCAGGTCTGACCTAATTCTGATATTCCAATAGAAAGATATTGCGAATATCCCAACACCTCTTATTTTTTGTCCTTTCAAAATATCTAATTTGTACGGACTGCCACGTGTCCAATATTTTGGATCTGAGTCTAAAACTTCTACAACGGATACTTTGGTCCGTCCACTTTCTGATGCAACTGGTCTCACTCAATTTGGACCTCACATTCTCCAGATATGACCTTTTTCCCTTGAACACCTGTTTTAGACTATTTTTTGGACTAGTAAAAAACCCTAGATTCCGATGCCGATGTATCCGAACCTGTGAAGTCTCAGGATCTAAATTTCGGACCACAGATAGTTCGGCCTATTTCCGAAGTGGGATTTTAATCTCGCCCTTTGAATCCTTGTAGAAAAAAATTTATAGCGAAAATTCCAAGATGACTCGTTTTGAAGAACCCAGTGCTGAGGAAAGAGCTTTGATACCAAATGTTATGCAACAACTTTCCAAAAAGAGTATAAAAAGAGAAGAAATAGATCAGAAAGAGTAATCCACGACTTGATTGAATATAATAGCTGAATAACAAGCCTCTTCGATGGGGCAACCTCCTTACACAATGTACTAAGTACACAAGACAAGACAAGACACTCCAAATGAAAGGTATCCCTCCTATATATAGGAGACTAAGGGGTACAATCCCAACTAACTGACCCAAGTCGACATAACTAATATAACCATATTAATGAAAATTACCACTAATGGACCAAAGCCGACACCAAAACTAATGTAATGAACCACAATATAGGGGGAAATGTGCCCATATTTAGGGCTTAACACCTGGAAAGGGTGTCGACGTGGCCTAACACATTCCCGTCGATGTGTCTCACAGGTCCCACATGTCACCCTGTGGTGCAACCATGTCACCTTCCTCGACCTCCAAGTCACCACATCGAGTGGCTCGGGAGCGAGCGCATCGACAATTTTCCCATTACCAAAAGTGGTTTTGGAAAAGCTCCTTGGGGAGGTGTTATCAATAAAAACATGACATGTGCCTTAAGAGGTTTTGACCCAATGCCTCGCTTGCCCAAAATTAAACACTGCACAAGTTGTCAGCGCGTTATGAGTCCTAGCCATCGATCTCCCTCATCATCCAACGATCGGATATTCTCCCACTTGGTATTAACCACTGCGCTAAGAGCCACAAATGTTGATCTTACCTTTCATATGACGGTCATATTTTCATCACCTCCACACTCCATCATGGGAAACCACCTGTCCACTAGTCTGGTGTGGTGGGTCCACATCATGCATTTCACCCATGTTGCTCCTCCACATCACCCATCCATGTGGCATGGGTGGGGCCCACTTAAAATTACCAATTTTTTTAAAATCTTTAAAATTTCAAAGTCATATGAAACTCTATTTCGGCAATAAGGGAATTATTCCCAATTTAAATTTGGCCCCTTATCTGTCATTTACCGGAACCTGACTTTTACAAAAGTATTTTCTGATTTATGCTTGTAAGTTTTAATTCTCATCCCATACAGCTCTGGTGTTACAACCATAAGGTCCGATACCACTCTATAACGTCCCCTTCACCCAATTCGTCAAGCAAATGGGACATTAACTAAATCGGGGCCTCTAAATTTTTTTCCCCATAATCATAATTATGAATTGATAAGTCTAAAATGCATGTGCATATATGTAAATAAAAACACACAATGGAATAAACTCACTCCACACACAGAACATGCAATTATAGGCATATAAATAAAATCATTGCACCTCAGATACATAAGAATACTTATCTTTAAACAAAGAAGATCCAAGCAACTAGCTGTGTAAGAGCAGTTTTCCACCCAACCGTAGGCACTCTGTCCAGCATATATTGTTTCTGCTGAGAGGCCACTCCCAAGTTGGTCTACGAGGCCACCAGGGTAAAGGAAACACGTACAGGATTCTCTCTCTTGGCCCACAACTCACTCTGCTCTCTCTGCTTATCCAAAATCTCAACCAGAGCTTTAGAGAGATCTCACTAAGCCATCATAGCCATGGCACTCCTTCCAACTTCTCCACACAACATAGGGAAGGAATTTCCCTTCATTGATCCACAGTTCCCTCGGAAAATCCAACCCTTATAGTGCTTACTAGTGTGTGCAGTAAGAATCCAACCTACTGTATGCTATTGGAGAGCCTCCTGCAAAATTAATTCATGGCTTCTCAAGCATCCAAAAGTAGCAGAACTCAATGGGTAAAAGTTCATAGCTTACCCAACCTCTATGCTCACCTACAACCATCTATTTTCCCTTCAAAATTGCAGTTCTGTCTCTAAATTTGAATTTATGGGTTCAATACTATTTGGTAATGGACATGAACAATAATAGGAAAAACTCTACGTAGTGTAGAAGCCTGCACGAGAGAATGATCAAAAGAGTGTTGAATCCAAGGGATGTGAGGTGAGGGTGAAAAGACAACTGACATAGCATCTGACCATAGAAGAAAGGACTCCTGGCAGCTGACATAACTATCACAACCCCCATGTCTCAATAACTGCATGAAGTGACTTTTCCCACCAACCTCACATATGCATTCAATGATTGGTTTTAGTAGTCAAGAGAAGGTAATTTGATCATTTAAAGCACATGGTAGAATTTTGTATGAGTTCTAAGGTTGACACTTGGCAACATAGAATTTAGTTTCCCCATAGGCTCCCTGTCCTCTTCCCCTATGGTGGAATCATAACCCCTCTAGTGCTCTTTACACAACCATCTTGGACCATTTTTTATTTTATTTTCCAACATAATATTTACATACATTTCGAATCAACATGATAAGCCAACCATATGGTCCAAATAAAAATATATATATCATACATGCCTAGCCATTCCCTAGTTGGGCCTTGACCTTGAGTTCCGCACTAGGAATCCATACTAGCATATTTACATCATTTACATAATTTTGATTAAATACATTCCAAGTCAAAACTGAGGGTATTACAAGTATTATTAAAAAAGTCAATTCATTGTCTTTACCTTAAAGTAAAGATCAAGCTTTCTAAAATTTATAATATATATTAAGAGCTATGAGTCCTCTAATAATCAAAGTGACAAGAAAACTGCATGAATTTGCGTCACAAATGGACAAATTAGTGGACAAAGTAACACATAAAGAGAGCAATAAAAAATTACAACGTGCAATTGATATTGAGACATATTTTAATGGTTTAATCAAGAAAGATAATTCATACCTAAAAAGTCATATCCAAGAGTTGTATGCACAAATCAAGGAATTAAAAGATGAGAAACCATGCAAATAACAGAAAGTTCATGATCTCAAAAGAAAATTCAATAATAATTTATTAGAAAAAGATGAAGAAATTTATTGCCTAAAAGATCATAGTAAAAAACTACTTGCACAAATCCATAAGTCAAAAGATACAAAGCAATGCAATCATAAACTAGAAGAGGAGAATTGGGATCTTGAAAAGTAATTATAAAGAAAAAGTTGAATTAGAAAGTTCCCGCCTAAGGAACCTTAATTAGAGGTTGCTTGAAGAAATCAATAGATTAGAAGGCAAGAATCGAGAGAATCTAGTACCTAAAGACAAATATGACAAGACAAAAATGAAGCACTAGCAATGGAGATTAAAGATCTTGAAAATGCTAAAGAAGACCTTCAACAAGAAGTACATATCCTATAGTGTAAATTAGAAGACCGGGTTAACAAGACTAAAGAGGTCAAAAAACAACTACGAGAATTAGAAAAAAATAAATGTGACTCACAAGTAAAAGATCAAGCTTCGATTCAACAAGGTGTTGCAATTCAATGCGATCAAGAATCACAAGAAAATAAAGATGCCAAGAAAAAAATTGGCAATGTCTTGTCAAATAAAGATAAGGAAATTAATTGTTTGAAGAATCATAGTCAAATCTTTCTTGGAGAAGTAAGGAAATTAAAACATAAGGATATATCACTCCTGAACGTAAACAAAGATACATCCTTGAATGCGAGTGAATCAAGGAAGTTTTTGAAACTTGAGACTATAAATAAAGAGACCTCAATGAAATTGATCAGAACAAAAAATCAGAGTAACACCCCTATTGAAGCCATTGATGCACTAGTGAAAACAAAAATATCAAATATCAACATGACGACTCAAGTATATCAAGAAATGTTTAAACCTAAGATTAACAAGGATAAATTTATCACGGTACCATATCGAAACCCTACTTTTAAAAAATGTATAAGCACACAAGAATCAACATACCAATGTTAATGTTGTTCTTACATATTGAAGCATCTGACCATCATTACATCTCAACATCAACAACAAAGCAAATTAGATCGGAGCCCTTATCATCAGAGAGATATAGAAAGAACCATTTCGGTTGGATTGATATTTTTTTGATATGATAGTATGGTTCAAAGCTTCATAGTACATGTCGCCTCGTGTTCTCAACCTTATCAAACAGGTCGAAGTCATAGAAATATGGATCATTGTATAAGGATAAGTGTTTCCTACCTGTGCTTTGAGGACATAACATAGTTAAAGGGGGGAGACTTGTAATATACCTAGGATATATTACCCCTATGTAACAAATAAATCTTTATGCAATAGTAGTCATTAGGAAATTACCATTAATATAGTAATAATGATAAGTCATGCCTTTTCCAAAAGACATGAATTATCACTCCCTCTACATGTATTTATATACACATCCATTGTACTCAAGTAATCATTATGGAATATTTGAGTAATAATAAATATTAAGTATTTATCCCTCGAGGAATATATGGATTCGTCAATGTCATTGTTATAATGGATGCTCAAGTGAAGAAACCTATTGGGCTTGCTTCACATTAGTTAGGGAATTAATAATTCAATGCCACTAGATTGCTCCCTACTATCTATAGGTCAATGCCACTATCTATGAATTTAACACGAGTTTGGTACAAAGTTTGGCAAAGATCTATGCAGTCCATCAAAATGATCGAGACAAGAGAATTCCTATAGTTCTTTGGGCCTATCATATGCAAATCATTGAAGCATACACCTTTTGAGTCGATTTATAGGAAGGAGGCAATCATGCTAATCGAATATATTTTTTGTAGCCTGTGGATCACTATTACTAAATGGATGACCAAAGATGTTGTACTCCAAGAAAGATTCGATAACCTGTTGCAATGGAGGAAGATTGATTCATCAAAGGATATCATCAACTTGTTCAAAAAAGAAAACATGGTATGATCAACTAGTTCAAAAAACAAAACAAAAAACATGGCATGACCAAAACAAAAAAAAAGAAGGCTAAGATATTGGAGCATGGAACTTTCGTGCTACTATATGACAATAAGTTCTGAAATACATAAGGATGTTGTAGATGCATTGGAATGGACATTTTTATATCATGAAGATTATAAAGAAGGCACAATCAAGTTCAAATAATTAGATGACAAACCTATAAAGGCATGAGTGAATGATGCACACCTTAAACCTTTCTTTGTGTTGAACTTTGCATAACTCCACTGTGTTAACTCCACTCTTTTTATTGGTGGAGGGGTGAAATTAGTGTACACATTAGGATGTTGAAGTCAGTGTTAATGTACAAAGCGGGATGATGCTTGAAGTCAATATTTCATTCACATCATTTTCTTTGAAGTTTTCTTTAAAACTATATATCCAACAAGTATGTTAAAAAGACCATTTATAATATGAAAAAGTTGGGTGTAGAAGACAAAAGCTTCAAACACCATAACCTTTTCCTTTGGGATTGAGATTTGCTCAAATTACCAAATAAATCCCTATTTTCTTCACTGCAATACTCTCAAAATGAAACCCAATTATAAACTTTGAACCAAATTCAAACATTTATTTACACTCATTTCACCTTGACAAGGTCATTCATGGGCTCTATAGATCTCACTTTCACATTAACACAATACGACTAATTTTTCATATTTAAAAAAAATTTATTGTGAAACATACTAAGAAAAAGAAATGATAGATATTATTTAACATACTTAAATCCATACAAAATTTAAACTAACATCGAACCATAGTGCTCAAACTACCATATGGAATAACATCAACCCCCTCTACAAATAACATGACATGTCCTAGAGTAACTAATATTATGACATGTTATGGTTAAGGAAATGCCATGGGTCAAAGTAATAACCAATGTTATGCAGATTCTTCTTTAGGTGAAGGAATTCTATTCTGAAAATACTAAATTATGCAAAATCAGGTGTCCAAAACAAATCCTTTTCCATAATGGAGCACTTGTCTTTTTTGATGGGGCAGTGCAGTATGGTAGGTGTGCTGCAGGTGCTGCTCTCTTTATCAACAGTAATCATAGATTCTGTTTCAAAACCTTTTGTGGTTCAGGCATCAATATGAAGGCTGAGTTGTTAGCCTTATGGGTCTTTTGTAGAATGGCTTCAATTTTTGGTATTGTGTCATTAACAATTTATGGCGACTCCAGAGTTACTATTAAATGGGCAAATTGTGTTTACAAACTTCAAGTGATCAATCTTTATCCTTGATGTCATAGAATCAATCAAAAACTCAAAAATTTCCTGCATTTAACTGTTTGAATCAGATTGTTATCGAACAGTGTAATACTTTTTGATTCTAACAGATTACCAAAAATATATATTTTTTCCTCTGAAAAAATTAACAGTGCCATGTCTGAAAAAATTAACAGTGCCATGTCTTAATGCCACGTGTCAGAGTGCTTAAAAGTCATGTTCAACTTATTTATCCTCCCCTCAAATTTGAATACGTATCTCTGCAGTGAAATCCAAGACTTCCAAACCGTTTTACCTCAATTTTGTATTGTCGGAAGTAAAGAAAAAATAAATAAATAAAAAATAACATAACATGGAATGGAAATGCATTGTAGAAAACTGTGGAAGCAGTCCCGGCAATAACAGTCAAATGTGACTACAACTGTCACCAATTCGGAGATTTGCCACCCACCCTTGATTTTCATCGTCGTTAGCATTATTCAGGATAAATATGGCGGAAAACAAACGCCTGATACTTCCGGGCTTCCTTTCTCATGATGTCTGCAAGGTATTATTACTGCTCTGCACTTTCAGTTTATATAATTTATAAGAGCAGGATTGAGTAATATTTTAACTTTTTTTCTCTATTATTACATTATAGGAGCTGGAATTTATACACAAAAGTTGTAGCACAGTTGGCTACAGACCCCATGTTTTCTCAACTACTCTCGCACATTTGATTGCCACCAACTCTGCTTATCTTATCATGCCTTTTATTCCTATCAGAGGTGGGTAACCCAGGTTCGAATCGATTTAAAGGTTTATATAATTTCCAAACATCTTGCAACATGAATATGCGTGGTTCTAATATATAGGAAGAAAAAAATGGCTGCCAATTGAAGTTTTCAAATCTAATCGTGTGAAATGATCAGAAAGGCTAAAGGAGATCATAGAGGATTTCTTCGGTTGCCAGTACGAGCTCTCTGTAGAATTTACCGGTCTGATAAGGTAAATAACCCCAAATCACAATTACCCTCACTGGATTGTTGCAAACCCTAAGCCTAGGACCTAATTGAATGCATACAGGAAATTAGGTCAATTTCGTTACTAGCTTTTTTAATGTTAGTCCACTATTAGATCATGTATAGCTTCATTCGGTTTTATATTAAGCAAAAATGTTGAAGGGTAAGCTAATACTTTTATTTATTTCGTAAAGGGCCTTAAGAAACCTGCAAGTATTTAGTTGCCTTGCTTCAGTTTGTTATACTTCAATTTGTTGATTTAAAAAACTGCGGGTAGGCACTCTGCTTCAATTTTATATTGTTAACTGCAATATAACAGACATAGAAGTGCTACTTCGCTGGTTTCTGAGGATATTAAGTTGTTATGTTATAATGTTACATGATCAAATCACATTTCTAAGGAAATCTCACATTCCTTTCACATAGCCAAACATTCCGTTCCGCCTTAAATACTTGATTACTGTCTAAGTAGGTGTTGCACTCCCGTTCCTGGTCTCGCCGTCTCTGCTCCTTCCTTTTTAACTTGGGGAAAGGGTATTTTGTTACTTGCGGCATAGTCAGTAATGTGATGTCCAGTTTTGCATGCAATTACGGTTACTTTCATTTTTTATTTTTTATTTTGCGAAAGATATGGGTAATTTTTTTGTTGAAAATGGCAACATATCAGGTTGCAAAAATTACATAAGATAGCTAAATTGAAGATGCATTTTTCTGTTTTTTCAGACGTCCATGAAAGTATATTTCAATGGTTTGCTTGCTCTATATGCTGAACCATATCCATTATAAACATCTAAACTTCATTAACATGCCGGGTGATTATCAACCCTAAGCCATCAAAATAGAATGCTCATTTTGCCTGTTTTCATGAGAACCATAGCTTCAATATGCTGTTGGCTAGTATTTTCACTCTTATTTTTGTAAATGACCCAACATCTGATTGCAAGATGAAGGCCAGAAGGTTACGGTACATTCTGATAGGGTAAGCACTATTTAGGGTACCATAGCTATAAACCTTAAAGAATGACTAATTGCAAGTTGACTATATCCTACATTTTTATCACTTGTTACGTAAATTGTAGTTTGATCACTAACTTTCCATGGATTTCAACCTTTCCTCTTCTTTTTGAATTTTCAAACATTGCTTATTTCCCTTAGGAATAACTCCAAATAGAAAGAAAGAAAGAGAAATAAATTATCTCAATTTCCACAAATGACCAAAATAGATCAATAGGACTAAAGTACATTAACAAGTTTCAACAATGTTAGGAATGCTAGAAACAACTCCTCCCTAGAATGAAATGAAAATAAAATAGATAACAAAAACATAGATCCATAGCTAATAAAATAGTACTATTTAGGGTACCATAGCTATAAACCTTAAAGAATGCCTAATTGCAAGTTGACTATATCCTACATCATTTTTATTACTTGTTACGTAAATTGTAGTTTGATCAATAACTTTCCACGGTTATCGACCTTTCCTCTTCTTTGTGAATTTTCAAATACTGCTTATTTCCCTTAGGAATAACTCCAAATAGAAAGGAAGAAAGAGAAATGAATTATCTCAATTTCCACAAATGACCAAAATAGGTCAATAGGACTAAAGTACATTAACAAGTTTCAACAATGTTAGGAGTGCTAGAAACAACTCCTCCCTAGAATGAAAATGAAAATAAAATAGGTAACAAAAATATAGATCCCAATTCCTAAGATAGTAAATCCTAAAACATAAAAAATAAACATGGAAGCAAAAACGTGGTTAATATCTAGAAATGAAATGAAATGATATTATATTAATGTCCACTAAAGACCAAACTAGGTCAAAAGGACTAGAGATTACACCAATCATAAGAAGCTTGTACAAAAACAAGGGATAGAAAGAGCCAGCCCCCCCCAAAATTGAAAATATATTAGGTGGATTGAAACAACAAAACCCAAGTATACAAGGAGGTCATCCTAGGGTGGGAAACCCATGAGAGTCAAAGAGAACTAATGAAGAAACAATATCTGGATATTAGTGAATCTACAACCATGAGAGGGGGAAGCAAACCCTACCCATCCTTTGAATCAATAATGTTGATATCCATACCTAGTGCTTATTAGGTAATGTCCTCGAGTGAATGCCCTGGGTTGAGAGGGCGCTGGGGGGTAATCCTAGGTGACCACAACCTATTCCCCCTAGGGGGAAGCAAAGGAGAAATCACTCGTAACATATGATGTTGATGTACTCCCAGTAGTAGACAAGATAAGATAAGATAATTTTATTAATGTCCAACAAATGAACACAACTAAGTCAATGGGACTGCTAAGTACAATAGTATCAATACATTGTGGGAGCGCATACATCACTCCTATAAAAATCAAAAGCATATATAATATGATATCTAAAATCTAATAGTTAGAGAAGAACATGTTGTCGGTAAATATGGAGTGATGTATGGATTGTTAAGGACGAAAGGCAAAAAGTGTCTATAGGGATGCCTTGAAGGGGTCTATAGGGATGCCTTGAAGGGGTCTATAGGGGGAAGCCTTAAAGCCCTCAGGATTTGTCACTAGAGGATGGGAAACACTGCATTGCGGGTCATCCTCCTCTATATAAGTATCACTCCTAGCATTTGAGGTTGAAGAAAAAGCTCATGATAAGAGATTGTCCACAAGAGTTGGAAGAAGAATTGGTTCGTTGCGTCTCTCTTCACCTCAAGGAAGGGAGCTTGTTGTTGTTGATTGGAAGTGGAGGTATGGTTTTTGGAAGGTGAAGCCATATCTTGGGTTTTGAGACGACAATCCCACATATGGATTGTTGATGGGATAGGAGGTCCCCTAGGATCTATCAGATCTAGACCCTTCTAGAATGGTGTTGTTGTTGACCTTCCCATGTGTGCTAGGATCATTGAAAAAGGAATGTGATTGATTGAGTGGTGTTTGGCCAAAGGGAGGCTTAGCATGGAAGGTTGGAGACCTTGTGTCTCCCTAGAAAATAAGGCTAAGCACCGTTGATTTGGTATTAGAAAAAGGTGGAGGGGGAGTTTGGAGACTTCTGAAGAGGAAGTAGAACCCCCTCGAAATCTCATAATAGATAGGATCATACGACATTGGAAAATAAAGTGCTCCTTGATCTCGATTTTTTGCATATGACATAACTAGCAAATCCTATCCTCCCATGGAATCTAATGCTTGTCCTCTACTTGTAGCTTATGAGAACCCACACAAAACTGACCTTGAGGGATCCTAATCATGTGCACCCACTGATGGAGCAAGTAAGGAGGTCGAAGAATGAGGCCATCTGTCAGCTCCGAGGAGTGCTTTGCATAAGAGGCCATCTTGGGCTTCAACCCTCGTGGCGGGTCAAGCCAAGTGACATGGACATACTGCTTGTAGGTGCCGTTTTTGATAATTCCATTCATCTCTTGCTTATTCGACAGGAGATTTCTATGGGCGCCCAAAGAGGCCATCTTGGGCTTCAACCCTTGTGGCGGGTCAAGCCAAGTGACATGGACATACTGCTTGTAGGTGCCGTTTTTGATAATTCCATTAATCTCTTGCTTATTCGACAGGAGATTTCTATGGGCGCCCAAGGAATACGTGAAATGGGGGTTTGGTCCATGGAGATGCTAATTGGTTGGAGAGGATTCGAAACCTCTGAAAACTAACAACCATGAACCTGATCCACAAGTTTGTTTGAGGCTATGGCCTTAGAGGAGTAGTAAGAAAGGTACAGATAGTGCTCCCTATCGACATTCAAGTCATCAAAACGTCATATATGATGCAAAAGTGAGACCATTTTGAAAATGGTCTTGAGCCAAAAGGGATGAGTTGCAAACTTTGCTTGAACAATGGCGTGGGGAATTGTTTGCTTGCTCTTGATGTATGGTGGAGTATGAGGGTCTGTCCACTCTCCATCTTGGCCCGGTCTGACTCAAGTAGTCTAGGCCCCCATACCTCAAAACCATAAAGAATTGTGGGTCGGATGGTAGAGTCCATGAGGTTTATCTTGGATGAGATGTCAAAGTGGTTTTGAAAACATTGCTTCTCAAGAAGAGCAAGGGACCCATACCCCTTATTGATCTAGGGTTGGAGTGCTTGCTTCAATCCAAACATGGTTCTTGAAAACTGGACTCCCAAGTAGGTATAAGCTATGGTAATCTCAAGTTTCAACCTCCTCCCCTAAAAAAAAGAAATGGAAGTCTACGAGGACTTTATTTGAGTTGTTGAAGATCACCACCTTGGTTTTACCTAGGTTGACTGTCAACTATTGAAGATCACAAAATCTGGATAGAGCATCAAGCTGTCTTTGCAAAACTTTCAGGGTGGAGGCCAAGAGGATCACATCATCTATGAAAGGAAGGATGGAGATTGAATACTTGATAAAGAAGACAACCATCCGTAGGCTAAATATACTTTTGTAGAAGGACTCTAGCTAAGCAATGTAAATCCCAAACAAGGTGGGGGAGAGAGGACACCCCTACTTCACCCCGATGGTGCTCTGAATAAAATTCGATAACTCGTGAACTTTATGGAGGCAACCCAGGATGGACCCAAAGGTGCATGATGGCAATGATGAGTCTTTGATGAGCTAATGTCTTGAAGTCGTTGAAAAAGAGCCTCCATCGGGATTGAGTTAAATGCCTTCCGAAATTCTACAAAGCAACATAAGAAATTTGAAGAGTGGTGCCTTCGCCCTTGCCTCCTCATTGATGACTTTGAGTGTGAGAATATGGTCAACAGTGTGATTCCTAAGATGAAAACCTACTTGCCCTTTGGCCTTAGGTGGTGTCTCTCAAGCTCCATTGATAGTCACAAATAAAGGGTAATGGCATAGAGCTTGGAGAACATGTGGCCTACCATGATCGTCCTGTAGTTCTAATTAGTTTTGGATCCCAGTTTGTGTATTCGGTGAATGATGTGGTGGGACCAAGCTTGTGGAAATATCGAGCAAACAACATTGTTAAACAAATAAACAATGCTGCCTATAAGAGGATGTATACCATGGTTAAAGAAGCTTGCTTGGAAACCCTCGTTGGCTGCTCTATTGGTGTTCAACCCCCTCATTTCTTGGCAGATATCCGAGTTGAAGAACAAGTGGCACAAGGATGGGGGAGAGGTGACCACAATATGAGGGGGGAGAGGTGACCACAATATGAGGTTGCCTAGGGACATCGTACAGTGTGGAGGTATGAGTGAAAATGTTTGGGGTTCAATGTTTGTAGGGAGGTGTGAATGGGGAGAGCTTAGAAGGTTTTGGGAGAGTGAAGAAGGGCCATGCGTAGGTCATGTCTCCTTTGAAAAGGAAGGTACATTTCTTACATCAAAGGAGGGAACAATGGGATCTTCATAAGTGGGGGTAGGAGATAGGATTGTGTAGGAGGGTATAATGGAGCTGCTTGTGGTGGGTTTGACAATCCTCATCATACTAGTGGTTTATAGGGCATGATTTAGAGTTGGAAGACAAGGAGGGAGATCGGGGGACATGGGGATAGGATCTGAGGGCTACGTCCTAAATAGTTGAGGAAAGCATATCATATTTAGAAGAGGTCATCTCAAGAAATGAAAATTGGGAAAGTATTGGAAATAATTGGTTAGTACATCATAGTCCAATGATGTATTAATCTTATGTTTGTCATAATATATTATTGTGTGTATGTGAGTTGTGATAAACAACTCATGTAAGATTAGAATCCTTTGATTAGGATTAGTTGAGTAAGAATAGGATCAAGTTGAGTAAGATTAAGGAGAGAGAACCACATTCTCCTATATTGTAGGAGCAAGTAAGTTGTATATATATCTCTCTATGAATGAATAAAGGTATCAAAGTTTTGTGTGAATCCATCTTTATATAGTTGCATCTCTCATTTTTTACATGGTATTAAAGTAGGACCGGGCTTAGCTCCCTCATGGGAGAGTTGAGGAAAATGAGGACTTGTGAGAATAGATTTATGTAGGTGTAGAGGATTAGGTTAGGATCGATTAGGGATTTCATCTTTTCATCTTGTTTAATAGTTTGGTTCTGTGTGATCCATATTTTTGCATTGTTGGTAAACTAGATTTGTAAGTTTGACTACATAGTCCTCCTTTGGTGTATATGATTATGGACTATTGTAGCTTATCATTGGTCTGTCCAGGGTTGTTTCAACACATGATCTCATCGATTCCCCTGACTTAGATCAATACACAAATCACAACCTTTGGATCTGTACTTAGGTCTTATTCAAATTGTGGGCTTTGGCACTTTGGCCCTTGGTATGATATATTAGATCGAACACTCCCATCCCCTATCAAATGCACACACAACCATACTGACACCTCTAGGCTTCAAATCTCTTCTTAGGTATTCTTCAATTTGTGTGCGAAACTTGTTCACATCATGGCTTGATCTAGATTATGTCATGGGGCTCTTCCCATCTATCAATCTATTGGCTTTCACTAGGAACACTGCCATTTTCTATCGTTGATAGAGGCATTGTCAATAGTCATTGTAGAGAACAGTTTCAACTAGTTTACTAAATTAAGAATGCATTATATTTTAACATGGCGATGAGCTCTATATTGTTCATGGACAAAAGGATCTAAATAAATGTATATGGTCAGATTTACTCAAGTTTTGGCAACCAGATTAGGCGTGCTTGCGGGCACTGCACCTTCGTGATGTATGACACTTGTGGGACTAGTGAGAAAACTATCATGGATTTGAGAAATTCTTTGACAACAGGTGATTCATCCTCACATTCCATGCCACTATCTACTACATCAAACGCTTGATGTCAGTGGTATTTATCAAATAAAGCCAAATAATTAAAGCTATAGGCTTGGCCATATAGTCAATCGATTTCTATATAGTTTATTTAGTTTTGAGATTGTCACGAGTTTGTTTAATATGATAGTGAGTGTTAACGTATTTAGTTTGATTATGTTGTCATTTTTTTATAGTTTGTAAGCCAATAAGTGTCTTATTAGGAAATTTGAATTTATACTCTTTGTAAAGGATGCATTCTTGGTTGAGCCCGACATCCTTGGGAATTTCTATGTCCATTCTATGGGGGGGCTTATCCAAAGTGCAATGTCCAATGGAAGACCATGTAGTTTGACCTAGTCGATTGAGCTCACAAAGGAGGTTGGAGGAAATGGAGGAAAGAGGCCAATACAATCTCAAGTTCATTGCTGACTCAGAGATTGCAATTTTCTATAGTGGCAAAACCAAAGTGATCAAAAGACAATATAGTTCAAGAGTAGTTGTATTCATCAATGACAATGATGATGTACTCCAACTATAAACGATTAAAAAATCCATGTACCAAAGAGACTAAAGCCATGGATGGTGTTTAGTGCAATATTCACCATGGTGGCAATGATCAAGTGCAACAACTAGATATGATGATCAGTGAGATGGGCAACACTCACTGAATATATAGTGAGGACCTAGTGTCACTATTTTTGATCTATACCTACTTGGTGAGGCCCAACCAACTAGAGGAGTAGAACAAAAAAGGAGTCGAGGCCCATGCTACACTTTCGGTGACGAGAGTGTATGTCCCTATTCATATGTCAAAAAGGTGAGTAAGGCTTAGTTCGATTGATCTCATTGTGAATAGTGTATGTTTGTTCATAGTTTTGGAGATTGGATAGTGTGTTTGTCCCTATCCACTTTTATTGTAAGATTTGATAATGTGTGTTTTCCCATCCTTGATTTGAGGTGTAGTGAGGCCATTCCCACTATAGATGTATTATATTTGTGATTGAACTCAGTGTAGGTCCTAGTTCATACTACCTTTGTTGGATTAATGATACTCCCATCCATTGATGATCACTTCGAATTGGAGTATGTCCTAGTTCTATTGCAGTATCTTTCCTTTCCCTTTGGACCATGTTTGTATGAAGGGGTGGAATGTTGGAAATAACTGGTTAGTGTATCATAGTCCATGATGTATTAATCTTATGTTTGTCATAATATATTATTGAGTGTGTGTACGTGGATTGTTATAAACAACTCACCTAAGATTAGAATGCTTAGATTAGGATTACTTGAGTAAGAATAGGATCAAGTTGAGTAAGATTAGGGAGAGATAACCACATTCTCCTATATTGTAGGAACGAGCAAATTGTATAAATATCTCTCTATGAATGAATAAAGGTATCTAATTTTTGTGTGAATCCATCTTTGTATAGTTGCATCTCTCATTTTTCACAGAAAGGGGAGGGAGGAATTGGTAGAGTTGGGAAGAGTAGTGATCTGGGTCCTTGTCTTGAAACAAGGTGTTTTGGGTTGGAGGGGGGGAGGTAGGGAGGGGGGTGGGTCTGCTTGGAGGTGGAGAGAGAGAAGGGCATGGTCCACTAAAGGGAACGAAGTAATTAAGAATTGGTGGATAAATGTATTAGCTCTTGGTCGGCCAGGATGTAGAAAAAACACTAGCTCTCTTGCTGTGAGGGAAACAAGTGAAAATGTTGGAAGTTGAGAAGTGAAGGAGGCCATTTTGAATCAACAACTCATGGGACTCACCAAGGTGCACAAGTTATCTTTCGTAGGGTGAAATAGGCCTCAAGACATTGTTTGAAATCCCGTGAAGATCCATTGAAGTTGGGTCAATCTCCTGGAGGCAGAGAGCATCCTTGGACTTGTTGTGAAGCATAATTTGCTGGTCCTTTCTACAATCATGAAATTCCCCTAGAGGACGAAATCCACCATGGTTGAGTACTAAACAATACCCTCGTACAAGTCAAGATAAGGGTCCTTGTTTGAATCCTTGTGTAAGGCAATGTTCGATGATGTAGGGGGGAAGTAGTAGACTAAAATATGAATGCCCTAAGGGAGGGGAGCCATACCACTAATCTAGACCCACATGAACCAAACCTAATCATCTAATGCAATCAATGTGATTCTGCCTTAGAGAGAATCCTGAAAAATGCAAGCTACACCTCATTAATCTCGTACCCCAATGGAACTCCAAATGTCTTGCATACAGATTGAAAAACATCGACACCTTAGATGTTGAGGAACTGGGTGAATGGACTTGTGTGGGTCTTGGTCAAAAAGAGAATCCAAAGGTTTAAGTGCATTATAAAATGAGCCCAATGACCAAAAGGCCCTGTTACCCCCCCATATTGCATGGGTGTCCACTTGTGATGTTTATCACAAACTTCATGGGGGTGACATGTTGTTGAGGCCTTGGATGCTAGCTTTGAGATGTTCATGCCTTGTGCTTAATGATTGATGAGGGTTTGGATGTTACTTTCTCCTTGTTTCTGTTGCTTCTCTCATCGATGGATAGTCTCCTTGGATTGTATACTGGTGGTCTTCATGATGGTGTGGAACCATTGGCATTTTCACGTTTTGTAGTTGATTTTCATGCTATTTTTGGGGTGAATTCGGCAAAATAGGACCCTATCTTCAAACCCTTGGTCCTCCAGTGCCCTAGCTTAAATGGGGAAGATTGATATGTGGACGGAAATCTCTTTCCAAGGGCTATCTTAAGGTGCAAAACGCTCAACAAGATTCCTAGAGGTTTGACAATGCTTAGGTAATCTTTCATGCCATTTTTGCTGGTTTCTGGGCCGTTTTTTAGCAATTTGGTATGCTATCTTTAGGAGGGTCAATCTCACTCATCCAAGCTCTGTTTGGGGAGTGCCATACATGGTTGGAAATCTCTTTCTGAGATCTTTCCAAAGGTGTATAACACTCAACAAGATTCCCAGGGTTTGAGAGCGTTGGGGTCATCTTTCATGCCATTTTTTTCACCTTTTTGGAGCTATTTCCAGCACTTGGGTATCATCTACTTCTTATTTAAGAGGTTATTTCGTGTATTTATTCTTTATGGAGCTGCTACTACATATTTTTATGCATGATGGTGGTCTCTAGGAGTGTTTTTGAGTGGACACATCATCGTACCCCTTGCCTAACCATTTGTTTGACTATTTTAAGAGGGATCATCCCCTTGTTGGGTTTTCCATGCACACTTATTCACCTTTGGAGGTTGTTGGCATATATTGAGGGATTCACATGTGGATCCATGGTTTGTTGAGGTTGTTCCACCTTTTGGGGCATGATGCACTTGTTTGTTGGAAGTTGGTTATTGAGGTTGTCCAATTTGGAGGTTATTCCACATCATTTGTTAACCATTTCCTTGGTGCGCATTCTTCTTGGAGAGCCTTTGGAGGATATTATGTGGACTTCTTCGCTAAATTTTCTCTCTCATGATGAATATGCCCTCCCTCACGAGGCCTTGTGTATCTCTAGCATTGTATGTGTGGCATTAACCACTTCTTTTTTGAGAGTTTGTTAGAGTTGATTAGATTTTAGAGGAGTATTTTTATTTGTTTACTTCTCCGTAGGATAAATATAGGCTTTTGGTAGATCTATTATGATTTTATTGTAAAGGAAGTTGAGCTCCGTTCCTATATAAGAGAACCTTTTCCTCATTTGTACTCATGGTTAGATTTTGAGAGTTTCCTCTCTATTGGAGCCTAATAGATATATCTTTTATGGAGCAAATCAAATTGTAAGGTTTCTTTTCCCATTGTAAGTGTGGGTTTCCTTGTTCTCATCTTTAATGTTGCAAGTGATTTATAGAATAACTAAACTTGTAATTAGGACCATAGAAAGGCAATGTTGTCTCATTGGAAGGGGTGTAAGAGAAAATCCCCTCCAATCCTTTTTTGATTTATGCATAAAACTACTTACGTAACTACAACGTGACATGTGACTAATTGCACCGAGAGAAACGAGGTGCTCTACAGCCCAGTATGGGGGAGATGTTGTAACGTTTGTTACTAACAAAATAATTAAAAAGTAATTAAAAAAATTAATGTCGGCTCATAAAATAAAAAATTGTGGAAAGTATTTAAAACAAATACATGTTGGTTCATAAAATAAAATATTAAGAAAAGTAATTAAAAAACAGATGTTCGTTTATAAAATAAAAACTTAAAACTTAGACCCGGATTTATCAATCAAGAGAGATCAAATTTTTTGAGTTTAAATTTAAAAAAAGAAATACACCTCAAGAAATTGGATCCCTCTCGGTGCTTGATAGATACGGGTTTAAGATGGATCTATGCTGGTTAACTTTTAAATTATGTTATTACGTCACTATTAAATTTCATACATTCATAGCATAAAACATAAATGCATTACCAAGATCACTAGAAGTAAGACAAAGCACAAAACAACAACACAGAGTTTACCCTGGGAAACCCAAATGGGAGAAAACCCAACAACCTTCGCAGAGAGATGATAATTCTGAGATCAGAGTACAAATAAAGAAAGAGAAAGAATGTGAAAGCATCTTTCACAAGTAGATGCCCCAAATAAGCTTCCTCCTTCAAGTGATACAAAATTTGCCTCCTCCAAGTGATGCGCACTTCCTAAGTGAGTGAATGAGATAATGAGGTGCACTAGCCTCCTATTTATACAAGTGCGAAACTGGAAAATTTCTTAATGGGGCCGACTTCACCTGGGGGCAATAAATAATTTAATTTTAATCTTTGTATTTGTTTCTTTTGTACCCCAAGGCTTACATTGATTCTTTCATGTGTTTACATAATTGATTACATAAGGTTCTTCTCCCTTAGGAGGTATAAACAAGTACAATGAAAGTACAATAAAATATAATGAATAATATCTTCCAAGTTGTAGAAAATCCAACACTCCCTCTCAACGAGGAAGGTATTCTTCGGTCTTCATTTGCATCACGATCATCTGCGTTTCATCTTGTACATCCATTCTGTCTCCATCATCTTTCTGCATACTGAAGGTTGTCCACACAGTCTCTGTGCATCATCATCACCAGTCCTTCGGTGAGTCCAGGAGAATCACTCAAGCCTGGATATCTGAGATTATCAGCTATACCATCTCTGCTATACAATTTGCTACTTGTCTGTATCATTTGCCAATGGGGTTCTCCCATACCTGGCTGAGATCTCAGACGAGCAAAAGGGCACGGCCATCTACTCACTGTCCGACTCTTTTGCCTATGGGATTTCTCCCATATTTGGCTGAGTACCTGGACTGTAGAGGCACCTGTGCAACCACATGACCAACTGCTGATTGTCCTACTCATCTGCCTATGGGATTTCTCCCATATCTGGCTGAGTAACTGGACTGCAGAAGGCACCAGGGCAAGCATCTCAAAGCCATCTTTCCCTCTCAAGGAGGGATACGTTCTCTTCGATTCCAAGTCTTCCGCGAAAGTATTTGAACTTCACCCTGGGAAGAGCCTTGGTGAGAACATTTGCAGTCTGGTCATCTGTCGGCACGTACTGTAACTCGACCGCACCTTTCTGCACCATATCACAAATGAAGTGATATCGAATCTCGATAAGCTTCGAACTGTCGTGAAATATAGGATTCACTGACATCTACACACAACTCTGGTTATCACAGTGAATTACGGTCGGCTCTGGAATCTAGTCGAACAATCCTGCCAGGAGTTTACGAAGCCAAACTGCTTCTCGAGCTGCTGTGCTGGCAGCCATGTACTCGGCCTCTGCAGTACTGAGTGCTACCGAGTTCTGCTTCCTGTTGCACCAGGAGATAACTGCAGAACCCAAACTGAAGCAACATCCAGAAGTACTCTTCCGATCTGCAACACATCCGGCCCAATCTGAGTCTGTAAACCCCTGCAATATCAGGTCACCATCTGAAGCATACTTCAATCCATATCCCATAGTGCCACGTAAGTATCTGAGCACATGTTTTGTAGCAATCCAGTGAATCTGCCTCTGTTCGCACATGAACTGACTGAGGGCATTCACAGCAAAACATATATTTGGTTTGGTGTTGGTCAGATACATCAATGACCTAATCAACTGGCGATAAATGGTGGGATCAAACAAATCAGAATCTGAAGTAGAATCTCTCAACTTCTTCCAATTCGCATCCATCGGAGTAGCCATGGACTTGCAGTCCAACATTCCGAATCTCTTCAATATATCAATGGTGTATTTTCCTTGTCCTAGGAAAATCTCTTTCTGCCTCTGCCATACTTCTAATCCCAAGAAGTAATGCATCAATCCAAGATCTTTCATTTCAAACTCAGAGGCGAGATTCTTCTTACACCATACAATGAGTTTCTCATTTCCTGTGAGAAACAAGTCATCAACATATAATACCAAAATCAGTGGCTCATCATCTACAACCTTGTAGTAAAGGTTGGGATTTGCATCACTCTTGGAAAATCCCAAGCTCACCAGGAATCCGTCTATTCGTCCATACCAAGCATGGGGTGCTTGCTTGAGGCCATATAATGCCTTTTTCAGTCTGCATACATGAAACTCCTTTCCTTGGACAATATACCCATCTGGCTGTTCGATGTAAACTTCTTCCTCAATAACACCATTGAGAAAGGCTGTCTTCACTTCCATCTGATGCAACTTCCATCCCATAGCTGAAGCAATCGTGATAATGAATCTGATGGAAGTATATCGGGCCACGAGAGCAAAAGTCTCATCATAATTGACTCCCTCTTTCCGAGAGAAACCTCTGGCTACAAATCTGGCCTTGTATTTCTCAACACTGCCATCTGCTCCATGCTTGATCTTGTATAACCATTTAGAAGTCACTACTGACTTCTCCTCAGGTCTCGGCATAACTTCCCACACATCATTCTTCATGATGGATTGATATTCTTCCATCATGGCATCCTTCCAAACTTGATGTTTGGATGCTTCTTCGTAAGTGGTGGGTTTTGAATCAATAATGTTGCTCATCAGTGCCACATAGCTGGAGAACCTCTGAGGTCTTTTGCTTTCTCTGAAAGTGCCATGTGGAGCATCATGCCCCTCTGCATCCTGCAGTGTCTGTTGTGCCCATCTAGGTCTTTTCCGACCTGTCACATCTCTGGGGATATCAACTGGATCTATGGGATCGATAGGTTCATCCTTTTCTACTGACTCCCTCTGAACTGGAGGGGGAGATGATCTCATCTCCTTTGGTTCTAGCATTTCTGCATCATCAATCTCCATATCTAATCCTCTGCCTTTTCTGACAGCCATTTCTTCTTCAAAGGTCACATCCCTACTGACTTCAATCTGTTTGGATCCTGGAATGTAAATTCTGTAAGCCTTTGAAGACTCACTATATCCCACAAAGGTACCCTTCTTGCCTGAAGGTTCTAACTTTGATCTTTTCTCTTTGGGCACATGTATGTAGACTGGACAACCAAAAATCTGAAGATGGCCCACTTCTGGTTTCACACCTGTGAACGCTTCTTCCAGAGTCATGTTCTTCAAGATCTTATGTGGACATCTATTCTGTACATATACAACGGTTCTGGATGCTTTTGCCCACAAGAACATTTGAAGACTCTGGTCATGTATCATAGCTTTGGCTGCCTCCACAATTGTACAATTCTTTCTTTCTGCAACCTCATTTTGTTGAGGGTTGTAGGGAACTGTAAGCTCCCTCTTAATTCCTGCTTCCTTGCAGAAATCATTGAATTCTGTAGAGGTATATTCTCCACCATTATCGGATCTCAAAATCTTGATCCTCTTTCCTGACAGATTCTCAACTTGTGCTTTAAACTCTTTGAACTTGTTAAGCACTTCCTCGGATTCTTTTGACTTGAGAAGGTATATCCAAGTCTTTCGTGAGTAATTATCAATAAAGGTGATGTAGTAGTGATAACCACCTAATGACACAACTGTCATGGGCCCGCACAAGTCAGAGTGTACTAGATCCAAAATCCCTTTGGATCTACTCTCGCTATCTGGAAAAGACTTCTTGGCATTCTTGCCAAGTGCACATCCTCTACAAGTTCCATCATGGTCTACCTGGAGCCCTGGCAAACTTGTTACAATGTTCTTCAGAACTGGGAGAGCTCGATAGTTCAGAGGAGCTAACCTTCTATGCCATAACTCGCCCATGCTTGCAGTATCATGTATTAGGGCTTGGACTGGAGAAGTGTTTAGTCTATACAAGCTCTCTTCTCTTATGCCAATAACCTTGGCTGTGCTCATGCTTGAGTTCTTGTGCCAAGCAAGGACTTTCCCTTCTGAGAAAGCTACTTTATAACCCTTGTCCTCCAATGCTGAGATGGAGACAAGATTTCTTTTCATACCAGGTACATAGAGTACATCACTTAGGTGTAATGTATGATTTGATTCTAATTGAAGGGTGGTGGCTCCAGATCCCTTCACAGTGTAATTTGCATCATCTCCAAGTATAACACGGAGATGTGAATCTTTCTCAATTAATTCTGAAAGATTCTCTCTATAACCTGTCATGTGTCTAGATGCACCACTATCTAAGAGCCAAGTGTCACTAGTGGTAGGAATAGTACCTGATAGTGCTGATATGAATAGAAATTCTGTGTGATCTTCATTCTTTTGCTTCTTGTGATTATGCTCTTCTTCTACATCAGCAGTGGATGCGTCATGCTACCTTTTGATTTGACTTCGATAGCTACTGGTGTAGTGTCCATACTTCCTGCACCTATAGCATTGAACTTGAGATACATCCTTCTTCTTCTTTTATTCTTGACGGGGACTTGATCTCCTTTCTTGGTGCTTGTGTTTATGGAACTTCTTTCCTTTTCCCTTACCATTCTTGGTATGAGAAACAAATGCTTGAGTCTCTTCAGTTTGATTGCCATGGAGTCTTTGACGTGCTGCGATCCTTGTCTCCTCCTGAGAGCAATCTGCCCAAAGCTTGTCAAACTTTGGTAGTTTGGATCTACCACTTATGCTTTGGATAAAGGACTCCCATGATGGTGGAAGACCATTTAAAGTGTGGAGGACAAGCTCCTTATCGCCAATAGGATCTCCATTGGTGCTGAGCTTGTCTCGGAGTTTTGCGATCCTCATAAAGTATGAGGCAATGGATTTCGACTTTGCTATCTTCATATTTGAGAGTTGGTTTCTCAAAGTCATGGATACATTTAGGCTAGTGTGTTCAAACAACTTCATAATGGTCTTGAACATTTTCCTAGCATTCTTCTTTCCTGAGATTTGAGGAACCAAGTGGTCTCTTATGGAATCCACAAGAATCCTTTTTGCTTTAGCATCATTCTTCCTCCATCGAGATTTATCTTCTTCGGCTTTTGGTTCGGGGACCTTCTCATTTACATATAGTAAGAGATCATTTTCTTCTAGGAGTAGAAGAACCCTAGACTTCGAAGAGATAAAGTTGGAGGCTCCTTCCAACCGATCTTCAACCTTCATCCCAATCATCTTGATTTGCGGATCTGGATTAGAAACCCTAGCAAGAGCTAGGTCAAAAATGAAAGTTCTCAGAATTGAATTCCGTCTTCACCAATGGATTAGTCTAGCCAAAAGTGACATTCCTATGGCTCTTTTTCTCCAAAATAATGGGTGAAGACTTCATAAGATGAAACCCTAATTCCGACAGGGTTCCGACAATGCTTCGGCAATGGCTTCTTCTAGAATGGCTCTGATACCATGTTAAATTTCATACATTCATACCATAAAACATAAATGCATTACCAAGATCACTAGAAGTAAGACAAAGCACAAAACAACAACACAGAGTTTACCCTGGGAAACCCAAATGGGAGAAAACCCAACAACCTTCGCAGAGAGATGATAATTCTGAGATCAGAGTACAAATAAAGAAAGAGAAAGAATGTGAAAGTATCTTTCACAAGTAGATGCCCCAAATAATCTTCCTCCTTCAAGTGATGCGAAATTTACCTCCTCCAAGTGATGCGCACTTCCTAAGTGAGTGAATGAGATAATGAGGTGCACTAGCCTCCTATTTATACAAGTGCGAAACTGGAAAATTCCCTAATGGGGCTGACTTCACCTGGGGGCAATAAATAATTTAATTTTAATCTTTTTATTTGTTTCTTTTGCACCCCAAGGCTTACATTGATTCTTTCATGTGTTTACATAATTGATTACATAAGGTTCTTCTCCCTTAGGAGTATAAACAAGTACAATGAAAGTACAATAAAATATAATGAATACTATCTTCCGAAGTTGTACAAAATTCACTGCTTTATTGACATAACATACCTAAAGTACTAATCTATAACCTAAAACCCTAAATGTCGTGGGGCAATAGCTTGATTGGTGAGGAGGTAGGTGTTTCACTTTACCCACAATAATATAACATAAAGTACTAATTTATAACTTAGAGGTAGTTGTTTCACTTTTCCCACAATAATATAACATAAAGTACTAATTTATAACTTAAAACCCTAAATATCGAGGGGCAATAGCTTGATTGGTCAGGAGGTAGGTGTTTCACTGTTCCCCCCAAGATCAAATCCTTGATGAGATGTGTGAGCTAATAGTTGGACTCTTTTTGATCTAATAGTTGGTGAACCAATTGTTAGGCTCCATGTGGGCATTGTTGGCTTGGCCTTGTGCCTTGAAGAATCTAGTTTACCTTGGGTACCATCCTCGAAATGAGGGGAAGTGCTGGGGAGTTTCCCCATGATAGGTATTTCGAGTAAAAAAACTTAAAGCCCAAAACAATGTAATACAAGATATGACTATTTTAAAATATATTCTTAACACATTTCTCTCAAATTTGATTCATTGGATTTATGAGTGTATGATTCTACTTGTATGGTGGGCACTTTATTGGTTTTGCTAGCTCAAATATTTTTTTTCCATATAGAAAAGGTGTGGAAGGGCCATACAAAATGTAGAAGAAGCTGAATGGCAGGATAAGGGGATGCTCTCTTCCTATATTTTATTTTCTTATTGTTGCATATGCTATATTTGAATTGGTTTATGTTTGTTAGAAAAACTATGTAATAAATTGGTTATTTCAGTTGGAGTAAGGGAGCAAAGATAGGATGGCACAGTGACAATAATAGACCCTATCTCAAGCAACGGCATTATGCGGTATGTTTCTTATTGTTTTGCATCTTGTTAAACTATAGATTACCAACTTGCAGAGGTGATCTTTTGTGGAAGAACCTAATTATATGCTTCTTCAACAGACAATTCAGATAAAATAGTTGAAATGTAAACTGTGTAGTCCTAGATCATCAATCATTGGCCATTAGATGTTTTAACACCCTTTATGATTTTGGTTTTCAAGAAAATCTTTTAAAATGAGATTATTTTTGGAAACTTCTAGGGTGAAGTCTTAGTGTTTAATACTAAAAAATGTAGAGATTGTTTTCTTTTGAAAATGCATCATATATTAAATTTCTGCACAAAATGTAGTATATGAAATCTTACACATAAATGATCTAGGCCGAGATTATAAAGGTTATCCCACTCTACATAGGCAAGGGATGCTATCATATTTTCCTTAGCCCCAATCTTACGAGAGGATGCCCTTACGGAAAATGCCAGTTTTGGCTGAAGTTTGCACTACCAATTCTGCACTGAGTGTTGTAGTCTTTCCCAAATGAAAAGGAGAATCATCCCCATTTGAATGTACCTTGAGTGTAGAGACAACAATGCAGAGATTGTAACTTGAAATATGTTGTAAATGTACAAGTTGAGTAATTGCTAAGTTGATATAAATTGTTTGCACAATCATTCATTTCTTGTATTATTTTTCTATTGCAAAGCTGTTTCTCAGTACTTTTGTTTTGTATCTGCTGGCATCGATCTACAATTATGTTGATAATTCTGGTTATGGTTTGTTTATTAGGCCATGTCTACAAGGTGTGCTTTAAATATGCAACATCTTCTTATGGTGATGTCTCTCCTTTGTTAGAGTTTATAATGGTCATCTAAATTGTAGATTTGGGCATAATAATAAAGTCACTGTATGACTTAGTCTACTTTATACTTATGTTGTACTAATGACTTAAAAGTACATTTAAGTCATTTTAGTGTTTAGGCATCTAGGTTTATGTCATTCCTTTGATATAAAGAGATGGTTGCTCTCTTTATTTAATATCCAAGAAGTATCTCTCATTCAAGTTCTCTCTTGTGTTCTTGGTTTCTTTGTGTGTTCTGCTTTTGTAATATGGTATCAGAGCCACGGTAGGGAAATTTTAAGAAGTGGGTGAATACCTAGGGACTGCACAGATCTGTGACGGACCGATGAATTACTTTTCGATACACACTAAGAAACCGAAAGGACTTTCAAGGTTAGGTTTGATTTTCTAGTTTAAAATTGAACACAGTTTGTATTTTTCGATTTAAAAGCTAGGTTTTACAAAAGAGAAGCTGTGTTTTGGTTTTCTGGTTTTGGTAGATGTTCTCAGTGCATTTGTTCAATTTAAACCCCAGTTTAAAGAGATAAATGACATAAAATAATTTTATTAGTGTCCAACAAGATGACCACAAATAAGTCAAAGGGACTGCTAAGTACAATAGTGAGGGATACAACGTGGAAGTGCAGAGGTTGCTCCTATAAAATAAAAACAAAAGAAACAAGGTAAAAGCATATATAATCTATGCTATACTAGAATTTTTTTTTGCATTCTAGTACAAGGCAATGGGAGAGTAGAGCAGTGATGCAGAAATATACAAATACTGTTGAAAACCTAAGAATAACTCCTCCATTAAGGGGGGTAAGGGATGATGCCTCTCCCTAGGGGCACCAGTCAACCAGCCCTGATGCTCCCACTATTAACATCTGAGGCCGAAGACAAGAAACTGATGATAGATGTCTGATCTTAGGATCTAGAAGAGCTGGAAGATCTGGTCTGTGATTTGTCTTGATATCCAAATGAGGTAGCCCCATGCTGAGATCTGGATGAAGCCCCCTGTTTGCGTGTGCTGTGCGAACTCTCTCAGGATCTAAGATGATACCCTCATATAGGCCTCATTGGTTGAGCCCGGATGGTCTCTCTAGTCCTCACTGATCCAATGGCTGTTGAAGTGCTATTGTATGCATGCTTCTTGGTGCCTCTCTCTGATGCAAGGTTACTTGGGAGGGGGAGCGAAAAGCGAAATTTTCAAAAGCTTCCGGTTTGGGAGCATTGCGGGAGCGTTTTTTATATAATATATATTTTTTATATATTTTGATGCATATATGTTAACAAATGCTTGTAGAATGTTGAATTAGTTATGGAAACTCATTGGAAAGCATAAAAACATGAAATAAACCATAATACCATATAACATCATTCATCAATCATCAATCATATAGTAGTGAATTCGTCAACCATAGGTCCAGTATCTAAAACATCAACCTTACAGCTTCAAATTTTCAATATATAACATTTTGTGATCACTAAAGTTGTACTTGTAACCAAACTATAGTCTAGAGTCTAACCATGAAATGAAAGTTGAACTTGAAACAATTCACAAAGCATCATATTCATTACCAAAGAGTTATAACTTATCATAATATGCTTTTATGCAGTCAATGACTCAATAATGCAAAGTTGCAAATAGTAAACTTCAAAGGTATGTTCAACTTCAAACTTCAAACTTCAAACTTGAATTGCCATGTAATGTTCCCAAAATATACCATAATAAATATAAAAGAGTCAATAGTGCAGAAACTTGAAGCTTGAAAGTACTGTAAACAAGAAAAGACAAGAAAAGTAGATTTTATGGATGTTTCCTCTTGCCACGGGAAATTTCTAATTTCTTTTCCCATGGTCTATGAACAATGGGAGTGGGACTATCATCCCCAGTAGCCACCAATGTTGAGCCACGTCCAAGACTTGGTCCTGCACGACCCCCCCTCACTGATGTAGATGGGGGTCGTGAAGTTGAAGTTGAACCTCTAGGCAAAGATGGTTCATCTGGAAACAAGGTAGGAGATGGCGGTGGCATTGTTGTTGTTGTTGTTGCTGTTGCTGCTACTGCTATTGCATGGTCATCCTCATCGCCCAAAAGCTCTTCCTCTAAGCGCTCTAAAGCTAAGGCTCCATCCTCCAAGTTATGCTCCTCCGGATTGTTGTCCCAAGTGACATATGATCTATCAGTTTTGGCCCGCTCATAGTAATGAGTCAACAACCTCAAGTTGTAATGTACAAAAACCAAGCTTTCTGCCCGATTTTCATTTAATCAGTTTCTTTTCACTGAGTGGATGAAGCTATAGGTGCTCCAACACTTTTCTGCAGAGGAACTGTTAACCACCTGTGAAAGCACTTTGGTTGCCAATTTATGCAAGCGTGGGCATGATGAGCCATACATGTTCCACCATTCAATAGGAGGCGCCCTATCTCGATCTTTTCTAACATGCAAAGTACCAAACATACCAATTTCACTGAGGTATTTGCTTAATTCACTACGCAGTAAGGCACATTCTTCTTCATCAGGGACCATCTTGTCTATAGTAGCCATGTACCCAACCTGTACCTCTGGATGTGTGGGGCTTTCTCCTAACCCCACCTCGGGTGATGGTTTGGCCTACCAAGATGGAGAATAATATTTTGGTGTTAATACATATGCTAAGGCATGCAGTGGAACGTTGAGATGTTCCCACCATTTGACCGCATGTTTGTGAATATAATCATACAGGATGGGATCTTTCGATTCAACAATATCTTTAATTTGGCCCAACATGCTATCCATCTGCTCATACACCTCCCCAATCACCGGCTTATTTGTATCTGCAAACCGAATCATGTAATAAATGGGCTTTGTGAATTGCAAAACAAACTTGACACTTGCCCAAAATTGACCATCAAGAACGGTGTCCTCCACCTCCTGAAAATCAAGCTTGTTAGATGTGTATGTAGCCCTATCTTTCAAGACTTGCCATGATTCACTTGATACCATGCTAGCCAATGCCTCTCTTACCTTCAAAAGGCGCTTGAAGGTGAGGTAATAGCTAGCAAATCTAGTCTTTGCTATCTTCAATAGCTCTAACTTTGAGTAAGTGTGGAAAATGCCATGGGCATTGCTATGGTTGGTAATAAATCTTATCATGTGCTTGCCCTTTTTGTATAGTTCACCAATCAATTTGTAATCATTTTCCTTCAACTTAATAATGTCATGCATCATAAGGTTCAATGTGTGAACCAAACACCCGGACCAAAATATGTTGGGGTATTTGCCTTACAATTAGCAGCGTCATCGGTAATGACTTGGATGACATTGTATGGACCAATAGCTTCAATGATTTTGAGTAGGAGTTCTGCAATGTTCATGCCGGTCTTGAATTTATTTGAGTAGTCATGGGCCGAAAGGAAGACTGCACCAGTGGCAGACACACCAAGCACATTTATCAATGGTTTGCCTTTTACATTTGTCCAACCATCTGATACAATTGATACCCCATATTCATTCCAAGCACTTGCGAATTGCTCCAAAGCAATTTGGATCTTGGCTTTTTCCTTGTCAATCCCCACAGTTCTAGCTTTGTCATATCCAGGGCTCTTGTATCTTGCTGGGGTAGTGCGGATTGCCTCTACCATTTCATGCCAATAGGGTGAGCGAAGAACATTGAATGGTATGCCACATGCATAGAAAAACCGAAACACTTTTGAATCCACGCCATCCCTACCACCTTGGTCAAGGAAATCTGATATTGTCTTGCCACATGACTGCATGGGAGAGAATCCACTGTCTTGGGTGGATGGGCCTCCAGTTCTCGGTGAGAATGAGTGGTCATGGTCATCCGTTGATCGTTTTAAATCTTTTGATTTGTTTTGTGCTTCAAGTTCTTCCTTCTTATAGATGGCTCTTTGTGTTGATGTCACATGTGGGCAAACACAAACTCCTATAGTTTTTTTTTCATCACATGACACGTGCCTACATAGATGTCTTCTCACACGGGTATATGAACCTGTGTATGTCTTTTTACAATGGGGGCAACCAAATTTGGTGGTTCCACCCCCTCTACCTCCTCCCTGCTTTGTGACATGTTTCTATAAGGGTGTGGGTTCCTCTTTGGTTTTCTTTCGGTTTTCCTCCTCCTCCTCCTCCTCCTCTCCACGGTATGTGCCACTCCCCACTTCTTCATCCTCTCCCTCATTCCTCCTCAGGTTTCCAATCACCATCATCAAAATAACAAATGAAACCAAGAAAATAAACCACATACTCATCATCATGTTTGATGGAACTAGAGATTTAACCTGTTGCCTGCCTTAGAATGAGGGAGGAAGCATGGGAAAGAGCAAGAGAGGAACATCTACAATGTACATTACTACATTCTAGTGACTAGATTCCAAGCATTCATGATTAAATGCTGTTGTCCTCTGAAATGGCATGCGTGTCGTTTTAAAAGCCCAAAATGCAACACACCAGCCGAAATGACAACTCTCTCAGGAGAGAGGCCAATGTCACCACACTCCTCTCCTCTTCGCTTCAGGTTGGCTCTTCTCCAACACTAGGGGGGTATCCCTAAAATAGGATCGCTAAGGCAGGTATAGTAACGGGCAAGGTGAATGGAAGAGGCTGCCTTAGAGAAACGGATGTAACAAAAGATAGTTTTTAAATGGGTGATGGAAAAGAAGGGAAGATCAATCCTCAGGGAAAGACCAGTGCCAGTACCAGAAGGGGAAATGGAGTCAAAAGAGGGCTCATGGAGGCTTTATGCTTCATAAAAAGTGAGACGAATTTAGAATGCATAAACAATCAAATCTTAATCAACATTTCGTACAACCGAATACTGATGTCCATTGAGAAACTAATTGTTCAAGCATAATTAACCAACTTAATCCTAAATGGCTAATCTATTGTGCTTGATAAAGCCCTCACAAGCTAGATTCATTCTACAATTTGAAATACATCACACAAGCACATGAAGAATGCTCCATCTGTCTACAAAACCCAGCTGATATTTTCATTAAGCTTGAAAGGGAGAGAAAAACCCCAGAAATTTTCCATCGGTACAAATTCAAAGTATGCAATCTTAAATAGGCCACAAGATGCAAACAACCGCCCTTAATTTAGGGTTACAAGAGTGTAAACGAAGTGAAAAATTAGTGAATCATCACTCGTACAAGAGACAACTGAGAGTTCTAACTCTACATACGAGACCTCATAAACAGCAAACGAGGTTGCCCAATCGAGAAATGAGGATTGTGTCTGCCACTTTTCAGGTTCAAAAAGGAGTTTAGGTATGCTGAATGTTAGCACCAGCTCAAAATTTAAGTGGATGATATGCAAGAGAACAGCTCAGACTGACACCGAATGCCAAAACCTAGAATAGTCCTCGCCACCTGTGTTTGTATGAACTCAATATTTAACTGGCCAGCTGCTCCATGCTGCCAAGTCATTGAAGATGCTCAAGGTTTGACTTTACTCAAAGTTTCAATTGTTTGTCATGGAACTCCGAGCGTACAACTTGAGTTCCAGGTGGACGGAATCCTCAACTCGCAGCTCTCTCAAACGACAGACGAGTGGTGCTGAACTATTCGATGGTTCTTTTTGCTTTTGTTTATAACTCTAATACACCCAGGTGTTAGTCTTCCTGACAACAGATGTCACTAACACAGATCCGGTCCCGCTGATGCATCTGCAGATACTCGTGTCTCCTGATCAAATCACAGAACTGTTGGATCGATTTGGAATGGGTGAGTGGCTACCACCGTGAACACGGGTCATGTTCTGAAACTCTACGTAGCACGAAGATACAGCCAAGTGGCTGCTTAATAATGAACCTCTAAGTATTGTGGTGTCAAAGGTTTTTCGTGGTTGATCCATCGCTGGCTGCCACGACTATTTGTCGAGCTCCAAATTCCACTTCATCTGTCAGTGACTAGGGCACCGGCTCCCAATGCAACTGGAGTTGTAGCTACACGCTGTCTTCGTAAAAATCACCCTGCCAATTTTTAATGAACTCAGGCTGATCCGAAATCATGACGCAATTCCATCTCTTTTCAACCCGACGAAAAACTTCTCTGCAATAAAGTGAAGACGACCGCCCACATGGGGGAGTTGCTATTACGTTTAATCATTTCCTTTTTTGCGACAAACAACACTCCCCCGAGCAGCAAATCTCTCGGAAAACTTGAGTTAGAGTCGCGGCTCCCTTCAAACCATAGTTGAATGGCGATGACCCGCGATGAGAGCGTAACCCTAGCCAGAGCTGTCAACCGAAGTCGATTCATCCCCAGTGAATTTGGTTGAGTGACCGCCGATTTAATTTCTGTTGGGTTATTTCCTGAAGCTCGGGCTCGGTATCGATGGTAACTCCGCATCAAAGATCGGCTGCCAATGAAAAAGTAGGTAAACTCCATGAAGTTGAAGACACCGCAAAGCCATCGTTGTCGAGCTTGGCATTTGATTTAACCTTTTGAAACTTTGTAATGGTGGATCACATTTCCTTATCGTGCCTGAGATCTGCGTGAAGGAGATGCGCCCAGCTGGCAACCGATGCCTATTTTTTAAAGAAAAATCGAGCTTATGTTTCCAGGCTCCCAAAAGCTCGAAAAACATCCAAAGAAGCGGTGATGCAGTTGACAGTTTTTAGAAGATCGTGACTCAAATAGCTGTCAAGACATTTTATAAAAGGTGATCTCGGCTGTCAATTCTGCAGAAAGCATTCCTCGATTCCCATTACCTTTTGTGTGTTGAATTCTTGACCATGAAGATAAAGTTGCTGTTGCACTGGATTTCACAGAGGAAATTCATTTTTTGCTTCTATATCACCAGTAACATTCTCAAAAGACTCATGTCTCCCATTTAGTTGACTATCATCTATTTCTTTCAACCTATGCACTGCATATCTGAGCTCTTAAAATGATTTTACTCTCTTTTGAAAACTTCAAGGCATACTCTTCCGATTTTTACATCCTTTTCATTTCCTTTGATACCTTTCAGGGATGCTGCATGCTCTGTCATATACTCTGGAATCACAACTGTTTCAGATGTGCTGAGACTTTCGTAAACTTTGAAAAATGGTAGACGCTCCTCATAGCCCACAGATGTCGGCCTCTTGAACTGTTTGACATTCCTAATTACATTACTTTTGCCGGCCTCTGCCTTATCTGTAGAAGATACTGAATATGACCTGGAAGAAAGATTTGCTGACCTTCTTGTGGTATGCAAGTGCTTTACCAGCTTTATCCAAGAGCTTCGCTGCAACTGGATCATTCCACTCACATTCTCTGTGTAGGAAACCTATCCTTCCTTATTCACTTTAACTCCAAATCCATACTGCTGCTTTTTCTCTGCTCTTGGTGATTGTTTGAGGACTGTTTTACTGCCATAAAGTGCTTAGAACTGTTCTTAGGAGACTGTCATGCTTAAAAAATGAAAACCCTTACCGCTCTAGTCTGCTGAAAGATGTGAGAGCACTTTCATATGCGTATACCCCTGCAAAAATGAGGGTAACAAATACATAGATCAAAGTTCAAACACAAAGGAAATCAACAAGAAAGGTTTTAGACACTACCTCTTTGGCTCTCCAATGGTAGTGACAAGTTCAACCTTCTTCAATCTCCAAGGATGGCAACCTTCTCCTCTCCTCTTCTCCTCTTCTCTCCTCTTCTCTTCTCAAGCAAAGGAAAGTGAGAATGAAGATGGAGAAGAGGGCTTTATCCCCCAAAGCCCTACTCCTTCCCTCCAAAAGCCCACCTGTAGACCCCATCCCTCTTCCTCGGATTTTCCTCTTCGCGGGCGTCATTGTACAACGTGAGCGATCCAGGGAGCGTCGTGGAGCTAAGGGGGAGCGATTTTTTTTTATGGGAGAGTGTCCGAGAGCAATCAGGGAGCTATAGCTCCCGATCGCTCCCTCATCGCTCCTGGACAGAGCCAGGGAGCGCTTTTTTTTGCCCCAGAGCATGCTCTACAATATGTTCTAGCCCGGGAGCGAAACTGGAAGCGCGCTTCGCATTAGCTCCCGCAGCGATCTGGCCAAGAGTGAGCTTCCAGAGCAGGGGCGAGGGTGGGGAGGACGCTTCCCCGCAACCTTGCTTCGGATAAAGGAATACACATTTAAGCATATGTTGGATAATAAACACACATGGAATGGCAGTGTCTCACAAATGGACTAAGTTGTTTAGAGAGGTGCTTATTCAACCTTGACAAATGTCTACAGCTCACATCCAAGATGAATCCAGCTCTGTGAGGATCTTTGCTACAACCCCCGTAACTAGGTGCACAACTAACCGTAACTTGAGGTTCTAGGGGACACTTAGAATTAATTGTCCCTTATTCCATCTCACATCCTAACCCGTAGGCTTCGTGAGGTATTAATCATTACATTTAATTCATGGCTAGCAGTCTTTGGATTTAGCATACATTTAACCACTTCTTTTTAGGCCTTTAGGACCCTTTGGATTTTGCATGTGCTTAGAAGCACAACTAATCGCAGCTTGCATCCAGTGTGCTTTAACATTTCAATTTCCATAGCCCTCTTTCATTGTGTTGAGAAGCACAGTTTTTAATTTGTTTCTATGGGCTTGCACAAAAGATAAGATAATAGTTTCCATATGCATGTAATGATGGTAGTACAATTTGCTTCAGGTTTAGTCAACACAACTCAAGCAACTAGGGGGTTTATCCACAATCAGGACCAAACATCGGGGCAACCGACTAGAGTGATCAAGGTATCAAATCCAACTCACCTAAGCTCAGGAACCAACACCAGCGGGTTCTCCTGGCCTAGAAGGATCAAGGCTTCGGTAAGTTCTATTGCCAACTCAGAGCCGAGACACAAACTAACATGGATGCTATCCAACACAGAGGCAAAAGTGGGGAAGTCCTCCATATCATAGGCTGTGGTGTAAGTCAGGGTGAAAACCAAAGATGGGAGAGAACGGATGGATGGGGAAAGTGAAGGTGATGCCAAAGCTAGCAAGCCATAAATGGTGGTAATGATCACGTCCATACTACTAAGAGGGTAAAACCAATGAGTATAAACAAGAGCTTCTAATTATGAGTAATTAGACCATTTAGATAATCATTAAGCAACCATGTCCATATAACATACATATATATATACCGCCAGATCATGACCACTAGATACCAAGTCAAGCTACTACGATGAGCAAAAGAGCAAAACAATCATAACCAATGCACACTATATACTTGTACTTGCCATCTGGATCATCAATAATCACTGGAAACACTGCTGCTGAAACTCTGGGCACTGCACTGCTTTGTATGGAATGAAAATGGTCACCTCAGTCATCAAATCTGAGGTCATGAGGCTCAGTCTTAGCATAAGATTCACTATGTCTGATCTGGGTCTGCTCCGATATGTGAGTGATCATAAAAAAGTACTGCTCATCATAGGCTGATCTCATAAAAAAGATGTAAAGGCTTGGCTAAAAAATGTACAAGAATTTGCTCCGCAATCATGGTAGCCCGGCTACTATGGATGTGATAACATCTGGCTCCAGCTAGGACAAGTGCTCTAAGGGAGAGAGTGCTTGAGAACTTCGTAAATATCTGGTCCCCAACACTCACTGCATCAATTTTCAATCCAACACCTAATTGACTTGCTTCATCTTCAAAGTGTACCTATTCCTACGCTCATGGAAGTAGACGATACTGAGCAACATGTATGGCATAAAAATAAAATGCTAACATCAAATTCTAATCTAGAACATAAATTTAAATGCATGAAAGGAAACAACTAACATGTTTTTTTATTTTTATTTTGTGTAGGAAATAAAGAAAGCTTAGGAAAAAAGAGAGACAACAAGGGCCAGACTCAATGGCGAAGAAGAAAAGAAAAGCAAGATGCCAGACTCAATGGCAGAAAATACTAATCTACTGGTCAAGTGAGCTTATTTGGTCCTACCTACCCTACTCTAACCAGTCATACAAGTGCTAAGTAAAATCATAAATCCAGTGCAACCATTCATCAAACAGGTTAATGATTCTTCTTTGATTTTCGTCAACAAAGCAAGTCAAGATTGGATTAAAGATTAACGAATTTAATGTCACGATCTTTTTGACTTGTTCAAAAATCGAAAAATAATTAGAATGGTGCAAAATGAAATGATTCCAAGGAAAACATTGCCTGATGCAAACATCCTCCATCAAAGAATTTATAGGATCATAAATATTATGCAAGTTAATTTTCGAGATGTATGGAGGGAAAGAATGTGATGAATGATTCAACTTCCCTAGACTCAAATTACTTTCTTCATTCACTTCTCTCGCATATTCAACTTTGTTTGAATTATGACCATTGGCAAGACAAATTGGGAACCATTTACAAATTAACAACCTGACAAACAAGACTAACCCCAATTGTTGCTTTATAACCGAGAAAAAATGAAACTGATCTTTATAAAGTTTTTCAATTAAGCAATGAATGGGATAAACCGAAGATGACTGGACAACAGAATAAAATGTTCCACAATTGACCACTTGGCAACCCATAGACTCAAAAATCCAGAAAATTTATTCAAACATAAACCCAAGCAAAAGGATTCGAAAAGTTGGGATGGGAAGGTGGATTGGAAACATATGTTGCCTCCCACATGATCGATGATAATTGACCTTGAAATTTTAAATGAGGGAGAGTCATTCAAGTTAATAACACTCTTGATTCTAGGAAGAATTTCCAAGTTTGAAAGAAGGTCAAAAGTTATTATACGAGGACAAAACTTATTGCAATTATCCAACCCCAAATATTGAACCAATTTATCCTGATTAAGGATGGAACCAGATGAGCATGGTAAAGGAACACTTAAGGATTCACCATAAGAAGTTGAACAATGATTCGAGCATCTAATTTGATTTACTAACTCATCCTCACCTTGAGATTGTTCTTCCATTGATTTATCACTAAATTCATATGAGGATAAATGATCATTTTCACTGAATTGATCAAGGAGAAAATTAACAAGTTTATTTTAAACATCCTGATTATTTGCACAATGATCACGTGAAATCATCTCAAAAGGGCCTCTTGGTTCATGTCCCCATTTTCTTCTTCTTCAATAAGATGATATGAAATTGAACGATCGCTAATGACAGAATGATTAAGGAGTTTCTCTTCAAGAGGATTTTCAATAGACTCATTGATTAAAAGCTCAACCTCCGAAATTTCTTCAGGATCAAGACTAGGGCTCCTTAAAAATTTGATTTGAATTTTTGTCACTCATGCAATGATTAGGGATTTGTTCTTTAAACAGATTTTCGATCGACCCAAAAGTGGAAGATTCATCCTCAAAAGAAATTGGGCAATAGGGGTCATCTCCGGATGTTGACAATTCAATCGTTATTTGATTCATATTATTAATTGTTTCAACAATAGGATCAGAAAGGGGGAGGTTTTGATTTGAAGAATATATATCATCGTATTCATTTCCCCATTCTTCTAAGAATTTATGTGCAAACATGTCATATCCGGAAATGCTATTGGTCGTTAAATTCAAGAACTAGAGCTCAGTTGTTCCTTGGAAAGATGAGGCCAATAGTTTCATACATACATCCTCATGGGTTATAGATAATTCGTTAATAACTTCCCTAAAGAGGTCAAGGTGCCTTTTAGCAGATACCTCATAACTTCTGTCGAATTTAGGCAACCTTTCACGGGCTTGACAAGGGATCTGATGAGGATACCCAATAATTTTTGAGAAGTCAAAAAATTTTAACTGGCCGAATGTCCTTGGCCGTTCAAAATTAGCCATGGATGGCAATTACTAGAAAATTCAGGAGCTCAAATGCAAATTGATGCACCCCATGGGTTCTAGGTATGATAGGGTCGATCACTAGTGGAGTCGCTAGGTAAACTATTGATCTTGTTTACCGAAAGATATGTCATTAAAATAGCGGGGAGAGATGAGTGAAATGAGATGGCTACGTATGATTTAAGAATATAAATGGAAACCATCCAAATATAAAACCCGATGTGACAAGATATGTGATGATCGCACGGACACTCGTATACACCTTAGGTAAGCCTCTACCTCCCCATCAACGGCGCCAAAAATGTTATCACACAACTTGTAGTTGTCCCAAAAGGTGATCCTATCCAGGATGGTAGAGGTGTTGGACAACTAAATATGTGACCCAAGAGAGCCACGATTCCCAAGGATAAATGGTTGTCATGCTAATTGAGGCACTCTTCACTTTAGATCAAGTAAATGCAAGACCGAGGGGGAGACCCTAGCTAGCCAATGGAGGCTAGCGAACCCACTCTAGACACTCTAGGGAGATGTGAAATTGCAAAGAGAGAGAGATCAAGAGTAAGTAGATCTAGATTTAGGGAAGACAAGTGACAAATGGAGTTAGGGCTTGGTTGAGGAGGCTTATAAGAGGGATAAATGCTCAACCATGAAATGAATATGTCACTAATGAAATTAAAAGAGTAGATCTAGATAGATCTAATGCCAATCTAAAATACCCAAGTGGGGCCCACCCTTGATTTAGTCAAAGTGAAGTGAAAATGGGCCCACAAGGTGAAATTAAGGTAGGAATGGCACTAGGAGGGTGGGTAAGTGACAGATATGAAGTTTGAAAGACAAAATAGTAACACGCAGATGATAGATCTGGAGAAAGACTAAGAACCCACAAGTGCGTCCCCCCTTAGAGATGGCCAGTGCCTTGGATCAAGGGGTAAATGGAGTCGGATTTCCACCAAATTTTGTCTCTAAGGTTCTTTAATTAATTGAGAGGTGGGTTTTAGTTATTAAGCCCAAATTATCGCCAAATCTATAAGATCTATAAAACTAGGGTTTTAACAGTGAGGGTTTGAAGTGACCAATGGGTAAAATGCATGAAAACCAATAGGTACCTTGTAGATCTTACCTCAAAAGCTTGCGGCTGCCTTGCAAATGATAATCTTCCCAAAGTGAGGCAATCGAGAGTGAGATCCAGCTTCCCCAAGTAAAATCGCTATCCTTCCAAGATGACCAGTGCGTCCTTCCCAGCCAAAAACGATCTATAATGAGAATCGATCAAGCACGAAAGAAACTATATGAGAGAAAAGATGAAACAAGTAGCATCAAGATGTCCAAAAGGTACAATAAAGATACTCCCTGAGACAAAGATCGATCCGAGAGAGAGCTATGGGGTTTCCCCACAATAGCGCCCTCTTCAATTCACACTCCTCTTCTACCACACGGCCTCCTTGCAAAAAACGTTTGGAGAAAGCAAGATCCACAATGATATCACAGAGAAAAGATTGTATATTCACTTGCAAGAACATTCATCAAAGCCAGAGAAGTAGATCTGCAAAATAATATTTTATTTCAAGAGTTCAAGAGCCCAAAGGTGCCTTTACGATGAGGGGGTCTCTTCCTTAAATAGGAATGAGAGAGACCAAAACCCTAACCACTTTATGAACGAGTGGTGGAGATCAAAAGATAAAATTAATACAATCGACGGCTATGATGAGCCGAAGCTATAACACATGGATCAACTCACTAAGGAGGGGTGCGCACTGTTAATTTTTAGTGCAGCTGCGAGACCCATTCTCAGAGAGAATGGTACCCTAGTCAGTTAACTAGGGTTCCTGGTCATGTTAACCAGGCAGAGTAATGAGTAAGACCCTAGAAGGTACCCTAGGGCCCCCAGCTGTCTCTTGGGGTTCTTGGTCGAGGACCAAGCAGATGGATGCCATGGCAAAGTCCCTAGCATGTAGCTAGGGCCCCTATTTGTCTCTAGGGTATTCTGGTCTGGGACCAGACAGTTTCTTGGTCAAGGACCAAGCAGATCCTGCAGGTTGAGACAGAGACTTCCTAGGTCCTGCAGATGGTTGATCAACATTCAGTCTAGGACTGAATGCTCAGCTTGAGGCTGAGGACCATTCTCTGGGAGAATGGAGAACCTGGTCATGGACCAGATGGTTGATCAACATGACCCAGTCTGGGACTGGGAACTCAGCCTGGGGCTGAGAGCCATTCCTTGAGAATGGAGGCACTTGGTCAGTTACCAAGATTATGATGTGTGATGTCCTCTTCTCCTAGGTCTTCGAGATGGATGAGTTGGTTGGTCTTCTCAAGGGATTGGCCACCCCTTGTGGAAGCCACTAACATTTGACCTAAGGAGCAATTGAGAGGATCACATGATCACATCATCTGTGTGAACCCTTCCTTATACAATGATGATGGACTTTCAGTAGTATATGGAACATTTGTACATTTGAGAGAGAGATGACTGGTTGAACCTTTCCACCTTGGGTGTTTTACTTTTGGTCCTTACATCTTGTTGATTTTGACTTGTGGTTAATAAGGGGACCTTGAGTTATTTATTTATTTATTTACACCACACTTGATGTTTTGATCTTATGGGTTTGTCCACTTTCTGAGGTTCTTTTATTTATTTTTATTTTTATATATTTTATATTTTATATTTTTATCTTTTATTATTTTTTATTTATTTTTATCTTTTATTTATTTATCTTTTATTTTATTTTAAAGTGACCACTCCCTAATTTAATGAAATAATATTTTATTATTTTTTATCTTTTATTCTTTCCTAATTCTAAGGAATCCTAGTTTAAAGGATTATTTTAATAATTCTATTATCCTATAAATAAAGGTCTTTTATTTATCAATTGATAAGACAATATATCTTAGCTCTAGCTTATCTCCATATCTTGACGTCAAGGGTTTCTAGCACTTAACTGCTGTCTTCTCAACTGTTTTGGAATCCGCCCACTTGCAAAATAGCTCATAACTGATTTAGACCATTGCTGAAGGATGACGTCTTTGGCTGCTAGGGTTCACTACTGATTTTTGTGATGACCTTTTCTTTGAGGAGCCCAATCCTCCTACCCGTGATCTTGTTTGTTAGTTGATCTGCTGTAAAAGAGAACCGATCTGTTGCTAGGAGGCCCGAGCTGTTGACTTATGGTTGACTGAGACCGGATCTGCTCTCTGTGGTATCCGATCCTTTGTTTTGTGGTTGGCTGGGGTATGTCCTGTCTGTTAAGAGGTCCGATATGCAGTCTAAGTGTTACCTGAAGTCTGATCTGAATGTTAAGGGTTCCGATCTGCCTGCTGTTTACTTGTTAGTGGGCCGTGAAGTCTGATCTAACCTGCTGCGTGTATATATGCCTGCTACAAACCCTGATATGCTATCATAAGTCTACCTGTGGTCCGATCTGTTGGTTATAGTGTCTGATCTATCTTTTATCAGCTCAGTAGTGGGAGGCATAAGACCTTAAGGTACCTTAGGGTCTGTCTCAGCTTGTTGATGGCACATCTGTGAAGGCCGTGAGGCCTCAGGGTCTGATCAAACCTTGTTGTGTGCTTGTGGAGGGCATGATCCTCTCTGTTCCAGTCTTGCTTATTGACAGTTCAATGATGGAGGCCACAGGTTTGTTTAGATTGATTATTCTGAGCCCTTAACTGGTTATTGTGCTGAGACCTTACTTGTAGTGTTCAGACTTTGTTTATATATGCTGAACCTTTACTGTGGCTAGATCTTTGTGCTGAGTCTTGTTTGTGGACTGATCTATGTGCTAAGACTTGTCTTTGATTCAGATCTATTTTGCTGAGACTTGATTAAGATTGTCACTGTGTTCTTGACTGTCTTTGACTATTTGACTGTATCTCAACCTGTCATCTCTCTCCCTCTGGTTTGTACTACCCTCTTGTAGGGTCTGGTAGTTTCCAGATTTGACTGGCCTCTCTGAGGCACAATGTTTACTGAAAGTAAGTAACTCTTCTGAGTATTTTATAGGAAGGGTCCTGTTATCACACAACTTGTAGTTGCCCCTAAAGGTATCCCATCCGGGACGGTAGAGGAGTTAGGCAACTAAAGAGGTGACCCAAGAGATGCCACGGTTCCCAATGCAATGTGGGAGTCACGTCAACCGAGGCATTCTTCACTTTAGGTCAAGGTGTAACTAGACCAAGGGGGAAACCCTATACCCCAATCACAGTTGATTGGATCCAAACAAAGGTTTCTAAGGGTAGATAAGTAATGAGTTACGGAAACCAATGCAAGGCTAAGTGGACCTAAGGGTTAAGGTATGGTTGAGGGTGATGTAAGAGATTGTTAGTGTTTCAACCTATGTATGGTTTAGGCCACATGATGGGGTATGATAACTAGGTGTAGTACCATGAGTTTACACAAGTGGGTCCAATGTTCTTGGGAAGTGTGGAATGGTTATAGGTAGGCCCACAAGGTGAAGTTAGGTGTGAGGTTGGTACTATAGGTTAGATGTAGGCTAGATCTATGAGTTTGAGTTGTTTATAGGAGTACCCATGTACTAGATCTAGGGTTTGACACAAATCCCAAGGAGTGCGACTTGCTTGGTGATGGACTAGTGCCTTGTTAAGTGGGCTAATGGGGTCAAGAAGTATGTCAAAGTGTAGATGGGGACACCTAGAAGCCAAGTCAAGTGGGTTGGATGAGATCCAATGGTTGGATCTTACTAGATCTAGGTTTTTAAGTGATCACCCTAAGTGGACCACAATCCCTTGAAACAAGGAATGCAACCCACAAGGCGGATCGTGACAAAAAGACAGTATAGACCTAGGTTTCAAGGCATGGGGATTCCAAATCCACAAAAATCTCAAACACCCACCTCCTAGAAGTGGACAAACTCAAATTTTCAAGGGGGTGCGATTTGCTCAAGGAAGGCCAAAAAGTGGGTTTGGTGGACCAAATCAAGTCCAATGGCCACCAAATTGTAGATCCGGGATGCTAGTGCCCCGATCTATGTACGTTCAAAATTTCAAGTGAACCCAATGGCCAGATCTTAATAGATCTGAGTTTTTAAGATGCCAAGAGAATCAAAAGGGGGTTTTGACCCCTCAAAACATGGAGAGATGTCCACAAGGTAGTTTTCACCAAAGTAAACATGTGGGTATAGGTTATCAAGTGTCTAGATTTCAAATCAAGTGAGATCTCACCTACCCATGTGCTAGATCTAACCCAACAAGCTTCTCTTAGGAAAATCGATTTAGGTTCAAGAGGGCTTTTTGCATTGAAAAGTGTGTCAATTTTTAGCCAATCACCACCAAACTATAGATCCAACTAGGGGTGGATCCTATAGAGGTGGGTTTTTAATATCTTTTCAATTGCAAGGCTAGATCTAAGTAGATCTAAGAAATACCAAAATTGGGGTTTTGATTAATTAGGGTTTTATGACCAATGAAGATAGAATGGATGAAAGAGGCACATACCTTGTAGATCTTACCTCAATTGCTTGTGGCCACCTTGCAAGTTGATAGCATTCTCCTATGTGTATATTCAAGAGTGAGATCTAAGTGCTCCAACCAAAACGTCCTTCTCCAAGATAGCCAAATCGTCCTCCTCCTACAAGACAAGATCAAAGAAACAAGTCAAGCAAGATGATTATGAAAATGGTAGAAAGATGTAATAGAAAGCATCAACTATGTCACGAAGATACAATAATGATACTCCCTGTCACAAGATCAACCCAAGAGAGAATATGTGGATCCCTCCAACAATAACCCTCATGAAGTCGCCCTCCTCTCACCAATTCGACTTTCCTGTCAAAAGATTAGCAAAAGCACAAAAATCCACAATGATACATAGAAGAGATACTGTATATTCAATATGCAAGAGAATCCACAATGCAAGAGAGATGTGCTCCACAAAAAAATCTTCTATTCCAATATTCCAGAGCTCCAAAGGTGAGCTTTACAATGGGGGGTCTCCTCCTTATATAGGATAATAAAGACCAAAACCCTATACCACTCTACAATACTACATCAAATGAGTGGTTGAGATTATAAGATCTCATCATACAATCAATGGCTAGGATGAACCATAACATAATATCACTTGGATCACCCAATATAACAAAAGCACCCTCACTAAATGGTACAATGGAGGGTGACGTCATCCCACTAGAGGGGTAAAAAGTACAATGATCCACCTCATGATGACTAGGACATGATAAAATAAGCACATGGTGGGGCTAGGAGGCATCAATCCTTACTAGCTTATCCCCAAGGCACAATAAAATAATAAAATATGTCCAAAATGATCAAAACTGTCCTCAGAATCCATGACAGTCAAGCAGTAAATGTCCTCCAGTGATCAATCCGGGCATACCCACATGGTGAAAACTGACTGGAAGATAGTGATGCCACCCTGGAAGACCTCTGTGAAGACCAAATGCCAAAACCTTGCCTCAATTGCCCAAATCGATTTCCTCAGTGACCACTTTATCCCATTTTTTAATTGCCTCGGGAACTGTGAAAGTGCCAAAACTGCCTCCTAGGGTGCTAGCGCTGTCAATCAGAGCCCACCAGGCTCTCCGGAAGGGGGGATAAATGGTAATAACAAGTGGCTGGACCACCCCCTCCATCATCAGCGCCCTAGGTGAACTGGCCTCTCGGGGCCCCTGCTGCTCAGGCTGGGAAATCAACCCCAAATCTGGTCAACAAGTGTAAAACTGCATCAATCACTGTCAGAAGTGCCCGGAACTGAAAGATAAGTGTCTCAATGGATCCAGAAGACCCAAATCCACTAGGAATGAGTACTCATACACCCTGGGTTGCCCTAATGGGCCTGCTGTAGGGTCCACCATATATGGACAATGTATAATCTGCTGATCTGAAGTAGTAATAAACCTGCTGAACTGGATCAAAACATCATCTGTATCATATGTCCATCATATGATATCATCATCAAACATGTGGGGCCATAAATCATCATCAATAATCATCCATACATGGTCCACATCATCACGGATCCCAAGAATATATAATCAAGGATAAATCACATCAGTAGACTAAGACAATGCTTCTCTAATCATTCTCATCGCTAAGCTCAAAGTATAAATTCCATTCAGTGGCATTAATCAAGTTAACATATTCCGTTGTTATATAAAATTACTTGCACAATAGTTCAAATGACAAACTTACCCTTTGGACATGGTCAAACTGCTAGTGAAGGATGAAGGCTAGGAGCAAGGTTGGGCCAAGGGTTTGACTTGTCTAACTTAACTCAAAAATACTTTGAACTGGGAGAAGGGGGAAGCTACAAACTCTGTGCTGGACAAAAGAACACGGGGGATGGCTGTGCCTCACAAATGGATAAGTTGTTTAGAGAGTGCTTATTCAACTTAGGCATCATGTCTACATCAAGTTGATCCAGTTTCATTAGGATCATTCAATTTTAATCCATGGCCTTTTTGGCCTACATAACCCTTCGGATTTCAGATGTGCTGAGAAGCACAACTAGTTGCAGCTTGCATCCAGGGCATGTTTTTCATATATTTATACAAGGTCAGCAATTGTTTAGATATAACTTTTAAGAACCATTGCTTTTTGGACCTTTCTTATACTCTTCGAGGAGTATTTTTAGCTTTTCATCGCTCTTGCCCTTTTTATTTGTTTCCATGGGCGAATTTTTTAGTTTCCATAAGTAGAACATGAGCTTTCAGTTTTAGCCAACAACATCTCAAGTGACTAGGGGGAGTTTGTGCCAATGCCAAACATCGGGACAACCGACCAGAATGATTTAGGCCTACAATCCAACTCACCGAAGGCAAGTTTTGTCACCAACTCAGAGCCGAGACACTGAATATACAGGGATGCGGTCCAAACACAGAGGTAGAAAAATGGGGAAGTCCTCGGTATCAGAAAGTCAAATGAGACATGTCAAGGTTTAAAGTCAAATAGGAAGGTCATGTATGGATGGAGTCAAGTGAATATGGAGCCTACACTAGCAGACAACTGGTGTCGGGAAAGACCATATCTATGTAAGGTGAAAAACCAGTGGGTTTTGTCAAATGACCTAAATGTGCAAGCAGTTGTCCATTTTAAATAGTTTGCCACATCAGGAATAATATACCAAGCACATGCTATGATCATGACTAAATCAACAAGATAATAATCCACAGTCAGTGATAACATATCCATAGATCATACAACATCATCATAATAATAATCATCAAGTATCATCTGAAACACTGCTGCAATACATCTCTAAGCACTGAACTGAAACTGTATGGGATAAAGGGTCACATCAGTCATCAAATCTGAACTCTCAAGGCTCAGCCTTGACACAAGGTCATATACAAATCTGAATAATGTACTGCTCTGATCATGAGTGATCCAAAAATATAGCCATGCTCTGGAATAATGGAAGCTCTGGAATGTGCAGATATCTGCTGAACAAGAATAGTAGCCCTGCTACTATAGTGTGATAACATCTGGCTCCAGCTGGGACAAGTGCTCTAAGGGAGAGAGCGCTTGAGAACCTCAGAATCTTTGGTCTCGAACTGCTCTGCATCAATCTTCAATCCAGCACTGCACCATCCTTGCTTTCAGCTTTTATCTTGCACCTGTTCCTGCTCTCACAAACACTAAAATACCTCATGGAGCATGTATGGGAAAAATATATAAAATAAAACTGAAACTGAAATATAATCTAAAGCATAAACTAAAATGCGTAAAAGAGAAGTTTTAAACTAACATGGCATATATTATTCATTTATCATTTGTTATTTTTATTACTGTGCAGGAGAAAAAGAGCAATTCTTCAAGCAGGCGATCTCAACTTGCACAGGCAGCCACACATATAAATGACAACTAAAATTTCTTAAATGCATGCAGGAGAAGAGACAAGCTTAGGAAGGAGCAAGGCTCAACTCAATAAAGAAGAAAAAGAAGCAGACACTCTAGGCAGAAAAAGAAAAAGGGACAATACTCATCACACAGGAAAAAGAAAAATCACACAAATCCTACTGCTCAAGTGAGCTTATTCAGAAGCTACCTACTCTACTCTAACCAGTTAGCACAAATGTTAGGTAAAATCATAAATCCAGTGTAACCATTCGTCAAATAGGTTAATGATTCTTCTTTGATTTTTGTTGATAAAGCAAGTCAAGATTGGATTAAAGATTACTGAATTTGAGAGCACAATCTTCCTGGCTTGTTCAGAAATTGAAGAAGGATTTGAATGGAGCAAAATGAAATCATGCCAAGGAGAAGACTGTCTGATGCAAACATCCTCCATCAAAGAATTGATAGGATCATAAAATTTATGCAAGTTAAACTCAGGGATGAATGGAGGAAAGACATAACACATGTGATTCGATTCATTTTCACACAAATCAACTTCTTCATTTACTTCTCTCACATATTCAATTTGCTTCTCCTTGGGACTGATGATCAAATAGAAACCAAGTGGGGACAAATCAAGGCTTAAAAGACGAAAAATCAAAACTAGGCCCACTTGATGCTCAAAAATGGAGAAAAGATGAAATTGATCTTTAAACACCTTTTCTAGCCACCAAAAATGATTGATAATTTGACAACAAGCATTATTGTTCCAAGGTGACTGAAAAGGGAAATGAAGTGCTTTTTCTCCAATTATGTAATCGTGCATATACTTCCTATTGAAAAATTCCAAGGCAAAAATTTGACTAGAGCACCAACCCAAAGATGATTGAAAGAGTTGGGAAGGGAGGGTGGATTGCAAATATGAAAATTCTCCCAAATGAATAAATAAGTTTGACTTTGGATTTTGACAAAAGAAAGCACTCTTTACTGTAGGAATGATTTTAATCTTTTGATCAAGTTTAATATTCACAGTCTGAGGACAAGATTGACCATAGCTACCTAACTCTAAGTTGTCTTGATTAAGGATGGAAAAAATTAAAGACTCATTATAAGAAGTGGAACACAGATTAGAGCATCTAGTGTGATTCACTAATTCATCCTCATCTTGAGATTGACCTTCTATTGATTCATCATTAAAATTATAAGAGGATAGGTGATCATTTTCATGTAATTGATCAGGGGGAAAATTAACCAGCTCATTTAAAGTATCCTGATTATTTGCACAATGATCACTAGAGATCACCACTAAAGGATCTTGGTCTATGCTTTCACTTTCTTCTTCTTCAATAAGGTGATAAGGAATTGAATGATCATTAAATATGGAATGATTAATGAGTTTCTCTGAGGGAAGAACTTCAATAGACTGATTGACTAAAGGCTCATCCTTAGAAATTTCCTCAGGATCAAGACTAGGGCTACTTAAAAAGAGATTTGAAAACTTATGATTTATACAATGATTATGGATTTGACTATCAATCGACTCAAAAGTGGAAGACTTAACCTCAAAAGAAATTGAGCAGGAGGGGTCATCTTCGGATGTTGACAATTCACTTGATGTTTGATTATTAACAGATTCAACAATAGGATCAAAAAGGGGAGGGTTTTGATTTGAAAAATACATATCATCGGATTCACTTCCCCATCTTTCTAAGAAACTTTGCTCAAACATGTCATACCCGGAAATGCTATTGGACTTCAAATTTAAGAACCAGATCTCAGCTCTTTCTTTGAAGGACGAAGCCAATAGTTTCATACACACATCCTCATGGGTTATGGATAAATCTTTAATAATTTCCCTAAAAAGTTCAAGGTGTCTTTTAGCAGATACCTCATGACTTCCATCAAACTTAGACAACCTTTCACGGGCTTGACGAGGGATGTGATGAGGATACCCAACAATTTTTGAGAAGTCAAAAACTTTCAAACGACCAAAAGTCCTAGGCCGCTCAGAAGCAGCCATGGATGGCAAAAGTTTATTTCATTAATTTATTTTTTTAATTTTTATTTTTATTTTTATTTTTTAAAAACAAGAACCTAAATACCAAATGATGCACCCCATGGGTTCTAGATAATGATAGGATCGATCACCAGTGGAGTCGCTTATGTGGAGTCGCCAGGTAGATTTTAAAACTCTTCTACCAAGATGTATGTCGTTTAAAAAGCAGGGAGAGAATGAGACACAAAGGTGTGTTGAACCAAGGTAGGCCCCTACCTCCCCGGCAACGGCGCCAAAAATGTTATCACACAACTTGTAGTTGCCCCTAAAGGTATCCCATCCGGGACGGTAGAGGAGTCAGGCAACTAAAGAGGTGACCCAAGAGATGCCACGGTTCCCAATGCAATGTGGGAGTCACGTCAACCGAGGCATTCTTCACTTTAGGTCAAGGTGTAACTAGACCAAGGGGGAGACCCTATACCCCAATCACAGTTGATTGGATCCAAACAAAGGTTTCTAAGGGTAGATAAGTAATGAGTTACGGAAACCAATGCAAGGCTAAGTGGACCTAAGGGTTAAGGTATGGTTGAGGGTGATGTAAGAGATTGTTAGTGTTTCAACCTATGTATGGTTTAGGCCACATGATGGGGTATGATAACTAGGTGTAGTACCATGAGTTTACACAAGTGGGTCCAATGTTCTTGGGAAGTGTGGAATGGTTATAGGTAGGCCCACAAGGTGAAGTTAGGTGTGAGGTTGGTACTATAGGTTAGATGTAGGCTAGATCTATGAGTTTGAGTTGTTTATAGGAGTACCCATGTACTAGATCTAGGGTTTGACACAAATCCCAAGGAGTGCGACTTGCTTGGTGATGGACTAGTGCCTTGTTAAGTGGGCTAATGGGGTCAAGAAGTATGTCAAAGTGTAGATGGGGACACCTAGAAGCCAAGTCAAGTGGGTTGGATGAGATCCAATGGTTGGATCTTACTAGATCTAGGTTTTTAAGTGATCACCCTAAGTGGACCACAATCCCTTGAAACAAGGAATGCAACCCACAAGGCGGATCGTGACAAAAAGACAGTATAGACCTAGGTTTCAAGGCATGGGGATTCCAAATCCACAAAAATCTCAAACACCCACCTCCTAGAAGTGGACAAACTCAAATTTTCAAGGGGGTGCGATTTGCTCAAGGAAGGCCAAAAAGTGGGTTTGGTGGACCAAATCAAGTCCAATGGCCACCAAATTGTAGATCCGGGATGCTAGTGCCCCGATCTATTTACGTTCAAAATTTCAAGTGAACCCAATGGCCAGATCTTAATAGATCTGAGTTTTTAAGATGCCAAGAGAATCAAAAGGGGGTTTTGACCCCTCAAAACATGGAGAGATGTCCACAAGGTAGTTTTCACCAAAGTAAACATGTGGGTATAGGTTATCAAGTGTCTAGATTTCAAATCAAGTGAGATCTCACCTACCCATGTGCTAGATCTAACCCAACAAGCTTCTCTTAGGAAAATCGATTTAGGTTCAAGAGGGCTTTTTGCATTGAAAAGTGTGTCAATTTTTAGCCAATCACCACCAAACTATAGATCCAACTAGGGGTGGATCCTATAGAGGTGGGTTTTTAATATCTTTTCAATTGCAAGGCTAGATCTAAGTAGATCTAAGAAATACCAAAATTGGGGTTTTGATTAATTAGGGTTTTATGACCAATGAAGATAGAATGGATGAAAGAGGCACATACCTTGTAGATCTTACCTCAATTGCTTGTGGCCACCTTGCAAGTTGATAGCATTCTCCTATGTGTATATTCAAGAGTGAGATCTAAGTGCTCCAACCAAAACGTCCTTCTCCAAGATAGCCAAATCGTCCTCCTCCTACAAGACAAGATCAAAGAAACAAGTCAAGCAAGATGATTATGAAAATGGTAGAAAGATGTAATAGAAAGCATCAACTATGTCACGAAGATACAATAATGATACTCCCTGTCACAAGATCAACCCAAGAGAGAATATGTGGATCCCTCCAACAATAACCCTCATGAAGTCGCCCTCCTCTCACCAATTCGACTTTCCTGTCAAAAGATTAGCAAAAGCACAAAAATCCACAATGATACATAGAAGAGATACTGTATATTCAATATGCAAGAGAATCCACAATGCAAGAGAGATGTGCTCCACAAAAAAATCTTCTATTCCAATATTCCAGAGCTCCAAAGGTGAGCTTTACAATGGGGGGTCTCCTCCTTATATAGGATAATAAAGACCAAAACCCTATACCACTCTACAATACTACATCAAATGAGTGGTTGAGATTATAAGATCTCATCATACAATCAATGGCTAGGATGAACCATAACATAATATCACTTGGATCACCCAATATAACAAAAGCGCCCTCACTAAATGGTACAATGGAGGGTGACGTCATCCCACTAGAGGGGTAAAAAGTACAATGATCCACCTCATGATGACTAGGACATGATAAAATAAGCACATGGTGGGGCTAGGAGGCATCAATCCTTACTAGCTTATCCCCAAGGCACAATAAAATAATAAAATATGTCCAAAATGATCAAAATTGTCCTCAGAATCCATGACAGTCAAGCAGTAAATGTCCTCCTGTGATCAATCCGGGCATACCCACATGGTGAAAACTGACTGGAAGATAGTGATGCCACCCTGGAAGACCTCTGTGAAGACCAAATGCCAAAACCTTGCCTCAATTGCCCAAATCGATTTCCTCAGTGACCACTTTATCCCATTTTTTAATTGCCTCGGGAACTGTGAAAGTGCCAAAACTGCCTCCTAGGGTGCTAGCGTTGTCAATCTGAGCCCACCAGGCTCTCCGGAAGAGGGGAGAAATGGTAATAACAAGTGGCTGGACCACCCCCTCCATCATCAGCGCCCTAGGTGAACTGGCCTCTCGGGGCCCCTGCTGCTCAGGCTGGGAAATCAACCCCAAATCTGGTCAACAAGTGTAAAACTGCATCAATCACTGTCAGAAGTGCCCGGAACTGAAAGATAAGTGTCTCAATGGATCCAGAAGACCCAAATCCACTAGGAATGAGTACTCATACACCCTGGATTGCCCTAATGGGCCTGCTGTAGGGTCCACCATATATGGACAATGTATAATTTGCTGATCTGAAGTAGTAATAAACCTGCTGAACTGGATCAAAACATCATCTGTATCATATGTCCATCATATGATATCATCATCAAACATGTGGGGCCATAAATCATCATCAATAATCATCCATACATGGTCCACATCATCACGGATCCCAAGAATATATAATCAAGGATAAATCACATCAGTAGACTAAGACAATGCTTCTCTAATCATTCTCATCGCTAAGCTCAAAGTATAAATTCCATTCAGTGGCATTAATCAAGTTAACATATTCCGTTGTTATATAAAATTACTTGCACAATAGTTCAAATGACAAACTTACCCATTGGACATGGTCAAACTGCTAGTGAAGGATGAAGGCTAGGAGCAAGGTTGGGCCAAGGGTTTGACTTGTCTAACTTAACTCAAAAATACTTTGAACTGGGAGAAGGGGGAAGCTACAAACTCTGTGCTGGACAAAAGAACACGGGGGATGGCTGTGCCTCACAAATGGATAAGTTGTTTAGAGAGTGCTTATTCAACTTAGGCATCATGTCTACATCAGTTGATCCAGTTTCATTAGGATCATTCAATTTTAATCCATGGCCTTTTTGGCCTACATAACCCTTCGGATTTCAGATGTGCTGAGAAGCACAACTAGTTGCAGCTTGCATCCAGGGCATGTTTTTCATATATTTATACAAGGTCAACAATTGTTTAGATATAACTTTTAAGAACCATTGCTTTTTGGACCTTTCTTATACTCTTCGAGGAGTATTTTTAGCTTTTCATCGCTCTTGCCCTTTTTATTTGTTTCCATGGGCGAATTTTTTAGTTTCCATAAGTAGAACATGAGCTTTCAGTTTTAGCCAACAACATCTCAAGTGACTAGGGGGAGTTTGTGCCAATGCCAAACATCGGGACAACCGACCAGAATGATTTAGGCCTACAATCCAACTCACCGAAGGCAAGTTTTGTCACCAACTCAGAGTCGAGACACTGAATATACAGGGATGCGGTCCAAACACAGAGGTAGAAAAATGGGGAAGTCCTCGGTATCAGAAAGTCAAATGAGACATGTCAAGGTTTAAAGTCAAATAGGAAGGTCATGTATGGATGGAGTCAAGTGAATATGGAGCCTACACTAGCAGACAACTGGTGTCGGGAAAGACCATATCTATGTAAGGTGAAAAACCAGTGGGTTTTGTCAAATGACCTAAATGTGCAAGCAGTTGTCCATTTTAAATAGTTTGCCACATCAGGAATAATATACCAAGCACATGCTATGATCATGACTAAATCAACAAGATAATAATCCACAGTCAGTGATAACATATCCATAGATCATACAACATCATCATAATAATAATCATCAAGTATCATCTGAAACGCTGCTGCAATACATCTCTAAGCACTGAACTGAAACTGTATGGGATAAAGGGTCACATCAGTCATCAAATCTGAACTCTCAAGGCTCAGCCTTGACACAAGGTCATATACAAATCTGAATAATGTACTGCTCTGATCATGAGTGATCCAAAATATATAGCCATGCTCTGGAATAATGGAAGCTCTGGAATGTGCAGATATCTGCTGAACAAGAATAGTAGCCCTGCTACTATAGTGTGATAACATCTGGCTCCAGCTGGGACAAGTGCTCTAAGGGAGAGAGCGCTTGAGAACCTCAGAATCTTTGGTCTCGAACTGCTCTGCATCAATCTTCAATCCAGCACTGCACCATCCTTGCTTTCAGCTTTTATCTTGCACCTGTTCCTGCTCTCACAAACACTAAAATACCTCATGGAGCATGTATGGGAAAAATATATAAAATAAAACTGAAACTGAAATATAATCTAAAGCATAAACTAAAATGCGTAAAAGAGAAGTTTTAAACTAACATGGCATATATTATTCATTTATCATTTGTTATTTTTATTACTGTGCAGGAGAAAAAGAGCAATTCTTCAAGCAGGCGATCTCAACTTGCACAGGCAGCCACACATATAAATGACAACTAAAATTTCTTAAATGCATGCAGGAGAAGAGACAAGCTTAGGAAGGAGCAAGGCTCAACTCAATAAAGAAGAAAAAGAAGCAGACACTCTAGGCAGAAAAAGAAAAAGGGACAATACTCATCACACAGGAAAAAGAAAAATCACACAAATCCTACTGCTCAAGTGAGCTTATTCAGAAGCTACCTACTCTACTCTAACCAGTTAGCACAAATGTTAGGTAAAATCATAAATCCAGTGTAACCATTCGTCAAATAGGTTAATGATTCTTCTTTGATTTTTGTTGATAAAGCAAGTCAAGATTGGATTAAAGATTACTGAATTTGAGAGCACAATCTTCCTGGCTTGTTCAGAAATTGAAGAAGGATTTGAATGGAGCAAAATGAAATCATGCCAAGGAGAAGACTGTCTGATGCAAACATCCTCCATCAAAGAATTGATAGGATCATAAAATTTATGCAAGTTAAACTCAGGGATGAATGGAGGAAAGACATAACACATGTGATTCGATTCATTTTCACACAAATCAACTTCTTCATTTACTTCTCTCACATATTCAATTTGCTTCTCCTTGGGACTGATGATCAAATAGAAACCAAGTGGGGACAAATCAAGGCTTAAAAGACGAAAAATCAAAACTAGGCCCACTTGATGCTCAAAAATGGAGAAAAGATGAAATTGATCTTTAAACACCTTTTCTAGCCACCAAAAATGATTGATAATTTGACAACAAGCATTATTGTTCCAAGGTGACTGAAAAGGGAAATGAAGTGCTTTTTCTCCAATTATGTAATCGTGCATATACTTCCTATTGAAAAATTCCAAGGCAAAAATTTGACTAGAGCACCAACCCAAAGATGATTGAAAGAGTTGGGAAGGGAGGGTGGATTGCAAATATGAAAATTCTCCCAAATGAATAAATAAGTTTGACTTTGGATTTTGACAAAAGAAAGCACTCTTTACTGTAGGAATGATTTTAATCTTTTGATCAAGTTTAATATTCACAGTCTGAGGACAAGATTGACCATAGCTACCTAACTCTAAGTTGTCTTGATTAAGGATGGAAAAAATTAAAGACTCATTATAAGAAGTGGAACACAGATTAGAGCATCTAGTGTGATTCACTAATTCATCCTCATCTTGAGATTGACCTTCTATTGATTCATCATTAAAATTATAAGAGGATAGGTGATCATTTTCATGTAATTGATCAGGGGGAAAATTAACCAGCTCATTTAAAGTATCCTGATTATTTGCACAATGATCACTAGAGATCACCACTAAAGGATCTTGGTCTATGCTTTCACTTTCTTCTTCTTCAATAAGGTGATAAGGAATTGAATGATCATTAAATATGGAATGATTAATGAGTTTCTCTGAGGGAAGAACTTCAATAGACTGATTGACTAAAGGCTCATCCTTAGAAATTTCCTCAGGATCAAGACTAGGGCTACTTAAAAAGAGATTTGAAAACTTATGATTTATACAATGATTATGGATTTGACTATCAATCGACTCAAAAGTGGAAGACTTAACCTCAAAAGAAATTGAGCAGAAGGGGTCATCTTCGGATGTTGACAATTCACTTGATGTTTGATTATTAACAGATTCAACAATAGGATCAAAAAGGGGAGGGTTTTGATTTGAAAAATACATATCATCGGATTCACTTCCCCATCTTTCTAAGAAACTTTGCTCAAACATGTCATCTTGGATGTGAGCTGTAGACATTTGTCAAGGTTGATTAAGCACCTCTCTAAACAACTTATTCCATTTGTGAAACACTGCCATTCCCTGTGTGTTTAAGTGTGTATTCCTTTATCTGAAGTATCACAGTGTTGAGTCAGTCAAGTCATCCCTTTATCTTGGCCTTGCATTTTTCACCCTCACCCTTTGCTAGCAAAATGTTCATGTCTATGAAATGAGTATATTCTTGAGGTTCTATTTTGAGTAAATGATTATTTAAACTTATATTTGATGTAATTATTGATTAACCGCCAGTGAAATGATGCTTCCTACTTTAAGTCTTGCTATTAGAATGATTAAAAGAGCATACCTTAACCATTTGCGTTTGCACAACTAATCGTAACTTGAGGTTCTAGGGGACACTTAGAATTAGCTGTCCCTTACTCCATCTCACATCCCAACCTGTAGGTCCCGTGAGGTATTAATCATTACATTTAATTCATGGCCAACAGTCTTTGGATTTAACATACATTTAACCACTGCTTTTTAGGCCTTTAGGACTCTTTGGATTTTGCATGTGCTTAGAAGCACAACTAATCGCAACTTGCATCCAGGGTGCTTTAACATTTCAATTTCCATAGCCCTCTTTCATTGTGTTGAGAAGCACAGTTTTTAATTTGTTTCTATGGGCTTGCACAAAAGATAAGATAATAGTTTCCATATGCATGTAATGATGGTAGTACAATTTGCTTCAGGTTTAGCCAACACAACTCAAGCAACTAGGGGGTTTATCCACAATCAGGACCAAACATCGGGGCAACTGACTAGAGTGATCAAGGTATCAAATCCAACTCACCTAAGCTCAGGAACCAACACCCGCGGGTTCTCCTGGCCCAGAAGGATCAAGGTTTCGGTAAGTTCTGTTGCCAACTCAGAGCTGAGACACAAACTAACATGGATGCTATCCAACACAGAGGCAAGAGTGGGGAAGTCCTCCATATCACAGGCTGAGGTGTAAGTCAAGGTGAAAACCAAAGATGGGAGAGAACGGATGGATGGGGAAAGTCAAGGTTATGCTAACGCTAGCAAGCCATAAGTGGTGGGAATGATCACGTCCGTACTACTAAGAGGGTAAAACCAATGAGTATAAACAAGAGCTTCTAATTATGAGTAATTAGACCATTTAGATAATCATTAAGCAACCATGTCCATATAACATACATATATATATACTGCCAAATCATGACCACTAGATACCAAGTCAAGATACTACGATGAACAAAAGAGCAAAACAATCATAACCAATGCACACTATATACCTGTACCTGCCATCTGGATCATCAATAATCACTGGAAACATTGCTGCTGAAACTCTGTGCACTGCACTGCTTTGTATGGAATGAAAATGGTCACCTCGGTCATCAAATCTGAGGTCATGAGTCTCAAACTTGGCGTAAGGTTCACTATGTCTGATCTGGGGCTGCTCTGATATGTGAGTGATCATCAAAAAGTACTGCTCATCATAGGCTGATCTCATCAAAAAGATGTAAAGGCTTGGCTAAAAAATGTACAAGAATCTGCACCGCAATCATGGTAGCCCAGCTACTATGGATGTGGTAACAAGTACAAAGTGAATTGAGCAAATACATCATTGAACATGGAGTCTTTGGTAACCTGCATACAACCAAAGATCAAGATAAGTTGAGTCCTATCAAATGGTGGAATGTGCATGGCTCCTCTACCACATATCTGCATAAACTGGTGGTGAGGGTGCTTTCATATGTTGTTGCACTTCTTTTGTAGAGAGGTGTTGGAGCACCTACAACTTTATCAACAACGTGACAAGAAACAACTTGAATGTAGATTGGGTAGAAAGCTTGGTTTATGTGCAGTGTGCACTGCAACTTGAGGTTGTTGTCCCATTATTGTGATGCGGCCAAGAATGATAGAATATATTTGACTTGGGACAACAATCCAAAGGAGGCTAATTTGGAGAATGGAGTCATAGCATTAGAATGCTTGGAGGCTGAACTATTGGGTGATTAGGACGGTGATCAAATTCATACAATAGAGATGCCACCCCCAGCAACCAGGTTTTGAAATATAGGAGCTTTGCCTTTATCTTTACAACAACCAGCAATCCGTGGTGGCCATGCCACTACTTCTCATGTTCCGCGAACACTTCCAGCTGCTTCTATTCCTATTCCTAGATCACGAGAAAAGAAAATGGAAGTTTCTTGTGGCAAGAGGAAAGCTTAGTAGATAGTATCTTGTATTTAATATTTATTATGGTCTATTTTGTAAAGATTATATAAGTTTAAGCTTTAACTTTGAATTTTGAAGTTTGAATCTACCTTTGAAGTTTAAATTGTCGATTGCATTTTACAACTCTTTGGTAATGAATATGATGCTCTGTTTCATTTCATGGTTGATGTTATCTGTTAGAGTTTGTTGATGGCAAATATTATATGTTGAAACTTGAAAGTTGATGTTGTTGATGATTGATCATTTGATGACAATGTTATAAGTTATAGCTACTAGATGATTGATGTTATATATGTACTAAATGGTTAGATCTATGTTTTCATGTTTTCTATAGCTAATTTGGCATTCTGTATTTTTTTTAATAAATATTCATCAAACTATATTAAAATATATATTATATAAAAAATGCTCCCAAAACGGAAGCTTTTGAAAATTTCTCTTTTTGCTCCTGCTCCTGCTCTCCGTTCCAAATAGCCTTGGGTGTAACTGTAGCCTCAGTAATAATAAGAACACACTTGTTACTTGGATACATAAAAATGAAAAGTGAGATCATATATTTATATCTATTCCATGGCATAAGCAATGGAACCACAAGCTTAGGAGCCACATTAAGCAGGTTCATAATATTATGAATAATTTATAAATAGGCATTATGGAGCAACACCTGCAGCTCCACAAGTGACGCCTAGAGCCCTACTAAGGGTACATTTGGCTCCAAATAAACTTTAGCACCAACAGAGCCTGCCGTATTGAATGAACATCTCCAATTACATCCTTTAGTCCAAAGGGCCCTTTAATTCCACAAATGTGAACTGCTTTCTGTCTTCTGTCTAGTATGAATATGCCTGGGAGCATCTCCATCTGTGGGTTGTATAATCTACTTTGCTGCCGATGGCATTTCTTGATGGCAGACATCAGTCAAGCCCTGTCCTCTGTCTTGTGCTAGCTCTTTTATCCTCTTCTCATCTGTCTTTTTGCATAGAAAGTAAGCTGGTTTACTCTTTATGCTTTTGGGGTAGTGCTGGGCACTGCTGCAGATGTTTTTGTTGAATGTACTTTTGTTTCAGTCACATTGACCTATTTTGGTCATTCGTTGGACATTAATAAAGTATCCTATCTTATCCTATCCTAGGCAACTAGTGAGAGACCCTCTTCCCTACAGGAATCTTTTCAAGATCATGTCCAAATTTTTGGATCCTGTTTCTAAAGGGAAATTGCAAGAAGAGGTATAAAGATGACTAGCTGCTAGGATTCTGTCCAGGATAGAAATTTTACCTGCTAGAGATAGGTTCCTATGGACTCAACCTCCAATTTGTTTGCATTCTAATGATTTGACCCAACCAGTGAAACCTCAATCCCTAAAATAATACCTATAATATCTGAATAATTTTCCAAAAGGGATACCTAGATATATAATTATTTAATCTGTCTGATAAGAATTACTTGTGATTTTTTATCATTGACCACAGCTTGTGTTACTTTAGAAAAAATATGAATCATTGATGATTCCCTTCCACTTATTCTTGGGATAGGTCATGGGTCCGGTCTGAATCAGTTACAAAATGAGCGTAGAGTAGTTGCTTGCCACTTTGAAGGGATATGCCCCTGATCTGGTCCTGAGTGCTTGCTGCTCCCAATGTGTATTCAAGTGCATTTGCTGCAAAATTGCAAATGCAATACATCCTTTCCTGCCCATAGCACGTATTGAAATGCATTATATGAACATGTAGAGTTCTTGATTCTTGTTATTGCTTTCGTTGGTGATTTGATACTCTGCAACATTTGAAGCTCACTTTGTGATGTAGTTGTAATGATCTCTTTTTGTTATAATCACAATCTTCTCTTATTTGGCTTTGTTTGAAACTGTAATAATAGTCTCATTATTATTATTTTGTAAATGGTTATCCTGCAATAAAGATCCGTTATTGTGAGGGGATAACCTAGGAGATTACACAATCTAGTAACCACATTTATTTGTTAAGTCCATGTAGGCTGTATGCTATTTAAACAACTACGGTGAGGACTTTAAAGGTGGTCTGTTCCACTTTCAAGAAGGCGAACCTAATACTATTGTACCAAAGATTGGGGTGAGTATAATCTCAGAATAGATTTTGAATTGTCTGTTCAGGAATGGTCTTTCTGATCATTCATTTGGATTCAAAAGTCAGATGATTAGAAGAAATTAAGCAATGAGATATACACACTTGGATGAAATATATAAAGTTCTAAACATTGTGTTGGTTGGTTTTTGTACATGAACGATAAAACTAGGCTTGTTAGAATGCTCATTTCATATTTTCCATCCAAATTAAAGGGATGGATTGCATATTTTTACATGCAAGCATTTATTAGTGTTTTTGACCTGAATGTAATAATTTTTCCTATATAGATTGCATTGTTGTAAATTATAGAAATCATATTACTCTTTTTAATTATTGTGTCAGGATGCAATACTTTACACAGCAGATGAATGCAATGTTCATTGTGTTGATGAGGTACGACAATCCTTATTGGAATTTTCTTTGTCCTTGTGAATCTATTAGTTTACATTTTTTTATGACAAATGCATCTTATATTTCATAAATATGCATAAGTAAATACATCATATATTCATACATTTTGAGGAAAAATATTGGGCATCCTTATTTCCCATCCCTATAATATGCAAGGAGTGAAAGCATGTCTTCTTTGGTTCCAACTGCAAGAGAATCAACGCCTTTCCTAAAGATTCTGATCCTAGCTGTATATTATATTGCAAACTCAGATTTAAACCCAATGACTTTCCCCAGGTGAAGTGGTGTTATGAACCATTTTGGTTCATCAATGGAACCATAATAAAAAAAGAGATAAAGCCATGTAATCCATAATGGATAAAAATATATATAAATCAATATGAATGAATGATGATACAAGTGAACATTGTGATCTCTTTATATAGTGCTGAAGAGATTGGTCACAATGAAAGGTTGTGACCTTTAGGGGTCCTAATTTATAATAATTATGTATTATATAACTAGGTTCATTACATGCCCACCCCTCCACAAGATGATTCATCCTTGAAGCAATTGAAAAAATGAGATGAAATGATCTTCAAAGTTTTAAACAATACTGTCACAGTCTAGAAGGATCAATCCCACCTAGGTTGATTTTTAATTTTTTATCGACACTGTTTGTTGATAATATGCTCAGATGGAACTTCTTGGATTGTGACTCCAAGTATCATTTTCACTCCAAGTTGTATTATAATTTTGATCCATCATAATGTAAATAGCAATGTTACATGGGGATGTGTTCTTGAGGGTAGGGACACACTCCCCACACTCCTGGGACATGGGTACTCCAAAGGGGATGTTTCCCCACTTCCCCTTTTGGGGGAACACGTTCCCCTCAAAAAATGAGATGCTCCCACGCTCCTTTTTGACCAAAGTCTTCCTTTTCGAGAAAAAAAGAAAAGAAAGCAAAATAAAAAATTAAAAGAATGTAAACGTAATGCATAGGTAGATGAGGAGGGACCTAATGAGGCACAACTTGGGTTGGTTGGTGTGCCATTGAGTATTTCGGAGAATGCAAATGATTTTGATTCAGATATTGACATTCCCATGGTTTGTCCTTATTCTTTGTGCAATAGATGAATGTAAAGACTAGTGGGACATTTCCTTGAACAATGATGCTCATTTGTCATTTCAGATGTTCTTAGATCAATTATCTTAAGACTTAGAACTATATCTTTTGAATTTTCTAAATAGAATGAGAAATACAATGGTAATAGATGTTTATACATACATGTAATGATGTATGCTATTTGTGAATTGTTATGCATAAGATTTCAATGATTTATGTTTTAGTTTTCATATATTTTAATTTTATTTTCTTAGTATTTTTGGAAGGGTCCCCTATACCAGAGACCCCAACATCCCCTATGATGTTCCCTAGAATTTGGGGTTTGCTTCCACACATCCCCTTGATGCATTTCCCTACTCCCACGTTCCCATGTTTTCTTGATGGGTTTCCATGCTCTTGCATCCCCATGTCCGAGAAACTTGGTGGAACACTGGTAAATAGAGTGTGAATGTTGGTCAAGGAAATGTTGATGCTGCAAGTTAACTGCTCATTGCGACAACTCTTGTGATTAGGATGATGTTAAGGAATCTTTTTAACTTGTTTCTTCTTCATTTCAGTTTTAGTATACTCCTGATTCATTTTAATTGAGTATTTAAGTATTTGTCATATACTTTTGTCATTTTGTTGGTCAATGGTATTTCATTAATATAGACATTTGGGATTTTTTGGTTGAGTTCATGAATGTCTCTTTGTCCATAGATATGACTTCAACCCTTGAACACATCCTTAATTCAGTTGAGTCTGTACTTGTAGATGTCTCATTGTTGATTTTTGGAATTGATATTTCTCTTCGTCTGACTTTGGTAAGCAAGGTTTGATTTTGTGTTGTTAGATGAGCGATATTCTTATTTTTGTTTCATAAAACCTTATGGAAAATTTCCTTGAGATCTTGCTTATATAGGGGGGGCCTCTCCTTCAAGTGGAAATGATGCTCAAGTTAATGCAGTTGCGAGACCCATTCTCTGGGAGGATGGCACCCAAGTTAGTTAACTAGGGTTCCTGGTCAGTTAACCCAGCAGAGTAAGTCCCTAGAAGGTACCCTAGGGCTCCTAACAGTCTCCTAGGGTTCTTGGTCTGGGACCAAGTAGGTTGATGCTATGGCAAAGTCCCTAGCATGTGTTTAGGGCCCCTATCTGTCTCTAGGGTATTTTGGTTTGGGACCAGATAGTTTCTTGGTCACGAGGACCAAGTAGATCATGCAGGCTGAGACATAGACATCCTGGTCTAGGATTAGGCAGATTCTTGGTCAAGGACCAAGCAGGTCCTGTAGGTGGTTGATCAACATTTAGTCTAGGACTGAAGCTCAGCCTGGAGCTGAGGACCATTCTCCGGGAGAATGGAGGACCTTGTTAGGAACCGAGAGGTTGATCAACATGATTCAGTCTGGGACTAAAGCTCAGCCTAGGGCTAAGAACCTGTTATCACACAACTTGTTGTTGTCCCTATATCCTATCCAGGATGGTAGAGGCGTTAGACAACTAAAGAGGTGACCCAAGAGATGCCATGGTTCCCAATGCAAGTTGGTGTCACGCTAACTGAGGCACTCTTCGCTTTAGATCAAGCCTAAGCAAGACCAAGGGGGAGACCCTAGATAACCTATAAAGGCTAGCGAACCCACTCAAGACCTCCTAGGGGAATGTGAAAGATAAAATATTGAGAGATCAAGAGGGATAGATCTAGATCTAGAGTGGATAAGTGGACCCAAAGAGTTAGGGCTTGGTTGAAGAGGCTTATAAGATGGACAAATGTTCAACCAATGAAAGACAAGGCCACTTATAGGTTAAGATTAGTAGATCTAGATAGATCTAATGCCAAGATAAAAGATCCAAGTGGGGCCCACCCTTAAAATATGGAAAATGGTCCAAATGGGGCCACAAGGTGAAAATCAAAGTGAAATGGCACCAGGGGGTTTGCTATTGAATGGATCTACGGAAATAATGATGAACAAGCAAAACCCAAATTGGGATCTAGCAAAAGGCCACCTACCCAACAAGTGTGACCTCCCTTTGAGAGGCTCAGTGCCTTAGATCAGGGGGTAAATGGAGTCGGATGTCCACCAAACTTTAGATTGGGAATGTTTTAATTATCTTAGAGGTGGGTTTTGATTATTAAGGCCATGCAGTCGTTAGATCTCAATAGATCTGAAAATAAAAAAAAATGAGGGTTTTAACTTTTAGGGTTTGAGTGACCAATGGGTGGAAATACATGAAAATGAATACGTACCTTGTAGATCTTACCTCAAATGCTTGTGGCTACCTTGCACATCGATGATCCTTGCATTTAGTTACAATTCCAAGCTAGATCCAAGTGATTCCAAGCAAAAACGTCCAAGCCCAAGGAGGAAAAACGTCCTACTTCACCTGCAAAACAAACTACGAAATGTGAGATTTGGTTTACAAATAAGCAAGATCTAAGCATGGCATATCAAAAAAAGTAAATCAATGGACAATGCACAATTGAAAAATTCCCTTCAAGATGAAAACGTTTTGCTCGAGGGGGATGTGAGAAACCCCTACAATCTTCCCTCCAAGCAAATCGCACCCCTGCAAAAAATCAAATCGGCCTCTCTCTGTAGCTGTCAAATTCACCCGTGAAAAGCAAAGATGTATAATCATGTACAAGAGCATCCCATCAAAGCCAGAGCAATAGATCCACAAAATAGTATTTTATTTCAAGTTTTCCAGAGCCCCAAAGATGCCTTTACAATAGGGGGGTCTCTTCCTTAAATAGGAGGAGAGAGACCAAAACCCTAAACCACTTTTTAAAATGAGTGGTGGAGATCAAAAGATAAATAATACAATCAACGGCTAAGATGAGCCGGTACAATATAACATAAATCACTCACATGAGGGGGGTGTGCACTCATCAAGAGGAGCCCTAGGGGGGGTGCGCACCACATATAAGATGACTAAACATAAGTGTGCCACATAAGATGACTAGAACAAGTGACTAGGAGCACATGGTGGGGCTAGGAGGTTTTATTTTCCTTCACTAGCATCACCCCATGGCACAATGATATAACATAAGACTCAATAACATGTCCAAGTGAACAAATGATCAAATCCTGGCCCCCTCATCTGAGAGAAGAATGCATCAAATGACAACCCGGAGACTGCGTGGACCCCACTGAATGCTACTAGCTGATCTGGAAGGAGTGGGATACACCATAAATGACCTCTGAATAGACCTCATGCCAAAACCTTGCCTCAATAGCCCAAATCAATTTCTTTAATGACCTTTTTATCCCATTTTTATCCGACTTGAAAAACCATCAAACTGTCTGAAACCCGCTGCCTGGTGCTCAAGCACAAAATCTGACTGTACCATCATGTCGGGAGAGGGGGGTAATATGGTAATGACAAGTGGCTGGACCACCCCTCTCCTCTGTAGCTCCCTAGGAAACGACTCTCCTCCAAGCAATTGCTGGACAGGCCAACTCAGCATGGCCAAACTGGTCAACAGGTGAGAAACTGCTCATATCATCACTGAAAGTGCCTGAAACTGAAAGATGAGTGTTTCAATGGATCCAGATGACCCAAATCTACTAGAGATGAGTACCCATACACCCTGTGGCAACCTGTAAGATCATCTGTAGCATCCACCATACCCGGACAATAATAATATAATGGTCTGGAAATAATAATAACCAAAAAAAAGGTGCATCAATCATCATCTGAAAACTGTGTCCACTGTATGGAACCACAAAAAGATGTATCAAAGACCATAGATCATCATCACCTAGCATCACTGGTCCAACTCATCACGGATCCCATGATTGACATGGTCAAACTTGACCAGGTCAAAACTGATCAAAATATGACCCAGGCTAAAAGAGCCTGCTGCTGCAAGTGCAAATGGTTAAGACATGCTCTTTTTATCATTCTCATAGCAAGACTTAAAGCATTAAGCATCATTTCACTGGCAGTTAACATTTATTTATAATAAATCGTCAGTTTAACTCAATGTTGCACGACTCGGACTTGGCAAAGACTCGGCTGGCATATGACTCGTAGACTCGGGAAAAACTCCGGAAAGACTCAGGACAGACTCGGCAGGACTCGGCAAATAGGAAAAAAAAATATTGTACATTTTAGAAAAAAACAAAAGATTAAAAGCATTTCCAATCCATATATACTATAAAACGACAATTTATACAATAATTCATGACAAAAATAAAAATATATATAACATAAATAAAAATTTAAAAATAAAAAAGTATATAACATAAATAAATAAAAAATATATAACATAAATAAAAATTTAAAAATAAAAAATATATAACAAAAATAAATAAAAAATATATAACATAAACAAAAATCTAAAATAAAAAGTATATATAATATATACCATAAATTAAATAAAAAAACTATATATAATATATACCAAAAATTTAAAATAAAAAAATATATAATATATACCTTAAATTAAATTAAAAAACTATATATAATATATACCAAAAATTTAAAATAAAAAATATATATAATATATAGCAAAAATTAAATAAAATATATATATAATTTATATACTATACATATAGAAAAAAAAATTAAAAAAAAACCAACAGTCGACTTACTTGGTACAAAAGTATTAATGAACCTAAAAACAAAAGTATTAAACGGACCTTATAATTTATATTCTATACATACTTAATTAATGAACCTTATACAAAAGTATTAAACGTATCAATGGCTCTCGAGAGGCACAAGGCGGAGCCCACTTGCTCGACGAAAGCATCCACGAACACATACAGCGTCGAATTCAAGCCTGTGATCCTCCATGCGCTGAAGTCAACTGCGTTGACACCTTCACATTGCCAAAGCCCACCATTGGAAGCGTCGTGGACATTGGAATCAGGGTCCTCAAATCACTGTGGCCGCCAGCCATCGTGGCCAGGAGCTAGTCGGAACAATCAACTCGCAGCCATAAAATTTGGCGCTCGACCCTGTTTTCCTCATGCGAGTTTGGTGCCGAGTTCAACGAGTCTACTGCGAGTTTGACGTGGGTCGGCCGGTTCTGCCGAGTGCGACAAATCCGCGAGTATAGGGCCGAGTTTGGGCCGGTTACCCATTGCGGGAGGTCACTCAGGGAGACTCGCGAGTACCCGTGAGTCCCCAAAGAGTGGTGCTTCACTGGTTTAAATAATAGTTTACTTTCAAAAGAACCTCAAGAATATACTCATTTTGTAGACATGATCAATTTGCTATGATAGAGTGAACGCTAAGAATCAAAGGCTAGGCAAAAGGGGATGACTTGATTGACTCAACACTGTGATGCTTTGGATAAGGGAAAGGGTGTTACACACTTAAGCATATGTCGGATAAAGAATACACAGGGAATGGCAGTGTCTCACAAATGGGTAAGTTGTTTAGAGAGGTGCTTATTCAACCTTGGCAAATGTCTACAAAATCACATCATTACATTTTAGTTCCTTGGCCAGCAGTCTTTAGATTTAACATTTATTTAGTCACTGCTTTATTTAGGCCTATACAACCCTTTTGGGGATTTCACTTGTGCTTAGAAGCACAACTACTAAAGCTTTCATCCAGGGTGTTTTGAGATTTCAATTCATTTCATTTGGCAACCCTTTTGGCGATTTCACCTGTGCTTAAAAGCACAACTACTAAAGCTTTCATCCAGGGTGCTTTCAAGTTTCCATTATATTTCATTTGACAGCCCTTTTGGGGATTTTGCATGTGTTTAAAAACACAACTTCTCAAGCTCTCATCCAGGGTGTTTCTTAATGAAATTTTAAATATAGTTTCACAATATATAACATTAATTTCCATATGTAAATGATGACAGTATTATTTGCTTCAGGTTTTAGCCAACACAACTCAAGCAACTATGGGGACTTCCACAATCAAGACCAAACATCGGGGCAACTGACTAGAATGATCAAGGTATAAAATCCAACTTACCAAAGGTAAGTTTTGTTTCCAACTTAGAGCCGAGACACAAACTTAACATGGATGCTATTCAACACAGAGGCAAAAGTGGGGAGGTCCTCCACATCACAGGCTGAGGTGTAAATCAGGGTAGAATCCAAAAGTGGGAAAGATAATGGATGGATGGGGAAAGTGAAAGTGGTGCCTAAGCTAGCAAGCCATAAAGGTGGGAATGATCATGTCCACACTCCTAAGAGGGTAAAACCAACGAGTATAACACAAGAGCTTCTAAGTGCAAGTAATACAACCATTTAGATAATCATTAACAACCAATTTCATTTTACATAGATACACTACCAGATCATGATTACTAGATACTAAGTCAAGCTATCAAAATGACCAAAAGAGCAAGATAATAAAACCAATGCACATCATATACCTGCTGGGCCATATACCTGTATCTGCTATCTGGGCCAACTGTAACCGTTGAGAACACTGCTACTGAAGCTACAAACACTGCATTGCATCTGTATGGGATAAAAGGTCATCTCAGTCATCAAATATGAGGTCAAGAGGCTCAATCCCGGCATAAGGTCTTGCTATCACATATATAGTAGCCGGGCTACCATACTTTTTTTGTCAGATTCCAGTACACTATTCAGCCAGTTCCCTTGCATTGAGATGCTGAGATGAGCATCTATTATGGATTACTATTAGATTTATGGACATCAGTTTTGTTCCCCATGCCATGACTGAGTTTCAGGACACTCAGAGAGATGACCGATGTAGCCATTTAGCCATTTTTACAAAGCAGTCAATATTGCCCAGAGTTACAGCAGTAGTTTCAGAGGACAGATGTTGGTTCAGATGATGAGCATCCAGGTATATGACTTAGCAGGTATACTTTGGTGCTTTGGTTATATTGCTTTTATATTCATTCTTGTAGCATGTCTTAGCATTTAGTATCATGATCTGGCGATCATATAGATATGTGAACCTGGTTGTACTTATATATTATTATCATATTGTCCCTACTCAGACTTAGAAGTTCTTGACCTATACTTATCGGTTTTACCCTCCTTAGGAAGATTAGAGGTGATCATTCCCACCATACTTTGGCTTGCTAGTGTTGGTTTCATTACTCATTGTCTTCATCCATCCATTACCTACCCATGTTTGTTATCTACCTTGACTTTTACTACTTGACTAGTGGCATGGAGGACCTTTCCCCACTATAGCCTTTGTATTGGATAAGTTTCCCTGTTTATTGTGTCTCGGCTCTGAGTTGGTGACAAAACTTACCTTTGGTGAGTTGGATTTCCTCATGAAGTCCCCCTAGTCACTAAAGATGTTGTTGGCTAAACCTGAAACAGATAGTATTGCCATGAATGCAAAATTGTGAAAAGTAAATGTTATATCTATTGTGAAAAAGCCAAATGAATCTGGCAAAGAAATATCAAATGTTATATCTATTGTGAAATGTAATACCTAGGTAAACAAGCTGTCTAAAGACACCTAGAAGTGCTCAGGTAAACAAGTGCCTTAAAAACACACCTGCAACAAGAAGCCTAATGAAATGTAAATCTATGCAATGTGTTTATAAACACACATAGATCAAAGGCTATGGAAACTGTTGCCGCTTGGTTCCACACCTGGGGAAAACGCAGCAGAAGTCTTCAAGCTGCTGGTGTGGCCTTGGGGGCAAGTCAGAGTCAAGTGCTGTCACTTGGGACTCGACTCCTCCGTCTAGGCTTTCCTAGCGAAGCCAAGGGGGGTGGACCCTAAAAATAAAACTAAGGTATCTAATCTAGGAGTTAGAAAATATTTTTGACAACCAAGACTAAGCAGCATATACTTTTGTGAAATAAAACAATCATTCATCATTTACTCCATTCACTATAATCATCATTCATTTGCACATTTGTAAATAATATGAAATAACATTAACATAGACCAGTGCCTTATAATGGAGTCAAAAAACAAATGCATAAGCAGAAAAGTAGATGTTGTGCGAGTGTTCTTGGTTTATTTTAAAATTAAGGTGAAGGTGATCTTTTTATTATGGCAGGTGGGTTCCCGATATACGCAAGGCACAGGGGAACATGTCCGGAATTTTGAAGCGTGGCTTCCCTCTCAAGCTTGGGCTGAATCGGAGTCTCAAGGAGGTGTTCAGATGCTGTACCAACGAGGGCAAGCCTAACGGTTTCCAAGAGGTCACTACTCAGTTTTGTCCCAAGCCTTCTGAGAAATTTGCCCACGACAACAAAATATTCGTGATGTGCCGGATTTTCACATGAAGGTTTTTTTATTTTGGGCGGTGTTAGCTCCTATTACTAGTCATCTTCCCCTTTCTGATGTGTACCAACTGGATCAGACTGAGCTGCAAGTCGGCCACAGAGCATACAGGAGAAGACCTTGGTATTTTTTAGAAAATTTTTATGAACCCAAATTTTAACTTTTTAAACCCCAGGAGTCTCTTTTCAGGCACGTATTCGGGCAAGCCCTTATACAGAAGCCCTACTTTGGGAAAGCAAGGGGGGGCGTTTTGAGTTTGTAAAAAAAATGGAAAAACTACGTTTTGAGTGAACTTGTGGCCCGCCAGTGGAATGGACCAACAAGGTTGATTTTAGCCCTAGTTAATTTTATTAAAAGCCGAAAATAAAGCAATAAACTACTCTAAAAAATTCACACCATGAAAAGAGACGACACAGGCCACCCCTGGGGGGATGGAGTGTGGGCACTGGCTAGCCCACTTGCTCTCGTTTAATAATCGTTACAATGATCAGAGAAGTGCCCCAGTCTACTTTAAAGTGACTTGGCGGCTTACAAATTTTGAGGAAAAAATAACCGGTTTTACAAAAATATGAATTTTGGTCCTCCGGATTGCCTGGATCCTTGAAATTTCGGCAGCATCTCCTCCTACCTGTTCGTCTTTTGCTGCAAACCAGCAAACAATTATTAGTATAAGATGCCCAAAAACACTTTAAGAGTGTCTTTGGAACACCTCCTAAAAAACCCAAAAATTTCTAAGTGAAAATCTAAGTAAAAATGCAATAAAATAACCAAGTAAGACAAGCGGTGAGGCTTGTTTACTTGGGATCTTTGCAAGCTTTATAAGCTGCAAATTACAAGCTCTAATTAACAGCCAGATATACTTTTAAAATCAGAACTACAACTACTCAACAAAACTTTGAAAAATTTAACAAATTTTGTTTTTGCAAGTTTTGGAAAAGTATGATGCTAAATGAAGGAAGAAATCTAACAGTCAAAGATATGAGCTTTGTAACAGTTTAAACCAAACCTTCATAAAATGATTTCTGATCTATTTAAAATATGGACATGAGCATATGAATCAGAAATATTTCCAAAAAAAGTAACCAGTTAACCAAAGTAAATTTTTTGTTTATAAAGGAGAGAGAGAAAATGAGCCAAGTTTTGCTTGAAATCCGAAGCTTTGGAGTAATAGTTGTGGTGTTTCGAGGGACTGCATCTGCAAACAAAGATTAGAGAGGAGGAAACAAACAAGATCCACCTACTCCAGTTGAAATAACCTGCACATTACACACTTTGCAAACAAAAGATCAAGTGTAGAAATATATCTGAAAAAGAAATCAATGCTGAACACTCATAAACAAATGAAACATACAAGCATGATTTTCTTTGGCAAACATATAACAATGGACTAGACAATAAACAAATTGAAACTAGTCTATCTCATAAATTAGTACTAATCTTTCAAATGAGTACAGTTGATACTATTGAATATCAAAACTTATGCACAGGTTACCTCCATCATACAAGCCCTAAATGTTTCATCCACTCACACAATGGACACCACAGATCTGACCTCCAAAGTCTTCTTTATTCATACAAGAAAAGTATTACAATCATAAGTTTCATGCTCCCAATTCCAACTCTCTAAAGAACAAGTGAGATAGCACTCCAATTTATAGAACATGAGAGAGTGAAGGGCGCACTTGGGAAGGGAGAGAATAATGGAGTGGAGGCATAAAAGGTGGAGGGGATAGGGCTGCCCACTCCACAATCTTTGCTGCCCCTACGCAGTCTTTAATGCTAACAGCCAGAACCAAAGGTGCTGCTCCTCCCAAAAAACGTGGGCTGCCCACTCATGAAATGCGCCCCTCACACATGGTAAATGCGCCCCTCTTGGATGGGCATGATCTTCTCCTCATTTGGGGCTGCCAAAACACTATGCAAATCAGCCCAATATGCTCCTTGAATGATGCTGATCCAAAACTGACCCTCATTTACTCCAAAATCTTTTTTATTTTTTAAGTCATTTTTTCAATTTTTTGACTTTTTCATGACTTTTTTGACTTTTTTGGGTTTTTTGGCCATAGGAAAAAATTGAAGCACCCAAACATTAGGAAAAGTGGGTTTAAGGGTTAAGGGGATGCTCTGAGTTAGAAAACGAGCACCCCTAAGGCAAAAAATACCTCCAGACGCCCTTTATAGGCCAATTACAAATTTTTTTAATTGAACCAGTAAAAAATGGCCCAATTTACGGAAAAATTAAAAATTGCCGAAAGTTAAAAACAACCTAGGGGGACTTAGCACATGTCCATATGACTCAAAATTAACGCCTAGCATGTTCATATACATTGACCCATAGACTCTAATAATCCCCTAAGGCTCGTCAGCCTCCCCAGGCATTCCAGCTTTGGAGGAGCAGGAGAAAAACCAATTAATTATGTTATGTACTAATTAATGCAAGACATAATAGATAGGTGAAAAAACTCCTTGGAATACCTGACTTAGCCAAAAAGTCCTAGGGAACCAAGTCTTTTACAAAACCCCATGCTAGTACGTTTTTATTACAAACCCCGCAGGGCCATGGACATGTGGAAAAAATTAAAAACGGGGGCCTTTAAAAGGCCAGCTGGATATCAAATCACCAAAATTGAACATGTATCATGTTCCACTCTGCCCGCTCGCTTGACAATCCAACCAAGTACAACTTAGTTGGCAACATCTGGCTCCAACTGCGGGACGTGTGCTCGATCTGATTCAATCAAATAGAGTATGCGAGAATCCAAGGATCTCTGGTTCCTGCCACAAAATTAAAATGCATCAGTCCCATATCTTTTGCCAAATGAAACATAAGTTGCAACATTTATTTCAAAGTAAAACTAAAGTAAGCAAATGAAACTAATATACATCAATAATATACAGAACATAATGTACAAAAATGCAAGGCAAAGGTTTAGAGATGGCCCTGCTATCAATCTGCCCCCGTGGGCATTAGGAAATCTTCTTTGAAAAACAGCTTGAGATGTTGTCCATTGACTGGGAGAGTCAACCTTCATCCATCCATAGTGCAAAGGAAGAAAGAATTAACCCCTGCTGGTGCAAATATAAAATATGGTCCCAACCATAGGCTATCAAACTTTCCATGCTTCCCTGGCTTATCCCTTCGCTTGTCCCATAAAAGAACCCAATCCCCTGGCTGGAAATCTTTTGGCTTAGCTGACCTGTCAAAAGTTCTTTTAACCCTGTCTTGATTTCTGATACTTTGGTCTAAGGCCTTTCTTCTAGTCTCATCCAATTTCCTAATTTGCTCAATTTTGTTCTGCATACCATCATCATTTGAATCATAATCATGCAACATCTGATACACTGGCAACTGAATATGAATGGGAACAGAAACTTCCAAACCATAAACCAACTGGAAAGGGGTTTTCCCAGTAGCACGTTTCTGTGTTATTCTGTCAGCCCATATAGCAAATTTTATCTTAGAATCCCAAGACCTCTTGTTATCACCAACAGTTTTCTTTAAAATGTTCATTAAGGTCTTGTTGGTTGATTCAGCCAATCCATTTCCTTGGGGATAATAGTTGGATGAGTGGGAAAGGATTATACCATATTTGAAGCAAAATGCTGAAAAGGCCATGGAACTAAAACTGGGACCTTTGTCAGTTGTTATCTTGGATGGCACCCCAAATCTAGTTATGATATGATTTTCAAGAAAGTCCATAACTACTTTATCTGTGGCATACTTAGTAGGGATTGCTTCCACCCACTTGGTGAAATAATCGATGGCAGTTAGGATCCAGGTATAACCGTTGCATGAATTTTCCTTAAACTGACCGATAAAATCAAGACCCCATTGTTGGAAAGGAGCTTGAACAACTACTGGCTCAAGAGGTAAAGTTGCCAACTTCTGTTTCCCGGTGAACAACTGACATTGGGGACAAGATCTGACAAACTTATGCACATCAGCAAACAAAGTGGGCCAATAGTAACCTGATCTAAGGATCTTGTGGGCTGTGGTGTCTGCTGCATAATGCCCACCACAAAATCCAGTATGAAACTCAACCAGAAGTTTTTTGGAATCTGGTTCATCAACACATCTAAGAACCAAGCCATCAGGATTTCTCCAACCTAATCCCTTCTGAGTTATGGCAATACTTAGTGGCTTTAAGTCTTAGAGACCTTCTTTTGTGACCAACAAGATGTTCAGGACATGTAAAATTGTTAAGAAGGTAAATAATGTCGGAATACCATTGTGTTTGACTTAATCTTTGAAGCTCTTCAGATATGATAGGTGCTGACTCATTATTTTGACAAATCATTCCTATAGCTTTCTCATTACTTTCCGTCATCATGCGTGCAAGACCTTGTCCTTTGATTAACTTGGTAGGTTTTATCTCCAAGTCATACTCTTGTATTTTGGACACCCATTTTCCCCTTATACCAAGGCAATCTTGTTGAGCTAATATATCTTTAACAGCGGTATGAGGAACATAACCCACAACCTTGGAATACCCAATATATATTCTGAAATGTTTCAAAGACTTAACAAGGGCATAAGCTTGTTTCTCCATTATAGTATATTTAAGCTCTGAATTTTGTAAAGCTTTACTAAAGAATGCTATGGGTTGTTCTTGGCCTTGGTCATTTTTCTGAAGTAAAACTCCAGCAATAGTATGCTCAGAAGCAAAGGAAAAGATTTGGAATTCTTTTGAATAATCAGGGCTTATCAACACAGGGGCTCTAGATATGGCATCCTTGACACCTGCAAAAGCTTCTCTTCCTTGCTTACTCCATTCAAACTTAGCATCTTTTTTAAGTAAGAGTTGTAGAGGCTTCATTAGCTCAGCTAGATTTGGAATAAATCTTCTGATGAAATTAATTTGGCCATTGAAGGATTGGAGGGCTTTGACATTGGTAGGGATAGGAAATTTTTTAATGGCCTCAACTCTTTCAGGATCAACCTTTACACCATCCTTAGTGATAATATGCCCTAATAGTTTGCCCTCATCAACACAAAGCACAGATTTAGCTGGATTTAACGATATGCCATACTTTCTGCATCTCTCAAAAATCTTTCTAAGATGGCCAACATGATCTGATCTTTCCTTACTATATACCGTTAGATCATCTTGATATATTTCAATAATTTTACCAATCAACCCATTAAAAGCAACATCCATAGTACGTTGAAAGGTAGCACCAGCATTAGTAAGACCAAAAGGCATTCTAAGGTACATGAAAGTGCCCCAAGGTGTAGTAAAAGTAGTTTTATGTTGATCTTCCTTGCTTACTAGCACCTGGTTATATCCAGAAAATCCATCAAGAAAAGACATCATACCTGACCCAGTTACCTTCTGAAGTAAAGTGTCCATGCTTGGCAAAGGATAATTATCTTTCAGGCATGCCCAGTTCAAGTTTCGGAAATCAATACACAATCTGATATCCCCATTCTTTTTTCTAACAACCACCAAGTTAGAACACCAAGAAGAGTGTCTTGTTGGAGCAATAATGCCTGTTGCCAACATCTTTTGAAGTTCTTTGTAAACCATGGGGGCCAACTTGGGATTTATTCGCCTCAGTTTTTGGCGAAAAGGCTTGATACCTGGTTTGAAAGGGATTGTATGTTGAAAAATATCCTCACGATAAGCTTTAAGTTCATCATAGCTGAAAGCGAATATATCCCTATATTCATAGATCAAGTCAATCAAGGCTTTTCTTTCTTCTTGAGATATTCCTTTTCCAATTTTTATCATTTTTGGTTCCTTTTTAGTTCCTATGTTTATTTCAATATACTCCCCTGGTTTTATTGAACCCTTTTTCTTTTTATGGCCATCTTGTCTATCAAAAAGCTGCTCTAACCGGGTGATGCTTTTAGGAATTTTGTTCCTCGGCTGATCCTCTTCCTCTGGATACTCTTTCCCTTCTTCCTTATAGGTGATTTGACAATCAGAAAATTCTTGAAGATTATGGATGAAGTTGAGAATTTGCTTGTCACTATCAAACACTTGCCAATGATCTACGTTGTCAGGGATTAAAGGTCTAAAGTTGATTTCAAATTTCCCATTCCCCTTTAATAATTCCTCAGTTGGTTGAAGTGTAGAAGCTGCCACAGCTAGTTGATCTGCCTCAGTGTTTTCTTCTCTAGGAATTGCCACGATATTTAAAGCATCAAACCATTCCATAGTATCCCAGACAACATTCCTATATTGTTTCAACCTTCGACTTTTGCAAGCAAATATGTTTTTAACTTGGGCAACGACTAAATCAGAATCCCCTTTAATAGATAAAATTTTAATCCCCATATCTTTGGCGATTTCTAATCCTTGCAAAAGGGCTTCATACTCAGCCACATTATTTGATGCATCAAACTCAAGTCTGAAAGCAAATTTGAAAGTTCGTTTAGAAGGAGAAGTTATGACAATTCCAGCTCCTTTTCCGTATCTTGAAGATGCCCCGTCAAAACTCATCCTCCATACCTCATCTTTCTTTTCATCTTTGGATACTTCTTTAAAAGGTGCTATGAAATTTGACAAGATAGCATAGTTTCCAAAGTTGTTTGTTTGATGCACAAATTCATTAGCCAGATTCTGTGGGTCTTCAACATGGAGTTTTCTAGCTTGTTCATTGTATAACTTAACCGTTGTATGTTCTGATGCAGGAATAGTAGCATATGACCAATCCATCCTTATGTCACCCCCTAAAGATGCAGCCCACTTTCTGGATAAAAGCATTCCCCAATTGTCCGGCACATCAATTACTACGACATCCATGGTTAAATGGACATCAGGATACTTGGCCAACCTAACAGGTAGATTTATAATTATACCAATAGTATCAACTTCCCTCGAATCCATGGCACACACATTGTGATAGGGTCTAGTTGTTTTTAAACCCAATTGATCCATAACCCTTTTGGTCATAACGTTTGAAGAAGCACCAGAATCCAACATGCAACTGTGCACAAGCATATTATTGACAAGCAAGGAGACATAGAAGGGAGGGTGGTCTTCCTTATGAGGATCCACGCTATGCAAAATAATTGGGTCATCTTTATGATTGACTATGTTTTGAAGCTTAGGTTCTTCTCTAGTCTGGCTAAGATTAACTCTCTCTGAGTCCATAGGAGCTTTGCCCTTTTCCTGTTGAGGATGATCTATTACTTTCATAAGATTTTCTTTCAAGCTTGGGATTTTGATAAGGTCAGTAACAAGAACAGGAATCTTTGCAGAAGATAACCATTGAGCCAAATCGACATGAATATTTTCAGAGTTGGAAGAAGGTGTTACCTTAGGGATATTCTGATTCGAGTTTGATGTTCCAATATTGTCCTTTCTTTGATATGTTAAACCTTTGAACTTTGACATCTCAAGAATTTTCTCTGGTGGAGGCATCTCACCAAATCTAAGGGTAGCTTTATCTTTCAAGTCCTGGCTGTAATATCTAGCTTGTTCCCAAGTTTCTTTGGAGACAGGGTGAGTTTGATCCACAACATTGATATATTCAGGCTGGTTCTCAGGCTCGCTTGCTAATCTGACACTGCTACTGGCTTCTGACGGATTTTGTTCCATTGACCATTTAAATATAGCACAAGTAGACTCCTCATGGAAGCTATCACATGCCCTACAAAAGGGAGGAATTTCTTCTGAAAGAGCATTTACAGTTTCCAAAGGATTTGGGGTCCTCTGATCTTGAAAGGAAACTTTTCTCTGATATTGAGGCCTAGGAGCATGTTGGGGCTTAGGCACATACTGGCTTGAGACTTGGTGGTTTTGAGATCTTTCAATGGAGATCAACCTGTTCTGTATGGCAGTCATGTTGGAAGCTTGATTTGAAATAGCTTCTTTTAAGAGTTGAGCAATTTCTTTCAAAGGTTCCTTTGAAGGATCCTTGATCTCAGTGTTAATGGTCTTTTCTTTACTCTCATTTTGCTTCATAGGAACATTGGCCCTTGTGAAACCAGGAAGATGAGACTTGCCACAATTTAACATGTTCTTATCAATTTTCTCGGCCAATTCCATGGCCTTCTTTAGATCGGCAGGTTCTTTATCATTCAATTGATATTTCAACTCTCCGCTAAAAGCTTCCATGTAGTAAATGAGGATGGAATTATCAGGTGGCTTGATATCAGCATGAAGTCTACCCACAATTTCATTGAATTTGTTGTTAAATTCTTCCATTGTCTCATTTTCACTTTTCTTAGTATTGGTCAAGGCAGCTAGAAGGTAGCGGTCTTCTTTGATGTCCCCCCATTTGGCCAGGAAAGCAGTTTTAATTTCTTTGTAGGTTTTGTACTTGTCAGCTTCCAACTTGTTAAACCATTCATAAGCATTTTCTTCCAAAGACAGAGAAAACAACTTCATTTTTACATCTTCATGCTTGGCACCCAAGCACCACTTGTCAAAACAATGGCAAAAACGAGTTATATGGGATTTAGCACTAATAGCATTATTTCCTTGAAAAGATGGCAACTTATCAATAGCTTTTTCAGGAATATCATGAGGGTAACCAACTATAGCAGTAAAATCATAAGGACCAAACTCAGCCATTTCAACAATAGGATTATTCAAATTATTTTCTGTGAATAAAAGGTGAATATCAGAAACTGACTGAGAACCAAGATCCTCAAGGGTTTTTCGAGAAGATAACTTGCTTTTCCTTCTATGATAGACCTTTTCAGGCTTAGGAAAGAACTGAAGCATGTTCTGAGGATTCCTTCTTGTAAAACGCCTTGGTAAATTTGTTGACAGTGGAGTCGCCAGATGTTCTTAGTCAATTTAAAAAATTCACTACATACATCAAACAAAGCAAAAACAAAAAGGAAAACTCAAAAGTCGTATTCCGGGAATAGAAAGACTTATCCCCGGCAACGGCGCCAAAATGTTGCCGCTTGGTTCCACACCTGGGGAAAACGCAGCAGAAGTCTTCAAGCTGCTGGTGTGGCCTTGGGGGCAAGTCAGAGTCAAGTGCTGTCACTTGGGACTCAACTCCTCCGTCTAGGTTTTCCTAGCGAAGCGAAGGGGGGTGGACCCTAAAAATAAAACTAAGGTATCTAATCTAGGAGTTAGAAAATATTTTTGACAACCAAGACTAAGCAACATATACTTTTGTGAAATAAAACAATCATTCATCATTTACTCCATTCACTATAATAATCATTCATTTGCACATTTGTAAATAATATGAAATAACATTAACATAGACCAGTGCCTTATAATGGAGTCAAAAAACAAATGCATAAGCAGAAAAGTAGATGTTGTGCGAGTGTTCTTGGTTTATTTTAAAATTAAGGTGAAGGTGATCTTTTTATTATGGCAGGTGGGTTCCCGATATACGTAAGGCACGGGGGAACATGTCCGGAATTTTGAAGCGTGGCTTCCCTCTCAGGCTTGGGCTGAATCGGAGTCTCAAGGAGGTGTTCAGATGTTGTACCAACGAGGGCAAGCCTAACGGTTTCCAAGAGGTCACTACTCAGTTTTGTCCCAAGCCTTCTAAGAAATTTGCCCACGACAACAAAATATTCGTGATGTGCCGGATTTTCACATGAAGGTTTTTTTATTTTGGGCGGTGTTAGCTCCTATTACTAGTCGTCTTCCCCTTTCTGATGTGTACCAACTGGATCAGACTGAGCTGCAAGTCAGCCACAGAGCATACGTGAGAAGACCTTGGTATTTTTTAGAAAAATTTTATGAACCCAAATTTTAACTTTTTAAACCGTAGGAGTCTCTTTTCAGGCACGTATTCGGGCAAGCCCTTATACAGAAACCCTACATCGGGAAAGCAAGGGGGGGGCGTTTTGAGTTTGTAAAAAAAATGGAAAAACTACGTTTTGAGTGAACTTGTGGTCCGCCAGTGGAACGGACCAACAAGGTTGATTTTAGCCCTAGTTAATTTTATTAAAAGCCGAAAATAAAGCAGTAAACTACTCTAAAAAATTCACACCATGAAAAGAGACGACATAGGCCACCCCTGGGGGGATGGAGTGTGGGTGCTGGCTAGCCCACTTGCTCTCGTTTAATAATCGTTACAATGATCAGAGAAGTGCCCTAGTCTACTTTAAAGTGACTTGGCGGCTTACAAATTTTGAGGAAAAAATAAACGGTTTTACAAAAATATGAATTTTGGTCCTCCGGATTGCCTGGATCCTTGAAATTTCGGCAGCACCTCCTCCTACCTGTTCGTCTTTTGCTGCAAACCAGCAAGCAATTATTAGTATAAGATGCCCAAAAACACTTTAAGAGTGTCTTTGGAACACCTCCTAAAAAACCCAAAAATTTCTAAGTGAAAATCTAAGTAAAAATGCAATAAAATAACCAAGTAAGACAAGCGGTGAGGCTTGTTTACTTGGGATCTTTGCAAGCTTTATAAGCTGCAAATTACAAGCTCTAATTAACAGCCAGATATATTTTTAAAATCAGAACTACAACTACTCAACAAAACTTTGAAAAATTTAACAATTTTTTTTTTTGCAAGTTTTGGAAAAGTATGATGCTAAATGAAGGAAGAAATCTAACAGTCAAAGATATGAGCTTTGTAACAGTCTAAACCAAACCTTCATGAAATGATTTCTGATCTATTTAAAATATGGACATGAGCATATGAATCAGAAATATTTCCAAAAAAAAGTAACCAGTTAACCAAAGTAAATTTTTTGTTTATAAAGGAGAGAGAGAAAATGAGCCAAGTTTTGCTTGAAATCCGAAGCTTTGGAGTAATAGTTGTGGTGTTCCGAGGGACTACATCTGCAAACAAAGATTAGAGAGGAGGAAACAAACAAGATCCACCTACTCCAGTTGAAATAACCTGCACATTACACCCTTTGCAAACAAAAGATCAAGTGTAGAAATATATCTGAAAAAGAAATCAATGCTGAACACTCATAAACAAATGAAACATACAGGCATGATTTTCTTTGGCAAACATATAACAATGGACTAGACAATAAACAAATTGAAACTAATCTATCTCATAAATTAGTACTAATCTTTCAAATGAGTACAGTTGATACTATTGAATATCAAAACTTATGCACAGGTTACTTCCATCATACAAGCCCAAAATGTTTCATCCACTCACACAATGGACACCACAGATCTGACCTCCAAAGTCTTCTTTATTCATACAAGAAAAGTATTACAATCATAAGTTTCATGCTCCCAATTCCAACTCTCTAGAGAACAAGTGAGATAGCACTCCAATTTATAGAACATGAGAGAGTGAAGGGCGCACTTGGGAAGGGAGAGAATAATGGAGTGGAGGCATAAAAGGTGGAGGGGATAGGGCTGCCCACTCCACAATCTTTGCTGCCCCTACGCAGTCTTTAATGCTAACAGCTAGCACCAAGGGTGCTGCTCCTCCCAAAAAACGTGGGCTGCCCACTCATGAAATGCACCCCTCACACATGGTAAATGCGCCCCACTTGGATGGGCATGATCTTCTTCTCATTTGGGGCTGCCAAAACACTATGCAAATCAGCCCAATATGCTCCTTGAATGATGCTGATCCAAAACTTACCCTCATTTACTCCAAAATCTTTTTTATTTTTTAAGTCATTTTTTCAATTTTTTGACTTTTTTCATGACTTTTTTGACCTTTTTGGGTTTTTTGGCCATAGGAAAAAATTGAAGCACCCAAACATTAGGAAAAGTGGGTTTAGGGGTTAAGGGGGTGCTTTGAGTTAGAAAACGAGCACCCCTAACGCAAAAAATACCTCCAGACGCCCTTTATAGGCCAATTACAAAATTTTTTAATTGAACCAGTAAAAAATGGCCCAATTTACGGAAAAATTAAAAATTGCCGAAAATTAAAAACAACCTAGGGGGACTTAGCACATGTCCATATGACTCAAAATTAACGCCTAGCATGTTCATATACATTGACCCATAGATTCTAATAATCCCCTAAGGCCCGTCAGCCTCCCCGGGCATTCCAGCTTTGGAGGAGCAGGAGAAAAACCAATTAATTATGTTATGTACTAATGCAAGACATAATAGATAGGTGAAAAAACTCCTTGGAATACCTGACTTAGCCAAAAATTCCTAGGGAACCAAGTCTTTTACAAAACCCCATGCTAGTACGTTTTTATTACAAACCCCGCAGGGCCATGGACATGTGGAAAAAATTAAAAACGGGGGCCTTTAAAAGGCCAGCTGGATATCAAATCACCAAAATTGAACATGTATCATGTTCCACTCTGCCCGCTCGCTTGACAATCCAACCAAGTACAACTAAAGGCCCAAAAAGCAATGGAACTTAAACTCTATATCAAAAAGATTGCTGGCCTCATTTGTATTATGGATTGTGAGCATCTGCCAAGGTGAATAAACACTCTTTGAACAACTTACCCATTTGTGAGACACCACCATTCCCTGTGTTAGTGCTTGTCCAGTATATGCTATGGTGTGTATTCCCTTTCCATATCCAAAGTGTCACAGTGTTAAGTCAGTAAGTCATCCCTTGGCCTAGCCATTTTATTTTTAGCCTTCACCCTTCACTAACAAATTGATCACAACTATGAAGTGAGTATGGTCTTGAAAGTCTGGTTTGAGTAATAATAATAATTGATGACTATATATATTTGGATTTAGATCGCCAGTAATGATTACTTTTTGTTATAATTGCTATTTGAATGGATTGTAAAGCATGCTTTAACCTTTGACACCTTGCAGCATTGTGATGATAGCCCGAGTTATATTTTGGGTCAGTGTTGACTTGGTCAAACCCAGTTTGACCAAAAGTTAACCACAGGACATGAGGTGGTAGACCTCAAATGATACAGAGAGATGATATATGGTCTGGTATAGGTCACCATGGTGGTTCTATGCAGTGGTTTCAGGCTTATGATGATGATTTGTGCTTTTCAACACTTTTAGAGATTATTATTATTTGGTTTACCGGATATGATGGGCATTTATTTTTGACCATGCAGAGGTCTATATGGTGTATGAGTATACATCTTAGATGGATTTGGACCTTCTGAGTTCAATGGGACAGTCTGTTTTCAGTTTCGGGCAGTTATAGTGATTATTAGCCTCAGTTGGCTATCCTAGTGCAGTTTTAGCCTATTAGAGGCCCTCTCAGAGTAGAGCAGAGATTTGATTGGTTCACCTAGGGCGTTGTGCATGGAGGGGGTGGTCCAACCACTTGTTATTACCATATTACCCCCCTCCCAGAGAGCCTGGCGGCCTCACCTTGACAGCGTAGGCACTCCAGGAGGCAGTTTGGGCAGTTTCACACTTCCTGAGGCAGTCCGGAAATGGTGAGAATGGCTATTGAAGGATTCGATTTGGGCTACTGAGGCAAAGTTATGGCATGGGATGACTTGTGATGATGAGTGGGATGTCTTCCACACCTTCTCTAGCAGTTTCAGCTTCCAGTGGGACCTACACCCATCACATTTGGCATTTTATATGATTTTCTGGAGCCTCCAAAGGCCCACAACTTTCCGAGAGAGGCACAATTTGGTGTCTAGCATGATTATTTTTGGATATTGTGCCGTGAGGATTGACCAAGGGTGTTGATAATTACCCCTTGGACCCACCATGAGCTAGATTTTATGTTTTATCATTCACTTTTGGTGGGACCCCCTCTCCTAGGGCGATTTGGTCCATTTGATGTATTATTTTATTAGTGATCCATGTATTGTATTGTTGAGCTCATCTCAACCATTGATTAGATCTTTTGATCTTTTAATCTTATCCACTCATTCAAAAGTGGTTAGGGTTATGGCCTCTCTCCATCCTATTTAAAGGAGAGAGTTTCTCATTGTAAAGGGTCTTTGGCTCTTGGAATCTTGATATAGAAAAACTCTTCTGTGGAAATTCTTGTGGTTTCCTTTGCATCTGGTGTTCTTAGATGATGATTGGAAAGTCTATTGCATCCTAGCATTTGGGTATTGGAAGATCTATATTTTTTGGAACTTTTGTCTTGTCTACAGGAGGGCGACTTCACTTAGGCGTTTTTGCAAGGCTTCTTCAACTCGCTCCACTTGGCATTCGCTTGTATCAGGGGGTTATCATTAGTATCATTGTGATCTATGCTTTTCTCTTGTTACTTCTTCTATAGCAGTAGTCTTTATCTCTTGATGCATTAAATCTGATATTGTTGACGTTTATTGTGCAGGAGAGAGGGCGCATTGGCTTCCTTGGGCAAATCGATTTCATAGAAAACTACTTCAAATCGCTTCAAATTGATCGGGATTGCATAGATCATCATCATCAAGGCATCTACTAGGTTATCCGGGTAAGATCCACAGGTTTGTTCTTCTTGTCTTGGTTCCAATCCATTGGCATAGTTACTTCATTGTTAAAACCCTCATATTTCAAACCCTCATTTTACAATTTCTCAGATCTAGCAAGATCTACTTGGATTTTGGGTATAATATTTGAAACCCACCTCTATAGCATCCACAACAATTCAGATCTATTGTTTGGTGTGGATTGGCCTTCATCCGACCCATTTCCTAAGGCAAATTAGCCTCTCCAAGGGAGGTCGCACTTTCTAGTTGGGTGAGTTTGCTAAGATCTAGCACCTGGGTAGGTGAGATCCCACTTGATCCTTCATCTCCACAGTTGATAACCTACCCCTAGTGTGTCACTTCAGTGATTTTCACCTTGTGGGCCCCATCCCTCATTTTGAGGGTTGAGCCCCACTTTGGTCACTTGGTGATACATCTTAGATCTCAGATCTACTGAGATCTAGCCATTGGATGACCCTAATTTTCAAGACCCACCTAGCTTCATACCTCAACATTCCTGATCTACAGTTTGGTGGACATCCGACTCCATTTGGCCCATTTCCCAAGGCACTGATCTTTCCAAGCCCTCACGACTTTTCTGGTTTGTTGAGTTTGCTTGTGGTTTGGTCTTTGTCTTACAGCTTGAATAGCTAGACATTGTCATATCCACTCATCAAGCTTATCTTTGGTACTAGTTAGCCCCAATTTGGTCCCTAACTACCCTGCATTGGACACGGTTCCCAAGGCAGTGGATTTTCTCATCTTTGACTAGTACCCTGATCCTGGATCTTGTTTCAAATCTCATAAGTCACTCACATAACCAAGTTGGACCAAATCCACATTGTTTAAACCTCTTGATCCAACCTCTCATTTATCTTGTGACTTCATCCATAGATCTAGGGTTTACCCTACACCTTACGTACTTCATCCATACTTGACTTGATCTGGTGTCTTGGTCTGATCTCTCCTATCGGGAGTAGATCTGGGTCTCCCCCTTTGTTGTCTTGGGCTAGATAACATAAAGTGAAGATTGCCTCGATTGGCGTGACAACCATCCATTGGGAGTCGAGGCTATCTTGGTTGCACCTCTTTGGTTGCCCATCCCCTCTGCCATCCATCTTGGATCCATCTCTAGGGGCAACTACAAGTTTGGTGATAACAGGTCTACTGCATGTCTAATATAGGGCTGCTCTGATGTGTGAGTGATCACAAATAATACTGCTTATCATAGCTGATCTCACCGAAACTGTGCAAAGGCAAAGCTCAGAAATATGCAGATAACTGCTCTGCAACCATGGTAGCCCAGCTACTATGGGTGTGATAACACCCACATACACAATTGTGTCTAGTTCTACACCCTTTGCAAACAACCCATGCAGATCCTGCTCCTGCCACTGACCGTCTCCTAGCTTACGACTCAACTTGCACCCCTTGCAATGAGGTTGTACTACGGATGTATGATCCTTTCCCTTTTTTTTGTTTCGTTGTAAAAACCTTTCCAAACGATTTCCTTCTTAGATCTGACCCGACTCTAATACCATGTTAATTTCTAGACATTAGACCTGATCTTTGTTCTCTAATAATTTTTATGCCTAGAAATAATTTACTACTATAGATTACTATTGAATTATTAAACAAAAATACATTGATATCTTTAACCAGTAACTCAACGGAAATAAAATAGGAAATCAACACATTTGACACATGCGTTTACCCCAGAAAAAACCCAATGGGGAAAAACTAGCAATCAATGATTTTATTAAGGTAAAATTTGAGCTCTTGTCTGGGTTAATGGTCCATCTGAGGAACAATACAATAACAACAAGATAGTCTAGCCTTTCCTCGGACCCTGCCCTTGCACACTTGGATGAAAGTCCTTCACCCAATCCATGAGATCTCACTCACTTTGCGTGTATCTGTGTGTCTCCTCTCACCTAGGCTGCCTTTTATATCATTGAGATGAACCAAATCCCTCTCTCCAATGACTGGGATTAGATCTCATTCACTTGAGATCAATGGCTGAGATTCACTTAATTAACTTAAGCCATTAGTGCCTAAAACTTGGGCCCTTTACTTAACGAATTTCTCAATTAATCTAAAAAGGCATTCACTTTAATAATTCACTTAATTAAAGTGAATCTCCTTAGTCTGAGAGGTATTAGTGACAACTTCCACCAGTTAGACACAAAAGCCTAGTGGAAGTACCTGTTCGATGCTACAAACATCAACAATAACACCACCCCCTTCTTGTCCTCCTATATCATATAACAACCCTAGGTGGTTAGGTGATTTTACCACCACTTAAACTCCATTAACATTTATCAGTACATTGGTAACATTTCATTAACACACAAAGGGACATAAACATTAGTGACTCCTAAAATCAATGTTAATTGAGTTTTACCACTATAACACTACCCCTTCCCCTCCCCTATTTAATGCCACATATGGGTCTGCTCCTATTCACATGGTAACCTAAGTAAACTGTTGTAGTGACCTCTAGTTCGTGAGAAGAGCCACCTTTGTATGTGATGTATCTTCAATTAACTGTTGTGTTTTCTCTAGCCCCTATTATTGGTGCTACTTTAGGTTTCCATCACCTTTATTTTGATGTCAAAGGTAGAAATCACTTAGAGAACTATCCATATTGAGCATCCTCTACCAAGAGATTTGTAATGATTCAATGAGTCAACAATGAACACTTTTCTTATTTGCTTCATTGAGGAAACATCTCTATGTTCAAGGTAAACTCTATAACTTTACACTTTAAAACAAATAAATTTAAATTTTCAAATTATTTTATGTCAGATGTTTGGTATCTATTCTATATCTAGAAATAGGGAAAATCCTTTTGGTCATTTCATCCTAAATAATCTGTGACCAATATTCGCCATACGAATCATGTAAACTTTTTCTTTAACTTTGCTAACAATTTCACCATCATCATACCTTTTACAAGAAGAAACGAAAATAACAAGTACCCCCAAGTGATTTTCAACTTTCGATCTCCACGCATGCAGGTTTCTAAGATAGCGTCCACTATTATTTCTTCCGCTCTCACTGTCATTCCATAGTAATAATGTTGCTTTTTAGAAGCCTTAGATTTTTTACTATTTTTAGTTCCTATATAAATTTGGACTATTTGTTTCTACAAACTTGTGTTTTATTGGTGCTAGTATTTTCTTTTGGTGTCTTGCATTTTGTTTTTACCTTGTGTTACTGTTTTTTTTCCAAGAAAAAACTCATTAGGGAAAACCCAAGGGATGCTTCCCCACATTTATGGACGACATCCCTAGTGATCTCGTCCCTAGTGTGCATGTTGATGTAAATTTGTAAACTAGTACACCTAACCCAAGGGGATTCAAAGCGGACACTTGTCGTCATGAAACTAGCCAAATGCCTAACAACATTGGTACCACTGCTTGAGCTAGACCCTTGTGCTACCTTTATGTTACTATTATTCCCTAACTAGTCACTATTTTTGCAAATTGTGTTCTATTACCACTCAAAGCCCTACTTTGATTTGATAAAATCCAAAAGCACAAATAAGATCTTGGAGGAACTAAGAGGGGCTATCCACTGTCACCACAGTAGCATCCTCTCTCACTTTAGGCCAACTCCCCTCCAACATAACGTGTATCCCTAGAATAGGATCATTAAAGCTTTTGCAATATGGGCTCAAGATAGAATGTAGAAGTAGCTTTAGCAAAACATAAATTATAGTATAGGTTGTTGTGATGGATGCTTGGAAGTTGGGCTTGATGGGTAGCAAACCACACGTGTACACTTTCCTAGATACTTCCCTTATGACAATTCATATGTTGACCACTATGTGGGTGATGAGGTGTTATAGTGAGGGTTGTCCATTTGGGTATTTGTTCATATCTTGTTTGGTTCCTAGAGCACTCGGATGATGTGCTATGCTTTGTTGGTAGACCTTTGGTAGAGCACTTGGAGTAAATGACACTTGTAAATGACCCCTTACTTGAGGGAGTGCTCCCTTATTTATGGCTTTGGGCACTTTTATTGAGGTATGACCTCCCTCATCCACACTTGTCTGATTGCACTTGTTCTCTTGTCCATGGTTTGATATGCGTTTGCATGATGTTGTTTGGTTTGAGGGCACTTCATTGCTTGTATTGGAGGACATTCTACTTCTCATGCACATTCTCCTAGGGCATATCATTTGGAGGATTTTTGGGTGGTTGTACACATGGACCTAACTAGCACGCTTTACTAGGTCGCTCCACCTTTCTACCCATGGTTAAAGAAATTAGTCAATGGTTTTTGGCACATGTTTTCTCTTTATGACACTTGGTTTTGATTATTTTATTAGAAGATCATCCCCTTGATGCACATTCTCCTAGGTCATCCCGCTTATGGCTTATGGTTCAAGGAGATTAATGGTATTTGTATGTGCATCTATGCATTGGCACATTGCTTGAGGTTGCCCCACCCTTGGGGATTGTTACAACAACCAAAGTAGACCTTCTTTGCACATGTTCCCATGAGATCCATTGAGGTCCATTGTTTGCAGAGTTGGTTATTACATTGGAGGAAGCACCTTAACTAACCTTGCTATCTTTAGTATTGTTTTGGCATATCAAGTCCACTTGACTCATTAAGCAAGTGGTGCACTCCCCTAGTTGGCATCTTGTCATAATCATTCATGATATAGCTACCTAGCACACTTATCTAGGGTGCCCATCTCTTGGAGGATTATTTTATTAATGGTGGCCATAGATCCAAGGGATTTCATAACTGCAGACTTCTCTAGGGTGCATCTTGCATGGTCCATGGATTATTTTATATTATCTTAGCTTGGTCAATGTGGTCCCATAGCCACCTATTTGCACACTTGTTATGGAGGCATTATTTAAATGGTATGGCTAAGTCAAAGGCTCCGTTTTGCACTTATTCCAAGGGCCCACCTCTTCTAGGTAATATTTTGCTTTATATTTTGGTGAGAGTGCCCTCTTTATAGGTGTTTGAAACTTGGCATCTACACAAATCTCAAGGATGAATGACCCTTTTTTGGAGAGTGTTTTTTCTTGACTCGACAAATATATTATTTTAATTGGAGGTGTTTATTGAATACCATTCTTGAAGGGCGTTCCAATGAAGGAGAAGACAAGTGACATCTTATGGTGAACTAGCCCAAGCTAGTGGGGCATTTTGCATGAGATGTGTGGCACCCCATTCATTATGGCCATTATCCATACTATTTGATTATGATTTAGTAATTTTCTAGAATTTTTCTTGGAGAATAAAGTGGATCTAGATTCCACTAATATTATTTTATTGTAAGAGAAGATTTACCTCAAATCTATATAAGGATTTGCTTTCTCCATTTTTGGGTATGGTTGGATTTGGGAAGAATGCCCCCTTGGAGTTTAGTGAACATCTTGAAGGAAATACAAGTAATGATCTTTCTTGTGAGGAATAATGTTTTGGACATAATTTGCTGAATATCAATGATGGAAATTTCTTGCTACAAATGTGCCATGAAGGGCTGAATTCTGAGTAAACATTGTTTCTCTATAGAAGTAATTAATTGTGGGTTGTTTCCTTTCTAATTATCTTTTTGGTCATGGCTGGAAATGTTAATGGTGTGTCGTTCATCTTGATTTGAGCGTGCTGCAAAGCATTCTCCATTTTATAGGCACACTCTCATGCATGTTGTTTGTAGGTCCTCCTTTGTTAGGGTACCTCAAGTTAATTTTCTGCACTAGTGGACAGCAAAGTAAGGGTAGTTGTCAAAGTTTCTTGTACTTCTTGACAGACCTTCATAATCTTTTCTTCTTGTATCACAGGGACGAGAATCTATTTCATTTTTATGCCATGTAGGACAATAAGGAATACAAGTTGACAAATGACAATGATGCGGAGAGAATAAAATTGATTTTTATTTAAATGCAATATTACATCTCTCACACACTTGGTTCATCATACATAACCTATAGCTCCCCTAGGTGACCACCTAAGCTCCCCTGGGTGACCACCTAACCTTGAACATTAACATTTATCATACATTTGGGCACATGTCACTAACATGTAAAGTGACATAAGCATTACAGGTTGGCCACATATCACTAATATGTAAAGTGACATAAACATTAACGACTCCTATGACTCCTAAAATTAATGTTAATTGAGTATTACCATCTAACAAAGATAAGATGAGAGAATTTTATTAATGTCCACAAATTAACAAAGAATGGGTTATAATGGCACTAGAAAATACAGCCCCATCAAGATTAGACTATAGGATTGCCAAATACTAAAGTATGAAAACATACAAAAGAAAGAAGAAAAGAACATGAGAAAGGGTGAACTGGTAAGGCAAACTCTATAAAGAGAAGAAACATTGCTCAACATTAATGATAGAGATAAAGGTAGAGGTAGATGAGGGAGTAGAGATGTCCTTGTCATCATCTATCACTATGAAGGAACCAATGCAAAAATTTGATAATATCCTTTGAGTGCTCAGGGTTGAGATGGCCTACTAGGTGATCCTAGGAGTAGTTTGTCGAAGCTCTCCTAGTATTTGAGGCCAAAGAGAAGAATCTAGTTATTGTTGTTTGATTGCTTGATCTGGGCTGAGGCACAACACCATGCAAAGAGTGTGTATGACCTTGTGACCTTGTGGATGTGAGATGCCTATGTTAGATTTTTGGGTTACTATGAAAGTATTTACACCATGTTTAGGGTTGCCTCATGAAATTTGGGGTACATGGTGTATGTCCATCCCTTGGATGGTCCAAGATGGATTGTAGCATGAGTGATGGTCTATGATGGATATGCACACTTGAGTTAGCTTGTTTAGTGGATGCTTGACCTCGATTGATTGCTAACTTAGTGTTCTTCCCTTGGGCATTGGAGATCTCTTTCCTGGATGATGGACACACTTCATGATGGCCACATGGAGGATCCACTTAGTGGGAGAACACTCTACGGGGGAATGTGGAGTATTGTGCATCGTGGAGGAGGGCTTCAAGCCCTAGATGGCATGTGGCAGCTTGGGTTCCTGTTTGGAGGATTGGAAATGGCTCAAGGGCACTTAGGGATTTGACAGTGTTCTTGTAGGGGGGTAGTTGCCCCAATGTAGTACTTTGCTTTGGAGGATAGATGGATTTCGTGGAGGCTTGGGATGGAGTGGTGTGGATTTTCCTTGTGTAGCTACATCACCTTGGATCCCTTATTGTGCATGAGATATTCATTGGAGCATGACACTTGTACTCTAGAGTGGACGTCTGACTTGTGGTCTACAAGGGGTCATGTAGGTTGCTTGTAAGGGCTTGTGCCCACATGGTATTGTTGGCCTCCCTTACCTATCATATAAATAGAGGAAGGAGAGAGTCTTTCATTCATATGACTTTTATGTTCATTCTTTCTCACTCTTGTGTAGAGATGTGACCTAGAAGAGGAGTGCACATGTCCTCTCTCTCTTTAGGTCTTCACTTGTACTTGTTTCTCTCTCTCTCTCTCTTGGGTGCTTAGGTTTCTTGGGTCCTTTGGAGTTTCTTGGAGCATCTTGGAGTTATAGGGTTACGGTTGTACCCTTGGAGATTGGAGACTACGGTTTTGGGAGAAAACCCTAGGGTGGACTTGTTAAGAAGAAGAGAAAATGAGGTAGTCTTTCCTTGGAAATAATGTTGGAGGGATTCTTGCACTGGTTCTTCTGGGTGGAACTAGGGTTTGATTGTCAATGCCCCTCTCTTGAAATGCCCTAGCTTGCAAGTGTCGCCTAGCTTGCAAGTGTTAAAGGACATTTCAAGAGAGGGATGTTGATCATTGATCTCTCAATGCCCTAGGGATTGAGACAAAATCATATCCCCTTGCTGGTCATTTAATTACCTTTTTTATCAATTTACTTGTACTTTATTTTGCTGCAATTTTATGCATAAAAACCCTAAAAGTCTGAAAATTCCTAAAAACCCTAAAAGTCTGAAAATTCCTAAAAACCCTAAAAATCTGAAAAATTCCAAAAAATACAAAAATACGTGGAAGTTGGAAATTCTTGTCCACCCTACATATTCTCCCTAGTGGATTTTACCTTGGTAAAAAACCCAAAAATCATATATTGTCAAAAAAACCCTAAAAATTCAAATAAATTCAAAAACCTAAAAAAAATTGCAACTTGGAAATCCTGGTCCACCCATCAATTTCACCCTAGTGGATTTATCCACAGATCTTGAAGGGCGTCCCATTTTTCCCTAGTGCATTGGGAAGCATGAATTTGTTGAATTAGGGTTTATGTTGGGTATTTTGCAGCTCTGATTGGGCCAAAAGATAGCCTAGGCCACTTAGCCCTCTCCCTTTCAGAGCACACCTTCTGAGGTATTGCCTTGGGAGGTGTGAAGCCCTTGCATGGGGATTCGTGAATTATATTGAAAGTTGTGATATTGATTGACAAACTTAATTAACTCTTTTATTTTGATTTATGTGTCTGTATTATTCATTGTTGACTCCATATAAGGCATTGATCCGGTTACAAGGTTGTAGAAAGGTATTTGCATGTATCTTGTTGTTTGCAGGTATCTTTAAGGGCTCTCCCTTTGGTTTAGGAGTTACCCAAAGAATTGAGAGGCTAGGTTGTGGTGACATTTGGGCCTAGACTTCTCCCAAATGCTTACCTATCACTAGCATCAAGGTTACATTGCATTGCTTATTCAAGACTACTAGTTTGAAGGGTAACATTTTTGGCGCTGTTGCCGGGGATACTTCAGAACACTTGAGGTGGTTGGCTTAGGTCGTATCCTTGGCAAGAACGACATTCGATAAGAAATTGAGCTAAGTCCTCATTTGGTATTTTGAAATATATTGTTAAGGACTAACCCTGCAAGTCTTATTTGGCGACTCCAATAAAAAATATTCCAATTGAAGAAGGATCCTCAAGCTGAAGTCATTATTCTTTTAGACGCATCAAACATTTTTCTTGTGATTTAGGTACGTTCTTGTTTAGTACTTTGGTGAGATTGTTATGATCTAACTTGACAGGTCTCTCTTGGCGACTCCCACTGAAGAAAATTAAAAGAGGTGCTCTACAAGAACAAGGCCAAGAGGTAAGCTTTGCTTTGTCCTTTGATAAAATTTTTGTTGAGGGCTAACCTTGCAGGTTTTATCTGGCGACTCCACTGAAAAACGAACAAGTTATAGAAGTGCAGTTCAAAACAACAAGTCTCATTAATTGGATGATGATATGGCTTCCATTGATGAAATGCAAATGCATAATCCGTATGCTCCATTGGATTTCTCAAGGATTCTAGGATATCCAAATTTGATAGGTAAACGTGGGTGGAATGAGTCCATCCCAATATTCCATCGATATGAAGATATAGTTGTAGAGCATATTGTGAAGTTCAGAGAATATCTTGTAACACGGGGTATCATGGATGAGGATCTTAGAATGAAGGGGTTTGTAATTTCTCTTGATTTGTGGAATAACAAGGATATGGTAGATTGGTATCATGGGTTTCCTCCTCAGGGGATTTCTTTGCTCTTACAATTAGGCAAGGCATTTGGGAAAGAGTGGGATCCTGATATTGATGAAGAAACTATTGAGGCCATGATTTCTCTTCCCACAAAAGAGCTTGTCGGAATAACCCCCAAAGAGCGTTTCACTCCTCTTGTCTTGTTGAATGGCTTGAATGAGCTACCAAAAAAGTTCATGGTGGAATTCTTTGATGAAGATGATGATCCCCTATACTTTGTCAAAGATTTTATGTATAGTGCTCCATATTCTATTGTTCAAAATGATGAGGACGCCTACATGAAGGCATTTGTGTGGCATCTAGATGAAGAGGCCCTTGATTGGTTTAAAGACCTGGGCAAAGGTACAATGTCCACTCTTGCAGAATTGATATTTTGTAGTTGTTGGTGCCCAGGAAAATGTAAGAAGTGGATGCCCTATGTCGAAGAGGCAAAGAGCTTATTCAAGAAAGAACGCTAGGAAGAAGGCCAAGTCCTTGAGGAAAATATTAAGGAAGAACATAGCAAAGATAATTAGATTGTCTCGATCCTTGAAGGACATGAAGCAGACCTTATCAAAGAAATCCATGATGAAGATCAGACCTTAGAAGGCTTGCTTGAAGAAACCATTGTTCAGGATCTGGTCGATAACATCCTTGGCCTTATGGCTGAAGGGGAAGGTTCTTCTGAAGATGAATATGATCGCGATGCAAGAAATGAAGACCAAGAAGCCATAGTTGAAAAAATTGAAGAACCCGGGGAAACGATGAGTCCTTTTTACCATCATGTGACAATTTATCATGATATTTCAGGCCTCTTGGAGAAAAACAACAGGATCCTTGAAGAAAGATGATTATTGGAAGTTCATGGGTCCACCAATTTATGATTCTTCAAGACCTAGCAGTGTTGTTTCCGAGCCTTTCTTGCCATTCATAGAAGAAAAAGAAGTCAATATGGATTAGTCCGAGCCAAAGTTTACATAGATTTGAACTTGAAGCAATATGGATAAGTCTTAATCCCCTTGAGCAAGAATATCAAAGATATAATCAACAAAAGCCTAACTGACGAAGATATGGTTGTTCCTTGTCCTCGCTGCATCGATCATGAAGATTGGATCAATCCTTTTGCGATTATAGTTGATGATGAAGCACCTCAGGACATGGATCCTATTGCTATTACAAACGATCACCATATGCGGTTGTTCCATTATGATAAAAGGTTTGAAGTTTTTGGAAGCCACAGCTCTGATGAGTTTTCTTTGGGTTCAGTTCAGTCATGCCTACCCAGCATCAAGGATAGTATAAGGTGTCAAACAAAGAGTGCCTTTATAGGTATTGAGCTGATGGGTTTACCCTTTCCTAGGGTGGGCCACGATTATCTTTCCTAGCGATGTCTCTCAAGCATTATAGAAGTTGAGCATCCCTTTCTATCCAGTACTGGGAAGTTTTCAATGATGCATTTCACGGAACTAAGACAGGTATTTGGGCAAGTATAGTATTCACTTCTCCGTACGATGATATTTGTTATTTATCTTTTCGCTTAAAATATGAAGGTATGAATTTTGTGGCTGACAATTTCAAATTCTTAAATATTATTGGTGATACTGACATGATTATTACAAAGATGAACAACATGTTGGCATGTCCAACAGAATGTTTGAACAGGTACAGGGACAGATTACAGTTGGCCTTTAAAGATTCTCCAAAATTTTTCCAAGGCTCATCTTTGCAAGTGGTCTCCCAAGCTCAAAATCAAATGGTCAATTCTATGCGAAAAGGTTTCACAAAGAAGATATATGATGGGGACAGTGTATACTTGAACCCGGTGCAGGCATGGATAGATAATGCTTGCGAAAGTAATCATTCTCCATGGCAAGAATTTCAAGGCTTCCAAGTTCCTGGATTCATTCATCATTTTGTTTTCCCTCCAACAAAGATATTGGTATGTACACAGCTTATCATTGATGTGATTCTGTCTTGGATTATCTCCAAAGACAAAGGAAGAAGGATTGGCATGAATCATATAGTCAGGAAGAAGGATTGGATTTTCATTTATGATGTACTGCTCTGAGTAAGAAAGGTTTGGGTTTTCCCAGGGTAAACATTTTTGTATCTTTTGTTCTTGTGCTTGATTATGTGAAAATTATACTGCTATATCATTAAAATCTAACATAATCTTCTTCTCTTTAAAGATAAATATTCTTTGTCTTTTGTCCTAGGTTTGACTTCTCTAGGAATTTGGTCCATTAGTCTCTCAAACAAGGTAGTACATACCACTTCCCCATTGAATGAACAATACTTGAAAGGCAAATAGATTATAAAACCCTTAAATTTAAATTACAATAAGGCATATAGAGTGTAGGAGGCAACCATCATAAGCTTGAGTGTTTTCTGTGAGGTGTGCTTACAACTTCTTACCGCCCAATTTGTATAGGATGATTAATAGACAGAAAACACCAGCCAGCCAGGGACCTTTCAGTTCCTTATCCAGATCAGGAAGTCTTCTGCTCACTTGTATTTTGCACTTCCTTTGTCATGGTCAAAGGAAGTTGTTTGTAAAATTTTGGCATCCATTATATGTGTAAAAGGGATAGCCCTAGTGAGTCATTTGTATTATGGCTACTTTGGAGTGTTTTTTTTACCTAGATGAACTTAGATCCTAGTGATAAGAGTTTATCCAGTTTTTTCACTCACATCTCCAAAGCCAAAATATGTTATAATATAGGTGCCTCAGGTTGGTGTTTAAGTCCTTAGAGTCTAATCTCAAAATTTGAGTCAATTACCATGTCCCCAACATAAGTCGTGACCTTTTAGGTCCCTTGGGGGGGGGGTTAAAATTGTTAAAAAGACATGTAAAAGGGGGTTAAGGGGGTCAAATATTTAAAAGGGAATATTCCTAGAATATGCCCGTTCCCATGCTGAAGCTCCAGTGGGCTTAAAAAGGTGTAGCGCCCCCCTCATTCATGAGTTTTTCCTCATCTAGGGGAGTGGAAGTGGTGCCCTCACCTACCTAATGAGTTAGCTTCAGATGTGGCATCAACTCTCCTTGTCAACATTGGGATCTCCTCCCAAAGGTGGTGCATTATCCTAGCACTGGATTCTCCTCCTAAGTGTGGTACATTCTCCTTGATTGACTTTGGGATCAGCTCTAGAGGTGGTGCACTCTTGTGGCCTTGGGATTAGCTCCCCCATGTGGCTTGCTCTCATTACTTTTCCTTGGGATCTCCATTTGAGATGGCGCCTTCTCCTTCCATGCACGGAGAAGATTCCAAAGTGGCATTCTGCATTTTCCTATTTAAGAAAGCCTTTCCTCTTTCATTTTTGTTGGTTATTGTTGTATACTTTGAGATCGATTGTATCGATGTCTCTATTGGAGACCAGGTTTTATGTAATAAACAAAGGCTTTGGAGGCTAGCTATGGTTTGGCTTAGCTTTCTTTTCATGCTTCTATGGAGGTAATCTGTATCTTGTTGTTTTATGCATGTGTTTCTAATTCTATTGTGGTCATTGAAAGAGTATTACTACCCCGTTGAGTAGTATCTTGCTTCATAGTTTTGCTAGCATAGATCTACTGTTGAGTTATAGTGAAGTTAATCTTAGCATCTTTACCTTTGTTCAGATTGTGCTTTTATTAACTCTTTCCTTGTAGGTCGCACCCATAGAAGAAGAAGCCAAGGAGGGTCTCTCTCTCCTTTTATATGTTTAGAACTGACTTGTGCAAGTTGTCCCATCCGCTGAGCAGTCCGAGGTTAGCCCAAGCAACCTCTTCCTCTCAGTCACCTTTTCAAGAAAGCAAGGCTCTCACGGTCATTCCTCGGTGACTCCACCGCTCAAATTTGTGATAAGACACAACTCTCTTTCTCTCTAAGTTTTTTAACCATCCAAATGCAAAGTAAATTTGATTTCATTACTCGCATGTCCTTGCATGCAACCAAAAATTACATGCATGTCCTTGCATGTAACTAAAAATTATATGCATGATTTTTCATGTCAATAAAAACTACATGCATGTCCGTGCATATCATAAATAAGCACATGCATTCATAGATTGTTAACCAAAGTACATTTTTATATCTGGCATGTTAGTGCATGTTGTTGCATGTCATCAAAAGTCACCTTAAAGCATTTATTTGGCACTTTTGAACACTTTTAGCTTGCTGTCCACTCTTTGGACAGCCATTAATTTGCATGTTACGGACACGTACGTCCTTCTCCATATGTATTTCTAACCCACTAATGCATTCCTACAATTGTTCTTTGATTTCGCAGGTTAAGCACGCTTTCCCATGTAACTTAGGAGCAGTTTTCTAGCTGATTTTTGCTCACTCTCCAGACTCATTAGTTTGCTGTTTTGGACAGTCCCAAGGCATCCTTTAAGCAGCAGCTTTGCACATTCAGAGTGGGCAGTTGATTGGTACTCCTACCAGGCAAACTTTCCAACCGTTTTATGCTAAATTTCTGCCAACATGTAAATACTTTCTAAGCTGTCAATACTATGTATAGTTAATTGAAAGGCACTGGGCTTCAAATTCATATTATTACGTGTCATGGACTAATAAATTAGATTTATTTTTCTCTAGTTGCATTTCTCTAAATAACTCCTAAAAAGTTTGTTTTAAAAAAGGAAAAAGCGAAAAAAACATCTGTGGATTTTTTTTCTTTCAAGACCACCCCCCTTGACCCCCTTGGCTTTGTTTAGGAGTTTGCCTAAACGTAGGAGTTGAGTGTCAGGTGACAATTTACTCGACTCGAGGCTTTCCCCCAAGGCTGCACTCAGTGAGTTGAAGATTTTTCTCACCTGGAGGTGCATATTAGGTGGCAACACAACTCATTAATGTAAATTCCAAATAATGTCATTGATAGGGGGAAACCTTGCTTGACCCCATTGGTGCTCTTGATGAAGTCAAAATATCCGAGATGGATGAAGGTGTGAGCCTCATGATAGCAACAATGACAGAATCGAAGATACCAATGTCATGCAATATCTAGAACATGGATTCCTTTGGGACTGAATCAAAAGCCTTCTAGAAGTCCACAATACAACGTAAGACATTAGATGTCTGTTGTCTAGCCACCTCGACAATAGCCCAAAGTGTAAATATGTGGTCTATAGTCTGGTTCTCATTCCTGAAACGTATTTGTTGTCTAGCTCTAGCCTCTAAGTTTATTCCTCTCCAAATGCTCCAAAAGCCACATATTTAAAACAGTGTCGTAAAGTTTGGCAAAGGTATGCCCAAGCATGATAGTCTTGTAGTTATTTGGATCAAAGCTATTACTCGATTTAAAAATTGGTGGAAGATGTGATGTGACCACAAGGGTAGGAAACTTGAGCAAACCATATCGTTGAAGAGGTCAACAATATGGAACATAAGAGAATCAATACTATGCTTGAGAAATTCAACTCAGAGGCCTTCCCCATCAACTGTTCTACTAGTTCTCAAGGCCCAGATAGCTCTCTTCATATCCCTTGGGGAATGTAGGGGGGCAGGCAATGTAACAAGAATTGTGATTCAACCTCAAAAAAACGCGAGCTTGACTCAGATTGCCCTAAAAACGAGCCAATTCAGTTCGGGCCGAGTCAAACTCGGGTTGACTGAGTTTGACTCAGTTAGCGCGAGTCGAACTTGTGATTTTTTCCCTAGCTCATGTTTAGAAGCTCTGATTTTTTGAACTACGTGCCCACGAAAAAGTTTTTAAGATCGATTTTGATTGTTTCTGGTAATTATTTTGCTTGTTGGAGGTGTGTCTGCCTGTTGGAGGTGTTCAATAGTAATGGTAATATTAAATTCATAAATTAAAACTAACATTCTCCTTATCTTTCATTTTCTATCATTTTACTTAAATTTTTAACATTACCATTAATTGTTTTAGGCTGTTTGAGAGTGGTTCCAATCTCATTGGAGTTCATATGCAAAAAGTAGAATTTTAGATCCCATTCAAAATTCAACAGACTTAATAGTTTTTAGGAATTCAGGATTGCAATGTTCCCACTGGATTCTATCATGTATGAGGGTAAGGGATTGGCAATTAATTCTACTTCATTTTAACTCTTGGGTTATGAAGTTTCATCAAAATTGTACGGTGTCGACTAATGTCCTTGGAGGATCAACTTCGATATTCGAGGTAGAGGCAATGGCTAGAGCCTAGAGGAGGGGGGCATTGTTATGCAACCAAGTTACAGAAAGAGCATGAAAAGAGTATAAATAGACCAGAAAGAGTAATCCACACCTTAATAATGAAAAAAATAGATGAATAGCAAGCCTCTTCAAGGGGGCAACCTCCTTACCTAAGTTGCATGAAACGGGGAAATGGGGACGCATCGAAAACGTGACCCCCCAAAATTTAGGAAACAGGGAAACGTGATATATATATTATAAATTTATATAGGACATTTAAAAAATTGAAAATACATATTACAAATCAATGAAGAAATGAACCCCTGCAAAAAAAACAGTCTCACTCCAAGAGCAATCGCTATGCCAAATTCATGTGAGCCAAATGGGAGGGTCAACTTCACTTTATAACGTTTAGATGGCCTCTAGAACCTTCCTTAGATCATTAGTTAAAATCGAAATTAAAAAAAATTGAAAAAAATTGACTTTCGTAAGTGAAAAGTCGCGGAATGTACGAATGCGTTTCCAGTACGGAAATGCGTTTCCGTACAGGAAACCACGTGCATCTGTACGGAAACGTGTTTTCGTACCATCCCAAACGCGGAAACGCGTTTCCGTACGAAAACATTGCCGGGACGGGGGGGGGGGGTGGCGTATGAGTACTCATCTCTGGTGGATTTGGGTCTTCTGGATCCATTGAGACACTTAACTTTCAGTTTCAGGAAGTCCCTGGCATGATTTGAGCAGTCTTCCACCTGTTGACCAGTTTGGCCATGCTGATGTGGCATGTCCAGCTAGACCATTGGAGGCTAGTCGTTTCCTAGGGCGCTACAGAGGAAGGGGGTGGTCCAACAACTTTTTTTTACCATATTACCCCCCTTCCGAACATGATGGTACAGTCAGTTTCACAGCGCAGGCACCTAACAGTGAGTTTTGGGTAGTTTCATGGTTTTTCAGGAGGATAAAAAATGGAATAAAAAGGTCATAAAGGAATTCAATTTGGGCAATTGAGGCAAGGTTTTGGCACTTGGTCTGCTCAGAGGTCATCCATGGTGTATCCCACCCGTTCCAGATCAGTTTGCAACATTTAGTGGGGTCCACATGGTCTACAGGAGATCTTTTATTGCATACTTCTCTCTAATGATGGGGAGAGGATTTGATCATTTGTGTACTTGGACATGTCGTTGAGTCATATGTTATGTTATTGTGCCATGGGGTCATGCTAGTGAAGGGGAATAATACCTCCTAGCCCCACCATGTGCTCCTAGTCACTTGTCCTTGTCATTATGTTGTGGCTCTCATGTTTACTAGCCACCCCCATGTAGTGTGTCATACCTCCTTGGGCATCTTAGTGAGGTCACACTCCTTCTTTGTGAGTGATCCGTGTCATACTTGTATCAGCTCATCCTAGCCATTGATTATATTGTTATATATTTTGATCTCAACCACTAGTTTTCAAAATTGGTATATTAGGGTTTTGGTCTCCCTCATCCTATTTGAGGAGGAGACCCCCCTATTGTAAAGGCACCTTTGGAGCTCTTCAAGCTTGGAATAAAAATACTATTTTGTGGATCTACTTCTCTTGTCTTGATGGATTCTTTTGCAAGTTGAATATACAATCTTTTCTTTGTGTATCATTTGTGGATCTTGGGGTTCCAAGTCATTTTTCTGCAGGGAGGATGAATTGGTGAAGAGGAGGACGATTTTGAGGGAGGCTATTGTGGGGAACCCCATATCTTGCCTTGGATTGCCCTTTTGTCTCAGGGAGTATCATTATTGTATCTTAGTGACATAGTTGATGCTTTCTCTTTCATCTTTTCATCATTATCACCATTCATTTGCTAGATTTGTTTCTCATCTTGATCTTGTCTTGCAGGAGGAGGGCGAATTGGTCATCTTGGAAGGAGGACGATTTGGCTTGGAGCTTTGGATCTCACTCTTGAATATACACACAGGGGGAAGGTTATCAATTTGCAAAGTGGCCACAAGATTTTGAGGTATGTTCTACAAGGTATGTATCTAGAGCCATCCATCTTTTCTCCATTGGTCACATAAACCCTAAAATCAAAACCCTTGCATTTTATTTTTATTTTAAAGATCTATGGAGATCTAGCAATCACTTGGGCTTAATAATTAAAACCCACCTTAATAATCATCTCAACTATCCTGATCTATAATTTGGTGGACATCCGACTCCATTTGCCCCTCCAACTAAGGCACTTGTCCTCCTTGAGGCAAGTCGCACTCCTTGGGTAAGTGGTCTTTTGCTAGATCCCATATGTGGGTATTGCTTATTCCTTCTCAAATCCATAGATCCATGTCATAGCATACCCCCTAGTGCCATCTCACCTTGATTTTGACCTTGTGGGCCCCATTTGGACCATTTTCCACTTTTTAAGGGTGGGCCCCACTTGGGTATTTTTCTTGGAATTAGATCTATCTAGATCTACTATTCCTAATCCACAAGTGACCCTATTTTACACTTGGTTGAACTTTTGTCATCTCCCTAAGCCTCTTCAACCAAGCCCTAACCACCTTGGGTCCACTTATCATCTTAGATCTAGATCTTGCTTCATCTTGGTCTCCTAATCTTTCATTATCACATTTCCCTAGGAGGTCTAGATTGAGTTCGCTAGCCTTCATTGGCTAAGCTAGGGTCCCCCCTTGGTCTTGCTTAGGCTTGATCTAAAGTGAAGAGTGCTTCGGTTGACGTGACACCTATCTTGCATTGGGAACCGTGGCATGTCTTGGGTCACCTCTTTAGTTGTCTATACCTCTACCGTCCTGGATAGGATACCTTTAGAGACAACTACAAGTTGTGTGATAATAGTCCCCTTCGAGTTTCGGTGTCTAAAATGTTTTAGAAAAAAATTATAGCGAAAATGCCAAGATGACTCGTTTTGGAAGTGTCCAAGTTCTGATACCAAATGTTATGCAACCAAGTCCTAGAAAGAGCATGAAAATAGCATAAATAGACCAGAAAGAGCAATCCATGCGTTAATAATGAAGAAAACAGATGAATAGCAAGCCTCTCTGAGGGGGCAACCTCCTTACACAATGTACTAAGTACACAAGACAAGACAAGTTGAGATGATTTAAATGAAAAGGTCTTCTTCATATATATAGGAGATAAAAATGCACAATTAAAACTAATGGACCCAAGCTGACATAACTAATATAATAATACTAATGACAATTACCACTAATAGACCCAACCCGACATCAATAATATGTAATGAGCCACAATATAGAGGGTAATGTGCCAACATTTAGGGCTTAACAGGCACAGGGTGCTATTGATGAATAGGATCCCAATATAGGCAATGGTTTATCTATCTGGATTCATTTTATGGATGAGAGTTGATATATTTTGGATATCTATTGATATCTTTTGGACATCTATTGATATCTTGCAGTATATGGACATGGCTTTGAATATCAATGAAAAATGTTTTTTTAATTCAAAATATGTGTATATCTTAATTTTTTATATTTGCTGATTTTTTCCCTATCCAATACAAAACTTTGACTCTTTTGCCTCGCTGATTTATTGCTGATTCCGATTCTGGTAACACTGGGGACAGGGACTTGAGAAACTAACAGAGGGTTGAGCATACTTATGGAAGACTGCCAGTAGTGGGAATTGCATTGTGCTTTGCATTCTGTGATGCTAATTCTTGTCAACCTTTCTATTTAATAGACAGGCAGGATATGACTTTTGCGCTCTCTTTACTGTTTTTTCACCATGTATATACACACCAATTCCATTGATCGCTTTTGTCCACTTGTGGATGATGATAGTTTTTTTTCTTCTTTCTTGAATTATCCATTTTAGCCTTCTATGCAATTTCATTCTAATTCATCCCTCTAGTCTAGGGTTTTCCTGGAATTTTTACCAGTCTCAAATTGTCCTTGAGATGCATTGTAGCTCCTTTGAAGTCCTCTCCATAACCTTTTTCAAAGCAAGAGAAGAAAAGGAGCTCCCTGGCATATTTTGGATCATCCAGAAGTGCACTTGCCACTAATAGACACTTTTCGATTTTGAAATATTCTTTCCAAGTCATCATATATTGCTCAATGTTGAAAATGTAGAGATTGTAAATTGGTACTTTTAGTCTTCCATACTTCTTTTTCAAAACCTTCTGTATAGAGAAAGGCTGTTTAATATACACATTGATGTCTCATTGTAATCTCCAATACCAGTTTATTCTTATAGTTAGTATTTTTCAACTCAATACTTTGTCTAGTAGATAAATTATAATTATCTATATCATCTTTTCTTTTCTTTCTGTTGCTTTGTGATTGAAGATATGTGCTAATGAAGTAAAACTAAACAAACATTTGTTCGGTTATGACTCATGACCTTTTATGGTGCTGGCTTGCTTCATAAAAATTGTTTCATACATTTTGTAACATACTAAGTCCACCCTGTATGATTAATGATTGTATTTAGAAATTGTGTAACTTCTTCCAGTGTTTCTGCCTCTGTTAAACCTTTTGTGAATTTTGTTCTGCTTATAAGAAAGGACACTAATGCTGTTTATATTTAACTTTCTTTAATTGGACTTTTCCGTGTATATGTTTTCAGATCACAGATGGTGAACGATGTACATTAACATTGTGGTTCACACGGGACAGTGACCATAATGAGGATGTTAAACTTATTAATCAAATTTCTGATCGTCTGTACACGTTTATGAATATCAGGGTGGATGAGGATTCAAATTCTGATTCATTTCTGGCCAATCCAAAGAAAGAGATCATGATTCCTGATTCTCATTCAAAAACAGTAGAAGAATTATTCATTTCTGAAAATGTTGGTAATCTGAAACCCTTGGAAAATCTGAATCATTCATTTGATTCCATATCAGGGGATTGCCTTCCACTGCCAGCATCAAGTAACATGTATTGGGTAAATCCAAAGGACCTTATTGGGGAAGAAAATTTTGATCATTCAGTCAATTTTGGAAACAATGCATTACAAGAACAATCGGGTTTTGATCTTCGTTGGGCCAGAGTATCCTTACTAGGATTTGAGTTATGTTTTGATAAGGCTTGCAATAACTTGAAAGAAAGTGAAGCAAGAATGCAAACAACCAACAATGATATTACCTCATATTCTACAGATGCTCTTGATCAACCATTGCGATTGAAATCATTTGGAATTGAGTTGCCTGAGCTATTTATCAATAGTTTACATGCTCTCCAGGTAACTTAATTTTTCAATGTCGTTGGAAAAATAACATTTTCTTTTTTTGCAAATTATAATTTGTTTGGGCAGGTACATATATACTATATGAGTATTTTGTTTGTCTTATCCCCGGCATGCACTTTTGATCTGCTATGTTCAGGTCGCGCAGTTTTACCATTGGAAGGTCCACAAGAAATCAAGCTATTGCGTAAAGGGAGATGATAGGAACGCTTCTGAAGCAACAGATTTTAGAGTGGCATCTGCAAGGTACCAAGAGTCCCAGACACATGATTCTAATCCTACAAAACAGCTTTTGTTTGAGAAATTTGATATGCAAAAAATACAGCTTGCTACATTCAATATGAACTCTTCCATATCTTCTTCCGAAGAGCAACACAGGTTCAGATATGAAGACTTCGTTCAGGCCTGTTGTGATTGGAAACATTATGTATGCACATTAATGAGAGATTTGCTAACAAGTTTTCCCCAGTGGAAAGCAAACAATATGATTTTTCCAGTACCATCTTAAAAAGTTGAAGGCCCTATAAGCAAAATTGATGTGGTGTTCTATGAGTTTGATCAGTTGCACGTTTTAAATATCATATAAATAAAGTGAAGCTCCAGTTTCAATGGAGCTGATTGATAAAATGGATCTTTTTAAGAAAAACGGTTGGGTATAGAATTAGATGCATTTCTGTTTGGTAATTCAGGATTAAAGTTGGCATGCACATTTGGAGTGACAGCTATGCTGGTAATGATGACACTAGTGGTGCGTTTAGCATTCACTACCACGTCAGAAGATTGCATACTTAAGCAAGTCAAGCCACACGTGTGCAGGTGTTATGTAAATGTATCAGAAAAGTCAATGTTAATGTCAACAAAGAAGCAATGCATTGAATCCTAATTTATGTGGGTTTTTACGGGCGTGTGATAACTGGCACTCAAATCGCCCCTTGCCGGCGACAGAAAATTTTCGGCGAGGCACAGTTCCACCCCTTCTCGTTATTTTTTTGGAATTTCGACGATCTGGGTCGTCTTAAAATGGGCCAAAACCCCTAGGGGCACAGTTACATGGCATAGTTCCGCAGTAAATGGGGTGGAACTACGATTCCCCCGGTTTTTATAACCGGATCTAGGGAACAAATCGCCAGAAAAGCGGGGCGATTTGAGTGCTAGTTATCCCACCGTTTTTATGTGTTCAAACTGGAATGAACTCTTTTTTTTGTTTTTGTTTTTTTTTGCTTTCGGTTTTCTGATTAAAATACATGCTTTAACTATTAATAAAACCCCTGATGAAATACTTCCTTTAACCATTAATAAAACATCTGTATGTGCATTTTATAAAAAGAGTTAGGTTGCTTAAGTAACTTCAACATGCTGACTGTCCTGGATGTACCCCATATTCAAAACCACCCTAGATCATAATTACAAAATTGCCACTTGGGATTAGAAGCGATATAGGCAAACATTCATTACAATAACCAAAACCAGCCAACTGGCACACATGCTCAGAAAATCCCAGAAATAATTTTTAAAAAGCATCAGTTAGGCAGCACTAATAAATTAATAATCATTTCTGCATTGGGAGGAGGGTCATTTGTTAGAAGGTGAAGTCAATATCTAGATCTCTGACATTTTCTTGTATAGTGGTACACAATTATCCCATTGTGTGATTTGTATGTGGCGAGTATATGATTTGTTTGTGGCGAGTATATGGGGGGTTACATGGGCGGGGTCCTTGAGGCAAAAATTTCTAGACCCTTCTAGTGTATTTTGGTTCTTTCCGGAACCTTTATATGTATTGTATAAAGAGGGAGTGACTACTGACTTTGTATCACAAGAAAAGAAAGCATTGTAAGTTTTTTGTAGAGTAATAATAACAAATCGAAGATGCCATTGCCCCCTGGTTTTACTTGCCCACAATAGGGTTTCCATGTAAATCTTGTGTTTTTATTGTTATCGTCGTTTGCTTCTGTTTTTATATTTATTCTAACATCATTATCCTTTGGGGTTGGCTTCCAACAATCAATAGTAAGTTTAGGTTTCAGTACAACGGGAGTTCAGGTTTCAGTACAATGGGATCCCATTCATTGTTCTCTTGTTTAGGCTTAGGGGGCTTTTTGGATTTATAAATGGCAAGATCTAGTGGAGGGAACTTGTTGCTGCGATACTTAGGGACCGTGGCATTGTTCTGCTAAATCCCTTCTCTTTGGAACAACTTGGCCAAACCAATGGTGGGGCCTTCAATTTGAGCAATGGGGATTCTTTAATAAGCTGACAGGGGTAGAGAGTGAGGGTGTTCCATGTTCATGATGCAAGGCTCACCCCTCAATACTTGAGTCGTTGGCATAAGTGTGCTACATCCATTCTATGTTCTAGACTTGGACACTAAGTTGCAAATGAAGGTTTGCACAAAGCATGGACCATCTTACGAAGGAAAAACGTGTAAAAAATGTGTAGGCCGTGCCTCCTAAAAAGTATTGTGCTTCAATTTTTCCCCAACAAGCATGGACCCATCTTACGAAGGAAAAACATGTAAAAAATGTGTAGGCCGTGCCTTCCTAAAAAGTATTGTGCTTCAATTTTTCCCTTCCAAAACAAGGATAAGGGATGGAGTTTACGATTGTAATACACAATTCCAAAAAACATGTCCCTATCACTATAATTATAATAACCCCATAATCGTTAACAAACACCAACAGATACACAAGGGTGCTTAGCACCCAAATATTATAAGTGAAACTTAATACAATGTGATGTGTGGCTGCTGTTACAAATGAGCACAAAGGAGTGTAATACACATAATATGGATCCAATTGTAATATATAATGAGCACAAAGGAGTGTAATACACATAATATGGATCCAATTGTAATATATAATTTGATTGAGGCTAACATATAAATCATGATAGTGTGATCCACAATAACGATAATAGAGCCACGCCAAGCGGCTCTAAAGCCATACCTAGATCCACCTCTAAAGTTCATTCGACTCCAAGTAAACTTGACGACCACCATCCTCCCATAACGTTTATTGGAGATACACTAAATGATCGCCGTTGCCATCAACCATTTGATGAAGAACCCATTACTAGATGAAGATTCATTTCATCACTTTCTTGATTGTTGTTTTCGAATCAACCATTTGATGAAGGACTCATTACTAGATAAAGATTCATTCCATCACTCCAAACAAATCAATAACTTGAAGAATATTTAAAACCAAGAAAAGATTCAGTAATTGAAGAAGCACCATATAGAGGAGTTGACATTGCACTTTTTCTTCCCTCAAATTGCCATTTCTTCATATCCAACTTGTAATCAAGCTCCATGCAAAGGCTTGAATTCCCTTCGATTCATAAAAAAATAGTATTTAACTAAAAAAATCTTCCTCCTAATCTCCTCTCCTCGTGCATACTTTAAAAAAAATGGAAAAAAAAGAATGGTTTCCTCTTGGGATTCATTATAAGAAGTGGGCAGGTTCACAGATCTACCCATGCACTCTATTGATTAGAGCTAGAGTTTACACATTGACTCAAAATTGACGTCCACCATAAAAAGGAAACATTGTCATAAAAAATGAATCACAATGATTGAATCATCGCACCATAATCTATTATGATGACACCAAACTTATGTGGAAGTAGGTTCGTCAGCATTAACCCAATGGTCAATTCTATGGTGGAACTATTGATCATTCTCCCATGCAAGTACACTTACCAGCTTTGCATGAACACAATGGTTAATTCCACAAATTGATTCATTGATCATGGATTCTACCAAAACACATCACCAAGATAATAGACATCTTTAAGCATGGAGCTCTCATAAACGTGCTCATAAAGAGGCATGACTCCCATCATACTGCAATATTCAAAGATCTCAATTGATACGACTTCATCAAAAGTGAAGTAACCATACAACAATCGTTATGATAATTGTACTTAGATCTACTTAGAATGGTCTCATATTGAAATGATCAATGTCTCCTTGATCAAAGGGTCCTACCATTTTTCAATTTCAACACATCTTCAAGCAATGATTTCTCTCACAATATTTGTACAAATATAAATTCCAACGTCTACTTTAAACATGGACTTCTAAAAAATAGGTACAATTTCCATCCTACTACTATATTCAAAGATCTCAATTGAAATCACTCTTAAGAAGTGAAACCATACGCCAAACATTATGATCATCCGACTAAGATTCACTCAGAATGGTCTTATACTGGAAAGAGTCTTTCGTTGATATAAAGGTCTTATCATTTTTCAATTTTCAACACATCTTTAAGCAATGATTTCTCTCACAATATTTGCACAAACGTAATTTAAGCATGGAGCTCTAAAAAAATAGGGGCACAATTTCCATCACACTGCAATATTCAAAGATCTCAATAAATATGACTTCTTAAAAAATGAAAAATAAAGTAACCATACGCCAAGCATTATGATCATCCTACTAAGATCTAGTACTGTGTCTCCTTGATTTAAATGTCCGACATTTTTCAATTTTCAACACATCCTCCCACAATATTTGCACAAATATAAATTTCAAACATTTACTTAAACACATGCCTTCTTTCCATAATGTTCACATGATTACCATTTCTCCCTTTTGGTTGATATGTAATTATCTACTTCATTACAACTTTGTAAAGTATTAAAATGTCTTTATTAAAGATCATAATGACTTTGTTTTTCCATCCTAAAAGGTTCCGTTCTTTAATTGCCACAAGGGTCAAGGAATCCACCAGTTGATCTCACTAATACTAAAAGGATTCACAATGATCTCACTAATACTAAAAGGATTCACAATTCCCAGTGAACTTGGAAAGTGCACTTTCATTCATAATCACTTGAATGTTACAATCTCGAGATCACTGGTAACAATCACATCATCACATGTCATGGTTTAGCATAAAAAATCACACGCAATTGTTTGTGCACCATGGGACAAAGGGTTTGGATCTTTGCTTGATATTTCACATTCATTAAAATGTGGGATTAGCAAACGATAATGTTTTGCTATCTTGAGTTTTTTGAGTCCCCATTCGTGTCTTTCATAGCAAGGTCTTTTGTCAAATCTTTGATTTCATTCATAAGCAAAGTAATATGCATGAGAATTGGCAAGCAATTTGGTAATTATCACATGTTCTAATTATTGAAGTTTAAAAGTAAGTCCAACAATGGTTTTTTTTAATGCTCATTAAAATGATGCTTGCATAAGAATCAAAGTGGTGGCGGGTGTCTCAATCAAAAGTAAATGCTTTATAACTTGTGTAAAAAGAAAGAATTCATGTTCTTTTAGAGGGGTGAAAAGTTTGCAAAGTTTGCAGCAGGTTTTACATTCTTTGTGAAAAGAAAGAATTTATATTTATATTTTTTTTGTAATAGTGAAAATTTTGTAAACTAATAGATATAGAACTTAGTCCATAGTTTCTAAATGAAATAATGTAAAGCCCAAATCATGTTTTTGTATGTCTCAATAAAATGAGAAGTTCAGGTGCATGTTCAGTGGTACTTGACACTCAAGTTTAAATTCATGGTGAAGTCATTGAATAAGTGTTTATTGATGTAAGGTCAAGTGAAATCTAATAGAAAAAGTAAAGTTAAGTTGAGTCAAGCTGAGTTTGGAGAGGAGAAAAGTCCAATGAAGTCGAAGTTGAAGTTGAAGTTAAGTTGAGAGTTTGTGTCAAAGTAAAACTCATTGAAAATGCCAAAGTCAAGTTTTGTAAATTGCGACAACGTTGCATTGATTAAGTTTTCCAAGCCAAGGTCATAGGTCTCTTGTTAGATGGAGACGTCAATCCAATAAAAAACATTTTTATATGCATGTATTTCAATCAAAGAATCAATGAAGAATTTTGCAAGAGAGAAGAAGATGATAGAGGAAGGCATAAACAAGATGAAACAAACATGAGAGAAGATGATAGAAGATGGAAGAGGACAATGAAAAAATATAGAGATTGAAGAAGGCATACCCTTGGACATGAACAAAGACGAAAGAGGCAAGCAATATGAAAGAGTAAAGAAACGGTGACAAGGAAGAAAGGTTAAAGCAACAAAAGGAAAGGAGAATACACCAAAGGCAAGGTAAATAAGTAATGAAATAAATACCATGTGTCAATAATTGAGATGCAAAGCAAGTGAAGCGAATCCATGAAAAATGAAATCCCTAAAAAATTAATGATATTTCTTGATAATGTTGTTTTGATGGCAAAGAAGATGGTTTTGGTCCTATGTTTTACAGTGGCTGGAGTAGCCTAAGATGAACATGTATGAGGAAAAGTTGTTTGTATTTACCCAAGTTAGATGTTGATTTAATAGTTGTAAGCCGTGATCAAACAAGTATATCCCCCTAACTTGATTGTTGATGGTTCATGGTAAACCAATAACCACTTGTCATGGCAAATGAAGGTTTGTGGTCAACTAAAAACCACATGATGTAATGTATGGTTCGTGGTTAGCCAAAACCACTTGAGAAATATAATAGTTAAGGTAAACCAATGTAAAACCCATATGATGTGATGGTTGAGGGTAATTCACAAAAACCTAGGATGTCGTTATGGTTCATCCAAACAAAACTCAAGGAGGTGATTGATGTTGGTGTAGGGGTAGTAAAAGGTACACATATCAAGGTTAGTGATTCAATAATTGTTGATGAATCGTGTACAAGAAAACAATTCCTAGAGAGCTGGTGGATACAATGAATTGCGAGCCATGTATTTCTATGGATGTTATTTTTTATATGGACTTCACTAAAAACGATGTTTATTGCAAGTACAAGATGCACGTTGAGGAAAATTGAAGATGAAAAATGAATAAGACAAATGATGAAGATTATAGAAGACAAAAGACTAAAGAAGATTGAAGACAATGACTGTATAAGATGAAGATGAAGATGGGACCAATTCAATAGACACGTGAGCAATGGAAGAGACATAAATTGAAATCACAAGTATCCGTTAACGGGGAGTATGAAGGAATAACTCATAGTTGTGAATATAAATGTCTAAAGTATGTAGTTGCATAAAGGTAATGATGTAGACCACACATGAAAGTCCATGGACGAGGATATCATAGAATCAATTGAGCGATTCGTGTTTATTGGAGATTGTTATAGATATTATTGAATCAAATATCTAATTATGACAGACTTATTATGGTCATATAAAGCTATATATAGATACATTGTGCAATATAATTACCCAAGGGAATGGATAATTGAATATATTTTCCCCTTCATGGATTTATCGAGTGTAAACTCCTAGTGTCCCTTGCTTGATGCATGTTTGAGATTATTTAATGTTGAGTATTGAACCCAACAAGTCCATGATGGTAGTTGGTTTAGATTAAGGGCAACGGGTTCTTTCACGTCGCCATATCCCACAAAATTTTAATGACAACGTCTTTAATGTTGGTATATTTTTTGCCATGAAGACCATTTTAGTTGTTGCTATTTATGATGTAGCAACACATTTCACCCATAAGATGATGCTTTTTGGTGTATTGATTGGTTGGCTCTTCTCTTTATACATTCTCCTTTGATATCTATAGATCAACCAAAAGTTCCAAAGGTCAAACACATTTTCATCAATGAAATAGCTACAATATAAGGAAAATGGAGATTGCCTACTCAACTCTTGTCCTTCTAGATTATTTTTTAATGCTCATCCATTATTCTAAAGTTCCAACTATCGGCCCTCTTATTACCAATTAAATGCCTTCATTACAAAAAGAATGGAAACAAGATAATGACTAGTTTTTATTACAATAGGGAAAATTCTAATTGGTTGAGAAGACCCATGTTGCATTTAAACTTTAGGGAGGGTGAATTATTGGGAGGTATTTTTTCCAATGATGAAGGGTACTATTAACTTGGGTGCAAAGGTTTTTCTTTAGGCAACATGTCAATGGCCAGTGAAGGATGCACATGGATTTATGCATGAGGAAGTTAATGTCCAATAAATCATCTCTAGTAGAGTTAATGTGATAACTGCATTAGCTCAAACTTGTTTTTCACTTCCTTCCAACCCCTTTCATGTAGGCAATTCTTAGGTAGTCAACTCTCATTCTCCAAGTGATGGTGTTGCTTATGGTTTGGTGGTTAGGTTTGAAGGCGGGTAGCCAATACTTTCTATGGAAGAGATAGGGCAAAGCAAAGAGGGGGTTGTGGCTTCAATTACTATTACAGAGTCTAAAAGTAAGGATCAAGGAGAGGTAAGGAGGAAGAAGTTCCAATCCAGACATGTAAAATTAAAAGTAGAGAAAATTGAAATGTTGTTGGGTGAAGATGTTGGAATGATTTGAATCTTATAGTTTTAGCATACAACATTAGTTGGGAATATATTTGGAAAGGTGATAACTGAAAGAAATTTTATGCAATGGATGTTGAAGGTATGGTCACCATTTTTAGATTATGTGATGTTTTTTTGTCTTGGTTCGGGGATGATTATATAGTTTTTTTTAAGAATGGAGTGTTTGTTAATAAAATTTAAGAAGAGAGATGGTTTTGGTCGAATGTGGTTCTTTCTCTCAAGACACAAACTGCACTATTACAATACACGGCTATATTGTTGATGTAACAGTAAAAATCCGTTTACTGGAACTTCTCGAACTTCCACTTTCGAAAATACAAATAATCCATGAATATATATAAAGTTGATAAAATAGATATGTCTTTTACAAGATAGACTTTCCCGTATTTATAATTGTTAAAAGGGTGTCTAATGCAACTCTTCATAAAGAGTTACACCATTTCACTAATTAATTATATTATTCTTGTTTGTTGTTATTATTATTATTCTCTCTCTCTCTCTCTCTCTCTCTATATATATATATATATATATGTTGATGTTTATTTTATTATTATTTTATTCATAACATTGCCTCTCTCTTAGAAAGGATTTGTCCTCAAAGCCTTATAATGTTGTCGCACCGTTCCTTGTGACGTCGTAGTTGACGAAACATGTCAGTACGAACTTCTAAGTGTAGAACATAACTTTCGATATGTTGACGGATCAATCCAGCCAAAATTGATTTGTTGATGACTGTTGGGATTCTCTATTGATCTGTCGCCGGGAGCTTTGAGCACATTAGTACCATTATCTTTCGACAATTCCCACTTTTTATGATACTGGTTTATATGGTTGGGGTGTCGATAGGGAGTTATTGCTGTTTGTTTTTCTGCTGAGTTGACTTCCTTTTGAATTGTGTCGAGGATTGAATTTATTTCCTCAACTTGACTTTGTTTTTCAGAGGGTCTGGATGCTTCCTCCTGGATTTGCGCTAATTTGTTCTCTAATAGATTGTTATTACTCTGAATTTTCTTGAACCTTTGGTCTTGCGACTTTTTGTCCTCTTTTAACTTATTGACTTGTTCCTCTAGTTCTTGATTAAACTTTCTGAGGTGTTGGTTTTCTTCTTGCTTTTTTAGTATTCTTCCTTCAAGGTCTTCATTTGAATGTTCTGTCTTTTGACTATGTTTCAGCTTCTTGATTTTCGTAAGTAATGTCTTGTTATGAATTCTTAGTTGAAATAGTTCTTCAATATTGCTTGCTAATTCGTCCTTGATTTTCTTAATTTCCAGCTTGTGCATCTTTTTAGTAGCGTCGTATGTCTGCTGGAGTTCTTTATTCTTTTGTTGTTGTTGACCTATGTCTGATTCTTGACTTTGTAGCTTCCTCTCAACTTGAGTCAATTCATCATCTTTGTACCTGACAAGCTGTTTTAAACGCTTTATTTCTTCTTCTAAATCATTATCGCTTCCATCGGGTGACTTGTCGTTATTTTTTGACTTTCTAATCTGGTCTTCTAGGTTTTGATTGTGGATTTTTAAACATGATATTTCCTTATCATGATTAGATAACATTTTCTTGTTATCTCTTATGGTTCGTTCTAGTTGTCGATTTTGATTCCATAAGCGACGATTCTCATTGTCTCTCCACTCCTTCAAAAACTTCCGTGTCTCAATCTCATCTTGTAGACGTTTACTGCTCGCTTGATATTGCTCTAATTCGTCCAGTGTTTCTTGTAGTTTTGACTTCATTACGGAATATGTGTTTTCCATTGTTCCTGGTGTTTTCATTGATAGCTGGTTTCCTTTGACTTGATTTCTTGACAATAAGGGTCTTCTTCTGACTTGATATTGCTCTTTGATGATAATGGATCTTCAACTTCTTGATAAAAGAGTCTTCCTTGATTTTGTCTTCTTCCCTTTCGAATTTTGGAAAGAATCCTCCTTGATTTTATTTTTATTTTTTATAACAATGTTTAATATGATTCTTCTTGTAAAAATTATTTGTATTGATGCTCTTCTAATTTAATTTCCCCTTAATTTTTGTAAAATGGTGTAGAATGGTTGGTTGGGAGGAATGATTGTTACCTTCCCCACCCAAGTTCAAATCTCACTTTTGGTTTGTTGTTAGGGATTAAAACCAAACCCACTTCTACTTCCACTTTTGAAAATACAAATAATCCATGAATATATATAAAGTTGATAAAATAGATATGTCTTTTACAAGATAGACTTTCCCGTATTTATAATTGTTAAAAGGGTGTCTAATGCAACTCTTCATAAAGAGTTACACCATTTCACTAATTAATTATATTATTATATTATTCTTGTTTGTTGTTATTATTATTATTATTTCTCTCTCTCTCTTTCTCTCTATCTATATATATATGTCGATGTTTATTTTATTATTATTTTATTCATAACAATTGCTTATTTTCATTGCTAAAACCTATTTTCCCATTTCCATTGTTTTTGCTAGCACGCATTAGGATTTTGAAACATGAATTTGTCTGAAATGTGTGTTGAATTTATGTCTAAAATTTGGTGCTAAACACATTATAAAATGTTATTTATGCTTTTCATCACACCTACATTGATTAAAATCATATTTTATCATTTTTGTGTCAATAAACTTTGTTGTGCATCGTGGGCATTGCATTTGCACCATATGAAGTTGAAATAATGTATCATATATAAATATATAACATCATATCAACATCATATTATCATTGTAAGATTATACTCTAAACAAAATTGTGTTGTGAAATTGTTGTTGGATTTGCACATAATTTTAATATCAGTCTTGAAATAGGGAGTTCCAATTGATCATCGACAAAAGTGAAGTCTACATAACATAATGTGAGGAATTGTAAGGTCGCTATGAAGGGTATGATATGACATGATGTGAATATTCATAAGTTAACTGTGAAGGGAATGATATAGAACAAGAGGTTGTAAATATAATTTTTTATTTATTTAGGAAAGCATACATCCTCTCTGAAACCCATCTCTTCTCTCCAAAGTTCAAGGTATACAGTACAGTAAAGAGGAAAAGACGTCATTCAAGGTGCTACTAAGTACCTAATGTTTCCACATACCACCTAACATGGATTCATGCTAAATACTTCTTCCTTGTTAGCTTATTTGATGTGAAGAACCTGCAACAATTAATTAATGAAAATACGTGAGAGAGCAGAAATAACAGAACTCATAATCGCTTTATTGATCGCAGGCCACTTCGAGGGGTAACCTCCTTCGAGAAAGCTCAATACAAATAACTTCACGTTACCTTCATTGCCCTCAAAACACACTTATATACTAAGTTTATGCCCAATACTATGGGTCAATACCATGGGACATATAATACTACGAGACGACTTACAAAGCATATGCGTTCAACATAAATATACTAACAAAGTAAAGAGAAGGGTTGACACGGGTTCCTAACATCCCCTCTCCCTTAGAGAAAGATTTGTCCTCAAAGATTTAGATGTTGAAATTGATGCAGAATCTGAAGGAGTGGTTCCCCTGGAGCATCCTTGGGCTGCATGCCGTGCCACTGAATGAATACCTCTGTGATAGATTGAGAGAGAAGCTAACGCCTTCTGAGTTTCAGGGAGGATTGCGTGTAAGGCTGTAGATGAAGAAGAACCATATCAACCGCGTGAAAAGTGCACTCAGAACGGTGCTGATCGGCTTGTTGTTGCAGTCGAATTCGAGCCATGTGAAAATTGTCTTGTATAATGAGAAGAATCTGATCGCGGTTTCGAAGAACCGAGTCAATTGCCTGAACCGGGGAACTGCTAAGGATGTATGGAAGAAGAACTGGTGGTTCCTATCCATAGAATGCTTCATATTTAGATGTGGTATTGTACCACCGGAGCGCTTCAAGTAAATCCATAGAAATAGCTATCCAAATCTGTGTAGGGATAGGAAAGGGTTCGAGTAGTCCCAAAAGGAGTGTCGGTTCACCCTTGTTGACCTGGAAAGTATGACAGTCAACCACCATCGGCTGAATTGTCATTTTCAGTCCCTGCCAAAAGAAGTGACATTGTTACCGGTCATACGTTTTGAGGAACCCAGAGTGCCCTACCGATGGAGAAGCATGGAGTTCATAGAATAGATAGCCCTGTTGAACAGATTGCAACCAATTTGGAACAATTAGAGAAATAGCTAGAAGAGAAACTGGGTCATCCAATGTGCGAGAAGGAGCATCTGCCACAAGATTGTCCTTACCCTTTGTGTAAGTGATCGGATAGGCATAACCCAAGAGTTCAATAACCCATTTTCGGTGTGCTGGGGAGGAGACCTGTTGTTCCAGGAAATTTTCCAGACTTTGGAGATCAGTCTTGATGCAAAAATAATTCCCTAATGGGTATGGCTTCCACTTCTGTACTGCATGCAAAATAGCCATCATTTCCTTCTGAGATGTAGAGGCGGCTAAATTCTTACCGGAAAGGTATCTTGAAGGAGACACGCCCAGAGGTTCAGCAAAGACACCTGCATATCTATCCAAGGAAGTAGTGGAGACCGTTGATGGGTGCATCTGAATGGAGTGGAGTTGAGCGATGACACCATGTGAATTCTTATTAAGGATCTTTTCCAGGTGATGTGAATTGATGATGCAGAGAGACCCTGGTTGTAAGCCTGTAAATTTGTGTTGTTTCCCATTGACTGAAAACTGCATCCAAAGTTTAGTAAAATCCCATAAGATGGGGCCAAGAGTACGTAACCATTGAACGCCCAAAACCACATAACATCCTCCTAAGGACAAGGAAAACATGTCAGAGCGTAGGTTATAATCTTCCAGAGAGATACGCACATTGTGACACTTCCCCTTGCAAGGTAAGGTGCCCCCATTGGCAACCATGACTTCAAAGTTGGAGCAAGGATGGACAAAAAAATCAGTATGTTTGGCGATCCGAGGGTCAATGAAGTTATGAGTGCTACCGGAATTAATGAGTATTGTAAGAGGAAGCTTCTTGAAGTAACCCCTAACCCGCATTGTTTGGGGGTTGGTGATTCCGGCTAAAGCATGCAAAGATATCTCTGGGTGGTCTTCCTGAGATGGAGGGTCAATAGGTGGCTCCTGAATGTTGACCTGATCATCCATTGTATCTGGAGCTTCTTCACCAATTTCAGAGGTAGGTAGAGAATCCACATCCAAGAGATAGAGCTTTTGCTGAACACATCTATGTCCCCGAGTGAATTTCTCATCACAATTATAACAAAGCCCTTTTTCTTTGTGTGTCTGCATCTTTGTTTTAGACAAATGCTTGATAGGATTTGGTCGAGGAGTTGGCGGGATGGGAGGTCGTTGAGAACCCATATTTCAGAAGGGAACAAAAGTGGGGTTGGAGCACTGTTGGGTTGCAATCTTGTCTTCTGCCAACTTAACCAACCCCAGGGCTTCCATCATTGTGTTGGGATAGAACATTTTAACCTCCGAGCAGATTTCATCCTTCAGACCACAGATAAAACAACTCCTGTAGAATTCATCAGACAATCCTTCTATGTGATTGGCTAGTTTCTCAAATTCTGTCTGATACTCTCTCACAGTGCCAATTTGGCAAAGTTTAGTGAGGGCTCCTGTGAAGTCATCAAAAGCACTAGGACCAAATCGTCGCAAAAGGAGTTGGCAAAAATCTGGCCATTTTGGCTCTTCATGAGCCTTGATGTACCAACGGTACCATTAAAGAGCTTCTTGTTCCAAATGAAAGGATGCAAGTGGAACTTTGTTGACATCAAAAGTATTATGCAGACTGAAATACTGTTCCGCACGATAGATCCAGCTAGTCGGATCAGTACCATTGAAGCGAGGAAAATCAAGGTTTGGACCACGAAAATTGCTGGAAGAAGAGAACCCACTGTCTGATGAAGACTCGGACTGTTGTTTGTTGTTCATGGCTGAATGCTCAAGATGGAGGCCGGGAAATTTTTCATCCAGATCCCGGAGTTTGGTTTGGATGGTTGCAAGTGCTTCCTCCATGGTTTTTGCTCCTACGCGGGTGACAACCATAACCAGGAGTTTTTTTTTTTTGAATGGGTAGAAAAACACAAACAAAAGCTTATTTAATAAAGCGAAATTTGGATTTGGGAAAAACTTTGATGGGTAATTGGGGTTTGACTAGGTTTTGGATACTTTTGAATGGACAGGGAAGCAGAAAACGAGGATTTCAGAAGTAGGGTGAAAGAATGAGAAAATTTGTCAGAGAGGGACAAAGAAGCAGAAATAGGGAATGAACAAGGTGGCAAAATTTGAAGGCGATTGGGTGAAAATTAAAGAAGTTATGGCAAACCCTAAAAATAGACAAATGTGAGATTTCTGGCTTTGGGAAGTGGAATTTGGGATAGGGCCCTCAAGAATGAAAGATGTAGAATGGGATGACATGGGTGTTAGGGAAGTTTCAAGGGAAGTGGAGTGAAAACAAGGGATATATGGCGTGGAAGGGATCGAAAACAGATGGATTTGAAACGACGCGGAAGGGATCGACAACAGATGGATCTGCAACGGCGCGAAAGGGATCGAAAACAGATGGATCTGCAACGACGCGGAAGGGATCGAAAACAGATGGATCTGAAATGACACGGAAGGGATTGACAACAGACAGATCTGAAACGGCGCATAAGTGATCAACAATAGTTCTAGACAGAGGAAATCTACGATTTATCAACTGAAAATAGATATGGACCCCGTATGCTCGGTTGCTAATGGTTCAGGGGATTCACTCGACCACCAATGCTATCTGATGGCTTGCGTATTGGGGCAGTACCCCTCACTCCACGACTCAGGTAAAACTGATAACCGCTTTGCCACAAACAACAACTCTTGGTTTACCTCACGGGTGGGAACTAGTCAATCAGGTAGGGTTCAGTGCCCTTTTCGCTGGTAGGTCCTCTCAATGGGCCAGCTACTTTTGGGTTCTTGTGGTACTCCTCACAATGAGTTTTAGGGCTTATGCCCAAGTACTTTGCATAGTTAAGCGGATAGGGATTATTCCCAAATCTGAACCTGCAGCAGATGCGAAATTTTTTTTTGGCAGAAATTTCACCCAACGAGCCCAAGAAAGTGCTCTGATACCAGATGTGAAGAACCTGCAACAATTAATTAATGAAAATACGCGAGATAACATAACTCAGAATCACTTTATTGATCGCAGGCCACTTCGAAGGGGACACCTCGTTTGAGCAAGCCCAATACAAATAACTTCATGGTCCCTTCATTGGCCTCAACACACACTTATATACCAAGTTTATGCCCAATACTATGGGTCAATACCATGGGACATATAATACTACGGGATGACTTACAAAGCATATGCGTCCAATACTATGGGTCAATACCATGGGCTAATACAAACTATGGATCAACAAATACTACGGGACGATTTACAAAGCATATGCGCCCAACAACAATATACTAACAAAGTAAAGAGAAGGGTTGACACGGGTTCCTAACATTTTATTTTGATGGGCTTGATAAGACCTTGATAAAACATACTTACTAACATATCTAGGAATATGGACTTCATTTTCATGTGTTCAGCCTTCTCTTCTTTACCATCACCTTTGGATTCATCACCGCGCTTCTTATCATCATCCTCTCCTCCATTTTTATTTTCTCCACCATCTTCTTCTCTGCAACACCATTGCTACTACAGTATGGGGTTGTAGCATAATTTATTTGCATCGCTATAACCCATTTTCCTCTAATCAATTTTTTTTGATGGTGTGCACCAAGTTTTTGTGAAAATATTGTGTTGAATTTGCATTTGTACCACAATTATGATGTTGAAAACATCATAAATATATTGTTTTTTCATTGTGTTTTATCTACATCATGTATGTGTCTATTTGCATCTAATTTTCATTATTATTGCATTGTTGGTGTGCCACAATAATATGTCTTGCATTAGATGCATCATGTGTGCATTGTTTTGTGTCAATGATGTGTCTTACTCATAGATATATAGCATCATTAAAGCATTGTTATATTGTATTCAATAAAAGAAACTATATGTTAAGATTGTCATATTTTCACACAATTTAGATGCCATTCTTCTAGGGAGTTCCAATTAATCATGGACAAGAGTGCAATCTGCATAACTTAATGTGAGGAATGGTAAGGTCATTGTAAAGGGAGCAATATAACCTTATGTGAAGAATCATAAGGTAAATATGAAGGGAATATTATAAGACAAGAAGTCACAAACATATATTTATTTATTTATTTAGGCAAACATACATCCTCATTGAAACCTCTTCTTTTTAAAGTCCAAGCTAATACACTACATTGAAGAGGAAAAAACACCATTCTTGCTAAAGGTTATTTGATTTTGGCGGGCTTGATAAGACATACTCAATGGCATATCTATGATTTAGATGAGTTTGAAAATAGTTTATTAATAGTTAATATTTTTAATTTATAGAAATTATAATACTAAATTATTAATAATTTGTTATTATTAAGGATTATTTAAAAATAACATCAATATTATAATTGATTTTTAAAATTTATAATTAATACTAATTATCATAATCAAGTGATAATATTATAAATTATAATAAATTATTAATCATAAAAATAATCCATTGTGTTTGTTGCAAATATTTATATATATCACTTACCCAATCATTGAAGTTATTGAAGAAATATAATGAAGATATTGGAGATCAAATATTTATGTAATCAAAACATCTACACCCTATTTATGTTTGTATGACCATCAATTCTTTGATCCAAACATTGGTTGAATTTTGTTCTTTAAAATATAGTTTGTGAATAAGCAATTATAATTCATTTAAATTCACAAATTAACAATATGAAACCACCAAATTATATATATTTATTAAGAAACCACTAAGAGTACAATGAATATTACTTGAAAAAACTACTCTCGTAATTATACTTGATCACCCACATTTACATCATCATCTTCTTGTGTCGGTGCAACATTTTCAATAGGAAAATTTCCAAAAACTCCCCCCCCCTGGATGTACATGGAATAAATACCACAATTTTTCGTCATAGACATTAGGATGGAATAAAACCCACTCATAATGTTTTGGAAGCACAAAACAAATGCTAACTTTTCTCTATTTATGTCAATAGAATATAATTCATTATCTAGGTTATATCTAACAAATCTCGTTCTATTAAAAAGATCAAACCATTTACATTTAAAAATGTTGCATTTAAAGGACCTATAGTGCAAGTCAATTATATCAATTGAATGGTTCCAACATAATCAAGCCTCCTTTACATTAGGTTTGTATCCCTTGAATTTGCATGGATTATTTGACCAAATGAAACATACACTCCACAATCACATGTTTGTTTGCCACAATCCATATTCCCACCCTCAAATGATGACAATATGACCACAACACAAGATATGTTCGTACATGGATGTATAGAAAAAAATATAAATAAATATGTTCAGTTAAAATTTATGCAGTTAATCTCATTATCAATCCATTATCACATATCGTCCTTTCACATCCAATTCCTGTGTTCAATGCATTTAGCTCACTTTCCTTGTTGTCTAGTCCCAAATTTTGAATTTGCTCCTTCATCCATGTGTTTGTACACTTTGCAGGCCATGGAGCATGTAATTTTGCATAGTAGAACATGTGCTAGGTTTGACCTTCTAAACGATTCTATGCCTTCCTATCATTTTTTTTGCATCTCATTATACATGACCACCCATTTCTTAGTAGTCTGGGTATTGAACAAAATGAATTTATTCATTTTATCTCATTCATCCTCATTTATAATGTTAGTGAGCACTTAATATTATTTATTTTAGAAGGAAAACAATTATTCCATAAATAACACAATTATAACCATATATAGGTGAAATACATAGATTGTCTCATCAAATGTATTTCTCTATATGTTTCAAGTATATCCCCTTCTAATCATTCTTCATCATGGTCACCATCCCACATGAGTGGAGTATCTGTATGAATTTGTTTTAGGAAATTGGACATAAAAGATAAGATTTATTAACAATGAACCCTTTTGCCATGCACCCTTCAAGATGTGATCATTACCTTAAAATTCCTTAAGTATTTTTATGCATCTCTCTATTAAGAACATCCACCTATAAATCATCACACTAGGTAATTGAATGTCTTCCACCAAATGTGCAAAAAGATGGACACAAGTATCCATATAACTAGTAGGCAACACTTTCTAAAAAATACAAACAAATTCTACCGTTTCATTTTGCTATCTAGGAATACTTGTGACAATATCTCTTTGGATTTCATCTAGCTAAATTTAAGACAACTATAGTTAATTACTATTCAATATCATATAATAAGTTGACACATTTTTACTTGATAATTTGACATATAAACTTAATGAAGATAAATTTAAGGCCTAGATAGAAAATATGGGGAAAAACCTTACAAATGCAGATAACCATCTCATCGCATTGCATAAATTTTGTGTGAGACTAGTATATCCATGTACAGCTATTGGATAAATATGTTGAACATATGCCTCCTCAAATCAATTAAAATGTGGTCCTTTTTTTACAAGTAACATATTCTAGAGGAAACCTCCCACACACTTTCCCTCATTCCAAGGATGATACTTAGGGAAAACCCTATATTTTTCAGGATACAAAAAAATGCCAACTTATGATGTAGAGGCTATTGAAACATGAGTGGTAGTCATCATAGGATCTTTAGAGACTTGTTTTTGGAATATTCCTTCAAGTAATAATTTAGATTCATTCACATCATCTTCATGTTCAAGGATTGTTGGATCAAAAGAAAGGGTGATCTTTGAGGCATACAATGCTTCTTCTTTCTCAATTTGAGTAATTAATTCTTCCAATTTGGCTTTCTTTTGGACAAGATTGCTTGATTGATTTGTAATAGACTCACTTGATTCTCCTTATTTTGTTATTTTGTTTGTTGGTTCATTCTTTTGTGTTTTGTCAATAAATAACTTTGTATCTTCCTTGATGTACTTCTATTTGCATTCACAACTATGGTAGCCATTGAATTTTCCACTGTGTCTACTTCACTTGTGGATTGATTGTAGTCTATCATTACCACTTCATAAACTTCATCTTTTTGATTTGTTGGAATCCGAATCGATTCCTCTTTCATTTATGGTAGTTTCACCTAGTTTTACTATAAAATTATTTGAACATTTCTCAAAATCTCTTTGTTATCCAATCTTTCCAATTTAAGTTTTTATGATAAACATATGGAAAATATTTAATTCCAACCCTTAGGTTAGAAATTACATGATGAGAACCATATTTCCATGACTTGTGTACTTCAAATTTAAAAGATTCTAGCATCTTTTAAACAATGGGTAATGCTAACTTGTTTTTTACTATAAAAGTGAACACTTCATTAGGTAGAGTAGAAGTAGTATTTTGGTTTCTTGAGGAAAAATATATTTGATATGAATTTCACCTTTACTAGTATATAATTCAAATAAAAAATGATAGTTCTAGGGAGAATGGTAGATGATATGGTTTGAGCTATGATTCATAAATTCTGATAATAGTATGACCTTTAAAGATGTACCAATCTCCTACTCTAGTATCCGAAGTCAATTGAATCATTTGTTCACTTTCTAAAAATAATCTAGGTGGGTGATCACCATGGAATATTATGTGGGATGCAAACTTAAACTTATCAATAAAATTTTCGAAACCTTCATTATTGGCATGCTTTCTCACCATATGAGTCCATTTTGTTACTATAAGTGGATTTGATTGTTGGTCAAGTTTATTGAAATTCAAATATTCTAAATTAAGTGACTAGAAGAATAACAAAAGGTATACTAGGTAAGACTAATATTTAAAAAATTTGAGTAAGGGAAATTGAATGAATTGAATGTGAATGACATCAGAGAGATACTTAGCATAGGTGTATTTTTTAGGAGGTGTTTTTAGTGGTGGGAAAATTTTCTCCACCATTCCTAGGGTTGCCTAATAAAAAATATTATCATCATCATACCCTAATATGATATATATAGTTGAAATTACTTCTCAAGAGGGTTTGGGGAAAATAGAAGCTTGAAAAGGAATGGCAATTTTGGAAGAGTAGCCTCTTTGGTTGGGAATAAATTAATAGGCCTTTTACTTGAACTAAGGTTAGGGTTTTGAAATCTATAGGTAGGGTTTCATCATTCAACAATGTGGCATTACTAGATAGTATTAATATTTCAAAAATGGTTGCGTGTGTTAGAAGAAAATTAATTTGAGAGTCATCATTGGACATAATAGCTCGTTCTAAATGATTGTAAAGTTTGGTAGACAATGAGACAAATTCTAGAAATTGTTATGTTGCAGGTACAATAGCTTTTGCAAGGTAATAATTCTACGTAGGGATTCGATCATAAACATAACATAAATTTCCAAATGCTACTTGCAAATTTTGTATGAGGTTTCTCTAGTAATTGTTGGGTTAAAAAATATCATGGTATAAATAAACAAGGTTCTTGGCTTCAAATGCTTGATAATTTGGGTTAGTAGGAACAACAAGTATCTTTTGAGGCACCATGAAAAGAAAATGACTATAAAACCATTCCAAAGGAAAATTTGGGACAAAAGAACAGGTGTACTGATCTAAATTATGATTTTTGGATAGTAGATAGTGCTTGACATTCGAACTAGGGTTCAAAACTTAGATAGGTTCTATGGTTGCACTTTTTAATGGATATTTGATTATTGGTGGTTTGTTGAATATTATTCTCATACCTTGACCATTACTTTAACTGGACATACCTTCCTTAATTAAATAATACGTGACATCTAGAAAAATGCCCACTTACTTTTCATTTTTTGAAGTTGATAATGGACATATAAATACATTAATTGTTCAAACCACTTACTCATTTATACATTTTGTAACTACCTTGGGATTCATAAACAATTTGCGGAGGCATGACTAATGGTTTTCAAAAAAATTGTCCACCCTCAATAATCCATGGATTTGTGGCATGCATCGTGGGCGGTTTTCAAAATATTTGTTCACCCTTTTAAACACTTACCACTTCATCCTTTGCAATCAACATAAGTTGTCTATAACCCCGTTGTCTCCACTGTTGACCGTTCCATGCAAGTTTATATAACCTACACACTTGGATTTGGATTTGACTTTTACCCTCATGCCAACGACACAAATCTCCTTAATTTGAATCTCCTCTGTGTTAATCATACTCGATTAAATGAAGCTTTGATACCATCCCTTCAATTTTCCATTTCAGTCTTACGATCCTCCTTAGGGAAATCACAAAATTTATAAAGATTTTTCTTTGGGTTAAGAATCCCCTCGACAACAAAAACAAATTCATTATTCATTGTTAATATTCTTATTAGGATAAAATTCAATTTCCTTATTAGTTTGGGTTAATTGGGGTATAGATAAAACATTGGTATTCAAACTAGGTATATGATATACATCAATGATCACACCATTGTAACATTCAATCCCACCATAATTAGTAATAGTAAGTGCATAATCATCTGTAACAAATATTTATTCTTCTGTAGATTTATACATTGAAGAAAATATATAATAATCCTTAGCCATATGATGGGTACAACTAGAGCCGACTATCCACTCACTTTTAGAAGTTCCAACATGCAATGTAGGAGAAGTGATAGTGGAGAAAGTCCAGTTATCTCCCTTACCTTTGAAATGTGAATGTTGTAGGTTAGTTGATCAACTATTTGGAACCTCACCTTCAAGCTTCTTGATCTTATCCCCCAGGTCTTTAGTCTTCTTCCAATAAATTTTCTTGACATCTCATGTATTTCCATAAAAATGATAGGTCTTCTTCTTCTTACCTTTATTGTTTGATGTATGATTGACATGTTTCTTCATATTAGTCTAGTTGACATAATCCTATTCTTTTGCTTGATTGTATTCTCAACCTCTTTCTATATAGTTCTATAGACCTTTCCCTTAAGAATATGGGCCTATTGCTTAATATCAGTTTCACCTTCATCAAGAAATTTTCATATGCCCTAATTACAAAACCATTGAAAGAATAAAAATATAGTCCTCGTCATCTTATTTTCTAGAATCCCAACTAGCATAGAATGTCAAATAGAATACATCAAGGGTGTTTTCAAATTAATCAAGATTTTTTCTATAGGATGACCATAATTTTTTGGAAAATCCTTTTCCACATTCACCCAATTTCAACTATAGCTCCTTCACTCAAGCCACATACTCTTCAATCCTAACAAAAGAGAGAGGATTAAGAGAAATCAACTCTTTTTTAATCTTCATAGTCCAAATCTCATGTATTTTGTCAAATAAAGTCTTTAGCTTCTTCAAAACTTGATTGGAAAGTCATTCTCACTTGTATGAAATAAATCTCCCTAGAGGTGTAGGTCATTAAAATCATATAGACTTGTCCTTCTTCTCATCGATGGTGAACTTCTGTTGATCATCCTTGATATTTGGGACTACGAATATTTCAAATTTCCATACTGATTACTTTTCAATAACGTTTCCATGTCTTGTGCTCACATAGTATACTTTTGGCCAATTACAACCATGAGTTCTTGCTTAGAACTCATATTCACTCAACAAGCCTAAGCCCCAATTCAATATTCAAGTAGAAACACTAAGCCAATCTACTACATATATCTAACTCAACATGAGAAAGTGCAAGTGGTAACCTCCAAAAGAGTTGTAGACAATAGGTTGGATGCCAAACCAAATTCCTTGTTACTATGTTCGAGAACCAATGAATTGTAAAGTGAGGAGTTTAGAATTCTAGGAAGAGGTGTTGTCTAAAGACACCATTACAAAACTAAAGCACAAAGGAGCATAGGTCAACATAGAATGGATAACACAAAAAAAAATGTATAACCACTTCTTTAATTGATTGATAGAATAATCCAACTTTGATTACTTTAGGTGCAACGAGATTCCCTGCTTTACTAGCTCGACCTACGCACGAGTTGACTAAATCAATACCACATTTGGTTGGCCCAACTGACTAGTTGATTGCTCAATTTACCTCTCTAGTCAACTCCCCAGTTGAATTTCGACTATTGATTGACTATCCGTAGAAGATTCAAAGGTGAGATGAACATATTTTCCAACATTGAGGCAATGGTGGGGATGGGGGTGGGACATGATTGAAGGGGTATTAAGGTTAGCCATCAGACAAATCATGTAACCCCTAGTATAAGATCATTTTTTTTTAGCACAACAAAAAGTAAAAAGATCTATCCTAACAAAAATAAGAAAACCATAACTAGGGCCCTTAGAGTAAGGTTAGCCCCTGGAAATATTAAAAAAATATTGTTATGTCCTTCAACTTTAAGGGGTTGGTTGCTATCCATAAAAAGTGCTTTAGGTAGGTTATCTAGGGTTTATAAACCTATTGTAATGTTGACCTAAGAAACAATTATTGAGGGGGAGAAGGTGAAAAAATTATTGTTATTTCAAAAAGTTGGAATTTTGTCTCTTATAATGTTTTAGGTAAATTTGGGGGACTAGTGATAGCGTGGAATTACTTCTTCAAATTCAAGCTTTAGATCTCTTATATTTATGAATAAGGACATATTATTTTTAGAACAAGGGAGGTCTTTCATTGTAGTAAAACTATATGGTATTGGTTGTTACAATAATAGGCATGACTTATGGGAAAGGTTCTTTGTTTTACAAAAAATGAACAATGATAATGTTATTGTGGGAGGGGCCAATTTAACATTGTGCTAAGGGAATAGGAGATTTGGAGGGATTCCAATAGAATGGACCAAGTAGCTCTCTTTGTGCTTAGTAAACTAGATGAAGTCAATCTCTATGGAATTGGCCATTCAAGGTTTGATGGAGTTGCTAAAAGATTGAATTTTAATTCAAGGATTTTTTCAATAATTTTTTTTTATTTTTGGAAAGATGTCATAAAGTGATCGGATGAGCTCATAACTTGGATTAGGTCAGGGAATGTTTTTGATCATGTGCCAATTTTTTTACAAGCTGCAAAGGATGATAAGAAGCCTTGGTCCTTTCAAATTTAAACCTCTATTGGATTCAAGATGAAGAGTATATCAATCTAGTTAAAGAAGAGTGGAGATGAGTTGATCCATCCAATGAAAATTCAACTTTGTAGTTTATTTCTAATTTGCAAAGGGTTAAGAAAGTCACCATCTCATGGGAAAAGAAAAAACACAATACTTATAGCAAAGATATTACAAAGATAGATAATATTATTAATGATTGTTTGTGAAGAATAGCAATGGATTTTGTTTAGGAAGACAAGGTATCTATGAAAGCTATGGAGGAAAGGAAAATGAATCTAATGTCTTTGGAGGAGGCCAAATGAAGGCATAATATTAGGGTATTATGGTTGGAACAAGGTGATGAGAACACTATATTTTTTCATAATTATTACAAGGGTAGAAACAATATGAATACCCTTTTGGAAATTGCAAGGGTGGATGGGAGTAAGGATACAAATTTTCAGGATATAGTAAGCGAAGGAGTCAAATATTTCTAGCAGTTATATAAAGATCCTAGTTTTACATCCCAAATTAGCATGTGCGATTAAAGTCTCAAAGATACATACTAGCCAGAGCAGAACCAAGGGAAACAATCCAATTCCACCACACCTATCCCCTCTCACTTTAGGTTGGCTCTTCCCCAACTAAAGGGGGAGTGTTTCCTAGGGTTAATGTCTAGGTCAATGCATTGAGGATCAAGGTGATTCCAAAACGGTTTCCCTAGAAAAGGATTTTAGTATAGAGATATACAATAGGATGATGGTAGGATAAGGGAACCCAATTCAAAGGACCAATGTCAATCAAACCTAAGGAAAAATTGAGTCAATAGGTCACTAAATTAGAGGGAATTGCTTCAAATATCATCCAAGAAACGAGAGAGCTCTAGAAAACCCTAGCCTCAATGGATGTATTGGAGGGTTCAACTTGCATCACAAGGGGAGGGAACAAAACTCCTTTACTTATTTCTTGAGTGAAACCTTGCACTAGAAGGGGGATATAAATGCATCATAGAAATGAAAGACAATGTAAATAAAAATGTCCCTTTATGCAAGAACTTCAATTGAATCCAAAATAAAATCTTATCCAAGATCCAATCCACTTAAACAATCATGCCCCTATAGTAGCTCAAGAGAAGTAACATGGAAAATGATAGCAAATATGGTATCTAATAGATAAGCACAATAGCAAGAGAGATGCCACACATTAACAAGAGAGAAACCCTTAGAAAAAAATTGATGCAAAGAAAGATGTATCAATTAAGCTCCAAAAGATAAAAAAAAACTCCAAAGATCCAACCATGAGTTCAAATGAGAAAGTGGCTCTCTTTATCTAGGAATAACCTAACTTCCTTTACAATAAAATATTATTATTTCCTTAGATTTAGCCTAGGGTGGGGTAAAATAATAAAATATCACCACTTACTTCTTATAAAATCTAAGAAAGCAATAAAATAAAGTGGTCAAAGCCACATGTACAATACAAGAGATATACAAGGCCCCAAAATGAGGGGAATCATCCGTCAAACAAGATAACAAATGATAATATGATGTCACATGGCCTCCAGAGGCCCCTTCAAGGTAGATTATCCAACAAGATTATGCCCATAAGAAACCAATATATATTTAAAATGTAAAAACATCCAAGGGGATGGCCCCATCTAGAAAGCTCCAAGTGGATGCTAGCTCAAGATTTAATCTCCAAATAACAAGGGTTGTCCACTACTCAACATCCAAGGAATATTTATTCACAATAAGATGCCCACAAGGCATGCATAGAAGGCCCTATATGTCACCCAAGTGAAAAAATTTCACTTTATAAAGTAGCCCCCAAATACAAAACCGTCCTTCACAAAATAGGGTGTGAATCATGTGAACAAACTTCCAAGTGGACCATCTCAATGAGTAATATCCAAGTATGTAATATCTCATGAAATGGTGTCTAAAAGAGTGCAAGCTTGATTCCAATGATGGCTTTCTCCATTAGCATGGATGAATGCTACCCTCATGCAAACATGGAACCTTCCAAGGAGATGAACTCAAGTACAGATGATGAAAATAAGCTTAGAAAAAATGACAATGACCTCTAACCATTGATGATCCTTCTAAAACTTGCAAAAACATGTGAAAAGGATCTAGAAAGGGGACACCCCTCCAGAAGGCATAAATTCTTCAAAACGTTAGACATATCTCTTCCCTTTGTGCATACTATTGTTGATCGTGGGTGTAAAATTGCCCAAAAAGTGTTTAAAATCATAGATTGAGGCTGCTATTACATTCCCAGGAACCCTTAAATGATTCTTTTGGTGGCTTCTTATTACTTTTTGAACTTGGACCACTGTTTACTACTGTCTAGGTCATGCCACCACTAGAAATTTCCATGGATGCTAACCATACTATGCCCAAGTTTGGTCTCAAGGTTGTTTACACCCTTTTTATCATTGCTTATGTTGATTGAAGGATAGAATAGGGCTAAAACATGCTGATATTTTCTTTTACCATGCCCAAGATTAATGTTTTAAGGATGTTATTAGGCCCAAATTGCACAAAACTACTACTTTAACCCCCTTTATTGCTGATGTCACACATAGAAGTACCTAGAAGTATGAGCAAGGTCATTCCAACCCCTTGAAGGTGTCCTAGGGCTAATTTCCACACTATTTATTGACTAGGAGCTGCTCGAAATTGAATTTCAACCAACAAAATTAACCCAAATTTATTCCTTTATGCCCAAGTCAGCTTCTTATGCACCCATAATTGAAGTTTAGGGATATTAGACTGTCGTTTGATGGTTGAAAAGTGCTTAGATTTTCATATCTATCCCACATATTTTCTTAGAACAGTTTAAAATTTGCCTAGATTTGGATATCTTGATATTTACTACTATTGTGAAGGTTAAGACATGGTTAAAACATGCCCATAAATGCTTATATTGTTTCTTGTTGTTGTTTTGATGTAAGGATTTGTCCAAATCTTGCCCATATTTGTTGGTGCTTTCCCATACTTGATAAGATTGATGTTTGAAGCTAATTAGGAGGTTAGAACAATCATCCTTGTGCTCAAAAGTAATCAATCAATGCCCAAAATTGAGTAACTTGTCTCTTACTAATGTTTTGGGGGTAGAATGAAGCCAAAATCACCCTATGCATGCTTCAACAACCATGTGCTTCATGAACATCCATCTAGGGCATCACCAAATCATCGAGGAATGAACTAGCGAAACCACATTATGGCATATCACCCCCCAAGGGTATGATCAAAATCACACATGGATACCCATAAAAAATGGGGGGTAATAATAGGCTCCAACTGTGGGAAGTGTGCTTGATCTTGAAAAGGAGAGCATACGAGAACCCTTGCAAGTAACTTGTGAGCTTTGAACATAAGAAATAAAAACCTCAACACAACATCACACATTCTTTTATTCCACACCAACACATCAACCTACTTCTCATGCAAGAGCTTATTCATCCTACCTACCTACTCTAAGCATGATGAAATGAGCATGTCAAGTAAAATCACACAACCAATGAAGCCACCTTAGCATATCCTCCATGCTAGGGATTTCTCCTTTGTCTTTGATCACGGACCAAGACAACACCATATCAATAATCAGTTGAGTATATGCAATTATCTTCAATGAAATGGGCTAGAACAATACATGATATTATGAGGAAAATGTATTCAAACCCTTGCCAAGGAGGATAGATTTTTTCACAATATATTTCTATAGAATATTGGATAGGGATTAAGTAAAAATCATCTTCATTATGAACCTGCTCTTTCAACCATTTTTTCTTCCCCAAATCACCCTCAAAACCCGCAAGGAACCCTGAAAGACACAACTGAAAAAGGGGCCTTCATTTTTCTCTAGGAAAAGGTAAACTTTGCTGCTCTGAACCTGGAATATAACCATCTTCTTTCTTTTCAAAATCTACATCAATCCCTTAGAAAATTGGTTGACAATGAAGTCTCAAATCCAACCTAGGAGAGGGTAAACCAAGCTGTCCAAAATCTGCATCACAAGCCTCCATATGCAACCATATGTCATCATCATGACTGAGTAAGCATGGATGAGAGTGATCATGGGAGTTCTCATCAAAACTTGGAAGCCCAACGTATTCAAAGTTAACACTTCTGTTATTAGAAAATTCATATATGGGTTTTGCAATAAATTTCCAATAAACCTCACCCATATCATGATCATAATGGTGAAAATGTACATCATAACATCCATGGACACCATATTCATTATAAGCAAAAAGATCCTCATATCTATCATCCTCAAAATATTTTCCTTCAAGAGCAAGAGATAAACTCACCAAACCCTCATCACCATGATGAGAACAAGGATATGCATATCCATGTCTTGTTCAACTAGTTCTTCAATCTGTTCTTAAATGGGATTGTGAAATGGTTCTTCAATCTGTTCTTAAATGGGATTGTGAAATGGTTCTTCAATAAGGACTTCAGCCAAAGGATATCCGACATCAAACAATCCTCCATTAAGTATAAAGGTGTATATGAAGTATAAAATCTGAACATGGATGTGACCATTTGCACCAATGTAGATGTCTAGAAATGACACAATTTTTTTGGATTGAGCATGTCGTTGTGTCAATTCATTTCCAACAGTAAAACACAAACTTTTAGGTGGAAAATCAAGTGAGAACTAAAAATTTCTTGAAGACAAAAAGGGATAGAAAAAATATGCACAATAAACTAGATGCAACATACAAAAACCAGCCATCAAAAGGTGAATTCCATCCATCAATCCAAGTACCAATCTACTTGGAAAGGAGTGTAAGCATGGCTGGTACAAAAATGCCTCTAAACCTTGTTGTAAGGAGTCTTTTCTAGCCACCAAAACAAGTGAAATATTTCTATGACCAGGTGAACAAGATGGCTGAAAATGCCCCTCCAAAGGATGCACCATTAATGCCCAAGAAGGAGAAGAACATGGCTGTCCCAAATTTGCAAAAGAAATCTCCTCAAGAATTCGTACAACATCATCATGAGTGGATACACATGGCTGAAAAAGATCATGAGAATTATCCATATCAAAATGCTCCTCAAGGTTTTCAAAATTCACACTTCCCTCATTAGAAGAATCATAAATGGGATCACCAACAAAATGCCAATAATCCATATCCATACTATGATGAACATGTGAAAAATGTACATCTCTATCCATGTTGATGGAAAGCAAAAAGATCCTCAACAATATCATCACATGAGGGTTTGTCTTCAAGATTTACCCTCTCAATACCACCATCAAATATCAAGCTAAGTTTATAAATTTCAGAAGGAGAAGATAATACCAAACCCTCATCCTCATGAGGAGAGAAAATAGGTGTACCAATGTCTTCATCAACCAGGATTCCATCATACACCTCCAAAGGGTTAAGAGATGGCTCATCAACAAGGTTCCCAAGGAAAGTCTCAATAATACCTTCAAAAAATTTGTCCTCTTCAAAGGATTCTTTTTGAATGTGCTCAACAATTTCTACAAAGTGGATAGACTCAAGGCTTCTTGAATGAGATGGCGCATCCAACCCGTTAACAGATTCAAGCAACTGAGCACATGCTTCTTCTCTCAAATTTACACATTCAAGATATCATTTGATGGGTTGTTTCTCCATGCCTCTAGGGCATATTTTGATTCTCCCTTCATCCTCATCAAAATGGCTTTCCAAACCCATATATTTGTAACTTCCATATCCCCATAAGTCCAATCTTTAAGGAATTTTTTAATGAAGTATGGAAATGAAAAAATCTCTTTAGGGGTGATATTACAAAGCCAACCCCACACCCTTTTTCCATTCAATAAATATGCAAACGTTATCATCAACCAACCTTCATCAATCACATTCATTGAAACAACAAAAACCAAGAATCGTGAAAGATGAGAAGGAGCCTCCTTGTGGGGCCCTAAAAACCTTGGATTCTTGGTTGTCCAAAAAATTCTTTGAAGCTCATATTAATAAGGGATACATGAGTGTTAGATGGGTGTTTAGAAGAACTAGCTAAGGCTTACCCTTCTTTTCCTATGGGTAGTTGAGGTCCATAGACAACATATACAAAGCAATCATTACAATTTTCCAAGATTAAGCTTACTTTCATGGAGTTTGAGAAGGGGAGGAAGAAAGAGGATTATCTCTTGTAACCTTGAAGGTTTGTGAAGTTCCTTGATAGCTGATCGCTACATCTCCTTTAGATCTTCTCCATTCTTGCAAATCTAACCACAAAAATCCTTCCTAGTCTTCTACTAACAATTGAAATTCAATCTAGATCTACTTGCATAACAATTCAAATTCAAAATCAAACATGGAGGGAAAACTTTGAACAAGAATGGGGGGGGGATTAATTGATTCATATTGATACAAATGGAGAAATACTTACAATCCTTGAAGATGCCTTCCTTATCCTTTTCCTTTGATCCATCCTCTACCTTCATGCCCTTGATCACCAATTGCGTTTTGAAGTAAAGGAGATCCTTGCCTTCAATTCTTCAACATGCCTTTGCTCTTTCTCATGTGTATTTTACTTCACCCCAAATGCCTACTTTTATAGCATTGGGAATTGGGAATTCAGGAACCAAACTTCAATGTGGGATAATACCTTTTTCCCAAATTTTGATTTATTTCATCAAAAACCCACTTTCTATAGTTTTTTTAGGATTTTGTGTCATTAATCCATAATTTTAGGCACAATTAATGCATATGCCATGCATTTCTTTCGACTTTCAACTGGTGGAGACTGGATCGAGATCTTTAAGTCGGTAATTCAATCACTGAATCTTGCCTCTTTAGGCTTCCTATGTATTCACTCAAATCTTACAATCCTGAAAGTGTTGGTTAGATTAGAGAGGATTGTCTCTTACTTTACTTTATTTATGTCTTCATGTTGCGGGCGATCAATAAATTGTGCTTCTAGCCTTCACTATTTAAGGGTGTTAATTTGATTGTTAACAGATGCCCCCTAATGTGTGAGGTTTGAAGTGATGCTGAGGGACGAATTGCATTATCTATAATACTCTTTAAACTCTATAGTGATCAAGGCTGAAAGGAAAAGGAGTAGGATCATGGATGCAGGAGTTGGAAAATCACGTACAAAACAAGGCAATTCCCAAAATATACAATATCTTCCCGAGGGGGTATACCCATGCTCAGTATTAAACAAGCATGGACACAAAAAATACATAGTGGATACATGTCAAAAGAAAATTTTCAGAAATGTAAACATGCACTTTGATGAGTGTAATATAGCATGGTATTCATAGTACTTATGACGTGGTATTTTAATCTTGTGCAACTCGGGCAGTGCATCCATGGGTGATACAACTATTTTTCAGAAGGTCTTCAATACAAACCGATGATAGTACATGTTTATATCATGTGAATAAATGAGCTGATGTCGAGCATAATAAAACACCATCTGACTACCTATCATTGATGTATACCGTTAACAGATGTGAGGAGGCCCACTGATAATGATGATGGAATCCAAGGTATTGAGTACAATCTAGTAAGTGCGAATAGATGTTATGAAGTCGAACACTTGTAGAATCAAATAATTAGGGGTCATTGATGTATACCCACTGTCATTTGCGAGAAAAATTGCCACTAATGACTGCAAGATTCAAGGTACTCCAGGGTTCCTAAATGATGATTTGGAGTTGATAGGAATAGATCCATCAGAAGGAGGAAATTAATGCATCCCACATCAACCGATATGAAATAGAGATCAATAGATTTTGGTAGAGTTGCGAGATCCAACACTCTATACTAACACAAGGAAGGCTGACATGATTGGTCAGGAATATTTGAGGAATGGCTGATGTTGTTTAAGCTTCCCTTGAACACATGACACGATGCATAGTGATACTTGGAACCATAGGACTCGAGTAAACAACCTTAATGAAATCTGCTAATGCTAGACGCATTATCAAAAGCTCCATGAGATGAAGGGAAGGATAACCCATTGGTGGATATCTGTTCAAATTACTGGTACAGTTTCTAAAGGTAGATGTAGATGGTGTACTTAAAATTGATGCAAGGATATGTGTCGTGTTCAAGGGTGAAAAGGACTTACTATTTCCATTTTCTCCATGATGAAATATGAATAGATTCAATAATCCCCTTTTTTTGGATTGTATAGTTTCCAATTTTTAGTACTTTTTCATATATTAGCTCGAAAAAGAATAAAGAATGCTATAGTACATTGGAGGGAACGAGTGTTGCAAGGGTGTGCACCTATATTTCAAGGGTCATGGGTCAGGCTGAGGCAAATATACATTTTGCAAACAAGGTCTCATCTAGTTGTGCACACTCTTACGGATCTTCCCTCCATGGGTAGGTTTATTTGAAGCAAGATTATGTGTAGAAGAATGAAAAAATAATACCAAATGAATGCTTTATTTAAATTAGTTGGATTGGCCAAGTGGAAATGAGGCAGGAGGGTTTAAATCATACTTAATAACGGACAAAATGCCAAATGCATCATATTATCATCATTAAGTTTGGTCGATCTTTACTTACTTGAATCAAATAGTTTGAACTGCCAATGTCTCCAAATATTGTGATCACACTTAGTTCATTTACCCAACTATTAGTCATAAAATAGAACTCAATGTATGAATATAATGTTAAAAAAGAAATCACTTAAGAGACACTCTTTTATCCAATGGGTAAAACTCAACATGTGAAAATAAATGATAAGTTAGAAACTCATTTTTACCATTTTCTCTTATAGGTGGATCCATTTGAGGAGGAGAGGAAAATTTTTCATTCTTGATTTCCAAGAGCATTGAGCCTTCATTCAGTGATCTTTGAGTTGGAGGTAATCTTCCATGGCCTGATCCTTGTTTTGGGTGATTTTTCCTTTAAGTTTTGAGCAAAAATTGGAATTTTTTGGTATTTTTCACCCATTTTATGGGGGAGTCACATTTATTGGGTTGACAAGGGCGAATTTGACCCCTATTCGCATATGTTGGACAAACAAGTACAACTAAGTCCCTCTTTTTGAGCTAAAAAATGTGATTTTGGGGGTTTTGAAAGCTCCAACTCTTCCCAAAATTTGTTTTCTCTCTCAATTTTTTTTATGAAGGCGCATTAACTCATTGTATGATGTTGTATGTGAAGACACATGGCGATTGAGTGGTAGGAATGTATGCATGCATCTACATAGAATTCCACCATTCATAACCTTGCTACAATGGATGCTCTTCGGAATTGTGGTCTCCTTAAATTCTTCTATTGTGAGAACATGAAAAGTCAAACTACATTAATCCATTGGATCATAAAAAAGTGGGACCCTGCATGGGAAGTCTTCCAAATTGGAAATGAAGTACTCCAGATCACAACAGAGGACATCTATTTTGTTCCTAGTTTATCTTGTTGTGGTTCAGTGGTACTTTTGAAGGGAGGTAGTTCTGTGCAAGTAACTAGTATGGTAGATGAGATTATTGTTGCTCATTGTCGACCAGGGACCATAAAGAGTAGTTGCCATATTACTATCAAGGAAATTAGTGACTTACCTCTCTGCATGATAGTTTTTACCATTGCTCAGGTGGTGGGATCAACCTCACCACATTTGGATACCTGAGCTTACTTACAGTATGCATTAGAATGCATGGAGCCACATGTGTTTGAATGTTGTTTGGGTATTCTACTCAATCTAAAGGATTAGTTGAACTGTAAGACCCCCAACCGGGTCTCCTTTAACTTTTATATACAGTCATACATTTCACTACTTGTCTAAATTTCTGTTTCTGTTTGTGGGTTTGTGTTCAATTTCAGGTCTGTAAAAACTATGACAATTACATTTGCAGGTTTTGAAATTTATGTATTTACTGTTCACCTACTTCTAACCATTTATGTTTGTGCAGGTGTAACAACTAATACATGTGTATTCAATCACGAATTTACCATCTATTAAAAACTTGATAAAATGATAACAGGGTTAGAAATTGCTTAGTATACCTTTAGGAGAAATACCTGTCGGTAGCTAGCAGATTCCCTTTGTTGCTGTCCCCGTTTGCCGTTTCTCCTTGCCTTTTTCCCTGCAGTCAAAATCCCTCCCCACAGTTCTGAAACTCAACCAGCCAAACCAGTTTTGCCACCCTGCCAACTGGCGAGGTCTTGCCGACCACCCAGCTCCAAAGGTACCCCTTTGGACCCCCGAGCCCAAACCGAGTACAAGCCTAGCTGCTGTATCCCTTTAGAAAAAAAACAAACTCCAACCAGAACTCTCCTTTTCTTCTCTCCCAATTCTGCCCTCCAATTTCTGCTCCCAAAATTTTCCAAGGTAAAAGATCATAAGGTAAAAACTCCCTACTCCTTCCTCCCTTCTCCCTTTTATCCCCTTCACTTGCCGACTCTATCCCTCTTTACTACCCCTATCTCTAACTTCAATTTCACCCAATCCATTTATCTACCATTTAAGTCCTCGAGCCCTCAACTTGGACTTGGACTTATTAAATATTTAAATTATTATTAAAAAGTGTTGGTTGGGTCACTTCTCAACCGTAACTTTTAATTCAATTAAATTTAATCATTTTATTTAATATAACAATTTTAAACATATCCTTATTCATATTTCAACATTTGACCATTTAATTAATAAATAATAAATGTTATATACATATTATATAGTTTAAACTTGCCTGCTTCCCCATTTAATTTAATTAACAGTAATTATCAATTGATTAATTACAATTACCTAATCATTTAATTAATGGTTTCTAATATTTTTAATATGTAAATTCTCTTTAATTATAAATTCACTAATTCAATTTATTAATTACCAATAATAATCCCGTTTTCTAATTAATCTTAAGCATGATCCTTATAAAACTAATGGTTTATAACTTAATTCTTATCCATACTTCTTAATTAATTATCTAACCTTGCAATTAATATTTACTTATCAAATTAATACTACTAAATTTTACATTACAATAATCATTTAACCATTTTAACCCTTAGTTTTTACTAAACATCTCATTAGCATTCGATTAATCATTACTAACTAGGTTGCATTATTTTACTACCTAATTTAACCGTAACTTGTTTATTACTCAGCAATAATTAATCATTAATGTACAATAATTAACATTAATCAACATTAATAACCTTAATTGACAGTAATTAACATTAATCTACATTGTTAGCCTTAATCATCATTACTAACTTTAATCGACATTATTAACATTGATCAACAACAGTTAATTATGAAACGACAATAATTAACATCATTATTCAACAATATTTTACACAATTTATAAATATGTAGGCGAGTTATGTAAGCGTAGCTACTGCTTACATACCTCGCGTAAGTACACTAACAATAATAATTCACGCACACCGATCATAATCACGAAACTTTATTATTTACTAACACATGTTTTAACATAGTTTGCAAGGTACAATCCTTTAACTAACTGAAGTCTTATTAGTTACGACAATTCATACATTTCTGAGTTACGACACATACTCAAACAAGGGTTTTACACACCTACAGTTAGATCTTGTTTTCACCCCTACTTCACACTACACCTATCTACCTACATCATTACTAACTTCCACATCCTATCCTGTCCTCTGCTGGACTACCCTGGAATGTCAAGTCATGACCGGTTCCAGCTAGAACCCATAAGCGGAAGTGTCGACTACATCGACCAGCTTCCCCAGCAGGCAACCACCAGTCATCATCACACACCTTGGGGAGCGCGCCATAGCACAGCCCTCCCATGACTCTGGGTTTCGGGGATAAACGGTGGGTAAAGCCTCCACCCCCCTAATGGAACAAGGGATTATGTCTACTCGACATAACAACAGCTTTGCACTTGTACTCGGTCTGTCATCGTATAACCGATCTGGGCGGTTGAGTTTCCTGAAACCCTACCCCACCCATGTCATAACATACATCATAATAAACAGCATAATAACCATACGAAAGTAAATAATGCATCACTCGCATACCATTTTATCTTTCGAAGTCCGTGTCCCCGAGGCCCTCCCACCTCGTAGGATCTAGCTATCACGTAGCCGTTTCAACCTGTAAGTCAGTCTTCGACATACAATATAGAATATCGTGCATAAATCCTCGATATGTACACACATATATTTCATCATAACATAACGACAATAAACTCATTCATTCGCCATGCACCTGGCATAACATTCATTGATTTCAACATATAACTGTAACGGTATCCATGTACCCATCATTTAGTAAATTTCCATATATTTGACATAATTAACACATGATACATATCTAAACATGACTATCGATCTTAACACTATCATCATACACACACATATATATATATCGGCAAAATAATAGAACCATGTCCACAGTGTCGTCAACTGACGAGGTCTCACAGTCAAACAAATACAACATATAATAGTAGTTCAGGTAGAAATGTCAAAACGGGGTGTTACATGAACAGGTGCCAAAATGGTGAGCAGAAATAGTTCAGGTATGGTTTTAACTTGTACATCTTCTTCCTGGAGCGTGTTCCAGTGCTTCGTATTAGGGTGAGAACACCTCCAGGAGAGATGTGGATGCCCCGCATGTAGCATTGGACTAAGATGATGTTTCATCATGGGGAGGGTTACCATCGAGCAAATTTGGGCCAAATATTATAGAGTGCTTGGAGGATCAACCTCTCATGATAGAGGAACACATGTATGCAGGTATAGATTTATGTTTTGACCCAAAATTAGCCCTCCTTCCTAACTTCCACTGGCGTACTATGGGTAAGAAGATTTACTTGTTTGAACCATTTTGTGTTATGGTTTTTTCTAAAATATTTCAAATTTTTATGAATTTTTTGTGTATATCTTGAAGAAAAGTAAAAAATAAAGAAATAGACTATGCTACTTCTTTTGTGTGTGCTAAGTTATTGAAAAAATTCTTTTATGTGATGTAGATATTGGACCAGTCCGTCCTAGGGACATGCGACCAAATCGTATGAGAACAACAATATTATATGAGAATGAATATGATGAGTGAGATGATGCTACAACTTAGGGTATTCAAGAGGTTGAGTTTAACTTGGAAGGTTTAATGAGAGGTGTGCCCCCAACAAGGCTGAGCAAGGTTCTGTTACGTATGCAGTGACATGTAGTAGGGGCACCATCACATATATCCTATTTTCTGTGCTGTGTGGCAACAAAAATCACTTGCTATCATGAGTATTTCCGACCAAGAGAGTCATTTGAGGATTATATGTGATTTTGTTCATGCTAGTATTTACCATTTTTCATTGGACATTATGTAGATATGTTTAGATGAACTATGTATGCATCACTTTGTGGCTTGGAAGCCAACATTTTGTATTTGGGACCTTAACACACTTTTTGGGTTATGATGTACCATTTTTTGCTTTATACAATATATGGTTATTTCAACTTTTAATTATGTCTTTAAATAATTTCTTCAATTAAATTTCCATGGATAATGTGCATGCTTGATTTTATCGGAATAATGTTAATGACTTAGATTCCAATCAAGTACATAGTTAGCTAAGGAACCAACCAAACTATTTAGACTTCTAGGGACATGAATGCATTTGATGAATTCCAACTGGTGTTCTAGAAGACATACTCGTAGAAAATTTCTGAACAATATAGGATTGCAAACTAGATACTGAACGTTTAACTAAGATACAACCAATTACGAGTCCAGATTGACGGTTATTCATCAGATGTCAAGGGTGCTAGCCTCGACAAGAAGTTCAATGACTGTGCTATATTTTGCAACATTATTGGTTGCATATCCAAGAAAAGTGACTCCTGAACTTAGAACTTGGTTTTTAGGAGTATAGATCACCCATGTGATGGAAGCAATGTTCCGGAAACTACGGCTGGCGCCATCCACATATCCGAAATAGGTGAAGGTTTCTTGTGCCATTTTCCAAAGTGAAAATGCCAAGCAAGATAAGCGTGTGCACAAAACAACTAATGTATAAAAGACTATACAAAAATACAACATAATACAAAAAGTGTTGCGAGGCATGAGTTCCTATCATAAGTATTTCTTCATATAGAAACCATTTATGATCTCCAAAAAAGGTTCCCCATCATAATTGATTAGCTCATATGTCCTTTGTTTTAAGACTTTTTTTACGACAAGTGGGCCAAACCATTTTGGTACAAACCTCCCTTTCCGTATTTTGTCATGGTCTTGATCATAAAATAAAACCAAATCACCTTCAGAAAAGACTTAGGGACATGCATATTTTTCATATGGGGCCTTGACCCTTTTCTTGTGTGCTTCTACATTTAGAGAGGCCTCCCTTCTAGTTTCATCAAGACAATAAAGATGGATGAGTCTTTCTTCTTCTGTAGAAGTGTTAGGTAGGAGTTCAATGGCCAGTTTTAATTATGGGATTTCACATTCAATCAACAACATTGCTTCTTCTCCATAAACCAACTAGAAAGGACTAAAACTGGTTGTGGTTTTAGCTCTGGTACGATGTGCCCAAAGAGCAAAAAACAACATCAAGTGCTAGTTAGTTATGTTCTTATTCACTGTTCACTGCAACATGGTCTTCAAAACCTTTTTGATGGCTTCTAATTGGCTGTTTCATTGCGGGTTATATGGAGAGGAAAAATCCTACCGCAATCCTAATCTGGTGGTAATTTCATCCATGAATGAATTCCTAATATGTCTACCATTATAAATGGAAATCTCTTTTGGCACACCGAACCTAGTTATCACATGATTGAATAGAAAGTATGTTGCAGTTTTTCCCATGTTATCGAATGTAGGCATCGCCTCAACCCACTTGGTCAAGTAGTCCACCACTACTATGATGGAGTGGTGGCCATCAACTGAAGGTGGGTTGATTGTCATATTGTTAATGTCCAATTTTGGAAATGGACCCATAGCTACCTCAGGATGTAACAGAGTAGTATGTGCGCATATTTTCCCTATGTAATTTTGCAAAGGGTGGCAATTTTTGATGGCATCGATGCAATCTTTGAAGATTGCGGGCCAAAATTATCTTGCACACAAGATCTTCCGGGCAGTTTCCCACCTAGAAAGATGACTGCCACATGCTCCAGCATGGCAATCATTCAAAACTTGCTCTACTTACTCATGTACTAAACAATATATTAAGATTAAATCTATTCCTCGATGGTACAAAGTATCCTCAATGATGAGGTATCTTCATGCTTGGTGTCGAATGTGACTCCGTTCAGTGCTAGAAAACTGAGCATAAATCCTTTGGGTTTGGAGATATATGATAAACGCCCCATACCAAGGATTGAATTTTGCGATGAGGAATAAATGTTCGTCTGCCTGAGAATCCATTACATATGTTATATATCGAGTTTATCCTAATGGATATGCATATCCACTTTAATAACATTCTTTCTCCATTTGCAAATGGTCTATATTTTTTTATAATTTAATGATTAATGTGAATTTATAAAGTAATAAATAAATTATATAGATATAATTTAAATATTTTTTATTTATTTAAAATTATGTGTATATATATATATATATATCGATGAGAAACATCACGGATTCTTGCCCACTACTTTGGGGTGACTGGATGACGGACGGAGTTAACATTTGACAACATTTAGTGTGATCAGTAACCAAGCGCGATCCATGCCGTGGATATTTCATCCCTCAACCATGCACAGAGGTATCATCATGTTCGACCCCATGCAGAATTCGATCACAAGACCTCACATAAATGGCTTAGTAGTTAAACCAACTAAGCTAGCCTCCCCGCACACACACACACACACATATATATATATGGGGAAATTTTAAGGATCCATAATTTTTTTAAAGTGTACAAACCTTCGCGAATCTTACTACTTCTTAAAATTCCAAACATAAACTATTGGGCGATTTTTGTTAAAAAATATTCAATTTTTTAAGGATTTTATATACTTTTGGGACAATTTTGGCTATTTTTAGAGTAAAATTTTTCATCCTATGGAATTTGGGCGAATCCCTTTCGAAAAAATGGAAATCAACGAATCTTTTTTTGGAAAAAACCCCTAAAATTAGCTCATGAAATAAATTTCGCCCCTAAAATTTTCATATATAATATTCATCTAACATGTTATATATAAAAATGAAATTACAATAAAAAGCAAGCAAACAATAAAGAAATCAACATACACTTATGAGAATCAATTATGTTGAAAATACATTTGAATATGAAATAAATTCTACAAGTTGTTTAGAGTGGTGCATCCATTATTAATTGATTAAATATTTAGTGTAACGTTTTATATTTATGGAACAAGTTTATTATCCCTTTTGTTTGGCACTCAACCATTATTGTTTCCTTTATGCTAGATTCGTAGATTTATGATAACAATTTTTTAACATTGGGCATGATCTTGGGTATTTTTCCTCATGATAAATTTGATTTGCCAAGCTTAATGCCATTATCACCCCCTTATCTCTTGGCTTAATGCCATTATCACCTCCCATGGCTCTTGAATTATTGACTAGGGATATCAACATAGGAGTATGGAGTGTAGGCTGGCTATTTTATTTCAGGGCAATGTTATTGGGTTTCTGCTTCAAAATTTAGTCTAGGGTTTTTTTGGAGACGGGTGACCTTGCTTGCTGTCCACTTTATTCTAAAAGCAATGGCTCACAATCACTGCATAAATAGGTGTTGCATCTTGTGCGAGGTTAAGGAGGTTCAATAGGGGATTGAGAAATATGAACAAGAGGTTGTTGAAGTTCGATGAATTCCACCATTCGGTGGAATCATTGGTAGGAATATTTTGATAATAAATTCAAGGTAGTGAACAGGACAAGGGACTAATGTGTAGTGGTAACGATAAACCAACATCTATAACTCAAGGAATTTGAGAAAGAGGTCATGGCATTCATGTAGATTCATCGCAGGAAACACCTAGAGTTGGTGTCACAAATGGGTTCTATGAAATCTTTGATTGGAAGAATATCGACTCACCTTAAACTTTCTTTAGAGGTAATCTCATCTCCTCCTCCTTCGAGGACTCCTTTGATGTCAATGGGTTTTCTCTTGGTGAAGAGGAGGATATGGACATCTTGCACTCTCCAAAACAAGAATTGGTCGACACTACAGGTGAAGTTGGTATTGTAGCTCAAACTAAAGTGAATTGTGATTTAAGGATGGAGCTTTGGAGACTCAGGTGGACTTAAAAGTGGAATCCATTCAAGGCAATAATGTCTAGCTTTATATCTGTATTTATTATGTTTTCTTGAGTAGTTTTGTTTATTTCAATTCGTAGAGCATTATACCTACCGTGCCTACAAATGATGGAATATGACAATAAAGCATAGAGAATTTTGGACAACATACTACCTCTTTTTGGTTAGTAGGTTGTGACCAAACTTTAACATTTTTATATTATAATATTGACGGATTTAACCACAACTCTTTCTAATATAACATATCTATTATTATAAAAGAAAAGACAAGTGTTATTTCGAAATGTAGGTGCATTATTGCATACAAAACATTTTCTTTGGTCCTGAGAAGGCTAGAAGAATGCCTTGCTGACATGTGTGTTAATCCAAAAATGAGATGCATGTTCTTTTGTCCTTGCATTTCACAATTTTTAATCAATGCAACCTGAGCACTAAGTCCCTGCACTTCACGAATGATACCCAATGTAAAATTGTCAGTGTTGATTATGACATCTAAATCATTAGGGACATCGAGTGAGGTATGCAACAAAGATAACTAACACGAGGGTTTGACCTTGAGACTTCTTATATGAAGCTCAATGCGCTCAACCACACAAACTAAACCACCATGCTAATAATGATCATAATATACACATATTAATATAAATATGCACTATCCCATTACCCAACTTAAACTACACCCCTTCTCTAACCTCTTCTCCAACCATACACTCTCCTTAACATACCTTAACCAATCCATTATGTACCCTCATTTTAATTTCACCAACAAAATCCCACATCTAGTTCTTAATTTTGTGCTCATATATTTCCTTGCTCTAAATCACTTTGTCCCTTCCTTTACAGAGTATCTTGAAATTATTTGCTACATATATTTTTTAGTTATTACATCAAAATGTACATTTTACAACGACATCTGTAACCAATTGAAAATAAGATGCAATTTAAATAACATATATGCAATTTATTGGGCCACATAGTTGTAACTTTTTATAGAACCGTAATTTAAATAATTTTCTTTTATCTTTTGTATCTAAATTTTAAATTTATTTTTTCATAATATCACCTTTTAACTTCTTTTTTTCATTCCAATCGCTTAAACCTAAAATATACGGAAATGAAATTATAATTCTCCAAAGTCATTTGGTATAAGAGTCATAGAGTTTTTCTAGAAAAGCAAACGAACAAAAACGACATAAACTTATGACAAGAAAATCAAGCAAACAAAAACGACATAAACTTATCACAATTAGTTATGTTGAAAATAGATTTGAATGTGGAAGAAGATTGTACAAGTTGTTTAGAGTGGTGCATCGATTGATAAAACAAGTCAAATAGCTGCAAGGCAGCTAGTTCCTGCCACAAACATATGTTAATAGTTGAGATATAGTTTATGTGTTTATAAAAAATATTTAATATTTATGATACTAGTTTTTTTATAATAGTTTATTATTTTTTATAGTGTATATATATTTTTTATTTAAAAAAAAATATGTATGAATTTCAAGATAGCACTGAAAGAATTACACATCCCCTATTACATTATAAAATGAGCCTCTTCAACCTAATAAAAATCCATCCTATTAATGTGGCTATGATCATGAACTAAACGAATACACCCACACCCTCTATATTTCAATAAACATTTAATTTAATTTGAATCGATTCGAATTAGTTGGGCTTTTTAAATTACGCATGTAACAAAAGGGTATTTGATTAGTCACTCAATTTATGCCAAAGCAAATCAATTGTACGAGTGAAATAAAAACAAAACCGGTGCACTACAAGCCTCGAGAATGGTGTTGCGCATGGGCATTAGAATGGTAATTGTTGTTGCCTGTTTCCAAAATATGAAGATCCATTTTCTGCCATAACTAAGACGAAGAGTTATTACCACAAATATTATTGTGAGCATTTTGTCGGTAAATTGTGTATAAGTATTTTTTTATAAGTATTATATTAAATTTTAACTGCGTTGTCAGGGACTAGCACGAGGGTGACGCAGTAATTACGGTTTCTGCTCCGATGTGCGTGCTTATTTATCACAGGATAGAGGCCCAGGATAGATCTAGGTTATGAATGTGTTTTTTAAATAATTAATATACACATTATTCACAATTAAATAATATCTCTCTGTCAGAATTGTAAATTCACATTTAATGCATTCTGAGAATGTGGCAATTTTATAAATTTTTATTAAATTTATTTATTTTTATTTTAAAAAATGTCACCTCCTAGCAGGGGTATTTTGTCAAATCAAAGTACATATCCAATAGAAAATTAGAAATATTAAATTTCAAAAATTAAAAAAATATTTTATCATTTTCTAAAAATAAAATAAATAATCATTATTTTCAAAACATTACAAACAATTTCAAAATGAATAAAATTATTAAAAGTCAACTCAATTTTGGCGACCAAGCGATCGCTATATTCCCTGCCATGGCAGGGACTATTAAAGTGTAATGTTTTCTATTTATGGAACAAGTTTATTATCTCTTTGGTGTAATGTTTTATATTTATGGAACAAATTTATTATCTCTTTGGTTTGGCACCTAATCATTATTGGTGACATTACTATGGATTTGGAGATATAGGACAACAATTTTGTAACATTGGGCACGATCTTGGGCGTTTTTCTTTGGGATGAATTTGATGCCAAGCTTAATGCCATTACCATTGTTTTTGTCTTGGCTCTTGGTTCTTGGTTCATCAATTATGGATAACAACTTAAGAGCATGGGGTGCAAGCTTGGGTGTTCTATTTTAGGACAATGTTGTTGTTTTTGTTTTTTTTTTACTAGGGGAATTAACAACTGGGGTGGTTTGTGTACTCACATTACAGGGGGTCGATTCTCGTCCGCTACCACTATACGCCTAGGTGCACCCACATAGACTGCAAGCACGGGGCACAGGTAAGTTGGGGTGATTTGAACTCGTAACCTCTATATACACCATGACCTTTATTTCACTTCATTTGTTAGTCGAGCTACACCCCCGCGGGCTATTTCAAGAAAATGTTAATGGGTCTTTGCTTCAAACATTAGTTTGAGGTGCTCTAGAGAGGGGTAACCTTGCATGGAATTCACTTAATTCTACAAGCAATGGCCCACAATCATTGCATAAATACATGTTGCGTATTGTGCAAGGTTTAGGAGGTTCAATGGGGGATTGAGAAATATGAATAAGAGGTTGTTGAAGTGCAATGGAGTGTGACAAATTCCACCATTCATTGGAATTATTGGTAGGAATATTTTGATAATAAATTCAAGGCAGTGAATAAGATAAGGGAACAATGTGTAGTGGAAATGATAACCCACCATCTATAACTCAAGGAATTTGAGAAAGAGATCACGAAATTCATTTAGATTCATCACAGGAACACCCAGAGTCAACACAAATGGGTTCTCTAAAATATTTGATTGGAAGAATATCGACTCACCTTAATCTTGCTTTGGAGGTCATCTAGTCTCCTCCTCTGTCGGATTTACAACCTTTGAGGACTCATTTGATCTCAATGGGTTTTCTCTTGGTAAATAAGAGGATATGGACATCCCACAATCTCCAAAACAAGAATTGGTGGACACTACAGGTGAAGTTAGTGTTGTAGCTCAAACTAAAGTGGAATTGTGCTATAAGGATGTAGCTTCGGAGACTTAGGTGGGCTTGAAAGTGGAATCCCCTCAAGGGCATATTGTCTAGTTTGATATCTTTATTTATTATGTTTTGTTGAGTAGTATTTTTGTTATTTCAATTTGTAGAACATTATACCTAATGGGCCTATGAAGGATGGAATATGAAAATGAAGCATAGAGAATTTTGAACAACATGCTACCTCTTTTTTGGTTAGTAGGTTATGACCAAACGTTAACATTTTTGTATTACAATGCTGACAGATTTAGCCACAACTTTTTCTAATTTAAAATAATCATTAATATGAAAGAAAAGACAAGTGTTATTCCAAAATGGAGGTGTAATATTGCATATAAAACATTTTATTTGGTCCCGATAAAGCTAGAAGAATTCCTTGCCAACACGAGAGTTAATCCAAAAATGAGATGCATGTTCTTTGGTCCCCGCGTTTCATAGATTGTAATCGTTGTAAACTTGAGCACTAAGTCCTTGCACTTCATGAATGGTACCCAACGTAAACTCGTCGGTGCTGATTATGAAATCTAACCCACTAGGGACATTGAGTGAGGCATGCAAAAATGGAAACTAGTATGAGGGTTTGTCCTTGAGACTTCTTCAATGAAGCTCAAAGCGCTCAAACACACGAGCTAACCCATCATGCTAATAATGGTCATAATATACCTATATTAATATAAATATACGTTATCCCGTTATCCAACCTAAACTAAACCCCTTCTCCAACCATCCACTCTCCTTAATCAACCTTAACCAATCCATTATGTGCCCATATTTAAATTTCTCCAAGCAAGTCCCACAACTAGTTCTTAATTTTGTGCTCATATATTTACTTACTCTAAATCACTTTGTCCCTTCCTCCACATAGTATCTTGGAAATGATTTGTTACACATAACTTTAATTATTACAAAAAATGTACATTTTACAACCAAATAGATATATAACAAATTAAAAATAAAAATCAAATTAAATTTAAAAATATTAATGAAACAATTCACTGGAACACCAAATAAGAATTATTTTAATTTCGGATTTAATTTTTTTAATGCTTAATAAATTTAGTGTTAAGATGAATTATTTGATGAATATTTTTAAATTTACTTTGATTTCTATTTTTAATTTATTACATATTTATTTGGTTGTAACATGTACATTTTGATGCAATATTTAAAAAATATAAGTAGCAAATAATTTCCAAGATTTTGGAGAAAGGAACAAAGTTATTTAGAGCAATGATATATATATATATATATAACATGCATATTGATTTATCATTGTCATTCAAGGAAAACCATGCCACCTGGAATAACACACTAATTGTTTGTAAGGGGGAATATTTCCACCCTTGCCAAATGCTTTTGGGTCTTGGGTTGTTAATCTATTTCCTTATGTCGAAAAAGATGAGCTCTTAGCCAATTAAAAACATATTTAGGTCTTACTCTAGGACCAAAAGGCAGTTTTATCCTATATAGTATCCACAAAAATGTCAGTATCCCTTGTGGTCATCGATGATGATACTTCCAATCGGGTCATCATGTTCTTTCTAATAACATCTAGTCTTAGTCTCATACATGAAACCAAATACCGGCTTGATTGCAATTTAACCTCTTGCTCAAGGAATATATATATATATATATATGCATAAAGAAGATAGCTCAACTGGTTGACTAGTCGAAAATCTCTCAGAGTAGATGCGGTAGATCGCAAGATCCATTCTCGTTGAGTCCACTTGGGTCACCAGTGACTCTTGTGGTTGATGGTTAATCCACATGCCATTTGGTCACCTTGGGGAAGTGTTGGGGTTTGACGAGTTGTTTCTTTGGAATATATATATATATATATATATATATATTGAACACATTTTTTTTGTAAGCTAGTTGTAGATTTTATTTATTATACACTAAAAATGCAAAGAAATATAGATTTTTGCTTGGCCAACTTGCCAAAAAGGAAACTAGGATGGCCTATAAGCATATGGTGCTAGAGTTTCAAAGGTTTATCCCACCTAAAATAACCCAATGGTGGTTTGTAAGGGGGCATACTTTCACTTCTACCAGATAATTTTGGGTGTTTTCTTGTTAACATGTTTCCTTGCGTTTGAAAAATGTGAGGTCTTAGTCAATCTGAAGCAGTTTTAGGCCTTACTCTAGGGCCAAAAGGTGGTTTCATCCTAGATAGTATCTACAAAAATGTTGGTATCCCTTATGGTCATTGTTGAGGCTACCGATAATGGGGTCATGTTTTTTATAATAACATCTACCCTCAGTCCCATACATGAAACCAAATACTAGTCCCGATTCAAATTTAACCTCTTACCTAGGATATATATAACATCTACCCTCAGTCCCATACATGAAACCAAATACTAGTCCTGATTCAAATTTAACCTGTTACCTAGGATATATATATATATATATATATATATATATATATATATATATAAACTTTATAAACATATTTTTTAAGCTAGTTGTACGTGAGCTATATATTCTATTAATTATAAACTAAAAATACAAATAACTACATATTTATGCTTGGCTAGCTTGCCAAAAAGGAAACCATGTTGACCTATAAGCATATGGTTCCAGAGTTTCAAAGTTTCAGCACGACCTTTTCCCATACTAAGTTTTACAAGATAAACTATAAGGCCTACCCAGTGGGAAACCAAGCCCTTTGTAGAACAAAACAACAGAAAGACATGGAAACTATGTGAACCTTCCAATTGTCCAAAACCGTAGCCACTATATTCAAGAGAAGCAACATTAAAATATATGACAGATTCTACAAGAAGCAGGTTGAAAATCTAAGCATCGCGATAGAGAGGAGTTGGGAGCGAATTCACATGGCTAAAGATGCTACCTCTCCCTTGTTTCGCTATAATTCTACAATGTACATGAACCATCATACAAAAGGAGCTCCCTTGCATTATGTTGATGCCCATTCATCTCCATGTCTCCTTCATAATGTTTCCACTGACTCACATAGTACTCTCCCAGCTCTTCACTACTTGACAGTTGGCACCAAGACTTGTGTCGTTCTACTAAACCGCCACAACCCCATAAGACTTATAATAACACCCCATACAATTGTTTTTTATAAATACATTAAAAATCAAAATAAATTTAAAAATAGTAATAAAATAATTTAAATTTATCTCCACACCAATTTTATTAAACATAATAAAATAAATCCAAAATTAAAATAACTCTCAATATCTAAATATTAAAATTTATAAACACATCAACATCAATATGAATGCATACACATGTGATACATATATAAATGTAAAAATACATCAACATCAATATGATTGCATACACATGTGATACATATATAAATGTAAAAATGGAGGATAGACATAATAACATATCTATCCTAGTGGCAACAAATAAATAACAAATGATTTCATCTTTACTAATTTTCCTTATCGAGGCATGCACTGAAGCACTCAATTCATTTCCCTATTTGCCAATCGATTCATGACTATGCTAGCGACTTGCTTCATTTCACCACTTTGTCACATGATTGTTGCTATTAATTATCTTCGCCATTCTAACCTACTCATTGCAAATAAGGTATATAAGTGGTTAAAAATAAATACATAAATATAATAATAAAAATAAGAAAACAAGAAAATATTGATAATAATACTTATAAACTACATAAATTTATAAAATAAATAAATGAATTGAGAATTTTAAAATAAATAAATAAATATTAATTAAAAATATTAAGTTTAAATTAAATAAAAAATCTAAAATTAAATAAAAAATTAACTAAATATGCATGTTAGACATGAGAATAAAAGAAAAAATTAAAAATGCAAGTGGAGCAAAGTTTGGTTTTGAGAGGTTTTTGGGCTTTTTTTTTCACACCGAAAAAAAAAACCTTTTATTAATAGAAAAGTTGTGTCAAATATTACAAGAAGTATTATATCTCCATCAAAAACAAGAGACGCTATCTATCCCAATAAACTAATGATCAGAAGTAGCTGATCACATATGTCAGATTTACAATTTATCAAAAGACTATGTTCGATCTACTGTATCCACAATAACAATCGCCAAAATCAAGTTCACGAAAATGACCCCATAACAGAAACATCTAGCTGCTAATATAAAGCAGGTAGTCCAAGACAGCTCCTAGAACAGTTTCAGGGAGCCTGGTTGGATGAGCGTGTTAAAACAAAACTCTTCAAAAAAGATAAGGAAGAGATAGTTGAAATCCCTTTTGCCCAATCGATAATTACCTTTGCATCTCCCACAATATAGAGAGCATTTACCTCCAACTTTTTAGCAAAAAAAAGTAAACTCCAGAGCGTAAAAAGCTTCGCTCTGGTATTAGAATCCAAACTAGCCTTCATCTGCAATTTGAAAATATGATCAATTGCCAACTTCAAAACCATACCTCCCCACACATACCCAGCTAAGACACCCCTTAAAAACTCAAATATTTACACTAAGAGAAACAAAGAGAAACAATAACTAATATTAGATTGTCACATTCTAGTTCAAGGGCTCTTAACTATTTTGACTAAGAGTTTGGTTTAGAGGAAGTCATCCCCAACATGTCATTTCCTGATTGGTTAGTCATTTTCTTACAACTTTCCATATATGATTTTTACAATACACTAACCCGTCTTTATTTATGCTATAAATACTTGATTGATGCTCACGCCATCATGTTCTCAACTTATTGTTTATGATATTCGACATAGTTAATGTTTATGTGTTTAATGTATAATGATGATTGCTGATGAGTTAAATATTTAATTAAATATATTTTACATTAAAGGTTTAAATTTTTTTGTTAATGTAGTTTTTAGATTGTAAAACCTTATATATATAAAATGATGGATACATTATTTTGGATATAATTCAAATAATTTTAAAAAAGTTATTACTTTCTACATAAATTTAAATTTCGTTTTGTAAAATATTTATTTTAATTAATATTTTTTTTTCATTTTATTAATAAAATTGATATTTACATAATAAAAATTCCTTATTCAAAACCTATAAAAATGAAATAATAATTCTCGAGAATTATTTGGCACAATAATACCAAACTCACCAAACTCTTTGTGAAAATGTAAACCATTCAGAATATATATAGAAATATAAAAATGAAATAATAATTTCCCCAAGTCATTTGGCATAATTAAAAACAAAGTTTTTCAAAGAATGCAAACAAACAATAATGATGTAAACGTATGAGAATCAATTAAGCTAGGCTATATGGTAAGCTATGCTATGGTGGAAGATTGTTCAAGTTGTTTGGAGTGGTCCATACAATATTTAGTGTAATATTTTATATTTATGGTGTAAGTTTACAAACAATAATGATGTAAATTTATGAGAATCAATTAAGTATGTTCAAAATATATTTGATTATTGTGGAAGTTTGTTTAATTGTTTGGAGTGGTCCATCAAATATTTAGTGTAATATTTTATATTTATGGAATAAGTTTATGTTTTAATAATTTATTTTTATTTTATATTGTATACGTGTAGAATAAGTTTATGTTTTAATCTTTTATTTTTATTTTTTAAATTAAATTATAAGTTATATATATATATATATGATTTGAATTTTATTATATTGAGAGGAGTTTTTTACAATATGAGGGATAAGTTTAATTTTGTATTTATTTTAGAACATTAATAAAATATTATTTAAACAAAAACATATAATGTCGATCCTAACCTAAAATTAGAAACCAAAAATAAGTCAGTAGATTTTTTTATTTTATTCCGTTAATATTTTAAAACATCAAGTGAAAGGGTAAAATTTATTATAAGTATTTGTTAAATAACGTTTTTGTTCCATTAATATTTTAAAGAATCATGTGCAAGGGTAAAGAATTAAATACCATCATAAATCTATCTTAACTCCAAATCGATCATGGGTCGAGAGGGATCAAATACCTCGAGTTGCAAACCCTTTCTCAAGTTTTTCCATAGGAGTTGATCCCTATCAACACATGATAGATATGGAGTTAGATAAATCTATGGTGATTATAATCTAAGTTTTGTATATGTATATGGTAAACAATGTTAGTAAATTTGTGTATATGTATTACGAATTGACTTAGATTATTTAAAATTTGATTAGAGTTCTGTATTGATGAGAAATCTAGTTTTTCAACATCGCTTAATTTTAATTAAAAAAAATTATTACAAATTTAGATGACTCCTAAATCTATCATTAAGGAACGAATTTTCATTTTCCAAAATGACAAGTGTGACAGTTTGAAACTTGTCGGTGAAATGTCACCGAAAAAGACTATACAAAGTTGGAATTTTTTTTTCCAAAAGGAAAAAATCTCACAATACATTTTATTAGGATGTATCGCTTTCTTCATAGCCAATGCAATGGCCTCTTATACACGCTAGATAATCATCTCCATTCCTCTCCATTGAATGAAGGAAAATCATAGATAAAATCCATTACGTCATAACAAAAACGTATCTATCAGCTATTACAGATCAGAAGGTTGGACTTATGGCTATGATCTTTCCTTTCCCACATAACTCTAGCCACTAACACATATGCACCACGCCAAAATTCATTTTGTGGACCAATACAATACTATGCATATAGATAAAGGTTTAACTATTAACCAAATAAAAGCAATATACATGCCCGGCAGGGTCAAACTGTATTAATTTTATATATTAATTCATTTCTTTTAGAGAAGGAATCAAACTACTTTAATTCCGTTGAGATACCATATTGTGAATTCCAAGAGACCAAGGAAACATACCTTTGAAAGGATGGCCTTCCATAAATAGGCACATGGAGGAGCTAGACACAAACAAAATTTATGAATCAAACTTTAATTCCGATGAGATAAATGAGATAACTTATCGTATGAATTCAAATAAACGAAGGGAGCATGTCTCCGAAGAGGGTGGCCTTCCATAAAATACGCACATGGAGGAGCTAGCCACAAAATTTATGAATGAAACTTTAATTTTGATGAGATACCATATTGTATGAATTCCAAGAGACTAAGGGAGCATATCTCATATCTCCTAAGAGGGTGGCCTTTCATATAATAGGCACGTGGAGGAGCTAGCTACAAAATTTATTGACCCAATTTCAAGTTGATTTCACATAAACACAAAACTAGAACAAATGTTTGAGTTTATCCAAGTAATTAAAGAGGAAAACTAGAACCCAGGGAATTGAGAAATTTGTATTTTATGTATATGTATAAATAGGGAATAGAGAAATCTGTACTTTATGTATGTGTATAAATAGGAAGTGAGCGAAGTTGATGAGTATTAATGTAAAATGAAATCACAATATAAGCATATCTTATTGTAGCATGATGCTCTATAACATCAAATATGTAACAACCTTAAGTTAAAGATAACACACAATGCATGCCACTGAAACTATTGGTGATTTTAATATCAAAGTGACGTAAGATGCTATTACATCAACTTGGGGACTTGCACCATGATCCTAACTTTTTTATTGACAAAGATGCCAATGCAAGTAATGCCTTATAAACCCTCCACCTCATAATTGTTATGTATGAGATAGAGATTGACAATAGTCAAATATTATAATAACAATTTTTTAGAGTTTCGAAATGAGTTAATGAGTCGACTTTTTTCTAGAGTGGTAAAGTTTTGCCTCGGATCACTCATATTTTCAAAATTTTGGCAATCTAGGTTATCTCAAAATGGACAAAACATTTAAGGAAAAAATTTGATTATATTCCTTGGATATGAAAATACAATCACAAAATATCATAAATGATTCACACTTGTATTAATATAAATTGATTCTTTTGAGGAATCAACTCCTGTTCACTTGCCTCTTCGAGGGGGAAAACTCCTATGAGCTATTCTCCAATTACAATACTCTCCACACCTCTCATAAGGAGGGCTCCATCCTTATTTATAGACCATGCAACAACCCTAACCTCATAACTACCTAGTGGACCATCTTTAATGAGACTTCATTCCATTTATTCATTAATAACTACCATAGTGGGCATTATTTAATAATAACAAACATAGTGGACCTTGTCCAATTTACATTAAATGGCCTCCACTATTACACTAATGGGCCCTCCACCCCACATTACACCCATAGGGAGGGTCATGATACTCCCTCCCCCCTTAGGAAAGCATTGCTCTCAATGCTTGATATGAAGTTGTACAACCATATTCTAGGGTCCCATGGACGAAAGTTGATCTCCATGTTGAAGTAGGCCAAGGATTTAGGTGTCCATGTAGAAGTGTGTGTCATGATGTTGAGTTAGTCCAAAAAGCACCATATTAAGCCTGGGTCCCATGTCCATGTGCTCCAATTGAAAGCCTAATGATAGTACTAAAGCTCCACAAACCTCTAAGTGCTATATGTGACATGCCCATGATGGTCATGTGGATCCAAAGAAGTATAACCATAGGCAAACAAATCCTCCATATATAAGTATAAGGATGGGTCAATGAGAAACTACTTTATAAGAAGCATTTGGAAATTGGTAGGCACCACCTATTGTTGTGGTTCCTCCACAAGTTGGGTTTCATATAATAGAGAACATTCATAAAAAATTTAATGGAAGTAGTTTTTCATCCCCCTAATTACAACTATCTATACAACAATCATCACAGTCAGCATTAAGAGCATACCATGCATATTTTTCTTGGATATACTCTTCAATGATGAGAAGACCAATAACACAAATCTCCTCCAATTTAGCACAACCTTCATTTAAATGCATGCAAGTGTGGCTCCAAACATGTCAAATTGGCTTGCGTTTTTTTTTAAATTTTCTTGTGTATCCTGTAAATTTTTGGCTACTATCATTTGTTTCTCTCATGGTATGCCCCCCACTTCACCATGCTTCAATTCTAGGAGGGATTGAGGATAGAATTTTGTAAGGACTATAAAGGACTTAGGAAATTGGCTGGAGATATGGCATATAATATGCCATATGAAATCCCTAAAAATTATCTCTCCAACAATGTTGATCTTGATACAATATGATCACCCTGTCAAAAGTTATGTTTTGACCTTTACAAGGTCTATGGCCATCAACCAAAACCATGAAAAAATGCATATTTCAAATGGCCATATCTCCCTCTCCAGGAAATTGATTTGAGCGATTTGTTTTTTGAAATTACATATTTTTCTAAGAGTAACTCATATATGAAATCACATTTGGGAAATTATATTGAAAAAGGACTCATACATGGATCTGACTGTTGCATTTCTCTTTTGTGAAAACTTGCACAATAGAAAAAAATATCTATTTTTCTTTGGCATGGGAAAGTTTTCTAATACCTATTGTTATATTCCTTAGACATGAAAATACACTCACACAATATCATTCAAGAGATATTAGAAATGATCCACACTTTTATTAATATAAGTTGATTATTTTAAGGGAGGAATCAACTCCTTTTCACTTGCCTCTTTCAGGGGGAACCTTCTATGAGCTATGCTCTAGTTACAATACTCTCCACACCTCTCATAAGGAGGACTCTATCCTTATTTATAGATCATGCTACATCTATAACTTCCTAACTACCTAGTGGACCTTATTTAATGAGACATGTTGTGGGAAAATTTGCATAAAGGTGTGCAACCCTTCCCACTGAGGGGTGGTAGCCTTGGAGGTTGTTAACAAGGCCCAATATTGTGTAACTAAAGAGAATGTGAATGGCTCCAAACTGATCCGGGGAGATCTTGTTAGTAAAACAAAACAAAATAAAAACAAATAACTTGCAAATAAAATAAAGAAGTGATGATATGCAAACCACAACAAGAATCTAATGCCAGAACCAATATGGATTGCCCAATGGTCAAGCTTGTTACATGTAGTGTCACCTAGGAGGTGTGGGACTAGAGGGAATCCAACAATATCCCTTAGGGAGGTCCTTTTTGTTCACAATAAATGCTAAATAACTTGAAGAACAAATGGGATAAACAATTTCCCCTTGGAGAAAGGTCGCAAGGGAACTTGAGGAATGCTACTAGGTGTGGGAAGAGGTGGAAGAAGTTCCAACACAATTCTAGCAGCATAACCTTGCTATATTTTTCTTTACTTAGATGCATGCCCATGGATCCCTTTTATAGGCCAAGAGGTGGATAAGAAACAACTAGATCCAAATGTGAACCCCATCGCCTCATGAACTAGATCTAAAGTGCACAAAGGGGGCTATTGAATGCTTGAAGAGACAAATTCGAATTTTAGTTGGAGAGGGAGCTTTCATGAGCCTCAATGCATGACTAGTAGTTGAGATCCCGCCGTTTTAACAGTACTACATATCTTAAAGGATAATCTGTGCTAGGCTAGCGTGGGCACATAACTGATAACACATGTTATAGCGCATGATAACACGGCTTTGCCTACCCTACCTCTTCTTTTGATTGTTTTTTGGCATTTTTAGACTCATGTTATTTTCTGGATCCAATGAGGATGTCTTCGGTGAGATGCATGCTATATGTTGATGATGCAATACTGCAAGATTAGAAAAAATGTCACATGTGTGCGAAATTAAGGCATTAACAAATGCCCCCTAATGTATGAGGTTCGGAGGGTACTATAGAGCCGATAATGCATCATTATTTCTTGTGTTCTCTCTTATTCTTGTAAGTTCTCAAGCGAGTGTGGACGCTAGATTCCCTCTGGGAAAGTTTGATGTTGATGACTGGTGAAGCCGTAAAAAATAATAGTGTTTTATAAAAATGAGGTGGGCATACCCATGCTTGTGAAAATCTATCAAGATGACTACAATGAGAGGATATCGAGGGGTCAACTCATAATATTGCTGGTACATGGATGAAGGTGGCTTCAATCCATATGAGAGTAGATGAAAATGGAAATAATGTTACTGGTGCCGAAGAAGAGGAACTGTTGATGATCATGAGTATGCAATAGGGGTGGGGGACTTGAATACTGGTGAAGTTGCTGGATGGAGAACCTCATTGTACTACTTCTACCATCATTTATAAATTTGAACATTGCTACCTTTGAAACCTACGACTCCCCTTCATGCGATGAATCTGTTGATGTCAAGCATAGGGGAGACCACTAAGTTAGGGAGCACTAATTAATCTCCCTACTTAGTTCGAGGTGATTCCTTATAAGGGACCTTAAGGTACAATTGTAACTAATGCAACTCTCAAAATATGGTGATTTGATGTCGATGAGAGCTGAAGTACATGATAATATGAAGGTCTTATCTTGAGAACCAAGGTCATGTTGTAACTAACTGTAAGACTGATAGACCTTACATAAGACTGGTTGAAAAGCGTGGGGCTCGTAACTTCCTTTGGTCAATGTAAAATTGGGGAGTAACTGATGGAAACATTCCTCAAAATATAGGTATAGAGTGTAACAGAGGGAGACAAATTGCAGATGAAGAGATTTTTTGGAGACACGATACTGAGGGTGATGGTAACTGACAAAACTGACAATGGCGGGGATAAAGAGACTCATTGACATTGATCAAAGGTGACCATGGGTTGCTGCCAAAAGAATAAGGGTTCCCACAATTTTGTGTGGATCAAGGAACTATTTGTACATAAAGAATAATTGGTGGGGTCCCCACGGTTTTGAGGGTGTCAGGGGACCAATTTGATGATGGGTCGGATTCTCACAGTTTTGGGTTAATCGGGGAATCAATTTGATGATGGGTGGAGTTCCCATGGTTTTGAGTGGGTTGGGGAACTTTTTCCATGATGATGTGATGGTTTTTCGCAAACGTGAAGACATGTTCCCCATGAATCAATGCCATGTAGGTTGTTCCTGTAGGAATAACTAGATAGAATTGGTTTCTTCGGAGGGTGTAGGCCCCATTGTTGTCTTCGCGAGGGCGATGATACAATGAATAGTGTAGATGGTATATTACTCATGGAGGTATGAGTGGTTAAATGTCAGTCTTAGTCGTAACATGTGTTGAGGAATATGATGGCATCAACTGTTGGAGGTGGTGGAGTAAAATGCGCAACTATAAAATGATGAACTATGGATTGATCTTTTCAAAGTGAAGCAAATTCCTCAGACTTGTGGGGGGGTAAACATCTTGGGTCTCAAATTATGATAGGGATACAATTGTGTGCACACCCATGGGGGAAACATGTTATTCTCAGAAATGAAATTGATGGCACATCATTACTAGGAATTAGGACCCTATGGTTATCAACGAAAATATTGGTAAAAGCAATGTAGACAGAGGGAAGACGTTGGCTATATGCCAGTGTTGGGATGATATATGTGATACAAGTCCTACTCCATTACTGAAAGGATTGTAGTTTTGGTGTGTTGGTCATTCTCCTACACACATGACGCTAGCACCCAAGTGTAATAGGGAACCTGAAAAAGGTATTGGCAATGCAAACATAATAACCAAGAACATAGCACACCTATGGGGTGCGTGGAAAATGGTTTTCAGATGAAACTATCTGGCTTGAAGAGTGAGTAGTGCCACTAGGTAGACTGTGATGTGCTGGTCGTAGTGGCACAAATGGTTTTTCAAACATACCTATGTTTTGGATGTATCAAGGGTTTGAAGATTGGTTCAAATCTCGATAAATAGGGGTGGGGCCTATTTTTTGAGGTCATTTGTACTTGTCTGTCTTTTGTGATCCAAAGTGATTTCTGGTGATTCCTGAAGATCTGGCGTCTGATTCTCGAGCCACAAGATCTAGGTAAGCGTGCACCCTTTTCTTTGCATTTCCATTTGGTAAGTTTCTAGGGTAGGAAGCTCTTTAGGGCCATACGACTATTTTTGGTTTTAGAAAGCAACCATGTGAGATTTTGGATTGTATCGCATTGTTGCACATGAAAATCCATTTTCCCACACTATGTACCATGTCGGAAAACCCATTTTCCTGCACCAGCCAGCGCGCGGGAAAATGGCAATTTCCGTGCGCCACACGGGAAATGAATGCCTCAGTCCCGTGCTGGTCTCACGTGACTGTCCATTGGACAGTCGCGCGATAATCCCGACCAAATTGTACATCTACTGCACGATTGTGGTCGTTCGAGATATCAATAGTTAGACATGCTACATGTGATTTTAACATAGGGATAATGCACTAATGGCACTGATTTCTGAGGGAAACTCACACGAGTTGAGGTTAAGGATCATTTGGAATTTTGGATGCCAATATCAATCTTGATGTAATGCTATTTGTGTTTGTTGGTGGTTTTGGTTGACTGAGATGGATTACACGGAGTGGTGAGAGCACCATTATGACACTCTTGTGGGGGAGGTGGATCACAACTTGGTTGCGACCTAGGCTCTGAGAGATGTCGGGATCCTAAAGCTTTTTAGCTGCCCCTTTTTGAGGTCTGAAAACTTCCTACTGCAATGGATTATCTTGATGTGGGATCGTGATAAGGGGTCTTTCAAGTAGGGTATGAGGACCTGAGCATCACTGCCTAGGATATTTACTTCTTGATTGGTATGTACCTGTGTGGAGTATGTGAGTCGACCTAGCCTCGGATGGGAGGAGATCCGAGTATTATGGGTCTTGTGGACCGATATTATGGAGGAGATATGGTTGCGGTGAGCTCGGGTCAGATCCTCATTGGTAATATTTAGAGCTTAGCTATCCGGGCAATGGTGATTGCCATTGTCAGAGTGTTGGGGGTATCGACCCCCAACACGATCACAGGGGGGAAAATTGGATTAGTAGAGAGGGTGACTGTGGGTCATCAGGTGGTGTGGAGACCTATGCTACTTATAGTATCGACGAGGCATCTAACAGATGCTTGGCTGGGTGACGCTGAGTGCTGCAGAGGGTATCCATAGCTTTCCATCCGATACAGGAAACATAGGGAGGACAAGATCCTCCTCCACCTATGAGGAAGGTATCGGTTCCGATATGGGGACCAAACTCGAGGCCATGTTAGAGAGATGCTGCAGGAGTAGCTGAGGTGGCGCTAGAAGCGGTATGACCATTGGACATCAGGGGTCCTGACGATCTAGGACTAGGAGGAGTTGTTTGAGTTCTAGGCACTCTATATTTTTTTGTATAGGGATTTGGTCCCCATTTTGTATATTGCATAGATGGATCCTATGGGAGGATGGTTTTTTATGTACCCCCATAAGGCATACATTTCTATGTTTTTTATGGTCCATGGGGCCACATGTTGTACATAACAAACATTTATTTGGATATATATATATATATATATATATATATCTATATCTATATATATATATATATATATATATATATATATATATATATATATATACACACACACACACACACACACACACCATTTTGGCGGCATGTGTATGATCTCTTTTATGTGTTAGATGTATCGATATGATGTATGTGATGATGTTGTTTATATGCATGTGTGATGTTTTCTATGTGTAGTAATAGGTACTTACACATGATTTGTATGAGCACTTAACACACATATATACATGTTTCAGTTGTGTATGAAGGGTCATATATATGGTTTATGTATTAGATACCAATCCAACACCTCAATTGCGACATGGTCAGCAAATGCATTGGCTCCCCGGGGGACATGTGTGAATGTAATGGTTTCAAACTGTTGTACTAGAAGGCGCACTCATAAAAAAATGCAAAAGAGGAGAGGGTTGAGGACATGGAATACATTGTTGAGCTGGGAGACAACTAATTGGGAATCTAGGTGCACATGCAAATGGCGTATGACGAGATGGATGAAATCAATTAACAACCCAATGAATGCATTGTACTATGCTTGGTTGATGGTGGGTGCCCCTAGGAAAAATCCTCCAATATGGTAAAGAGTTTGGGATGGGGTATAAATGGCCCAAATGGACGAAGCTAGATTCTTTGATCAATGAATTACACCATCTGCGAAGTTGACATAGTTATTTGCGTGGGATACCATCTACATTCCAAACAAAGGATGGTATTATTTTCAACCAAAGGGATAAAAAATATGAAAAGTAAAGTGCTACACTGCTCTTTTTGATATGAAAATGGACAATGCAAAGGGGGAAGGATGGTTTCACCCTTCTGAAAATGGGTACCTACTTCTGTTGGAACCTCAAGCTTTATCTAGGTAATGACAAGAATCCAACACTTGAAAGGAGATCCCCTTGTGACTAGGTGACATTCGACAGGTGTGGTGGATCCTAGTCTTCATTAGAGGATGATGAATCGTCACTGGTGAGTAGACCGGCAAGGGAGGATGTAGTATCTATAGTATTTGGCAAGGCGGGGGAATGGTTTCCTCTATGGGAAATCCGTGCGAGAAAACCCTGAGGCAAGGAATTTGATCCTATAGCTACATAAGTTCAAGGAGTACTTCTTGTTCAGCTTGTAATATGAGACACTGGAATGAGAAGTGGGAAGTGTCGCCACATGATCGACATGGGTGTGGGATCCTGGCATGGGTAGATGAATGTGTGGAAGTTAAAGGTGGTATGGAATGGTCAAGTATGACTATGATGATATCGGTGGGAACCATATGAGTATGGTTCCCATGAGATGCACATTCATCATGTTGTGCTTCATATCCATGAGCCTCAGATTATGGTTTTGTTTGCGTAGGTGGCTCGGTGGTTGGTACCGCCGAGATGGTCAGTTATGAGACAGGCACAACTAGTGTTGTTGTCAATGTAGTGACGAAATTTATGGAAGAGGTTCTTGTTGTTGAGGTGAAGGAATATCAACCAAAAGGTGGGTGACATGGATGGTTTCCAAAGCATCCCGAAATCGAGGGAGGTCAGGGCAATGGTGCATATAATGCCCAAACTGAGCACAAATCGAACACGCATGATTGGTACACAATTACTTAGACTTAGTTGTTTCATTGGGTGAATATGAGGTTCAAGATGTGCCCCCTGGCATACTGTGTGTCACATGTGTCACACTAAGAGGGATATTGAGTAAATTCTTGAGCTCCAACAAGGTGAGACATAGGTTGGTCGCATGGCCTTGTTGCTCACATAGGGCACATATTGGGGTGATCCATATTGCAGGAGTAGTGGTTGTCAATACTTGGGATTTCTATCGAGGTTGAGTTATGCCCCCTGCGTTAGGCCTAGCGATTGTTGATGGTGGTTCGGGAAGATGGTTTGTTACCATGGGGGATTTCATAGTGGGTTTCTTTATGCCCCCATTATTGGTTTTAGCGATGGTCGATGGTCGATGGTGGTTTAGTCATGGGTGCCATAGGATCAACTTGTGGTACATATGGCGTAACTACCAAGTCTAGGAAAAACTCATAGTGGGATACAAGTTTTGAGGTCATTTCTAGGTAGGGTGGAGTGAGGTACCACACAGGTATTCCCAAATTGATCCAAGGTAGAGTTAGTTGAGCCATAACCGGTGCCGTTTGCACTCCTGTGGACAAGTACGAGAATGGTATTTGAAAGATGGGAGGCATTAACGAACTCAATGTATGTTCAATACCATGACTTGTAGAAGGTGTTGATGATGATGTCGAGGGAGTAGTAGAGACAAAGTTTCATAGGCGAAAATGGTGCATATAAGGCTATCTATCGATGCTAGGATTTCAGGCGGGGGGCCTGGATATACCCCTAGAAAGTTGGAATCTTTGTACACTCCTGGGAATATATGAACGTAAGGGAGTTGAATCCCTTTGCCTATAGTGGAAAGGATGTTGTCGGGGTGGTGTTGGTATGAGGTTCATAGTAATTGAGTTAGTTAAGGGTGGCTATCTTCCCATTAAAGGGAAACATCATGATGTGGAAGACCAAAGAGGTGACCTCCTTCATGGAATACATATAACTACGACCCAAAAGGATGTTGTACTCGAGTTGGGACATTTTGGTACAAATACCCAGGTTGTGATGGTCTCCCATCGTATGTGTGAAGGGTAATAGATGAGGGAACTAACTTAGGGGAGACCAACCATTTTCTAACATTTGATGACACGATGCATGTGGATGTGCCTTCATCGATAATGCATCGATGAATCATAATGCTTTAACTGTAATTGGGACTTAGAATGCGACTGACGAGGGTAGTCATTGTTACCCTTTGTTGAGATAAAAGGTCATAAGGCACGAGTTTGATAGGTCGATGGCGTCGAGTGCATTAAGTAGTGCCTTCCCAATTTGGGTCTAGAAAGTCTATAACACCTCTAATGTGAACATAGCAGTTGGTGACTAAGCCATGCCATCCACAATACTGTATTTGTGGGAAACTTTCATGTGAGGGTTATGGGGGGTGTTCCTAAGTGGTACTTTTGGGATCATAGGGATTTTTTCATCACTTGGGTGTGGTATTTGTAAAGCCCCCCCCGAAGGGGCAGGTATGTACTCCACTTGTGGGGGTTCAAACATGCCAAATAATTTGGCTTGGGTTTGGAGAATAACATCTTCTATGTTCATGTAGATGGTCTGAGAGGAGCCATCACCCGGGGGGGGGAGGCTCTTGCTACTGGGTAACGACCCCTTGGTTGGAAAAGGGTTATTGGAAGACATCGGGATGTGGTTGTGGAACATTAGGTACCTAAGTGGGATTGGATGTTGTCTTTTTCTTTGCTTCCACATACTATTGATAGTCAAAGATGAGTGGCCAATGGTGAGTATAGTGACCATACGCTCCACAAATCGAGTAAGATTAGTTTTTCCTCAGGTTTTCATTTTTTACTTGTTTGGGGGCGTTATTAGCCCCTGCATTATGGTTACCGTAGTTCTAGTTCTATTGAGGAGGGAGGTTTCCTCCTTGTCCCTGTTGTTGATTCTGTTTGTTCTTACCTCTCTTCTTTCCCTAATTTTTTGGATTCCAAGGGTTATCTATGTTCAACTGCTCAAACTATTGAGCTTGTTGTGCGAAAGAAGGTTGTACTAAATTAACCCCCATGTGCGGCATGGGGGTAGAACTAAGAGGACACTACAATGGGTAATAAGGATTATACCCTTGTGGTGGGATATAAGCATTTTGCGCTCCATATGATGTGGATGTAATTGTAATCAGTTCTATTTTTTCAGCTGGAGATGATTCTTGTTCTTTTGTTTCTTCCTCTCCATAATCTATGTAGAATAATTTCTTCTCACTACACTTATGTCACTTACTATACTTGCCATCACAATTAAAGCATAAACCTTTTGCTCTTCTTTCATCCAGTTGATCCGGTGTCAACCTTTCGGGTGGGTTAGAAGAAGGAACATTATTCTTTTTATATGTGTTCGAGTTGGCTCTTCTAGTAGCCATCGTCATATTTTTACTTTCAACCTTCCTTGCTAAGATGAAATCCTTCTCTAAGGATGTTGGTTCGAAGAGGTGTATCTCGTGTTGGATGTTATCCTTCAAGGTTCCAATAAACAAATCCAACAATTTATCATCTGGTATTACCTCCACTTTGAGACTCAACTTTTGAAACTGTCAAATGTGCTCACTTATTGGACCCTTTTGCCTTAGATTTATCAATTGGGTAAAGAAGGAATTGCTCTTAACATCATCATGATATGATATCAATTCTTCTGTAAAAATGAACCAAGAGATAATGGAGTTCTTTTTGCATTCACAAAGCTATTGGTACCACACAAATTGCTCAGGTTCTAAATATAAAGATGCAATAGGTACCTTTTGGAGATTTGGCCCGTGGTGTATATCAAAGAATTGCTCCATCTGAAATATCCATGTTATGGGGTCCTTTCCATCAAACTTCCTCATGTTAATCTTGGGGAGTTGGATACCCCTTGGGTACCATCCCTGGTTACTTCCATTGTTAGAATCAATTCCTCTTGAAATATTCTTATTAGTGGAAGGTTTCTCAACATGGACATTATATTTATCTTCCTGAGTACCCTAGAACACATCATCACCTGTAGGGAGATTATCCTTTGAATTTTGTATAAGCTTAGCAATATTTTTCATTTTTCCCTCCATCTTATTATCCATATGTCCTATCATTTTCTCCATGTGTCCTATCCTTTCCTCTAAATTAAGTAAATCAACCATTTTCACAGACCCTTTATTCATATCTTCCAACTTGGACACTCGAAAAGATAGGTCTTCACTTTCATCGTAGGTCAGGGATGAATCTTCAGGTGGTTTGATTGGTGTGATTTTTTCCACTGCCTTTGTGACATTTTGAACAATATAAATAGATATCACACCTTGGGTTCACCTCAAATAAATCCTTCTGCTAAAAGTTATTCAAATTTAAGATGGCGTACCTTTTTCAAACCTTGATTTGAAGATTGATTTTTTGTCCGGCCTTCCGACTGAGGTAACCTTGAAATTTCGGCCCCTCTGAGTTTGGAATCTCGGTATGTGGTAGCTCGATATGTCCTCTCTCTAATGTCGCAGGTTTCATTGAATTTGGATGTGCCAAAAAAAGTTGTGACAATTTTCCCAACACTTGTTATTTTTGGCCTTTTTCAGAAGAGCGAGAGTGTATGGCCTGCCACGTGTTCAATTTTTTGAGTCTGATTCTGAAATTTCTACCCAAGATATTTTGGTCTGTCTTCTTTCTGATGCAACAGGTCTCACTCAATTTGGATCTTGCATGCTCCAGATATAACCGTTTTTCCCAAAACACCCGTTTTAGGCTAGTTTTTGGACTAGTTAGAAACCCCAAATTCCATTGTGTATAAATTTGAACCTGTAATGAGTCAGGATTTGAAACTTGTACCATATATTGCTCGATCTGTCCTCTAAGTCCCCTTTGAGTTTCGCTGTCTGAAATGTTCTAGAAAAAATTATAGCGAAAATGCCAAGATGACTCGTTTTGGAAGTGTCCAAGCTTTGATACTAAATGTTATGCAACCATGTCCCAGAAAGAGCATGAAAATAGCATAAATAGACCATAAAGAGCAATCCACGCGTTAATAATGAAGAAAATAGATGAATAGCAAGCCTCTTTGAGGAGACAACCTCCTTACACAATGTACTAAGTACACAAGACAAGACAAGATGAGATGATTCAAATGAAAATGTCTCCTTCATATATATAGGAGATAAAGAGGTACAATTACAAATAATGGACCCCAGATGACATAACTAATATAATAATACTAATGACAATTACCACTAATAGACCCAACTCGACATCAATAATATGTAATGAGCCGCAATATAGAGGGTAACGTGCCAACATTTAAGGCTTAACAAACACAGAGTGCTATTGATGAGTAGGATCCCAATATAGGCAATGATTTATCTATCTGGATTCATTTTATGGATGAGAGTTGATATATTTTGGATATCTATTGATATCTTTTAGACATCTATTGATATCTTGCAACATATGGACATGGCTACTTTGAATATCAATGAAAAATGTTTTTTTTTTTTAAATTCAAAATGTGTATATATTTAATTTTCTATATTTGCTGACTTTTTCCCGATCCAATACAAAACTTTGACTATTTTGCTTCGCCGAGTTATTGCTGATTCCGATTCTGGTAACATTGGGGGCAGGGACGTGAGAAACTAACAGAAGGTTGAGCATACTTATGGAAGACTGCCAGTAGTGGGAATTGAATTGTGATTTGCATTCTGTTATGCTAATTCTTGTCGACCTTTCTATTTAAGAGACAGGCAGGATACGACTTTTGCGCTCTCTTTACTGTTTCACCATGTATGTACACACTAATTCCATTGATTGCTTTTGTCCACTTGTGGATGATGATAGTTTTTTCTCTTCTTTCTTGCATTATCCATTTTAGCCGTGTATGCAATTTCATTCTAATTCATCCCTCTAGTCTAGGGTTTTCCTAGAACTTTTACCAGTCTCAAATTGTCCTTGAGATGCATTGTAGCTCCTTTGAATTCCTCTCCTTAACTTTTACCATCTTGAAATGTTGATGGCCCTATAAGCAAAATTGATGTGGTGTTCTATGAGTTTGATCAGTTGCACGTTTTAAATGTCATATAAATAAAGTGAAGCTTCAATTTCAATGGAGCTGATTGATAAAATAGATCTTGTTAAGAAAAACGTTTGGGTATAGAATTAGATGCATTTCTGTTTGGCAATTCAGGATTAAAGTTGGCATGCTATGCTGGTAATGATGACACTAGTGGTGCGTTTAGCATTCAGTACCACGTCAGAAGATTGCATACTTAAGCAAGTCAAGCCACACGTGTGCAGGTGTTATGCAAATGTATCAGAAAAGCCAATGTTTATGTCAACAAAGAAGTAATGCATTGAATCCTAATTTATGTGGGTTTACGTGTTCAAACTGGAATGAACTCTTTTTTTTTCGGTTTTCTGATTAAAATACTTTCTTTAACTATTAATAAAACCCCCGATGAAATACTTCCTTTAACCATTAATAAAACCTCTGTATGTGCATTTTATAAAAAGAGTTAGGTTGCTTAAGTAACTTCAACATGCTGACTGTCCTGGATGTACCCCATAATCAAAACCACCCTAGATCATAATTACAAATTTGCCACTTGGGATTAGAAGCGATACAAAAAGGCCAACAGTCATTACCATAACCAAAACCAGCCAACTGGCACACATGCTCAGAAAATTCCAGAAATAATTTTTAAAAAGCATCAATTAGGCAGCACTAATAAATTAATAATCATTTCTGCATTTGGAGGAGGGTCATTTGTTAGAAAGTGAAGTCAATATCTAGATCTCTGACATTTTATTGTACAGTGGTACACAATTATCCCATCGTGTGATTTTTATGTGACAAGTATACGGGGTGTTACATGGGCGGGGCCCTTGAGGCAAAAATTTCTAGACCCTTATAGTGTATTTTGGTTTTTTCCGGAACCTTTATATGTATTGTATAAAGAAGGAATGACTACTGACTTTGTATCACATGAAAAGAAAGCATTGTAAGTTTTTTGTAGAGTAATAATAACAAATCGAAGATGCCATTGGACCTTGGTTTTACTTGCCCACAATAGGGTTTCCATGTAAATCTTGTGTTTTTATTGTTATCGTCATTTGTTTCTATTTTTATATTTATTCTAACATCATTATCCTTGGGGGTTGGCTTCCATTCATTGTTCTCTTGTTTAGGCTTAGGGGGATTTTTGGATTTATAAATGGCAAGATCTAGTGGAGGGAACTTGTTGCTGCAATACTTAAGGACTGTGGCATTGTTCTACTAATTCCCTTCTCTTTGGAACAACTTGGCCAAACCAATGGTGGAGCCTTCAATTCAAGCAATGGGGTTTCTTTAATGAGTTGACAGGGGTAGAGAGTGAGGGTGTTCCATGTTCATGATGCAAGGCACACCCCTCAATACTTGAGTCGTTGGCACAAGTGTGCTACATCCATTCTATCTTCTAGACTTGGACACTAAGTTGCAAATGAAGGTTTGCACAAAGTATGGACCCGTCTTACGAAGGAAAAACGTGTAAAAATGTGTATGCCGTGCCTTCCTAAAAAGTATTGTGCTTCATTTTTTCCCTTCCAAAACAAGGATATGGGATGGAGTTTAAAATTGTAATACACAATTCCAAAAACATGTCCCTATCACTATAATTATAATAACCCCATAATCGTTAACAAACACCAACATATACACAAGGGTGCTTAGCACCCAAATATCATAAGTGAAACTTAATACAATGTGATGTGTTGCTGCTGTTACAAATGAGCACAAAGGAGTGTAATACACCTAATATGGATCTAATTGTAATATATAATTTGATTGAAGCTAACATATAAATCATGATAGCGTGTCCACAATAATGATAATAGAGCCACGCCAAGCGTCTCTAAAGCCATACCTAGAGCCACCCCTAAAGTTCATTCGGCTCCAAGTAAACTTGATGACCAACATCCTCCCATAATGTTTATTGGAGATACACTAAATGATCGTCGTTGCCATCGACCATTTGATGAAGAGCCCATTACTAGATGAAGATTCATTTCATCACTTTCTTGATTGTTGTTTTCGAATCAACCATTTTATGAAGAACTCATTACTAGATAAAGATGCATTCCATCACTTCAAACAAATCAATAACTTGAAGAATATTTAAAACCAAGAAAAACTTCATCAATTGAAGAAGCACCATATAGAGGAGTTGACATTGCATTTTTTCTTCCCTCAAATTTCCATTTCTTCATATCCAACTTGTAATCAAGCTCCATGCAAAGGATTGAATTCCCTTCGACTCATAAAATAAAAGTATTTAACTAAACAATCATCCTCATAATATCCTCTCCTCTTGCATCCTTCTAAACCAATGGAAAAAGTATTGGTTTCCTCTTAGGATTCATTATAAGATGTGGGAAGGTTCATAGATCTAACCATGCACTCCATGATAGTTCATCCACCTAAAGCATGTGCTCATGCATTGATTAGAGCTAGAGTTTACACATTGACTCAAAATTGACGTCCACGATAAAAAGGAAACATTGTCGTAAAAAATGAATCACAATGATTGAATCATCGCACCATAATTTATCATGATGACACCAAACTTATGTGGAAGTAGGTTCGTCAACATTAACCCAATGGTCAATTATATGGTGGAACTATTGATCATTCTCCCATGCAAGTACACTTACCAGCTTTGCATGAACACAATGGTTAATTCCACAAATTGATCCATTAATCATGGATTCTACCAAAACACATCACCAATATAATAGACATCTTTAAACATGGAGCTCTCATAAACATGCTCATAAAGAGGCATGAATCCCATCATACTGCAATATTCAAAGATCTCAATTGATACGATTTCATCAAAAGTGAAGTAACCTTACAATAAGCGTTATGATAATTGTACTTAGATCTACTTAGAATGGTCTCATATTGAAATGATCAATGTCTCCTTGATCAAAGGGTCCTACCATTTTTCAATTTTAACACATCTTCAAGCAATGCTTTCTCTCATAATATTTGCACAAATATAAATTCCAACATCTACTTTAAGGATGGAGCACTAAAAAATAAGCACAATTGCCATCTTGCTGCTATATCCAAAGATCTCAATTGACATCACTCTTCAAAAGTGAAGTAACCATATGCCAAACATTATGATCATCCGACTAAGATCCACTCAAAATGGTCTCATATTGGAATGACTAGAGTGTTTCCTTGATATAAAGGTCTTATCATTTTTCAATTTTCAACACATCTTTAAGCAGTGATTTCTCTCACAATATTTGCACAAATGTAAATTCCAACATCTAGTGTAAGCATGGAGCTCTAAAAAATAGGCACAATTTCCATCATACTGCAATATTCAAAGATCTCAATAGATATGACTTCTTAAAAAATGAAGTAACCATACGCCAAGCATTATGACCATCCTACTAAGATCTACTAATGTGTCTCCTTGATTTAAAGGTCTACCATTTTTTAATTTTCAACACATCCTCCCACAATATTTGCACAAATATAAATTTCAACATTTACTTGAAACACATGCCTTCTTTCCATAATGTTCACATAATTACTATTTCCCCCTTTTGGTTGATATGTAATTATCTACTTCATTACAACTTTGTTAAGTATTAAAATGTCTTTATTAAATATCATAATTTCCATCCTAAAAGGTTCCCTTCTTTAATTGCCACAAGGGCCAAGGAATCCACCACTTGATCTCACTAATACTAAAAGGATTCACAATTCCCAATGAACTTGGAAAGTGAACTTTCATTCATAATCACTTGGATGTTACAATCTCGAGATCACTAGTATAGAATTGTTGGTTGTGTGAGTCGTTCAACCCAGTTATAGTGCCTTCTCTACACCTGTCATCTTGGTAATAAAGAAACAAGGATCATGGTGGTACCATAATTGATTAGAAATAATTAATGAAATTATAGTCAAAGATAAGTTTCCCATTGTCACAATAGATGAGCTACTAGATGAACTCAATGGGGATTCCTACATCTCCAAACTTGAACTCATTATGTTTATCATGAAATTAGAATTCAAGAGAAGGATGTTCCAATACAACTTTCAAACTCAAGAGAGTCACTATGAGTTCATATTTATTCCATTTAACTTGACCAATGCTCTTGTTATTTTCTGAAGTATCGTGAATAAGATCTTCAAGCCATGCTTACAAAAGTATGTTTTGGTATTTTTTTATGAAATTTTTATTTACATAGGACTTAGATTGACCATATTTATCATCTAGATATCATTGTTCAAATCTTAGAATAAAATCAATTATATGTGAATAAATATAACAGTGCTTTTGGTGACCAAGAAGTTGAATATTTGGGGCATGCCATCTCTAAAGAATGGGTCAAAGCTTATGCACAAAACATTCAAGCCAATACATCATGGCCCATTCCTTAGAACATTATTAGATTAAGAGATTCTTGGGCCTCACTATATACTATAGGAGAGTTGTTCACAAATATACCAAAATTGCAACCCCCCTCACAATCCTTATAAAAAATATTTCATTTTAGTGGTTTGATGAGGCCACCAATGCTTTTGTTACTTGAAGGAGCACATGGAATGCACACTTGGTTTGGCCACTGTAGATTTTACTAAGGTATTCATAAATGAAATTTATGGTTTAGGAATAGGACTATGTGCAATCTTATTATAGGAGGGTAGATCTATTTCCTTTGAAAGTAAGAATCTCAAAAGAGGGATATTGCAAAGTCCACATGTTAGTGGGAAATGTTTGTAGTCTTGCATGTAGTACATAAGTGGTGGCGATATGTACTAGATAGGAATTTCAAGGTTAAGATTGAAATTTATACCTTTAAATATATTTGGACCAATTATCCTCTTCCAAAGAGCAACAAAAGTGGATAGACAAAATGCGAGGTTATGATTTTGAGGTCATCCACGAAAAGGGAAGGAAAAAATTATGGCTGATGCACTCTTTAGACAACATACAAATATGCCCCATGTATATGCCATATCTTCAGTCCTCCTCATGAATACAAGAGGCGAGGAAGGAATGTGCTAGATAGAAGAGGTGAGGAAGGAGCATGCCATCCCATCCACAAAATGTGATACACCAAATTCAAGATTGTTCATATTACACATTACTCTTAGGATGATAACATTTTGGGGTATAAAAAACATTTTTTTATTATTCCCAAACTCTATTTTTAAGAAGTAAATTTTATCTAAATTGCATACCTCACCTATAGTGATTAATATAGACTTTTGAAAACATATGATAGAGTTAAACATTCCTTTTGGAATGGTTTTAAGGGTGATGTTTGTAATTTTTCCGTTGAGTTTGGGACCTAGTAGTGTAGAAAACGGGAAATTGTCAAAAATCTTGGTTTTCTCTAGTCCCTACCCATTCCAAATTAGCGTTGGAAGGATATTTCAATGGATTTCATTACAATATTTCCCAAATTAGAAGGGAGAGATTCCATCTTTTTCATTGTGGATCTACTTACCAAATATTCCCATTTCTCAGTTGTTTGGTCAACTACCAAATTTAGCCAAATTACCGATGTTTTCCTTAAGGATATTCATCATGGCTACCCAAAGATGACTATCTTTCAAAGGGATCCTAAATTAACTAGTCATTTCTGGAAAAAAAAATAAACTCCAAGGCATCAAATTAGCTATGAGCTTGACCTTTGAAAAAAAACATAGATGACTAAACTAATTTTATGACCAAGTGCCTTAAATTCTACCTTTGTTGTTGATAAACAATCCCAGTGGGTTAAATGGCTACCCTGTTGGTGTACATGTACATTCATTTTGCACCACTTTTGGCTTTCTAGAGTCAATAGTGCACTTACTAGGGTAAAACCCATTTCTTTACCCTTAAAAGCTCACTCACTAGGGTAAAAACATGGTTTACCCTCAAAAGCAGTCAAAACCCTGTTTTACTCTCAAAAACACACTTACAAGGGTAAAAACCCTATTTTTACACTCAAATGCACCTTTCTTGCTCCCCCCCCTTTTGAGGGATTTCTTGCTATTTTCTTGGGTTAAAGGCACTTTTGCATGAGTAGCCTCCCTATTCTTGAATTTTGTGCACTTAAGTTAGCAATTAAGGATTAGGTAATTGACTAATGGCTATTTTAGTTCAATTAACTACCTAATTGACTAATTTGGGCTAATTAGACTTCAGTTTCACTTGTTAATTTTTTGATAATTTTATTCAATATTATCTAGGATCACTAAGAGAATAACATGTACATCATATCAATCATAAACACAAGAGACAATAGACATAGAGTTTCCTCGTGGAAAACCAAGAATGTGAAAAACCCCGCAACTTCCTCAGAGATAGAATAATCCACAATACAAGATCACAATGATCAAACCCAAAGAGATGTCTCTAGCAGATACTCCTCCTCCTCCACTTGTGCGCCACTTTCTCTCTTAGCTATGCGAGCTTGAGAAGTGAGTGAATAAATAGAATGAGAGACACAACCTCTCTATTTATACACTGACTTGAGCTGCCAATAAACTAACAGGGCCGACTTGCTAATGAAGTCTAATAACCCAACCACATGACCTAACTAGGGTCGACCCCACACTGGTGGTTAATAACCCATCAATACAAATGATGACACTTACAATGTAACTTGTGACACTTCCAATCAGAGGAATAATATATCTCTATTGGATATACAATAAAGTACAAATGTAATATACAAGTGAATATCTTCCAAAGTTACAAATACATCAACACTCCCTCTTAACTAGGAAGGTATTCTCTAGACACAGTTCATCAATACATATTGGCGCAAGTCTTCAATTCTGGAGCTGGATCATCATCACTGGATCACGGAGCATCATCATCATCATTGCTGATGTACCCAACATCTCGATCACTGGGATATCTCTGAATTCTTCTCATCATAGGAAGTTCTACAGAGCCAACCCTTTTTCATGCTGGGTGTAGGCCTAGCCACCTGTAGGTCTTCATCATCTCTGCGAACGGTCTGATAGAGGTGGAATATCAGGACTAATTATGTGTTGATGCAATACCTGACCAAAGCATCCTAGGAAAATTTATGTGCCGAAGCACGACCAGCAATATCTCTCAGGGCTGATTACATGCATCCCTTCACAATACCTTTAAAGAGCATCCCAGGAACCTTTATGTGCCGCAACACGGTCGACAAGATATCTAAAGAGCATCCCAGGACTTATTACGAGCACACAGCTCAACCTATCGGATCTCCAAGACTGGTTACATGTGAATAGGCAATACCTTTAAAGAGCATCCTAGGAACATTTATGTGCCACAGGACGACCGACAAGATCTCTAAAGAGCATCCTAGGACTTATTACGAGCACACAACCCAACCTATCAGATCTCCAGGACTGATTACATGCCTCCCTAGCAAAACCTCGAAAGAGCATCCCAGGATTGATTACGAGCACACAGCTCAACCTATCGGATCTCCCAGGATCTTTTACATGCTACTGCACAACCTGCCACATATCATCTTTGACCTCGAAGTATCATCCTGATACTCATGATCCAACTGATCATCATCGCACGGTGCATCAACCTGATGCACACCAACATCACATGATCATCCTGATCATCGTCATAGCATCGTCCTGATGCATATCATCCAGAGTATCTTCCTGATACTCATCACACATGATCATCCTGATGCATATCATCCAGAGTATCTTCTTGATACTCATCACACATGATCATCCTGATCATCGTCATAGAATCGTCTTGATGCATATCATCCAGAGTATCTTCCTGATACTCATCACACATGATCATCCTGATCATCATCATAGCATCGTCCTGATGCATATCATCTAGAGTATCATCCTGATACTCATCACACATGATCATCCTGATCATCGTCATAACATCATCTTGATGTATGTCATCTGAAGCATTGTCCTGATGCTCATCACACATCGCTTACATACACAACCATGGGAAGATCCTCCTGCCACCATGCTTGGAATGGCTCCTGCAAATGTGTCCCATCACTTCTTCCTCAAAGTATCTTCTATCTGAAGAACACCAAGCCTCTCTCTGAAGTACTCAAACTTCACTCTGGCTAGTGGTTTGGTCAACATGCAATTTGCTCATCCGTTGTATCATACAGGAGCTTCACTGCTCCTCTCTGCACCATATCCCTGATATAGTGATATTTGATCTCGATGTGCTTCGACCTGTCATGGAACACTGGGTTCTCTAACAACTTCACACAACTCTGGTTGTCATAATAGATACAAATAGCATCCAACGGGAGATCAAATAACTCAGACAATAGCTTCCTAAGCCATACTGCCTCACAACTGGCCGAACAAGCTGCGACATACTCTACTTCGGATGTACTTAGTGCTACGCAGGGTTGCTTCCTGCTAAACCAAGAGATCACACCTGATCCCATATTGAAGCAGCACCCTGAAGTGCTCTTTCTATCTGCAGCACTGCCTGCCCAATTTGAATCAACATAACCCTCCAGGTTAAACTTTTGATTCACATCATACTTGAGCCCATAATCAACCATACCCTTTAGGTACCTCATAATATGCTTTAGAACTATCAGGTGAACATGTCTAGGATCTATCAGAAACTGGCTCAAGGTGTTCACCGCAAAGCAAATATCTGGTCTCGTGTTCGTTAGGTACATCAAGGACCCAATCATTTGATGATACACCATGACATCAACCGACTCAGATGAAGCATCACACAGTAGCTTCAGTTTCGATGCCATAGGTGTGGCCATGGCCTTGCAGTCCATCATCCCGAATCTCTTCAGGATCTCTACTGCATACTTCCCTTGTCCAAGGAATATCCCATTTGCACTCTGCCACAGCTCCATGCCTAGAAAGTAATGCATCATCCCCAAGTACTTCATCTTGAACTCGGCAGCAAGCTTCCTCTTCGTGTCAGCAATCAATCTATCCTCACCTGTCACAAACAGGTCATCCAAATACAGTAGTAGTATCATTGGATTTCCTTCCTCAACCTTGTAGTAAAGGTTGGAATCCGCTTTACTCTTAGTAAATCCCAAACTGGATAGGAAGTTGTCTATCCTACCATACCAAGTCCTAGGAGCTTGCTTCAAGCCATACAAGGCTTTCTTCAATCTGCACACATATGACTCCTTGTCATGTGTCTCAAAACTGAGTGGCTGCTCCACATACACTTCCTCTTCGACTACACCATTCAAGAAAGTTGTCTTGAAATCCATCTGGTGTATCTTCCACTTCATTACTGCAGCCAAAGCAAGTACTGTTCTGATGGAAGTGTATCTTGCTACAGGAGAAAAAGTCTCTTCATAATGTATTCCCTCTTTTTGGGAGAAGTCACGAGCTACAAACCTCACCTTGTATTTCTCTATGCTACCATATTCAGCATGCTTGATCTTATAGATCCACTTGGAAGTCACAACAGACTTCCCTTCAGGTCTTGGGACCACATCCCAAACATCATTCCTCATGATCGACTGGTATTCCTCGACCATGGAATCCTTCCATTCTTTCTTTTCCGCTGCTTCTTCATAACTGGAAGGTTCTTTGTTCATAATATCACAGAGCAAGGAAACATAGCTGGTGTGTGACCTTGTCCTTTTCCTTTCTATGTGTTCTTCTTCTATAATACCATACCTTTCTGCATCTTGGATGAGCTCTCTAGCCCATGCAGGTTTCCTTTTGTGAGATTTCTTCTCACGGGGTGGATCTACAGGTTCGTGTGGATCTTCAATTTCATGATCTTCTTCTGGAATTGCTTCATTCATAGTAGTGTCTTGAATTCTAGTTACCATTGGTTCTTCATTGTCTTCAACTGGTGTTTTTCTAGATTTGATGTAAGCTGAGTCTTCATCAAAAGTCACATCCCTGCTGATGTCAATCTTCTTGAACCATAGAAAGTAGATTCTGTAAGCCTCCGAGCTTTCACAGTAACCCACAAAGATGCCCTTCTTTCGTGAAGGATCTAGCTTTGTCCTCTTTTCCTTTGGAATGTGTGTGTATACTGGACAACCAAATATTCTGAGATGGATAACTTCTGGTTTCTTACTAGAGAAAACTTCTTCGGGTGTTTTGTTGTCAAGTATTTTTTGATGTGTTTTGCTCTGCACATATACAGCTGTCCTTGTTGCTTATGCCCATAGGTACATAAGCAGATCCTGGTAATGAAGCATTTCCCGTGCTGCTTCCATGATAGTTCTATTCTTCCTTTCTACAACTCCATTATGTTGTGGATTGTAGGGAGTAGTCAACTCCCTCTTAATCCCTGAATCACTACATAACTTCTTGAAGTCAACTGAAATGAATTCTCCGCCATTGTCGGAACTAAAGATCTTGATTTTCTATCAAGGATTTGAAGTCCTTGAACTTATCAAACACTTCATCTTTATTCTTCAAGAAATAAATCCAAGTCTTCCTAGAGAAATCATCAATGAAGGAAACATGGTATACATACCCACTCAAAGAATTGGACGACATTGGTCCGCATACATCAGAGTGGATAATCTCCAAGATTCCTTTAGCTTTGCTTTCACTGCTTGGAAATACCTTCTTTGTGTTCTTTCCTTTTGCAAACCCTTTGCAAATGCCTTCATGCTTTGATTGGATTTCAGGAAGACCTTCTACTGCTTTTCTTGCAATTGGTAGTGCCCTATAGTGCACATGAGCAAGCCTTCTATGCCAAAGTTCACTTGGCTCCATGGATTCATGTACCATGACATGTTCAGGTTGTCCCTTCAATTTGTACAATCCTCTCTCTTGCTCTCCAATCACCACTGCATCATCTATTGTCTTACCCTTTGGAAACATGAGTACTTGGCCATCTATAAATGCAACTCTCATTCCCTTTGCATCCAAAGATGATATGGATAGAAGATTCTTCTTGAGTCCAGGTACATATAGAACATCTTGCATCTTTATAAAATTCCCAGAGTCTAGCTTGTAGGAGGCTTCACCATTTCCTTTTATAGGATATTGATAGTCATCCCCAAGTTTCACCTTATGGGGTGAATCATGTTCAGATAGGTCTACAAAGGATTCTTGAAATCCCATCATGTGTTTGGAAGCCCCACTATCAATAAGCCAATCATCACATCCATGTGAGATAGCACCTGTGAGAGTAGAGATTAGCACATATTCTTCCTCACTTGAAGAGTCTTCACTTTTTGCCCTATTTTTCTTCTTGGGAGGTTCATCATCCTCAACAGCATGAGCATGATGTCTCTTCTTGATGTTCTTCTTCTTGTAGTTGTTGGTACCTTCTTTTCTCTTCTTGGGACATTCTGAGGAAAAGTGTCCTTTCACATTACAATTGAAGCACCTCAGATCTTTCTTCTCTCTGTGATAGGGGTGAGAAGATTTCTTGTGATGAGATGGCTCCCTCTTGAACTTGCCTTTCTTGGTGTGAGCTGTGAGGGCTTGATCTTCACTTCCCATCTTTTCTTCTTGGGCCACAAGCCTAGCTTCTTCTTGTGAACATTCTTCCCATAGTCTACTGAAGGAGATCAATTTCTTTCTTGCACAGATTCCTTGGATGAAGGAGTCCCATGACCTGGGTAGGCCATTCAATGTGGTCATTACAATTTATCCATTCTCCACCACTTCATCCACAACTTCAAGTTGTTCCTTGATTTGAGAGACCTTAGAAAAGTAGGATTGGATGGTCTCTCCATTCTGGATCTTTACCCCTTTCAATTGGTTCCGCAGAGTCATCTTCCGATTTATGTTGTTTCCTTCAAACAACTTAGTCAAAGAGTCAAACATCTCTTTAGGTGTCTTTAGGGAAGACACATGGGGTATGAGATGGTCCTTAATAGAATCAACAATGATTCTCTTGGATTTGACCAAGTTCTTCTTGTGTAAGGCCTTAGCCTCTTCTCCCTCTAGGACTGGAACCTCTTCACTTATGTAAGTGTCCAACTCATTCTCTTCTAGGATTAACCCAATCCTATACTTCCAGGCTTGGAAATTATCAACCCCTTCAAGCTTATCGTCAAGCTTGGTGTGGTGAGACATCTTAAAGAGTACTTCAAATGGAAATAGAAGGTTTTAGGTCTTACCACTTGGTTTGCTGAAAATTGGATCTGGAGTTGGATTAGGGTTTTTCAAAGAAACCCTAAAATTCAAACTTTGAATTTCAAACTTCTGAAAGGATAGAAAGATGTGCCTTGCTGAGTTGGTCAAGCTAGTATACTCTGATTTTGAGATATGCAAAATTTGACCCCCCTCAAAATTGCCTTTGAACTTTTCGGATTCATTAAACAGGATCCCAAATTAGGGTTTGATCAAGCTCAGTCTTCTGCCCAACCAAAAAGTTTGATCCAGTGCTCTAAACTTCTATTTTCTTAAGGAGTATCCAACCATGGATTCAGATTCCAAAAAATCCAACTTTTTCTGAAACCCTAATTTCCCGCAGCAGTGACGGGCCAAAAAACTGAAAATGCTCAGAATTGAATTCTGTCTTGACAGAAAGATGCGCCCTTGCTAGGAGAGTCAATCTAGCCTCCTTCGTTTTGATGATCTGTGGAGAGAAACCCAAAAATTAAGAATCCCTAGCTTCCGCAGCTGCACAGTGCCTTCTTCTTAGGTCAGCTATGATACCATGTTAATTTTTTGATAATTTCATTCAATATTATCTAGGATCACTAAGAGAATAACATGTACATCATATCAATCATAAACACAATAGAAAATAGACACAGAGTTTCCTTGGGGAAAACCAAGAAGGTGAAAAACCCCGCAACTTCCTCAGAGATAGAATAAGCCACAATACAAGATCACAATGATCAAACCCAAAGAGATGTCTCTAGCATATACTCCTCCTCCTCCACTTGTGCGCCACTTTCTCTCTTAGTTATGCGAGCTTGAGAAGTGAGTGAATGAATAGAATGAGAGACACAACCTCTCTATTTATACACTTACTTGACCTGCCAATAAACTAATAGGGCCAACTTGCTAATGAAGTCTAATAACCCAACCACATGACCTAACTAGGGCCGACCCCACACTGGTGGTCTAATAACCCATCATACAAATGACGACACTTACAATGTAACTTGCGACACTTTCAAATACAAATGATGACACTTCCAATCAGAGGAATAATACATCTCTGTTGGATATACAATAAAGCACAAATGTAATATACAAGTGAATATATTCCGAAGTTACAAATACATCAACATCACTTGCAAAATTGAGTTAACTACCTCATCAGTTAGTTCTAGGGATAGCTAAACCTAGACACTCATGCATGGAAATTTTACTATACAAGGACGGTGAATTGTCTAATATTAGGTACAAAAGTACCTCACTAGGGTGTCCTAATCCTAGTTACACCATACTATCAATTGCATGATCATTTTTTCTTCCTTAGGAAAATGCACTTGATCATTCATGGGTGATTATTGAGGGCATCACTAGCATTAAGCTTGTGCATTTAATTAAGCCTAAGCTTGGTTACCTATATAATGAATCTTGCATCTCATTGATCAAGTATTTGTTCATGTACTCTCTTGGAGCATTGATTGTTAATAAAGATTACTTATTTGGATCATTACTTGTATTCTTTCTCTTCTATCTCTTGCTAACTATATTATTGTTTCATTTAGATTCTAGATCCAGTGCTCCAAAATATCACATGGTATCATAGCCTTGATGATTCTAAAGAAGTTGTTTTATAGGTTTGCAGATTGAAGATAGAGCTTAGAGCTCATGGTGAGGATGGATCCAGCTACCCAATTAATTCATACTCCATTCAATTGCTTTAAACATAAGACTAATATTGTGATTTTATTGCACAATAAAGGCCTCTACAAGATCACAATAGGAATGAAAACTAAGCCAAATTCTGTTGTGGAAAAGACAAGATGGTTTAATTAGATCGATGAAGCTTTTGGATTGATATGTCTCTTGATTTATTCCAACATCCTATATCACATAAATACTTAAAAATAAACCAATGAAGTTTGGATCAAGATGGAAGGACTCTTTGGGAAGTAGGATGAGATGAGGGGACACCAACTATAGAACGAGCTCAACAATTTGAGCCCAAGAATTATCCAAGACTTATTCATATAATTTGAATCATGCTCTCCCATTTTAATGGGAGATGGCGCACCGATACAAATCAATTATTTAGCTGAGGAAGAACTTTCAATAGATCCAATTCTTATTGATGAATATATCATTGATGTCTTCTATTTCCTCAAGTGATATTTCATATTTTCATATAGAAATTGTTGGTGTTGACGAACAAGTTGTTTTAGGTCCAACAACCAAATCACTTTGGGAACAACATAATATTCATGCAACATGTGATCTAGTTCTTTCTCCAACAAATACATGGTGGATCCACTCACATTCTCAAAGTTCTCCTCATTTAATCACTTCCTTAGAGCCCTTGCTTCCCATCCACAGTTACATGGTCAATACATGATATCCACAGTCTTGTTCAAAAGCAACATGAAACCCATATTTGAATACTACCATGAAGGAGGCATTTTAGTCTTTGATGAACAACCAACCTTGGAAGAAATATCCCCTACCCCCTAATAGGATACTTTCATGGAGCAGATGGAAATATCGATGAAATTTGGTAGTAGGTGGTCATGAGAGTGATCATGGTTGAAGATCAGTGCTAAAGTACGCTCAACACTATCCTCTTTTTTGGGTTTTTTTTCCCATTGGGTTTTCTCTCTTTTCCCACTTTCAGGGGATATTTTCTTTATGTACTTGGGTACCTAACATGGATTCAAATTGTCGAGACCCAATTATTTGTGCATTATGCTCACCTAATTTAGGCTTAAAGAGATTTTTTGGCATACATGCACATTCTTTTATTCCAATTTTGGATTTCTAGGGTCAATAGTGCTCTTGCTAAGGTAAAAAAACATTTCTTTACCCTCAAAAGTGCACTCAATGGGGTAAAAACCCTATTTTACCCTCAAAAGCACACTTTCAAGGGCAAAAACTTAGTTTTACCCTCAAAAGCACACTTACAAGGGTAAAAGAACCTTATTTCTACCCTCAAAGGAACCTTTCTTGTTCCCCCCCCCTTTTAAAGATCTCTTGTTATTTTCTTGGGATTAAAGGAACTCTTACATGAGTAGCCTCCCTATTCTTGGATTTTGTGCACTTAAGTTAACAATTAAGGCTTAGTTAACTGACTAATTGTTATTTTAGTTCAGTTAACTACCTAATTGACTAATTTAGGATAATTAGACTTTAGTTTCACAGGCATAACTGAGTTAACTATCTCATGAGGTAGATCTAGGGTTAGTTAACCCTTGCCACTCATGAATGGAAAGTTTACTCCCCGAGGAGGGAGAATTTGTCTAATATTAGGCACATAAGTACCTCATTGGGCTATCCTAATCCTAGTTACACCCTATTAGCAATTGCATGATCATTATTGCTTCATTAGGAAATCACACTTGATCATTTAGGGGTAATTACTAAGGTTTCATTAGCATTAAGCTTGTGCATGTAATTAATCCTAAGCTTGATTACCAATGTAATGAAGCTTGCATCTCCTTAATCAAGCTTGTGCATGTAATAAATCCTAAGCTTGGTTACCGATGTAATAAATCTTGCATCCCATTAATCAAGTATCCATTTAGGTATTCTATTCGAGCATTCATCGTTAATAAAGATTACTTACATTCTTTTTTTTCTTTTATATCTCGCTAGTTGTATTATTGTTTCATTTAGCTTCTAGATCCATTGCTCCAAAATCTCACATGGTATCAAATCCTTGGTGATTCTAAAGAAGTTGTTTTATAGGTTTGTAGATTGAAGACAAATCTTAGATCTCACAGTCAAGATGGATGTATATCCCTAGTTAAGTCTTACTCCATTCAACTACTTTGAATGGAAGACTAAGATTGTGATTATATTGCACATCAAAGGTATCTACAAGATCACAATGGGAATGGACACTGATCCAAATTCCACTATGTAAAATATAAGATAGTTTAATCAGATGGATGAAGCTTTTGGATTTATATATCTCTCGATTTGTCCTGTCTTCCTATATCACATCGATATTTAAAAATATACCAATGAATTTTGGACCAAGCTCGAAGGATTCTTTGGGAATTAGAATGAGATGAGGGGACATTAGATGGATAATGACCTAAACAATTCGAGTCTGAGACTTATCTAATACTTATTTACAGTACTTGAATCATGCTCTCCCATTTTAATGGGATATGATGCACCAGTTCAAATCAACCATTCATCTAAGGGAGATCTTGATATAGATCTAGTTATTATTGATGAAATTGTTGACATTGATGAACATGTTGTTGTAGATCCAAAAACCATACAAATTTGGGAAAAAAATACTCTTTATGCAATAGGTGATCTATTTCAATATCCAATATATACATAGTGGATCCACTCACATTCTCATTTTTCTCCTCGTTCCCTCACTCTATGCCCATCCACACTTGCATAGTCCGTATAGGAGATCCATAATCTTTTTTCAAAAGTAGTAGGAAACCCATATTTGAATACTACCACGAAGGGAGAGTATCAATATCTAATGATGAACCAACATTGGAAGCCATATATACCACCCCTTAGTAGGAGAATTTCATGGATAAAATGGAAGTATTGATCAAAGTTGGTATCATATGACCATGCAAGTGATCATGGCTGAAGATGGATGAAGATGATGTCTTTCTCTCCTATCTCTTGCCAACTCTTTGGATCATTATTTATTTGTATTCTTTCCTTAACCAAGATGTGGAAGGAGGTACTATACCCTATTATCTAAGCCCAAACTCGATGTATCCAATCATTTAATATTGATTTCACCATCTGATTCCCAAGAAATAGCCCAAAAAGAGTATTTACCATGAAGTCCAATATCTGATCCACCTTGATGTCTTCTCTATTAACTAATTGCATACCTCCATCCCTTTTTTAATCACCTTCTTGTACTTTGTGACTTTCTCTATTGATTTTTTTGATATATCAAATGGAATTGGTTGAGGGCCCCCCCTCCAAAAATCCAAGATCTAAATTCCCACCAATAACCCCCTAGTCGAGGCCTCCAAAATACAAATATCTCCTTCACCTTCAATCAATTTACCAGAACCCTCCTAAATTTTGTCCACAGAAGAGAAACAAGTGTAATGTAGATCCACAACCTAGAATAAATTCATTGAATAAGAACACAAGTGTAGGCCATTACTCAGAAACCTACTTGAGGTTGACACCTACACAATCGATTGCTTTATCAAATATACCATAATATGGGATATATATTTACCTGCATGTTCATTGGCATGTGCTTAACAAACAATGATATATGTGCCTTGATCCAATTTTGTAAGTTTTCTTGAAGAAGTAGAGAGGATCAAACAGTTTTACCCTTCCCCTACAAGGGGGTTTTCATTGTCAGGACCCCCACTAATACAAACCAAATCTAAATATTCAAAGATCCTTATTCCCTCCATATAATCCTTTGAATGGTCCACCAGTTGGACAACTTCAAAAACTCTAGATAGGTCATCCATCCTTCCTTGACCCACTAGAGGTTTGTCATTATAACCCTTGATACTTCTAATTTAATAGGGTGAGGAATATATGGAGTATCCCTTGTGTGGATTTGCAAGGTAATCCATGAGATCATCCTCCATGCATGAATATCTCAACTTGACAACGTTATTGAGTAGTTCAATATTCGATATTGCCTCTCTATCTATGCATCTTGATTAACCTAATTTCGAACTTATCAAGAAGTATCAAATAATTGGAGTGAAAACCTTTCTTCAAATTTCTACAAATAATAAAAGTTTGACTTTCAAAAATTTGAATTGCTTGGTTAAATCCAAAATCAAAATAAATCTAAAATGGTAGAAGTCCATTCTCAAAAAACCCCAACGATGATAACAACATCATTCAACTTAAAAATTTGTCCACATTAAACACATAGAATGAAGAGCGTCCAATCAATAAATGCGAATGTAATATTGAGATTCAAAAACATAAAGGAATATATCACTAACAAACAAAATTCAAAATGAGAGACTACAAAAACGCACAATACAAAATGCTCAAAAGTATTTTTATTATTTACTTCCAAACTTCCAGTTTTTTAAAAATCCTCTTTTAATGGAAATATTGGATTCAAGTAGAGGGAGACAATATGACTTGGATAAATATGGGCCAAGATCAGATAACAAGGCCATTAGAGGACATACCAGGGTAGTTTTGGTTCAAGGTAAAAATTTGGGTGTTTTGGATGAAAATAAGAAAATTGATGTTGGTAGTAGAAGAGATTTAAACATGTGACCATAGTAACCAATATATCATTAGGGGCTTAGAATCCAGAATGGATAAGACTAAACAACACAACCAATGATTTAACTCACAAGTCCATCATAAACAAGAACCGTCTGGGTGTTGGGATTGTGCCTTTGGCAAGTTGAAGTTGGAAAACCATAACACAAACAACGTGGGGGGAAACATCTCTAGAAGGAGGATTTATCTTTAGAGGAGGGAGAAATCAAGCAAGAAATAATGGTACTCAAGGAGATGCAGACATTTCTAGTAAGAAATAAAGAATATGTCACTTACCTCAAGAATAAAATCGATTATCCCAAAGCATGTGTTAGGATATGATGGATCCAATCGAGGGATTCCATAACATTGAAGTTGGTGAAACCCAAGGAGGTTGAAACAATGGCCTTGGAGATACACGAGATAAAAAAACATGGCTAATAATATCATAATCAAAGGAGTGAGAATAGACAAGAAGGAAACCGACAAGATAGAACAACATAAGGTTCTTGAAAGAGCTCTTAGGATGGACAATATTTATACAATTTGCAACAAGTGTATCCAAAGTCTAAGGACATGAAAGGTAGAGACAAACCATTGAAATCCAGTCCTGAGATTGAAAACAATAAAGTCTATTTATTGAGACAAAGGAAGATGTCTAAGGGGACTAATTGGTTCATTTCTAAGGACCTTACATCTATTCAAGAATCAACATGGAGAAAGAAGGAAGAAATGGGATTTACTAAAGTAAGTGAGAAATAAATGCAAATGGGTTTTCCTTTGTAATGACAAGGCCAATATCACAGATCTCAGAGGCATGAACCAAAAATAGGGAGACATGGCTCATGTGACCCAATGCAAACTCAAATTAATAGTATGGAATTGTAGGGGATATTCATGGAGGAAAGGCCATTTCCTAGGGCCACTAGTAGAGGTGTGGAATATTATTGTCCTAGTTGAGACCCACAAACATGAAAGATGCAAGATTAAAAGGAGGTTTGGAGATACAAACTATGGATTGTTTGAAATGAGATAACAAATAACCACAAAGGTTGTGGGGGTTTTGTTTCTTTATAAAATAATAGCCTCAAGAAAACATAACCATGAAGAAAGTAGAAAAAAAACAATATATTTGGCTTGATCTACAAGAGGCGGGAACCTCCACCTTCTTTCCAGCATGTTATTTCACATCCCAATCATAAGATTTATACAAAAAGTAGGGGTCAGGAAATGAAGACCCATACCACCATTTAACACAAGACATAGTAAGATATAAATAGAATGGGGAGATATTGTTGGTTGTAAACTTTAACAAGGGAACAAGGAACCTCTAGATGGAAAACTCCATGGAATTTGCACAACCCTTGTCATTTGAAGAGGAGGGAAGATAAAAGAAGAATTAGGTGGATAGAAAAATGTTGTTTACACTTTAAAAGGATATCTTATGTTTATGCAATGCTCACAACATTGTTATATGTAATAGACTTGAGAGATGGAAAGGATTGGATAAAGCCACATGTCACACAATGAAAATAGCATGGTCTTTTACTTGATGATCATGAAAAGTGTGATAGATAAGGTAAGAACTATCGTGATTAGAAATTTCCATGAGGTGATGTCACTAGATCACATGCCACTCTTTGTGGAAATGAGTTGGAAAAAATAGAGATCCAAGAGATGAAAAACCATCACCAAAGAAACATAAAAGAGGATGGAAGTTAGTTGAGAAAAAATAAAATTTGTAGTATAGTGATGGAAACAATCACCTTCTAGTCAGTGTTCACAAACAAAGAAAAATACATCAATGTTCAATGCAAAGAGATTATGGAAGAAAACCAAACAACACTAGAAAAGTGCAAACCCAATCAACTAGGGAGAGGAAGGGTAGTGTCTAACAAAATTCCAGTGAACCCATGGTTCAACGAATACTGCAAAGAGGAAAGGGATAAATAGAAGAGATATAAGATCAAGGGGAATTTCAACCATTACAAGGTGATGGTAAAAATGCAAAAAATGAATTTTTGTAAGAACGAGACAATGAGAAACAATGAAGATAGCCACGAAAAATCATAAGCATTTTGGAAACAATTGCAAACTTGGAAATAGGTTTGGGGTCAATGACATTAGCCTAAACAATGGTTTCCCAATGTGAGAAACCTTTACAAAATCTAGGTAGTGAGACAACATCCACCTAAAATTAACATAGTCAGGGATGTTTTCACTTAGGAGAATGTATAGATAGACATAAAAAATATTGCAACATGGAAAGTTAGAGACAATGAGGCAGTGCAAGTGGAATTATTGAAGTGGAGGAGGGTCTCCCCCAATGGCCACATTGAAACCCTCTGCAAAATAATGGTTGAAAAATTATGTCCATACATTTGAGCAACAACCTTGATCCTACCCGTATTTATAAGGGGAGGAAATATCAACACTTGGGGATGGAATAACCATCATGATCAACACATGTTTTCCACACGAATATGTGGTATTAAATAAACTCTAGTAAATGGGATGAGGATACAGACAAAAGAGATAGAGGACAAGGATGGTCTCGTCTGATGCACTCCACCATAGATTATTGCATCAGAGATATAATCAAGACAACTGAGGATAACATAAATTAAATATTTATGATTTTGTTTTGTCAATTTCAAGAAATCCTTGACATTATATAAATAAAGAAATATGAGAGAGATTGGTAGAAATGGGGGTGACTTACTAAGAGTTGGAGGGAAACTATAGGCTGACTATAGAAACATGTAAAGGTTAAAATAAGAACCAACATGTTTCAATAGTGATATTTGGGTAAAGTAATGTTATCATCTCTCTCCCACACTTTTCGAACTTTACATAAACAAACTAGAACATTGGATAAGCATGCAATATGGGGACGACCTTGTGAATATAGTAGGGATTATAATCAAGATCTTGCTTTACATAGATGATGTGACACTCATGGATAGAGAACTCCATAGCCTACAAGCACATATTAGAACCATATATACCTCTCCACAAAAGTAGGGATATACATATCCAAATGAAAATTCAAATTAGTAAGGTTCTTGCTCAAAAGGAAAAGAAAAGCACAACCCCAAATCAACTTTGGTGGAGAGCTATTGGAAGTAACACAAGACTACATATTTGGGGTTGGATTTAAACAAAAAATTGAGTTGGGATATATGTGCAAGAAAAGGAGTCTATGGGGGTCAAAAGGTCTCTTTCTACTCCAAAATTGATGCAGGTAAACACAGGTATAGGATTGGAAGACGTGACATTCTCTCTTCCAAACCCTTATAGCACTAGTACTCTTGTATCACTACAAATTTTGGTTCCCAAGTGTACCAAAATGCAATGGGAAGAAACTAGAATGGTGACAAAAACACATAACAACATAGAATATAAGAGTGGAAAATGATTCCCCATACATGATACCCTTTGTGGAATTGGGTAAGTTAGCATCTGGGTTTATTATCTCTTTGGTTTGTCACTCTACCAAATTATTGATGCATTTTCCCTAGGTTTGTATATCTAGGATTCCAACTCTAGAACATTGGGTTGGTTCTTGGGTGTTCTTCCTTAGGATGAATTTGATGTTAGGATTAATGCCATTATCACTCCCTTGTCTCTTGGTTCATTGACTAGGTATAACAACATAGAAGCATGGGTGCAGGGTAAAGTGGGTGTTCTATTCTAGGACAATGTTATTGTGTCTTTGCTTGAAACTTTAGTTTGGGGTTCTCTTGATAGGGGTGACCTTGCTTGGAATTCACTTAATTATACAAGCAATGACCCATAATCATTGCATAAATAGGTGGTGAGTCTTATGTGAGGTTAGGGAGATTCAAAAGTGGATTAAGAGATATGAATGAGAGGTTGTTGAAGCATAATGGAGTGTGATGAATTCTACCATTTAGTGGAATTATAAGTAGGAAAGAATTTGATAAGAAATTCAAGAAATGAATAGGATTAGGGACCAATGTATAGTGGAAATGACAACCCAACATCTATTAAGCAAGGAATTGGAGAAAGAGGTCACAAGATTCGTGTAGATTCATTGCAGGAAATAAATACATATAGTGTCATGAATGGATTATCTGGAATATTTGTTTGGAAGAATATTGGCTTACATTAGGCTAGAGAAATGCCTTATTGACATGAGTTTTAATCTAAAAATGAGATGAATGTTCTTTGGTACCAAAATACTATACTATTATTAACATTATTGAAAAGTGGGGTATGATTATCAAGGCACCTAATGTATCGACACATTTTTTTTACCTTAACATTCTATTTGTTTTATGCATATTGCATAGAAATTTGAATACAACCAATTAAATCATTGTATTTGATAACTTACTTCACATGAGAAAACCCTAATGTACATCCTCTATTTACTTTAAGCTTATATGATTGTATATACTTACATGAAATAATGATCATGATATTTTCCTTCGATTAAGGAAAATCTTGCAAGGAAGCTCTCAAGCACTTTCCTGCATTTCATAGATTGTACTTGTTGTAGACTTAGGCACTTCCCTGCAATTAATTAATGGTACCCAATCAAAACTTGTTGGTGATGATTATTTCATATGACCCATTAGGGACATTGAATGAGGCTTGCAACAAAGGTAGACAACGCATGGGTTTGACCTTGATACTTCTTGCATGAAGCTCAAAGTCCTCAACCAAACGAGCTAATTAAATAAGCTAATAATGATCATGATATACATGCATTAATATATATGTGCACTATCCCCTTACCCAACCTAAACTAAATCCCTTTTCCTACCCCTTATCCAACCATCCACTCACCTTGTTCAACCTTAACCAATCCATTATGTACCCCCACTTAAATTTCTCCAACCAAATGCCACATATAGTTCTTAATCTTGTGCTCATATATTTACTTGCTCTAGATCACTTTGTCCCTTACTCCACATAATATCTTTGAAATTGTTTCCTATATTATGAAGTAGGTATATTTTCAATTATTATGTCAAAATGTACATTATACCACTAGAGAAATTTGTAACAAAATAAAATAAAATTCAAATTAAATTTAAAAACATTAATAAATCGGTTTAAATTCGTCTCACCAAATTGATTAAGCATAAAAATAATGTATTATTTATATTGAAGATGGAAAAACCTATGATAATTTAGTTCTCAACTAGTAGCTAGGATAACCATCACTGGCTACTCAAGTAAAACCATACCAAATTGATTAAGCATAAAAAAATTGTATTATTTATTGAATATGGAAAAACATATGATAATTCAGTTCTCAACTAGTAGCAAGGACAACTATCATTAGCTATTATCTATGAATTTAGGCTAACTCATCACCGTTATTCAAGTAAAACCATACCACCTGAAATAACCCACTGGTGGTCCATAAGGGGGCAACATTTCACTCCTTCCAGATGCCTCCGGGCCTTACTCTAAGACCAAACGACAATTTCATCCTAGATAGTATCTACAAGAAAGTTGATATCCCTTGTCACGATCATCGTTGAAGCTACCTCCAGTAAGATCATGCGCTTTCTGATAGCATCTAACCTTAGTCCCATACATAAGACCAAATACTACCCTCGATTTCAATTTAACCTCTTACGACTACCTTTAACTAAATTTAACTTCTTGCCATATATATATATATATAATTTATTGTTAATTTGATTGCCACTTGGATGGATGTGTTATCATGTATATTTTGCATTCTTACACGTATAGAGAGAGAGATCATATGTGTATGGATTTATATTTACGTGTTTATAAAATTTATTGTATATAAAAGAAGAAAAAATTGTTTTAATTGTTTTTATGTTTAATAAACTCATTGTTATCTCTCTCTCTATATGTAAGAATGCAAAATATACATGATAACACATCCATCCAAGTGGCAATCAAATTAACAATAAATGATTTCATCTTTACTAATTTTGTTGATTAAGGCATGCACTAAAACACTCAATTCATTTCCCTTTATGTGGATCGATTCATGACTATGTTAGTGAATTGCTTCATCTCACCACTTTATCAACATTCAACAACATTTAGTGTGATCAGTAACCAAGCACGATCCATGTCATGGATTTTTCATCCCTCAATGGAGGTATAATCCCATTCGACCCCATGCAGAAATCGATCACAAGACCTCACATAAATGACTCAGTAGTTAAACCAACTAAGCGAGCCCATATATATATATGAAAATTTTTTAAGGATCCATATTTTTCTTAGAGTGTAGAAACCTTCGCGAATCTTACTAATTCTTAAAATTCCAAACATAAACTATTTGGCGATTTTTGTTAAAAAATATTCAAAATTTTAAGGATTTTATATACTTTTGGGACAATTTTGGATATTTTTAAAGTAAAATTTTTTATCCTATAAAATTTGGGCGAATCCCTTTCGAAAAAATGGAAATCGGCGAATATTTTTTTGAAAAAACCCCTAAAATTAGCCAATGAGATAAATTCCGCCCCTAAAATTTTCATACATACATACACATACATATATATATAAACTAGTTAAATTGATTCATAACAATAAAAAGAAAACAACAATAAAGACATAAACATACACTTATGAGAATCAATTATGTTGAAAATACATTTGAATATGAAAGAAATTCTACAAGTTGTTTAGAGTGGTGCATCCATTAAATATTCAATGTAACATTTTATATTTATGGAACAAGTTTATTATCCCTTTTGTTTGGCACTCAACCATTATTTCCTTTACGCTAGATTTGTAGATTTATGATAACAATTTTTTAACATTGGGCACGATCTTCGGTATTTTTCCTTATGATAAATTTGATTTTCCAAGCTTAATGCCATTATCACTCCCTTGGCTCTTGGCTTAATGCCATTATCACCTCCCATGGCTCTTGGCTTATTGACTAGGGATATCAACATAGGAGCATGGAGTGTAGGCTTGGCTATTTTATTTCAGGGCAATGTTAATGGGATTCAAAATTTAGTCTAGGGTTCTTTGTGTTAAGATTTAATATGCTAAGACAGAAAACAGCAGCATTACATTCCATTTCACAATAATAGCATATACATGATCACTAAAGAAACAACAAGCACAGCATAAACACAAGAGACATAGATTTATCCTGGGAAACCCTCATGGGGTAGAAAACCCAGTAAAGCTTCCTCAATATAGATGACCAGCAATATACAAAAATGCAAACCAAAGACATGATCTCCTCCTCCACCATAGCAGACCTCTCCTCCACAAGTGCGCTACATTCTGAGTGAGGGAAGTGTGTCAACTGAGGAGCTCTCCTCCTCTATTTATACTAGTTCCCGACTGACCAAAATACCTAATGGGGCCGACCTCTCCTAGAGAAGTCTAATAACCCCTAAAATATAAACTTAGGGCCGACCCCCACATGGTGGATCTAATAACCCTAGTTACCAAAAACCATCAGAGGAATAAACATCTCCGGATACATAATAGAGTCACCTTGGAGGGATGAAACATCTCTGGAATAATAATGTACAAATATAATATTCTTAGAAGTTACAATATTCAACACTCCCCCTTAACGAGAAGGATATTATAACAACATGTGTAGGAGCAAGGAGTCATTGACTACATCACACATGATACATTTGTATATCATCGAAAGCTTTCTTTAATACATCATCATCAGTAACTTAACCAGTTACTAGAACATCAACATCATCGTTGTCATATGATCATCAACATCGTTATCACACGATCATCAGCATCGTCATCACACGATCATCAGCATCATCATCACACGATCATCAACATTGTCATCACACGATCATCAACATCGTCATCACACGATCATCAGCATCGTCATCACACGATCATCAACATCGTCATCACATGATCATCATCATCGTCATCACACAATCATCAACATTGTCATCACACGATCATCAGCATCGTCATCACACGATCATCAGCATCATCATCACACGATCATTGGCATCATCATCACATGATCATCAGCATCGTCATCTCACGATCATCAGCATCGTCATCACACGATCATCACAATCAACATCATCGTCATCTAGATCATCATGATCAACAACATCGTCATCTAGACCATCACGATCAACAACATCGTCATCTAGATCATCATGATCAACAACATCGTCATCTAGACCATCACCATCAACAACATCGTCATCTAGATCATCACGATCAACAGCATTGTCATCTAGACCATCACAATCAACAACATCATAGCAGCATACCCTGCAACATACATGATTCATTTTAGACACCATAACATGTCTAGGGACGATACAGTCCACTCGTCAACTTAGACAAAATCTAAGGATCACTTTCTCGGAGACATATGTCTACGGATCAATTCAGGGACCAAAGTCTGGGGATGATACAATCCCCTCTCGTCCACTAGGGACCATTTCTCGGAGACATTTGTCTATGGGTCAATTCAGGGACCGAAGTCCGGGGATGATACAATCCCCATCACGTACATTTTGAACTAGTGGTTCCGGGATGATGCAATCCCCATCACGTACATTTTGAACTAGTGGTTCCAGGATGATGCAATCCCCATCATGTACATTTTGAACTAGTGGTTCCAGGATGATGCAATCCCCATTAGTCCACTAAGGAATTCATTCACGGAGACCATACGTCTATGGATCAATTCAAGGGACCGAAGTCTGGGGATGATACAATCCCCACCTGTCCACTAAGGACTTCATTCTCGGAGACCATACGTCTATGGATCAATTTAAGGGACCAAAGTCCAGGGATGATACAATCCCCACCTGTCCACTAAGGACTTCATTCTCGGAGACCATATGTCTACGGATCAATTCAAGGGACCGAAGTCCGGGGATGATACAATCCCCACCTGTCCACTAAGAACTTCATTCTCGAAGACCATACGTCTACGGATCAATTCAAGGGACCAAAGCCTGGGGATGATACAATCCCCACCTATCCACTAAGGACTTCATTCTCGGAGACCATACATCTACGGATCAATTCAAGGGACCGAAGTGCAGGGATGATACAATCCCCACTTGTCGACTAAGGACTTCATTCTCGGAGACCATACGTCTACGGATCAATTCAAGGGACCGAAGTCCGGGGACGATACAATCCCCACCTGTCCACTAAGGACTTCATTCTCAGAGACATACGTCTACGGCTCTCTTTTAGAACATGTGTTCAAGGATGATGCAATCCCTCTTCTTTCTCGAAGACATATGTCTACGGATCCTTTTAGAACATGTGTTCAAGGATGATGCAATCCCCTTGTCAACTTAGACCCTGTCTAAGGAGCATCCACCAACCTCTCTGTCGGCATCACCAATATAGGTATCCACATCATCGACCTCACTGTCGATGCAGGAAATCTCATCATAGGTGATCACATCACTCCCCCTTTTGAGGAGGATCCTACCAAGCTTGTCTCAGAAAATACTCAAACTTTACTTGAGGTAGAGGTTTGGTTAGTACATCAGATCTGTAGAGGTTTGGTTAGTACATTGGTAACTTGTTACAAATTCGAACTTTAATTCCTTTATGCACCATATCTCGTATATAGAAATGTCAGATCTCTATATGCTTTGACTTATCATGGAACACTCGATTCTCTGCCATTTTGGTACAACTCTGTTTGTCACATAGGATCACAGTTGGGTCCATCTCTAAGTCAAACAATTCTGAAGCCATACTACTTCACAACTAGCAGAGCAAGCAGCCATATATTCCGCTTGTGCTGAGAGCCACACTAGATTGTTTCCTGCAAAACCATGAGATCATGGCTGATCCCAGACAATAACATCCTCTCGATGTGCTCTTCCTGTCTGATACACTTCCTACCCAATCAACATCTGTGTATCCATCTGAAGTCATGATCTCCAAGATAACATAGATCAAAGTCTATCGTATCCTTTTGGTACCTCATCACATGCTTTGCAACTAATAGGTGAACACATCTAGTTTCCACTAGATACTGACTCAAGGTGTTCATAGAAAAGCATCTATATGACTTAGTATTCATGAGATACATCAATGACCCAATAATTTGTCTGTACAGAGTTATATCCACTAACTCTGATGAGTCATCCGCTAACAACTTCAAGTTGAAATCCATGAGAGTGGCCATTCCAACACATCAAGTCCTTTTAATATTTCTCGGCATACTTTCCCTGGTTGAGAAAGATTCCTTCTGAGCCTTGCCATACTTCCAGACCTAGGAAGTAATGCATCAATATGAGATCTTTCATTTTCATTTATGTAGCCATCTATCTGTGCCATCTCTCATCAGATGGGTCTACTGATATGAGCCTCAATATCATTCGAACTCTATGGTGAGTTCCTTCTTGCATCCATGTCATATGTGTATAGAAACCATATTCAACCTTGTAGCAAAGGTTGAGATCCACATCACCCATGGTGATCATTAAGCTCATCAATTGACTATCAATCTTGGGTACCCATATAGAACCTGATTCACACTTCTTCTTTAATTACACCATTAAGAGAATGGTCTTATCTAGCCACTTGGAGCAAAACATCTTGTCATGATTCTCTTCCTCTTTCTAAGAGAATCTTCTAGCCATGAGGCTTCCATATTTTGTTTGATTTGTAAATCTTCTTGTTGAACATCCATCACTTGTTCGGTGTTCATAATTCTTCATGATCTTTCCTACAAATCAAAATTAAGTATATGATTAGTAATACTTCATAATCATGAAATCATGTTGACATGATAACCTATTATGCATACAGATATCATTTACATAGTTATGCAACTATCTTGACCAATAATTTGGCACAACACTTTTCCATATCCTGTATGCATACAGTGGCTATCTATATGCCTTCCATCTCTACCATAACGTACTATCGAGAGTGTGCACAGCTCTCAGCATGTTAGCAAAGAGGTTTCATTCTAGACAAGCAACAATGGAATGTTTGTCCAACTTACCAATCATATGCATATTAGTAGTATATTGTTCAATGCTCTATGAATGTTTACACTCAGCGTGATATATTCTAGGAATACAAATATGCATACAAGCAATATCATTTACTATTTCAAATAACAACTCAAATACTTATCTTTTATGTTTGTGTGGTTGCCTCCCGCTTGATCTTCTATATGTCTTTTGAACTTCTTATTGATTCTGTACCACTGTGCATGCTCAAGTGTGCACTAGTGTCATCCTCATGATCTCATACACAAACATACATTCATTAGTATATTCTCAATATTATCAAAACATGATAATTCTAAATAATCTTGAATATGTATAGTCATGATCATTAGTATTCAGGGTTTCAAAGAAGTCTTCTTTTAATCATGCATATTCTTGTTTGATCATAGGACTCTTCTGGTTAGTTAAATCATCAATCAAGATAAGAGACATAATGTGCATAAACCCTTGATAACCAGCTTGATGAATAAGCATAACCAATCATACCAAGTATACTTATATAAGGGATCCTAACACAAGGTAAGATTCTAACTTGACATAGGAAAACATACCTGGATTAGTATACCTGCTTAGTTATGTCTAACATACATAAACAATATCTTCTTTGTTCTCTTCAATGATTTAGAGATCCTGTGCTAGAACCTGCATATCTCATAGGTTAAGCATAATATAACAAAGTCATACATACCTCGTAAGTAGAACAAAGATTATGGATGAGTCTGTGTCTTCATGTTGTCATGGTCATGGAACTTGATTTGTCTTTCGTGATGTACTTGTATCTTGTTAGCAGACAACATCAACCTCATACAACACCATAGTGCATTAGTACAATCATATAGCCCTAATTAATGAATGTCTTCGATCATTCACATGCATTCATACTGTTACTAGGGTGATACGACGATTCTAACATTAATCAAGATTGTACTAATAAATAATATGAAGACAAACACACTATGAACTTTATCAGGAATCATATTTTAAGACATACTTGAACCTCCTTAAGTCATACCTGTCGAGACTTCTTGTAGTTTTCTTATGTAAGGCCTTAGCCTCAACTCCCCCTGAAACTTGATCTGGAGCTTGATTAGGGTTTGCTAGAGAAACCCTAAAAATTAAATCTTTGAGTTTCACACTTCTGAATGGATGGAAGGATGTGTCTTGCTGAGCTGATCAAACTAGCATACTTCAATTTTGAAATCTCCAAAATTTGACCCCTCAAAATTGCCTTCGAAACTTCTGGATCTTCTGGACAGGATCCCGAACTAGGGTTTGATGAAGCCCATACTTCTTCCCAATCAAAAGGTTCGATCCAAGGCTCTAAACTCTTATTTTTTTGAGGAGCTTCCAGCCGTGGTCACAGACTTCAAAAATTCCAACTTTTGTTGAAGCCCTAATTTTCCATCTTTCCGATCAAAATCTTGAAATGGGGTTTGATCAAGCCTGGTCTTCTACCCAACCAAAAAATTCAATCTTGGTCTCTAAATTTCAATTTTCCTGAGTAGCATTCAGCCGTGGAATTCGATTCCAAAAATTCTAACTTTCTCCGAAACCCTAAATTCCGGAAGCCATGAATGAAGGTGCTCCAAAAATAATTCTGTTTTGACAGAAATATGTACCTGATTGTTTCTGCTATAACTCCGAACTTTTCGATCCACAGCGTCTGAAATTTTTTTTCTGTGGTATCCTGACTTGTCATCTTTCCATCCCGATAGGTCTGACCTCAATTGGATTTTCTGATAGAGCGTTATGCCAAGTGTCGCAATGTGACCTGTTTATGGGTTAAAACAGGAGAGCGAACTTGTACGGCGTGCCACGTGTCACTGGTTGAACTTCGACTTCTGAAAACGTTTCCTGTGATAGTACAGTCTGTGTAATACCTATCAATTTTTATGAAATTTCATTTGGAGCTTCCTAGCCCAAGTTATGACCTTTTTTCCTAGGTCACCTGATTTTGACTGAGATCTAGAAGAGGTAGAAACCCTAACTTGTACTGATCATAACTCACAAAGTACAACGAATCTGAGGGTGTCCTTTGGAAACAAGGTACCTGGGGATGTTATCTACGACCTGTAAAGGTTTCAGATCCTGAAACTTCACCAAAATGGATTTATAGCGAAAGTTACACGATGACTGGTTTTTTCTATACAAAACCCAAACCTTGAAATTGTCGCAAGTGAAGCAAGTGTCGTAACTGCCATACATTGCCTTCCTTCAGGTTAGCTCTGATAACATGTTAAGATTTAATATGATAAGACAAAAAATAGCAGCATTACATTCCATTTCACAATAATAGCATATACAGGATCACTGAAGAAACAACAAGCACAACATAAACACAAGAGACACAGATTTATCTTGGGAAACCCTCATGGGGTAGAAAACCCAGCAAAGCTTCCTCAATATAGATGACCAGCAATATACAAAAATGCAAACCAAAGACATGATCTCCTCCTCCACCATAGTAGAACTCTCCTCCTCAAGTGCGCTACATTCTGAGTGAGGGAAGTGTGTCAAATGAGGAGCTCTCCTCCTCTATTTATACTAGTTCCCGACTGACCAAAATCCCTAATGGGGCCAACCTCTCCTAGAGAAGTCTAATAACCCCTAAAATATAAACTCAGGGCCGACCCCCAAAAGGTGGGTCAAATAAACTTAGTTACCACAAACCATCGGAGGAATAAACATCTTCGGATACATAATAGAGTCACCTCCAAGGGATGAAACATCTCCGGAATAATAATGTACAAATATAATATTCTTAGAAGTTACAATATTCAACACTTTGGAGATGGGTGACCTTGCTTGCTCTCTACTTTATTCTAAAAGCAATGGATCACAATCATTGCATAAATAGGTGTTGCATCTTGTGCGAGGTTAAGGAGGTTTAATAGGGGATTAAGAAATATGAACAAGAGGTTGTTGAAGTGCGATGAATTCCACCATTTGGTGGAATCATTGGTAGGAACATTTTGATAATAAATTCAAGGCAATGAACAAAACAAGGGACTAATGTGTAGTGGTAACGATAAACCAACATCTATAACTCAAGGAATTTGAGAAAGAGGTCATGGCATTCATGTAGATTCATCGTAGGAAACACCTAGAGTTGGTGTCACAAATGGGTTCTATGAAATCTTTGATTGGAAGAATATCAACTCACCTTAATCTTTCTTTAGAGTAATCTCATCTCCTCCTCCTTTGATTTCAATGGGTTTTCTCTTGGTGAAGAGGAGGATATGGACATCTTGCACTCTCCAAAACAAGAATTGGTCGACACTATAGGTGAAGTTGGCATTGTAGCTCAAACTAAAGTGAATTGTGATTTAAGGATGGAGCTTTGGAGACTTAGGTGGGCATAAAAGTGGAATCCTTTCAAGGAAATACTGTCTAGCCTTATATCTTTATTTATTATGTTTTCTTGAGTAGTTTTGTTTATTTCAATTCGTAGAACATTATACCTACCGTGCCTACAAATGATGGAATATGACAATAAAGCATAGACAATTGTGGACAACATACTACCTCTTTTTAGTTAGCAGGTTGTAACCAAACTTTAACATTTTTATATTATAATATTGACGGATTTAACCAAAACTTTTTCTAATATAAAATATCTATTATTATGAAAGAAAAGACAATTGTTATTCCGAAATGTAGGTGCATTATTGCATACAAAACATTTTCTTTGGTCCCGAGAAGGCTAGAAGAATGCCTTGATGACATGTGTGTTAATCCAAAAATGATATGCATGTTCTTTGGTCCTTGCATTTCACAATTTGTAATCAATGCAACCTGAGCACTAAGTCCCTGCACTTCATGAATGATACCCAATGTAAAATTGTCAATGTTGATTATGACATCTAAACCATTAAGGACATCGAGTGAGGTATGCAACAAAGATAACTAACACGGGGGTTTGACCTTGGGACTTCTTACATGAAGCTCAATGCGCTCAACCACACAAACTAACCCACCATGCTAATAAAGATTATGATATACACATATTAATATAAATATACAGTATCTCATTATCCAACTTAAACTACACCCCTTCTCCAACCATACACTCTCCTTAATATACCTTAACTAATCCATTATGTACCCTCATTTTAATTCCGGCAAACAAATCCCGCATCTAGTTCTTAATTTTGTGCTCATATATTTACTTGCTCTAAATCACTTTATCCCTTCCTTTACATAATATCTTGAAATTATTTGTTACATATATTTTTTAATTATTACATCAAAATGTACATTTAATTATTACATCAAAATGTACATTTTACAACAAGATCCGTAACCAATTGAAAATAACTTTTTAAAATAAATTTACATAGATTCAATTTAAATAACATAGATGCAATTTATTGGGCCACACATAGTTGTAACTTTTTATAGAACCGTAATTTTTTTTTCTAAATTTTACATTTATTTTATTTTTTCATAATATCATCTTTAACTTTTTTTATTTTTTTCATTCCAATCGCTTAAACCTAAAATATACGGAGATGAAATTATAATTCTCCAAAGTCATTTGGCATAATAGTCATAAAGTTTTTCAAGAAAAGCAAACGAACAGAAACGACATAAACTTATGACAAGAAAATCAAGCAAACAAAAACGACATAAACTTATCACAATTAGTTATGTTGAAAATAGATTTGAATATGGAAGAAGATTGTACAAGTTGTTTAGAGTGGTGCATCCATTGATAAAATAAAGTGTAATGTTTTATATTTATGGAACAAGTTTATTATTTTTTCGGTGTAATGTTTTATATTTATGGAACAAGTTTATTATCTCTTTGGTTGGGCACCCAATTATTATTGGTGTCATTACTATGGATTTGGAGATTTAGGATAACAATTTTGTAACATTGGGTACGATTTTGGGCATTTTTCTTTGGGATGAATTTGATGCCAAGCTTAATACCATTATCATTGTTTTTGTCTTGGTTCTTGGTTCTTGGTTCATTGATTAGGGATAACAACATAAGAGCATGGGGTGCAAGCTTGGGTGTTCTATTTTGGGACAATGTTTTTTTTTGTTTTGTTTTTTTGTTAATTATACGAGGGGAATTAAAAATTGGGGTGGTGCATGTACTCGCATTACAGGGGGTCGATTATTGTCCGCTACCACTATACCCCTAGGTGCACCCACATAGACCGCAAGCATGGGGCATGGGTAAGTTAGGGTGATTTGAACTCGTAACCTCTATATACACCATGACCTTTATTTCACTTCATTTGCTAGTTGAGCTACACCCCCACGGGCTATTTCAAGAAAATGTTAATGGGTCTTTGCTTCAAGCATTAGTCCGAGGTGCTCTAGAGAGGGTTGACCTTGCTTGGAATTCACTTAATTCTACATGCAATGGCCCACAATCATTGCATAAATACATGTTGTGTATTGTGCAAGGTTAAGGAGGTTCAATGGGGGATTAAGAAATATGAATAAGAGGTTGTTGAAGTGCAATGGAGTGTGACGAATTCCACCATTCGTTGGAATTATTGGTAGGAATATTTTGATAATAAATTCAAGGAAATGAACAAGATAAGGGACCAATGTGTAGTGGAAATGATAACCCACCATCTATAACTCAAGGAATTTGAGAAAGATATCACAAAATTCATTTAGATTCATTGCAGGAACACCCAGAGTCAACAAAAATGGGTTCTCTAAAATATTTGATTGGAAGAATATCGACTCACCTTAATCTTGCTTTGGAGGTCATCTAGTCTCCTCCTCCTTCAGATTTACGACCTTTGAGGACTCCTTTTATCTCAATGGGTTTTCTCTTGGTAAATACGAGGATATGGACATCCCGCAATCTCCAAAACAAGAATTGGTGGACACTACAGGTGAAGTTAGTGTTGTAGCTCAAACTAACGTGGAATTGTGCTATAAGGATGTAGCTTTGGAGACTTAGGTGGGATTGAAAGTGGAATCCCCTCAAGGGCATATGAGTCTAGTTTGATATCTTTATTTATTATGTTTTGTTGAGTAGTCTTTTTGTTATTTCAATTTGTAGAACATTATACCTATTGGGCCGACGAAGGATGGAATATGAAAATGAAGCATAGAGAATTTCAAACAACATACTACCTCTTTTTTGGTTAGTAGGTTGTGACCAAACGTTAACATTTTTGTATTACAATGATGACAGATTTAGCCACAACTTTTTCTAATTTAAAATAACCATTATTATTAAAGAAAAGGCAAGTGTTATTCCAAAATGGAGGTGTAATATTGCATATAAAACATTTTATTTGGTCCTAATAAAGCTAGAAGAATGCCTTTCCAACACGCGAGTTAATAAAAAAATGAGACGCAACTTCTTTGGTCCCCGCATTTCATAGATTGTAATCGATGTAAAATTGAGCACGAAGTCCTTGCACTTCATGAATGGTACCCAACGTAAACTTGTCAGTGCTAATTATAAAATCTAACCCACTAGGGACATTGAGTGAGGCATGCCAAAAAGGAAACTAGTATGAGGGTTTGTCCTTGAGACTTCTTCAATGAAGCTCAAAGTGCTCAACCACACAAGCTAACCCACCATTCTAATAATAGTCATAATATACCTATATTAATATAAATATATATTATCCCATTACCCAACCTAAACTCAACCCCTTCTCCAACCATCCACTATCCTTAATCAACGTTAACCAATCCATTATGTACCCATATTTAAATTTTTCCAAGTCCCACAACTAGTTCTTAATCTTGTGCTCATATATTTACTCACTCTGAATCGCTTTGTCCCTTCCTCCACATAGTAACTTGGAAATGATTTGTTACACATAACTTTTAATTATTACAAAAAATGTACATTTTACAACCAAATAGATATATAACAAATTAAAAATAAAAATCAAATTAAATTTAAAAATATTAATGACTAAATAAGAATTATTTTAATCTCGGATTTAATTTTTTTAATGGTTGATAAATTTAGTGTTAAGATGAATTATTTGATCAATATTTTTAAATTTAATTGATTTCTATTTTTAATTAATTACATATTTATTTGGTTGTAACATGTACATTTTGATGTAATAATTAAAAAATATAAGTAGCAAATAATTTCAAAGATACTATTTGGAGAAAGGCACAAAGTCATTTAGAGAAATTATATATATATATATATATATATATATCATAACATGTATATTGATTTATCATTGTTATTCAAGGAAAACCATGCCACTTGAAATAACACGCTAATTGTTTGTAAGGGGAAATATTTCCACCCTTTCCAGATGCTTTTGGGTCTTGGGTTGTTAATCTATTTCCTTATGTCGAAAAAGGCGAGCTCTTAGCCAATTAAAAACAATTTTAGGTCTTACTCTAGGACCAAAAGGCAATTTTATCCTATATAATATCCACAAAAATGTCAGTATCCTTGTGGTCATTAATGAGAATACTTCCAATGGGGTCATGTGTTTTATAATAACATCTACCCTCAATCCCATACATGAAATCAAATAATACTCCCAATTCAAATTTAACCTCTTACCTAGGATTATTGCTTGGCCAACTTGCCAAAAAGGAAACCATGATGGCCTATAAGCATATGGTGCTAGAGTTTCAAAGGTTTATCCCACCTAAAATAACCCAATGGTGGTTTGTAAGGGGGCATACTTTCACTCCTACCTGATACTTGTGGGTCTTTGGTTTTTAAAATGTTTCCTTACGTCTGAAAAATGTGAGGTCTTAGCCAATCTGAAGCAATTTTAGGTCTTACTCTAGGGCCAAGGGGCGGTTTCATCCTAGATAGTATCCACAAAATTGTTGGTATCCCTTGTGGTCATTGTTGAGGCTACCTCTAATGGGGCCATGTGTTTTATAATAACACCTATCCTCAGTCCCATACATGAAATCAAATACTACTCCCGATTCAAATTTAACCTCTTACCTAGGATATATATATATAAACACATTTTTTAAGCTAGTTGTACATGAGCTATACATTCTATTAATTATAAACTAAAAATACAAATAACTATAGATTTATGCTTGGCTAGCTTGCCAAAAAGGGAACCATGTTGACTTATAAGCATATGGTTCTAGATTTTCAAAGTTTTAGCATGACCTGTGCCCATACTAAGTTTTACAAGCTAAACTATAAGGCCTACTTAGTGGGAAACCAGGTCCTGTGTAGAACAAAACAACAGAAAGACATGGAAACTATGTGAACCTTCCAATTGTCCAAAACCATGGCCACTATATTCGAGAGAAGCAACATTAAAATATATGACAAATTCTACAAGAAGCAGGTTGAAAATCTAAGCATCACGATAGAGAGGAGCCGCGAGCGAATTCGCATGGCTAAAGATGCTACCTCTCCCTTGTTTCTCTATAATTCTATAATGTACCTGAACCATCATACAGCAGGAGCTCCCTTGCATTATGTTGATGCTCATTCATCTCCATCGTCTCCTTCATAATGTTTCTATTGACTCACATAGTACTCTCCCAGCTCTTCAATAATGTACCTAAACCATCATACAGCAGGAGCTCCCTTGCATTATGTTGAGGCTCATTCATCTCCATCATTTCCTTCATAATGTTTCCATTGACTCACATAATACTCTCCCAGCTCTTCACTACTTGACAGTTGGCACCAAGACTTGTGTTGTTCTACTAAACCGCCACAATCCCATAAGACTTATAATAACACCCCATACAATTGGTTTTTATAAATACATTAAAAATCAAATTAAATTTAAAAATATTAATAAACTAATTTAAATTTATCTCCGCACTAAATTTATTAAACATAATAAAATAAATCCAAAATTAAAATAACTCTCAATATCTAAATATTAAAATTTATAAACACATCGACATCAATATAAATGCATACACATGTGATACATATATAAATGTAAAAATACATCAACATCAATATGAATGCATACCCATGTGATACATATATAAATGTAAAAATACATCAACATCAATATGAATGCATACACATGTGATACATATATAAATGTAAAAATGGAGGATAGACATAATAACATATCTATCCTAGTGGCAACAAATAAATAACAAATGATTTCATCTTTACTAATTTTTCCTATCGAGGCATGCAGTGAAGCACTCAATTCATTTCCCTATTTGCTAATCGATTCATGACTATGTTATCGACTTGCTTCATTTCACCACTTTATCACATGATTGTTGCTATTAATTATCTTAGCCATTCTAACCTACTCATTGCAAATAAGGTATAATAGTGGTTAAAAGTAAATACATATATATAATAATAATAATAAAAGAAAATAGTGATAATAATACTTATAAACTACATAAATTTATAAAATACATAAATTAATAGAAAAATTTAAAATAAATAAATAAATATTAATTAAAAATACTAATTTTAAATTAAATAAAAAAAAACTAAATATGCATGCTATACATGAGAATAATAAAAAAAAAAATTAAAAATGTAAGTGGAGCAAAGTTTGGTTTTGAGAGGTTTTGGGGGCTTACCTTTTTTTTTCCACAAGGAAAAAAACGATACTTGTATTAAGAAGTATGGAAGTGATACAAACCGACAGATATCCACATCAAAACTACTAGAAGCAGAGCCGAGACATAACCGTCTCCCAGTCAGAACGAAGAAAGGAAATAAAAAAAGAACCAGGATATACCAAATCCCCCACAAGTGGATCCATAATGACCAAAATAAAAATAATAGTCGGATAAAGGCATTTCAGCCAGTCCAAAACATAATCCAGAAATAAATAAAAACTAAAAAATAAAGTAGATGTTAAACAATAAAAATGGTCCAGCAACCATGAAGTGGAGCCCGAGAACCCTCCAAAATCTCATAGAATACCTTGCCTGCCTTCGCAGCAAGTCCACGACATGACAGCAAGTCTGCAATGGAGTTATGATCCCGGTAAATATGAATTATAGAGGTCCCTGGAAAGCGATCTCGTAGAAACATAGTCTGGTCCATCCAAGCAGATAATGCTAGTGCATTAATAGCTGAAACAGAGTTGGCCCAATTCACAATGGTCAAGGAAGCTCTCGCAATCTGATCAAGTTGTATGTGAACCTTGTCAGCAAAAACAAGATGATCCATAATTCCAGGAGTTCCCCTTTAGTGTTGGTACCGAAGCCTCCATGTAGTCACAGTTGATTTGATCTCCATTTCCCAGTTCTATAAAAGCACCCGCTCCACAATGGCCAAGAGAGGATTGAGCAGCACCATCAAAGCTGGCACAATTCCCCGACTGAAGGAGCCCAGAAGGTTGAGTGACTCGAGCCACAATTGTAGAGTCACCAAGGAAAGAGATACCAATCTCATTAGTAGTAGACTGTACCCAGCAAGCCTTATGAACAAAAAGAAACAATAACTAATATTAGATTGTTACATAAGGGTTCAAGGGCTCTTAACTATTTTGACTAAGGATTTGGTTTAGAGGAAAGTCATCGTTTATAAGAAACAATAACTAATATTAGATTGTTACATAAAGGTTCACATGCTCTTAACTATTTTGACTAAGGATTTGGTTTAGAGGAAATTGATCCCAACATGTCTTGCTTGATTGGTTGCAATTGACAAGAAACTTGACTGTTCTATCTTCACCTATATTATATTATAATTAATCAATTTCTTACAACTTTCCAGATATATTTTTACACTACACTAACCAGTGTTTATTTATGCTATAAATACTTGATTGATACTCATGCCACCATGTTCTCAACTTATTGTATATTATACTAGATAGAGTTAATGTTTATGTGTTTAATACATAATGATAGATTGTTATGAGTTAAATATTTAATTTAACATATTTTATATTAAAATTTTATAAATTCTTGTTAATGTAGTTTTTAGATTGTAAAACTTTATATTTATGAAATGATGAATAAATTATTTGGATATAATTTAAATAATTTAAAAAAAAATTATTTTTTAATATAAATATAAATTATTTTTTATAATATATATATATATATATATATTTTTATTAATAAAATTGATATTTACATAATAAAAATTTCTCATTCAAATCATTCAAAACATATAAAAATGAAATAATAATTTCCGAATCATTTGACATAATAATCCCACTTTTTGTAAAAATATAAACCATTGAGAATATATATAGAAATATAAAAATGAAATAATAATTTCCAAAGTCATTTGGCATAATAAAAAACAAAGTTTTTCAAAGAATGCAAACAAACAATAATGATGTAAACGCAAACAAACAATAATGATGTAAACGCATGAGAATCAATTAAGCTATGCTGAAAATATATTTAATTATGGTGGAAGATTGTTCAAGTGGTTTGGAGTGGTCCATACAATATTTAGCGTAATATTTTATATTTATGGTGTAGTTTCACAAACAATAATGATGTAAATGTATGAGAATCAATTAAGTTATGTTCAAAATATATTTGATTATGATGGAAGATTGTTTAAGTTGTTTGGAGTGGTCCAAAATATTTTATAGTTATGGAGTAAGTTTATGTTTTAATAATTTTATATTTTATATTTATGAAATTGGTTCAAATTTTAATAATTTATTTTTATTTTTTAAATTAAATTACAAGTATATATATATTTTTTAAAATATGATTTGAATTTTATTATATTGAAAGGTGTTTTCTATACCCAAGTATGTGAAGTTAATATATGGAACATTAATAAAATATTATTTAAATAAAAACATACAATGTTGACTCTAACTTAAAATTAGAAACCAAAGATAAGTTATTAGATTCCTTTACTTTATTTGGTTAATATTTTAAAACATCAAGTGAAATGGTAAAATTTATTATAAGTATTTGTTAAATAACGTTTTTGTTCCATTAATATTTTAAAGAATCATGTGAAAGGGTAAAATTTACTATAATTAAATACCATCATAAATCTATCTTAACTCCAAATTGATCATGGGTCAAGAGGGATCAAATACCTCGAGTTGCGAACCCTTTCTCAAGTTTTTCCATAGGAGTTGATCCCTATCAACACATGATAGATATGGAGTTAGATAAATCTATGCTGATTATAATCTAAGTTTTGTATATGTATATGGTAAACAATGTTAGTAAATTTGTGTATATGTATTACGAATTGACTTAGATTATTTAAAATTTGATTAGAGTTCTGCATTGATGAGAAATCTACTTTTTCAACATCGCTAAATTTTAATTAAAAAAAATTATTACAAATTTAGATGACTCCTAAATCTATCATTGAGGAACGAATTTTCATTTTCCAAAATGACAAGTGTAACAGTTTGAAACTTGTTGGTGACATGTCACCGAAAAAGACTATACAAAGTTGGAATTTTTTTTTTCCAAAGGAAAAAATCTCACAACACATTTTATTAGGGTGTATCGCTTTCTTCATGGCCAATGACCTCTTATACACGCCAGATAATCATCTCCATTCATCTCCATTGAATGGAGGAAAATCATAGGAAAATCATAGATAAAATCCATTACGTCATAACAAAAACGTATCTATCAGCTATTACAGATCAGAAGGTTGGACTTATGGCTATGATCTTTCCTTTCCCACATAAATCTAGCCACTAACACATATGCACCACGTCAAAATTCATTTTGTGGACCAATACAATACTATGCATATAGATAGAGGTTTAACTATTAACCAAATAAAATCAATATACATGCCGGGCATGGTCAAACTGTATTAATTTTATATATTAATTCATTTTCTTTTAGAGAAGGAATCAAACTACTTTCATTCCGTTGAGATACCATATTGTGAATTCCAAGAGACCAAGGAAACATATCTTCGAAAGGATGGCCTTTCATAAATAGGCACATGGAGGAGCTAGGCACAAACAAAATTTATGAATCAAACTTTAATTCCAATGAGATAAATGAGATAACTTATCGTATGAATTCAAATAAACGAAGGGAGCATGTCTCCGAAGAGGGTGGCCTTCCATAAAATAGGCACATGGAGGAGCTAGCCACAAATTTATGAATGAAACTTTAATTTTGATGAGATACCATATTGTATGAATTCCAAGAGACTAAGGGAGCATATCTCATATCTCCTAAGAGGGTGGACTTCCATATAATAGGCACGTGGAGGTAGGCCATTCAGAGTGGTCATAACAACTTCACCATTGTCCACTACTTCATCCACAGCTTCAAGTTGTTCCTTGATCTAAGAGACCTTGGAGAAGTAAGATTGAATGGTTCTCCATTCAACATCTTGACCCCTTTCAATTGATTCCGCAGAGTCATCTTCCGATTTATGTTCTTCCCTTCAAATAACTTGGTCAGGGAGTCAGACATCTGTTTGGGTGTCTTTAGAGATGACACATGGGGGATGAGATGGTCTTTGATAGAATCAACAATGATTCTCTTTGCCTTGACCAAGTTCTTCTTATGCAATATCTTAGCCTCTTCATCCTCTAGGATAGGGATGTCTTCTTTTATATATGAGTCCAACTCATTCTCTTCCAGGATTAACCCAATCCTATACTTCCAGGCTCGGAAGTTATCAGCCCCTTCAAGCTTATCCTCAAGCTTGGTGTGGTGAGACATCTTAAAGAGTACTTCAAATGGAAATAGAAAAGATTTAGGTCTTACCACTTGAATTGCTACAAACTGGATCTGGTCCTGGATTAGGGTTTGTCGAAAAAACCCTAAAAATTCAAAATGTGAATTTCAACTTTCTGAAAGGGCAGAAAGATGCGCCTTGGTGAGCTGATCAACCTGGTGTATTAAAAAATTGAGATCTGCAAAGCTACACCCTTCAAAACTGCCTTTTTGTCTTCCCGGATTCACTAAGGAGAGCCCTGAATTAGGGTTTGAGTTTCCCGGAGATCTACCCAGCCAAAAATCTCGATCCAAATCTCTAATCTTCGATTTTTGCAAGGAGCTTCCAGCTATGTCTTCAGATTCCATAAATTCCTATTTTTGTGGAAACCCTAATTTTTAGGGCCAAATCTGAAAATGCTCAGAATTGAATTCTGATTGGACAGATAGATTTTCCTTGATGAGTAGAGTCAATCTACTATACTGTCTTTCCAAAATCTGTGGAGAGAAACCCAATAAACAAGAAACCCTAGTTTCCGTCACTGCATAATGTCTTCTTCTCAGGTTAGCTCTGATACCATGTTAAATTTTGAGCATTAATTCACAACACTCTAGGATCTTTACTAAGAGAATAACATGTACAGTATATCAATGCATAACAATCATAATAAGCATGACAAGCATCACAAGAATCAAAAGCATGAGAGACAAGAGACACAGAGTTTCCGTGGGGAAAACCCTAAGGTGAAAAACCCCACAACTTCCTCATAGATAGAGAGAACAATGGCTCAACCAAAGTACAACCAAAATACACTGAGATAGTCTCCTAGTAGCAGATGATCCTCCTCCTCACTAGTGCGCCACTTTCTGAGTGAAATAAGTGGGAGTTTCCGAGTGATCAAATAGAAGTCTCCCGATCTCTATTTATACTTAACCTATTTTCCCAGTTACACTATGGGGCCGACTTGTCTAGCTAGGTACATCCACAATATAATATATATTACAGGGCCGACCCCACACATGGTGGTCTAATAACCCATCGGCAAGTACACATACTTGTGACACTTGTCAATACACATGACGACACTTCCTTATAGAGGAATAACACATCTCTTATAAGGGTACAATAAATATATATGAAATACATTCCACAGTTACATATACATCAACACTTCAATGAAGCTCAAAGCGCTCAAACACACGAGCTAACCCATCAAGCTAATAATGGTCATAATATACCTATATTAATATAAATATACATTATCCCGTTATCCAACCTAAACTAAACCCCTTCTCCAACCATCCACTCTCTTTAGTCAACCTTAACCAATCCATTATGTGCCCATATTTAAATTTCTCCAAGCAAGTCCCACAACTAGTTCTTAATTTTGTGCTCATATATTTACTTACTCTAAATCACTTTGTCCCTTCCTCCACATAGTATCTTGGAAATGATTTGTTACACATAACTTTTAATTATTACAAAAAATGTACATTTTACAACCAAATAGATATATAACAAATTACAAATAAAAATCAAATTAAATTTAAAAACATTAATGAAACAATTCACTGGAACACCAAATAAGAATTATTTTAATTTCGGATTTAATCTTTTTAATGCTTAATAAATTTAGTGTTAAGATGAATTATTTGATGAATATTTTTAAATTTACTTTGATTTCTATTTTTAATTTATTACATATTTATTTGGTTGTAACATGTACATTTTGATGCAATATTTAAAAAATATAAGTAGCAAATAATTTCCAAGATTTTGGAGAAAGGAACAAAGTTGTTTAGAGCAATTATATATATATATATAACATGCATATTGATTTATCATTGTCATTCAAGGAAAACCATGCCACCTGGAATAACACACTAATTGTTTGTAAGGGGGAATATTTCCACCCTTGCCAAATGCTTTTGGGTCTTGGGTTGTTAATCTATTTCCTTATGTCGAAAAAGATGAGCTCTTAGCCAATTAAAAACATATTTAGGTCTTACTCTAGATCCAAAAGGCAGTTTTATTCTATATAGTATCCACAAAAAATGTCAGTATCCCTTGTGGTCATCGACGATGATACTTCCAATGGGGTCATCATGTTCTTTCTAATAACATCTAGTCTTAGTCTCATACATGAAACCAAATACCGTCTTGATTGCAATTTAACCTCTTGATCAAGGAATATATATATATATATATATATATATATATATATATATATATATATATATATATATATATATATATAAAGAAGATAGCTCAACTGGTTGACTAGTCGAAAATCTCTCAGAGTAGATGCGGTAGATCGCAAGATCCATTCCCGTTGAGTCCGCTTGGGTCACCAGTCACTCTTGTGGTCGATGGTTAATCCACATGCCATTTGGTCACCTTGGGGAAGTGTTGGGGTTCGACGAGTTGTTTCTTTGGAATATATATATATATATATATATATTGAACACATTTTTTTGTAAGCTAGTTGTAGATTTTATTTATTATACACTAAATATGCAAAGAAATATAGATTTTTGCTTGGCCAACTTGCCAAAAAGGAAACCAGGATGGCCTATAAGCATATGGTGTTGGAGTTTCAAAGGTTTATCCCACCTAAAATAACCCAATGGTGGTTTGTAAGGGAGCATACTTTCACTTCTACCTGATACTTTTGGGTGTTTTCTTGTTAACATGTTTCCCTGCATTTGAAAAATGTGAGGTCTTAGTCAATATGAAGCAGTTTTAGGCCTTACTCTAGGGCCAAAAGGTGGTTTCATCCTAGATAGTATTTACAAAAATGTTGGTATCCCTTATGGTCATTGTTGAGGATACCTATAATGGGGTCATGTGTTTTATAATAACATCTACCCTCAGTCCCATACATGAAACCAAATACTAGTCCCGATTCAAATTTAACCTCTTACCTAGGATATATATAACATCTACCCTAAGTCCCATACATGAAACCAAATACTAGTCCTGATTCAAATTTAACCTCTTACCTAGGATATATATATATAAACTTTATAAACATATTTTTTAAGCTAGTTGTACGTGAGCTATACATTCTATTAATTATAAACTAAAAATACAAATAACTACATATTTATGCTTGGCTAGCTTGCCAGAAAGGAAACCATATTGACCTATAAGCATATGGTTCCAGAGTTTCAAAGTTTCAGCACGACCTTTTCCCATACTAAGTTTTACAAGATAAACTATAAGGCCTACCCAGTGGGAAACCAAGCCCTTTGTAGAACAAAACAACAGAAAGACATGGAAACTATGTGAACCTTCCAATTGTCCAAAACCGTAGCCACTATATTTGAGAGAAGCAACATTAAAATATATGACAGATTCTACAAGAAGCAGGTTGAAAATCTAAGTGTCGCGATAGAGAGGAGCTGGGAGCAAATTCACATGGCTAAAGATGCTAGCTCTCCCTTGTTTCGCTATAATTCTACAATGTACATGAACCATCATACAAAAGGAGCTCCCTTGCATTATGTTGATGCCCATTCATCTCCATGTCTCCTTCATAATGTTTCCACTGACTCACATAGTACTCTCTCAGCTCTTCACTACTTGACAGTTGGCACTAAGACTTGTGTCGTTCTACTAAACCGCCACAATCCCATAAGACTTATAATAACACCCCATACAATTGTTTTTTATAAATATTTTAAAAATCAAAATAAATTTAAAAATAGTAATAAACTAATTTAAATTTATCTCCACACCAATTTTATTAAACATAATAAAATAAATCCAAAATTAAAATAACTCTCAATATCTAAATATTAAAATTTATGAACACATCAACATCAATATGAATGCATACACATGTGATACATATATAAATGTAAAAATACATCAACATCAATATGAATGCATACACATGTGATACATATATAAATGTAAAAATGGAGGATAGACATAATAACATATCTATCCTAGTGGCAACAAATAAATAACAAATGAATTCATCTTTACTAATTTTTCCCTATCGAGGCATGCACTGAAGCACTCAATTCATTTCCCTATTTGCTAATCGATTCATGACTATGCTAGCGACTTGCTTCATTTCACCACTTTGTCACATGATTGTTGCTATTAATTATCTTCGCCATTCTAACCTACTCATTGCAAATAAGGTATATAAGTGGTTAAAAATAAATACATAAATATAATAATAAAAATAAGAAAACAAGAAAATATTGATAATAATACTTATAAACTACATAAATTTATAAAATACATAAATGAATTGAGAATTTTAAAATAAATAAATAAATATCAATTAAAAATGTTAATTTTAAATTAAATAAAAAATCTAAAATTAAATAAAAAATTAACTAAATATGCATATTAGACATGAGAATAAAAAAAAAAATTAAAAATGCAAGTGGAGCAAAGTTTGGTTTTGAGAGGTTTTTGGGGTTTTTTTTTCACACAAAAAAAAAAACCTTTTATTAATGAAAAGTTGTGTCAAATATTACAACAAGTATTAGATCTCCATCAAAAACAAGAGATGCTATCTATCCCAATAAACTAATGATCAGAAGTAGTTGACCACATATGTCAGATTTACAATTTATCAAAAGACTGTGTTCGATCTACTGTATCCACAATAACAACCGCCAAAATCAAGTTCACGAAAATGACCCCATAACACAAACATCTAGCTGCTAATATAAAGCAGGTAGTCCAAGACAGCTCCTAGAACAGTTTCAGGGAGCCTGACTGGATGAGCGTGTTAAAATGAAACTCTTCAAAAAAGATAAGAAAGAGATAGTTGAAATCCCTTTTGCCCAATCGATAATTACCTTTGCATCTCCCACAATATAGAGAGCATTTACCTCCAACTTTTTAGCAAAAAAAAGTAAATTCCAGAGCATAAAAAGCTTCGCACTTGTATTAAAACCCAAACTAGCCTTCATCTGCAATTTGAAAATATGATCAATCGCCAACTTCAATACCATACCTGCCCCACACATACCCAACTAAGACACCCCTTAAAAACTCAAATATTTACACTAAGAGAAATGAAGAGAAACAATAACTAATATTAAATTGTCACATTCTAGTTCAAGGGCTCTTAACTATTTTGACTAAGAGTTTGGTTTAGAGGAAGTCATCCCCAACATGTCATTTCCTGATTGGTTAGTCATTTTCTTACAACTTTCCATATATGATTTTTACACTACACTAACCCGTGTTTATTTATGCTATAAATACTTGATTGATGCTCACGCCATCATGTTCTTAACTTATAGTTAATGTTTATGTGTTTAATACATAATGATGATTGCCGATGAGTTAAATATTTAATTAAATATATTTTATATTAAAGGTTTATAAATTTTTGTTAATCTAATTTTTAGATGGTAAAACCTTATATATATAAAATAATGGATACATTATTTTGGATATAATTCAAATAATTTTAAAAAAGTTATTACTTTCTACATAAATTTAAATTTCGTTTTATAAAATATTTATTTTTCATTTTATTAATAAAATTGATATTTACGTAATAAAAATTCCTTATTCAAAACATATAAAAATGAAATAATAATTCTCGAGAGTTATTTGGCACAATAATACCAAACTCACCACACTCTTTGTGAAAATGTAAACCATTCAGAATATATATAGAAATATAAAAGTGAAATAATAATTCCCCAAAGTCATTTGGCATAATTAAAAACAAAGTTTTTCAAAGAATGCAAACAAACAATAATGATGTAAACGTATGAGAATCAATTAAGCTAGGCTATGTTAAGCTATGCTATGGTTGAAGATTGTTCAAGTTGTTTGGAGTGGTCCATACAATATTTAGTGTAATATTTTATATTTATGGTGTAAGTTTACAAACAATAATGATGTAAATTTATGAGAATCAATTAAGTATGTTCAAAATATATTTGATTATTGTGGAAGTTTGTTTAATTGTTTGGAGTGGTCCATCAAATATTTAGTGTAATATTTTATATTTATGGAATAAGTTTATGTTTTAATAATTTATTTTTATTTTATATTTTATATTTTATATTTGTAGAATAAGTTTATGTTTTAATATTTTATTTTTATTTTTTAAATTAAATTATAAGTTATATATATATATGATTTGAATTTTATTATATTGAGAGGAGTTTTTTATATCTAAGTATGAGGGATAAGTTTAATTTTGTATTTAATGTAGAACATTAATAAAATATTATTTAAACAAAAATATATAATGTCGATCCTAGCCTAAAATTAGAAACTAAAAATAAGTCATTAGATTTCTTTATTTTATTGCGTTAATATTTTAAAACATCAAGTGAAAGGGTAAAATTTATTATAAGTATTTGTTAAATAACATTTTTGTTCCATTAATATTTTAAAGAATCATGTGCAAGGATAAAGAATTAAATACTATCATAAATCTATCTTAACTCCAAATCGATCATGGGTCGAGAGGGATCAAATACCTCGAGTTGAGAACCCTTTCTCAAGTTTTTCCATAGGAGTTGATCCCTATTAACACATGATAGATATGGAGTTAGATAAATCTATGCTGATTATAATCTAAGTTTTGTATATGTATATGGTAAACAATGTTAGTAAATTTGTGTATATGTATTATGAATTGACTTAGATTATTTAAAATTTGATTAGAGTTCTGCATTGATGAGAAATCTACTTTTTCAAAATCGCTTAATTTTAATTAAAAAAAATTATTACAAATTTAGATGACTCCTAAACCTATCATTGAAGAACGAATTTTCATTTTCCAAAATGACAAGTGTGACAGTTTGAAACTTGTCGGTGACATGTCACCAAAAAATCATAGATAAAATCCATTATGTCATAACAAAAACGTAGCTATCAGCTATTACAGATTAGAAGGTTGGACTTTCCCACATAACTCTAGCCACTAACACATATGCACCACGTCAAAATTCATTTTGTGGACCAATACAATACTATGCATATAGATAGAGGTTTAACTATTAACCAAATAAAAGCAATATACATGCCGAGCATGGTCAAACTGTATTAATTTTATATATTAATTCATTTTCTTTTAGAGAAGGAATCAAACTACTTTAATTCCGTTGAGATACCATATTGTGAATTCCAAGAGACCAAGGAAACATATCTCCTAAGAGGATGGCCTTCCATAAATAGGCACATGGAGGAGCTAGACACAAACAAAATTTATGAATCAAACTTTAATTCCGATGAGATAAATGAGATAACTTATTGTATGAATTCAAATAAACGAAGGGAGCATATCTCCGAAGAGGGTGGCCTTCCATAAAATAGGCACATGGAGGAGCTAGCCACAAAATTTATGAATGAAACTTTAATTTTGATGAGATACCATATTGTATGAATTCCAAGAGATTAAGGGAGCATATCTCATATCTCCTAAGAGGGTGGCCTTTCATATAATAGGCACGTGGAGGAGCTAGCTACAAAATTTATTGACCCAATTTCAAGTTGATTTCACATAAACACAAAAGTAGAACAAATGTTTGAGTTTATCCAAGTAATTGCAGAGGAAAACTAGAACCTAGGGAATTGAGAAATCTGTACTTTATGTATATGTATAAATAGGGAATAGAGAAATCTATACTTTATGTATATGTATAAATAGAAAGTGAGCGAAGTTGATGAGTATTAATGTAAAATGAAATCACAATATAAGCATATCTTATTGTAGCATGATGCTCTATAACATCAAATATGTAACAACCTCAAGTCAAAGATAATACACAATGCATGCCACTGAAATTACTGGTGATTTTAATACCAAAGTGACGTAAGATGCTATTACATCAACTTGGGGACTTGCACCATGATGCTAACTTCTTTATTGACAAAGATGCCAATGCAAGTAATGTCTTATAAACCCTCTACCTCATAATTGTTATGTATGAGATAGAGATTGACAATAGTCAAATATTATAATAACAATTTTTTAGAGTTTCAAAATGAGTTAATAAGTGGACAAGCTCAACTTTTTTAATGAGTCGACTTTTTTCTAGAGTGGTAAAGTTTTGCCTTGGATCACTCATATTTTCAAAATTTTGGCAATCTAGGTTATCTCAAAATGGACAAAACATTTAAGGAATTTTTTTTATTATATTCCTTGGATATGAAAATACAATCACAAAATATCATAAATGATTCACACTTGTATTAATATAAATTGATTCTTTTGAGGAATCAACTCCTGTTCACTTGCATCTTCGAGGGGGAAAACTCCTATGAGCTATGCTCCAATTACAATACTCTCCACGCCTCTCATAAGGAGGACTCCATCCTTATTTATAGACCATACAACAGCCCTAACCTCATAGCTACCTAGTGGATCATCTTTAATGAGACTTCATTCCATTTATTCATTAATAACTACCATACTGGGCATTATTTAATAATAACAAACATAGTGGACCTTGTCCAATTTACATTAAATGGCCTCCACTATTACACTAATGGGCCCTCCACCCCACATTACACCCATAGGGAGGGTCACGACACTCCCCCCCTTAGGAAAGCATTGTTCTCAATGCTTGATGTGAAGTTGTACAACCATAATCTAGGGTCCCATGGACGAAACTTGACCTCCATGTTGAAGTAGGCCAAGGATTTAGTTGCCCATGTATAAGTGTGTGCCATGATGTTGAGTTAGTCCAACAAGCACCATCTTAAGCTTGGGTCCCATGTCCATGTGCTCCAACTGAAAGCCTAATGATAGTACTAAAGTTCCACAAACCTCTAAGTGCTATGTGTCACATGCCCATGATGTTCATGTGGATCCAAATAATTATAACCATAGGCAAACAAATCCTCCATATATAAGTATAAGGATGGGTCAATGAGAAACTACTTTATAAGAAGCATTTGGAAATTGGTAGGCACCACCTATTGTTGTGGTTCCTCCACAAGTTGGGTTTCATATGATAGAGAACATTCATAAAATTTTTAATGGAAATAGCTTTTCATCCCACTAATTACAACTATCTATACACCAATCATCACAATCATCATTAAGAGCATACCATGCATATTTGTCTTGGATATACTCTTCAATGATGAGAAGACCAATAACACAAATCTCCTCCAATTTAGCACAACCTTCATTTAAATGCATGCAAGTGTGGCTCCAAACATGTCAAATTGGCTTGCATTTTTTTTTAATTTTCTTGTGTATCTTGTAAATTTTTGGCTACTATCATTTGTTTCTCTCATGGTATGCCCCCCACTTCACCATGCTTCAATTCTAGGAGGGCTTGAGGATAGAATTTTGTAAGGACTATAAAGGACTTAGGAAATTGGCTGGAGATATGGCATATAATATGCCATATGAAATCCCTTAAAATTATCTCTCCAACAATGTTGATCTTGATACAATATGATCACCCTATCAAAAGTTATGTTTTGACCTTTACAAGGTCTATGGCCATCAACCAAAACCATGAAAAAATGCATATTTCAAATGGCCATATCTCCCTCTCCAAGACATTGATTTGAGCGATTTGTTTTTTGAAATTGCATATTTTTCTAAGAGTAACTCATATATGAAATCACATTTGGGAAATTATATTGAAAAGGACTCATACATGGATATGACTGTTGCATTTCTCTTTTGTGAAAACCTGCACAATAGAAAAAAATATCTATTTTTCTCCGTCATGGGAAAGTTCTCTAATACCTATTGTTATATTCCTTAGACATGAAAATACACTCACACAATATCATTCAAGAGATATTAGAAATGATCCACACTTTTATTAATATAAGTTGATTATTTTAAGGGAGGAATCAACTCCTTTTCACTTGCCTCTTTCACGGGGAACCTCCTATGAGCTATGCTCTAGTTACAATACTCTCCACACCTCTCATAAGGAGCACTCTATCCTTATTTATAGATCATACTACATCTATAACTTCCTAACTACCTAGTGGACCTTATTTAATGAGACCTATTGTGGGAAAATTTGCATAAAGGTGTGCAACCCTTCCCACTGAGGGGTGGTAGCCTTGGAGGTTGTTAACAAGGCCCAATATTGTGTAACTAAAGAGAATGTGAATGGCTCCAAACTGATTCGGGGAGATCTTGTTAGTAAAACAAAACAAAATAAAAACAAATAACTTGCAAATAAAAAAAAGAAGTGATGATATGCAAACCACAACAAGAATCTAATGCTAGAACCAATATGGATTGCCCAATGGTCAAGCTTGTTACATGTAGTGTCACCTAGGAGGTGTGGGACTTGAGGGAATCCAACAATATCCCTTAGGGAGGTCCTTTTTGTTCACACTAAATGCTAAATAACTTGAAGAACAAATGGGAGAAACAATTTCCCCTTGGAGAAAGGTCGCAAGGGAACTTGAGGAATGCTACTAGGTGTGGGAAGAGGTGGAAGAATTTCCAACACAATTCTAGCAGCATAACCTTGCTATATTTTTCTCTACTTAGATGCATGCCCATGGATCCCTTGTATAGGCCAAGAGGTGGGCAAGAAACAACTAGATCCAAATGTGAACCCCATCGCCTAATGAACTAGCTCTAAAGTGCACAAAGGGGGCTATTGAATGCTTGAAGAGACAAATTCAAATTTTAGTTGGAGAGGGAGATTTCATGAGCCTTCAATGCATGACTAGTAGTTGAGATCCCACTATTTTAACAGTAGCACAGATCTTAAAGGATAATCTGTGCTAGGCTAGCGTGGGCACATAACTGATAACACATGTTATAGCGCATGATAACACGACTTTGCCTGCCCTACCTCTTCTTTTGATTGTTTTTTGGCATTTTTAGACTCATGCTATTTTCTGGATTTGATGAGGATGTCTTCGGTGAGCTGCATGCTATATGTTGATGACGCCATACTGCAAGATTAGAAAAAATGTCACATGTGTATGAAATTAAGGCATTAACAAATGCCCCCTAATGTATGAGGTTCGGAGGGTACTGTAGAGCCGATAATGCATCATTATTTCTTGTGTTCTCTCTTATTCTTGTAAGTTCTCAAGCGAGTGTGGACGCTATATTCCCTCGGGGGAAGATTGATGTTGATGACTGGTGAAGTTGTAAAAAGTAATAGTGTTTTATAAAAACGAGGTGGGCATACCCATGCTTGTGAAAATCTATCAAGATGACTACAATGAGAGTATATTGAGGGGTCAACTCATAATACTGTTGGTACATGGATGAAGGTGGCTTCAATCCATATGAGAGTAGATGAAACTGGAAATAATGTTACTGGTGCCGAAGAAGCAGAACTGTTGATGATCATGAGTATGCAATAGGGGTGGGGGACTTGCATACTGGTGAAGTTGCTTGATGGAGAACCTCATTGTACTACTTCTACCATTATTTATAAATTTAAACATTGCTACCTTTGAAACCTACGACTCCCCCTGGTGCGATGAATCTGTTGATGTCAAGCATAGGGGATACCACTAAGTTAGGGAGCACTAATGAATCTCCCTACTTAGTTCGAGGTGATTCCTTATAGTGATTAAAAGGGACCCCAAGGTACAATTGTAACTAATGCAACTCTCAAAATATGGTGATTTGATGTTGATGAGAGCTGAAGTACATGATAATATGAAGGTCTTATCCTGAGAACCAAGGTCATGTTGTAACTAACTGTAACACTGACAGACCTTACATAAGACTGGTTGAAAAGCATGGGGCTCATAACTTCCTTTGGTCAATGTAAAATTGGGGAGTAACTGATGGAAACATTCCTCAAAATATAGGTATAGAGTGTAACAGAGGGAGACAAATTGCAGATGAAGAGATTTTTTGGAGACATGATACTGAGGGTGATGGTAACTGACAAAACTGACAATGCCGGGGATAAGGAGACTCATTGACATCGATCAAAGGTGACCACGGGTTGCTGCCAAAAGAATAAGGGTTCCCACAATTTTGTGTGGATCAAGGAACTATTTGTACATAAAGAATAATTGGTGGGGTCCCCACGGTTTTGAGGGTGTCGGGGGACCAATTTGATGATGGGTCGGATTCCCACGGTTTTGGGTTAATCGGGGAATCAATTTGATGATGGGTGGAGTTCCCATGGTTTTGAGTGGGTTGGGGAACTTTTTCCATGATGATGTGATGCTTTTTTGCAAACGTGAAGACATGTGCCCCATGAATCAATGCCATGTAGGTTGTTCCTGCGGGAATAACTAGATAGAATTGGTTTCTTCGGAGGGTGTAGGCCCCATTGTTGTCTTCGCGAGGGCGATGATACAAGGAATAGTGTAGATGGTATATTACTCATGGAGGTATGAACGGTTAAATGTCAGTCTTAGTCGTAACATGTGTTGAGGAATATGATGGCATCAACTGTTGGAGGTGGGGGAGTAAATGCACAACTATAAAATGATGAACTATGGGTTGACCTTTTCAAAGTGGAGCAAATTCCCCAGACTTGTGGGGGGGTAAACATCTTGGGTGTCAAATTATGATAGGGATACAATTGTGTGCACACCCATGGGGGAAACATCTTATTCTCAGAAATGACATTGATGGCACATCATTACTGGGAATTAGGACCCTATGGTTATCAACGAAAATACTGGTAAAAGCAATGTAGACAGAGGGAAGACGTTGCCTATATGCCAGTGTCAGGATGATATATGTGATACAAGTCCTACTCCATTACTGAAAGGATTGTAGTTTTGGTGTGTTGGTCATTCTCCTACACACATGACGCTAGTACCCAAGTGTAATAGGGAACTTGAAAAAGGTATTGACAATGCAAAAATAATAACCAACATAGCACACCTATGGGGTGCGTGGAAAATGGCTGTCAGATGAAACTATCTAGATTGAAGAGTGAGTAGTGCCACTAGGTAGACTATGATGTGCTGGTCGCAGTGGCACAAATGGTTTTTCAAACATACCTATGTTTTGGATGTATCAAGGGTTTGAAGATTGGTTCAAATCTCTATAAATAGGGGTGGGGCCTATTTTTTGAGGTCATTTGTACTTGTCCGTCTTTTGTGATCCGAAGTGATTTCTGGTGATTCCTGAATATCTGGGTGTCTGATTCTTGAGCCACAAGATCTAGGTAAGCCTACACCCTTTTCTTTGCATTTCCATTTGGTAAGTTTCTAGGGTAGGAAGCTCCTTAGGGCCATACGACCATTTTTGGTTTTAGAAAGCGACTGTGTGAGATTTTGGATTGTATCGCACTGTTGCACATGAAAATCCATTTTCCCACACTATGTACCATGTGGGAAAACCCATTTTCCTGCGCCAGCCAACGCGCGGGAAAATGGCAATTTCCGTGTGCCACATGGGAAATGAATGCCTCAGTCCCGTGCTGGTCTCACGGGACTGTCCACTGGACAGTCGCACGATAATCCTGACCGAATTGTACATCTACTGCACAATTGTGGTCGTTCGAGATATCAATAGTTAGACATGCTACATGTGATTTTAACATAGGGATAATGCACTAAGGGCACTGATTTCTGAGGGAAACTCACGCGAGCTGAGGTTAAGGATCATTTGGAATTTTGGATGCCAATATCAATCTTGATGTAATGCTATTTGTGTTTGCTGGTGCTTTTGGTTGACTGAGATGGATTACACGGAGTGGTGAGAGCACCATTATGACACTCTTGTGGGGGAGGTGGATCACAACTTGGTTGCGACCTAGGCTCTGAGAGATGCCGAGCTCCTAAAGTTTTTTAGGTGCCCCTTTCTGAGGTCTGAAAACTTCCTACTGCAGTAGATTATCTTCACGTGGGATCGTGATAAGGGGTCTTTCAAGTAGGGGATGACGACCTGAGCATCACTGCCTAGGATATTTACTTCTTGATTGGTATGTACCTGTGTGGAGTATGTGAGTTGACCTAGACTCGGATGGGAAGCAATCCGAGTATTATGGGTCTTGTGGACCGATATTGTGGAGGAGATATGGTTGCGGTGAGCCCGGGTCAGATCCTCATTGGTAAGATTTAGAGCTTAGCTATCCGGGCAATGGTGATTGCCATTGTCAGAGTGTTGGGGGTATCCATCCCCAACATGATCACAGGGGGGAAAATTGGATTAGTAGAGAGGGTGACAGTGGGTCATTAGGTGGTGTGGAGACCTATGCTACTTACAGTATCGACGAGGCATCTAACAGATGCTTGGATGGGTGACGCTGAGTGCTGTAGAGGGTATCCATAGCTTTCCATCCGATACAGGAACTATAGGGAGGACAAGATCCTCCTTCACCTATGAGGAAGGTATCGGTTCCGATATGGGGACCAACCTCGAGGCCATGTTAGAGAGATGCTGTAGGAGTAGTAGAGGTGGCACTAGAAGCAGTATGACCATTGGACATCAGGGGTCCTGACGATCTAGGACTAGGAGGAGTTGTTTGAGTTCTAGGCACTCTATATTTTTTTGTATAGGGATTTGGTCCCCATTTTGTATATTGCATAGATGGATCCTATGGGAGGATGGTTTTTTATGTACCCCCATAAGGCATACGTTTCTATGTTTTTTATGGTCCATGGGGCCACATGTTGTACATAACAAACATTTATTTGGATATATATATATATACACACACATACCATTTTGGCGACAAGTGTATGATCTCTTTTATGTGTTAGATGTATCGATATGATGTATGTGATGATGTTGTTTATATGCATGTGTGATGTTTTCTATGTGTAGTAATAGGTACTTACACATGATTTGTATGAGCACTTAACACACATATATACATGTTTTAGTTGTGTATGAAGGGTCATATATATGGTTTATGTATTAGATACCAATCCAACACCTCAATTGCGACATGGTCAGTGTATGTATTAGATACCAATCCAACACCTCAATTGCGACATGGTCAGTGAATGCATTGGCTCCTCGGGGGACATGTGTGAATGTAATGGTTTCACTCATAAAAAATTGCAAAAGAGGAGCGGGTTGAGGACATGGAATACATTGTTGAGCTGGGAGACAACTAATTGGGAATCTAGGTGCACATGCAAATGGCGTATGACAAGATGGATGAAATAAATTAACAACCCAATGAATGCATTGTACTATGCTTGGTTGATGGTGGGTGCCCCTAGGAAAAATCCTCTAGTATGGTAAAGAGTTTGGGATGGGGTATAAATGGCCCAAATGGACGAAGCTAGATTCTTTGATCAATGAATTACACCATCTGCGAAGTTGACATAGTTATCTGCGTCGGATACCATCTACATTCCAAACAAAGGATGGTATTATTTTCAACCAAAGGGATAAAAAATACGAAAAGTAAAGTGCTACACTGCTCTTTTTTATATGAAAATGGAAAATGCAAAGGGGGAAGGATGGTTTCACCCTTCTGAAAATGGGTACCTCCTTCTGTTGGAACCTCAAGCTTTATCTAGATAATGACAAGAATCCAACACTTGAAAGGAGATCCCCTTGTGACTAGGTGACATTCGACAGGTGTGGTGGATCCTGGTCTTCATTAGAGGATGATGAATCGTCACTGGTGAGTAGACCGGCAAGGGAGGATGTAGTATCTATAGTATTTGGCAAGGCAGGAATGGTTTCCTCCATGGGCAATCTGTGCGAGAAAACCCTGAGGCGAGGAATTTGATCCTATAGCCACATAAGTTCAAGGAGTACTTCTTATTCAGCTTGTAATATGAGACACTGGAATGAGAAATGGGAAGTGTCGCCACACGATCGACATGGGTGTGGGATCCTGGCATGGGTAGATGAATGTGTTGAAGTTAAGGGTGGGATGGAATGGTCAAGTATGACTATGATGATATCGGTGGGAACCATATGAGTATGGTTCCCATGAGATGCACATTCATCATGTTGTGCTTCTGATCCATGAGCCTCAGATTGTGGTTTTGTTTGTGTAGGTAGCTCGGTGGTTGGTATCGCCGAGATGGTCGGTTCTGAGACATGCACAACTAGTGTTGTTGTCAATGTAGTGACGAAATTTATGGAAGAGGTTCTTGTTGTTGAGGTGAAGGAATATCAACCAAAAGGTGGGTGACGTGGATGGTTTCCAAAGCATCCCGAAATTGAGGGGGGTCAGGACAATGGTGCATATAATGCCCAAACTGAGCGCAAATCAAACATGCATGATTGGTACACAATTACTTAGACTTAGTTGTTTCAATGGGTGAATACGAGGTTCAAGATGTGCCCCTTGGAATACTATGTGTCACATGTGTCACACTAAGAGGGGTATTGAGTAAATTCCTGAGCTCCAACAAGGTGAGACATAGGTTGGTCGCATGGCCTTGTTGCTCACATAGGGCACATATTGGGGTGATCCATATTGCAGGAGTAGTGGTTGTCAATACTTGGGATTTCTATCGAGGTTGAGTTATGCCCCCTGCGTTAGGCCTAGCGATTGTCGATGGTGGTTCGGGAAGATGGTTTGTTACCATGGGGGATTTCATAGTGGGTTTCTTTATGCCTCCATTATTGGGTTTAGTGATGGTTGATGGTGGTTTAGTCATGGGTGCCGTAGGATCAACTTGTGGTACATATGGTGTAACTACCAAGTCTAGGACAAACTCATAGTGGGATACAAGTTTTGAGGTCATTTCTAGGTAGGGTGGAGTGAGGTACCACACAGGTATTCCCAAAGTGATCCAAGGTAGAGTCAGTTGAGCCATAACTGGTGTCGTTTGCACTCCTGTAGGAAAGTACGAGAATGGTATTTGAAAGATGGGAGGCATTAACGAACTCAATGTATGTTCAATACCATGAATTGTAGAAGTTGTTGATGATGATGTCGAGGGAGTGGTAGAGTAAAGTTTCATAGGCGAAAATGGTGCATATAAGGCTATCTATCGATGCTGGGATTTCAGGTGGGGGGCCTGGATATACCCCTAGAAAGTTAGAATCTTTGTACACTCTTGGGAATATATAAATGTAAGGGAGTTGAGTCCCTTTTCCTATAGTGGAAAGGATGTTGTCGGGGTGGTGTTGGTATGAGGTTCATAGTAATTAAGTTAGTCAAGGGTGGCTATCTTCCCATTAAAGGGAAACATCATGATGTGGAAGACCAAAGAGGCGACCTCCTTCATGGAATACATATAACTATGGCCCAAAAGGATGTTGTACTCGAGTTGTGCATTGACTACCTCAATATCAATAATTACCATTTCCCCCCCTATCTCGATGGGGACATTTTGGTACAAACCCCTAGGTTGTGATGGTCTCCCATCGTATGTGTGAAGGGTGATAGATGAGGGAACTAACTTAGGGGAGCCCAACCGTTTTCTAACATTTGATGACACGATGCATGTGGATGTGCCTTCTTCGATAATGCATTGATGAATCATAATGCTTTTAACTGTAATTGGGACTTAGAATGCGACTGATGAAGGTAGTCGTTGTTACCCTTTGTTGAGATAAAAGGTCATAAGGCATGAGTTTGATAGGTCGATGGTGTCGAGTGCATTAAGTAGTGCCTTCCTAATTTGGGTCGAGAAAGTATATAACACCTCTAATGTGAACATAGCAGTTGGTGACTAAGCCAAGCCATCCACAATACCGTATTTGTGGGCAACTTTCATGTGAGGGTTATGGGAGGTGTTCCTAAGTGGTACTTTTGGGATCATAGGGATTTGTTCACCACTTGGGTGTGGTATTTGTAAAGGCCCCCCCGAAGGGGCGGGTATGTACTCCACTTGTGGGGGTTCAAACATGCCAAATACTTTGGCTTGGGTTTGGAGAATAACATCTTCTATGTTCATGTAGATGGTCTGAAAGGAGCCATCTCCCAGGGGGGGGGAGGCTCTTGCTACTGGGTAACGACCCCTTGGTTGGAAAAGGGTTATTGGAAATCGGGATGTGGATGTGGAACATTAGGTACCTGAGTGGGATTGTATGTTGTCTTTTTCTTTGCTTCCACATACTATTGACAGTCAAAGATGAGTGGCCAATGGTGAGTATAGTGACCATACGCTCCACAAATCGAGTAAGATTAGTTTTTCCTCAGGTTTTCATTTTTTACTTGTTTGGGGGCGTTATTATCCCTTGCATTATGGTTACCGTAGTTCTAGTTCTATTGGGGAGGGAGGTTTCCTCCTTGTCCCTGTTGTTGATTCTGTTTGTTCTTACCTCTCTTCTTTCCCTAATTTTTTGGATTCGAAGGGTTATCTATGTTCAACTGCTCAAACTATTGAGCTTGTTGTGCGAAAGAAGGTTGTACTAAATTGACCCCCATGTGCAGCATGGGGATAGAACTAAGAGGACACTGCAATGGGTAATAAGGATTATACCCCTGTGGTGGGATATAAGCATTTTACGCTCCATATGATGTGGATGTAGGAGTTGCTTATGCCATTTTCGGTGGAGGTACCAACTATGCTTGGCATGCATTGGGGTAGGCAGGATTGTAGGGTCCATATTTTAGCTGTCCAAGATGAGGGTTTGGTACAGTTGTAGGCGATGCCGACATATTAGGGATGGGAGGGTACTACATTTCCATATTGGGTGGCATAGGGGTCAAAGGAGGGGGGACCTTTCCCTATCGGGAAATGGACCCAATAATCTCATTCGCTGAATGTGAGCAACCTGTAGGTGTGGGATCCAAAGATTGATGCCAAGGGGAATCTGGTAGGATGGTATATACATAACCCGATTGAGCATAAATGAGGTTGAAATATTGGGCCTTCAAGATGTACTCTTCCTCAGTTTGGGGCAATGAGGTTGCCACATTTTTTTCTATCATGGGTTGGAGTGATTCGATGAACCAATACAACAAGAACTGATATTGAATGTCAATTTTTCACAATGTGTGTCGTCTACACCACTCATGGATGTGGTCTGCTATGAGGGTAGAAGTGTTTCGACGAAATTCTGTGATAATTTCGATCGCTAAATCATGACGTATGGGGAATTGGAAGTATGTGAGAAATGTAGTGGATATCCTCCCAAATGTGGCATGGTTTTCCCTTGGTAAACTCACATACCATTTCATAGTTGTACCTGTAATGGTTCGTTGGAAGAGACACAACCTCACTAAGTCATCCACTATGCTATTGGAGGAACACCACAAGTGAAATGACATGATATGGTTGGTTGGGTCATCTCCTTGTTTCCATTCAAATTTAGGGATATCCGAGGGAATCTTATCAGGCATATATGGCCATGCTGGATCATGTGCTATGGGTTCATTATCAATTTGTCCTGATCAGGGATATTCAAGCTAGCCATGAAAGGTAAGTTGGTATTAGGTTCCGCCATTGTATGTTGTGTATTGTTCCCTCGAGGGGGAGAACATGGAGGATGTGGTGGTGATCTTTGTCCCTGATGAGAGTGTTGGGTCATGGAATTGACATCTTTTTCTATCACTTTCCCTTATGTTTAAACCCTTTCCGCTTACAAATGAACCTATAATTAATATTTTTTAATTCCTATTTGTAGGATTTTGGTTTAAAGTGGTTTCCATTACATTTCTTTGTATTTCATTAAGTTTTACTTAACGTTTGGAAAAATTGGTGCATTTTGTGCTTGCTTATGAATAATGACTTAATGTGGGAACTATTTTAGACCCATGTTTTGTAGATGCGGAAGTCAACTACCACCTATGAGGTCACCTTGAAAAGATGTCAGAGATGAACTATGGGTTTATTTGTAAATGATGAATTATTTTAAAACCCATTTGCATAAATTCATTATTTTACATGTTTCTCATTTTCCAAATTATGATTTTAAATTAAAAGTGGCAAATGGAGGTGGATATGAGTGCATATTTGTCTTATCCACAACAATTTGAAGATTTCCATCAAATATATGATGGATCTAAGAAGTCAAAAGCTATTAGGAGACATTTGAGATGGGTTTTGACTATTTTATTATAACCTCTATCTTTAAATTTGAATTTGACCTCAAAGGCATCCTAAATAGCATGAGAGTCAACAAATCTTGGGATTAGCTTCGATTTAGTTTTGAGATCCAAATATTAGCAATTAGTTGAGGGTATTTTGGATATTAATTTATTATTTGTTATGGAACACTCATTTATAAATAAGAGTTCCTTATCCATTCTATGGGAGCACTCTTAGAGAAATTATCCAATTCATGATGGAATAGATTATTTTTCTTAAGATCTTGTGTTGATGTAGATTGTAGTTTTCTTATTTTTATGTAGTGTATTTATTTTATTTTATGATGTTGTATATCTTAGTTTTCTACTCTCTTCTTGGGAGAAAGAGCTCGCTCCAAGAGATGAGAGAATTATGTAAAATAATGTTCTTTTGTTATATTGTGTGTTCTAATTTATTTATGCAAGTGTGAGTTAAATATTTCTAATTATTTTTATGTATATTTCTTTATTTCTACAATTTTATTTTGTGCACAATATTTTACTCTTGCAAGATAAGTTAGTTTCTTTTACTACCAGCAATAGTTAATCATTTTCAATTTCGCAAGTGTGTTTAAATTCCTAAAGTGTGTGAAGAGGGATCTTCCACATAAACTAAGTAATAGGCCTGTATCTTACCTAGGATTAATCATAGTTGATTTCTCATTTTAATGGTTAAGTGAATTGTTCAATCTTTTATTTTCATGTTATAATACTTCAAACTCTCATGGCTAAATAAACATCATAAACGTAAACTTGTCTCTATAAACTGGAAGCATAGGGATTGTGTGGATTTGATGTGGCTAATCACTGCAATTGTTGAAACTTGGGGATTTATGTTTGACCCAACCAAGAGGGGTTAAGGAATGTTGTGGAAAGGTGTGACCGAGTGTGAGTATTTAGATTAAATTTGCTAGGATAAGTTTAATTTATTGTAGTTAGTATTTCAAAAATCAATGTTAAATTAAGCTTTGACACTCGTATAGACATCGCAGACAACCTTTGAATGAAAAAAATTACCCTGGTTGATAATTAATGGTTTGATGGAATTGATGCTCTGAAAGGACAATTGATTTCGCCAAAATTTTGGTGTCGTTATCAAGGAGGTTGTCAAAGTTGAAATAACAAGATTTGATATTGATTTTTTTCTCTTCCTTGATTGCATTCACAACGTAGCTTTAAGTGCAGGGTAAAAGGGGATGGTAAGTCGAGAGTTCTAACACCACTATATCTAAGGCATGTAGAATGCATGATTCATGGAAGAAATTCATGTGGTGTAGTAAGATCCACCCATATTACTAATATTTATTTCGCATAAAGCTTGGAAAGAGGAATAAGGCTTGGTGAATGAAGATTCTATTAAAGGATTCAAGAGGAAGCCATTGAAGTCGGTCATCGGTAAACAAGATTAAGAAATTTTAAAGAGAGGTATGTAATATATCATTTAATTCATACAAATAGATTTTGTAGCATCGAAATACAATTTTTTTGGAGTTGTCCTACAACAATATATTCATATATTGTAAGCACTTTACTTTTTGGGGATCTACAAGTCGATTTTGAGATCGGCTGCAGATCCTTAAAAAACACACGTGTAGGTCAAATTAGTAATTGAATGCTTTTTTTTTTTAATGTGGATTCCTTACTGAAATTATACCCCTACAAACATTCACACCTATTCGGATCACTATTTGGGAGCTATATTGTGTTTATTGAATTTTGTGGCATTTTGGCTTGTTGGACTTACCGAGAACATAGTTGGGATAGTCATGTTTTGAGGGACCATATGAGAAATTTTTTTAAACCTATTTATATCCAAAGTGTCCCTTTAATTCTATTTTCTAATACAATTTTAATTTTCCAGTTTGGGTATCAAATGAAAAAGATATGGTCAAAATATTGACTGGGTGTAGAATAGGCAATTCAAGAATAGAGTTGGGACAGTCACTTTTTGGGTCCCTAAATGGATGAATTTTTCAAATATGTTTCTAAGGATTATTCTCCTATTAATATAGTGTACAAATCAATTTGAATCACTCAATTTTTATATCGTACGATAAAGTTATTCCCAAAATACTATCTGTCTATCCTAAATTAGCACTCCTAAAACTATGTTTTTCCAGCTGTTCATTGGAACATTTGACCCATCAATTATTCTTGTATTCAAAACATTTTTCTATAGGAGATACCTACATGAATATAATTCCACCTCCAATTGGAATCATGTGAATCCTTCATAAAATGAAAAAGATATGCTCAAATTAGTGACTGTTGGTCTATGATGGAATTTGTAAACACCTCTATCATGCAAGTTGTTCCTTACTATATTTGGCATATCATATTAAGGAATTTTCAAAAAATGTTTCTAATGGAAGTATTCCTATGGATTTATTTTCATTTGGATTTTGAATCACTCAAATCAAACAATAAATAAAGAAGTTATTAATGAAACACTGTCGGGTAGTCTATGACGGTTGTCACTCCTCGACAAGTAAAAATGCATTGTTTTTCATTTATCTTCCTTGGATTTTTTTTATATGCACTGCTTGTCATTTTTTTCATATGTCTTGTATGAAGAGAGATCACGCACCTCTCTTCTTCCATGATCTCACGTTTTATTGCAGATTAGTGCTAGTTTTTTCTATAGGTCCCTGTAGGAGTGAGAGGTCAATCCATGTACCAATGATTCTCGAAGACAAAAATTTATGCCAATTGGGCATGCCTCCAAATATCCAATAATGAAGATACAATGTCATGTGATTTTGTGCCATGTTTTGAAGCTCAAGCTCCTACAAGCCTGATTTAGCAGTATCTCACCTAAAGACAACAACAAGAAGAATTTTTCATTAAAGTTGTAGATGGATTCAGAAGAAGACACATAAGGAATTAATGATGTGAATAATTTGAAGACCATTGCTCCAAACTTCAAGTTCCATTACCACATTCTCCATTGTTTCATCAATTATTCCATTTCTATAAAAGAATCCTTCCAGAAGACCCGAGGTTCATCATGCTCATTCACCAATGCCATGGTATACCTATGCATTTCCTTCTTTCCATTTTGATATACATGCATGCTAAAGTTAATAAATACTTCATTTTATTACGTGGTTGACATTGAAAGCCAATAAAATTTGCTCATGAACATCATTTATGTCACCGCTGACATCCGATTAACTTCATCCCCTACCACTCCATCACTTCCATGGCTTTATGGAACCTACCCCCTAACCCACATACTAAATTCAGTCTGGTTCACTTACAATGCCAAGCTCCCTCATTGCCCTATCCCATTTCCAAATAAATTTTGATGGTGAAAACTTGTCTCAAGTTCCATTAGACCTTGGAATTCTTGAAAAACAGCTTGCTGACAGGCATTCCTAGGGAATAAAATAAATTTCTGACTGTGAAAACCCTCTCAGCGTAGTCGGACATATCTTGTTTGAAAACTACCTTGCTAGCAGACAAGGTTTTCAAATAACATGAGAAATAAATAATTCCATCCAAGTTTCTCTTTTGAATAAAGATATCCAAGTCAGTCTCTGAATAAGATTTCCAGTATTTAATGCTACATTAGAATCCTATTCCGTATCTCCTCAGGCTACATGCTCTCAACTCTAGATCTCAGTTGCAATTCATCATGATACAAGCTCCAAATTCCACACTGCTCTTTCTTGTATGTTTTTACACCATTGTGGTCCACATCAATTCTTGTGCTTTTCAGGATGTTGCTGCACATTTCATGATATTATTAGGTGGGTACATGTATGCTTCTTTTTCCTTATTGTTAGTCAAATTCATTGAATGTTATAAATTTTTATTAGGAAAATCATTTGATCCTTTTTTTCCTACTTCCTCCTCATTTTCCATATTTCCAAGGGTAGTAAAATATTTTAGTTTGGGGGAATGGGAAAACCACCATATTTCAAAATGATCACACCATTACCCACCATAATCATTCTTTCCCATCCCTTACCATCCTTGCTTAATCCAAACCCTTCATCTCTTCCTTTGAACCATGACCTCATCTCTACTTCCACAGTTAAGCCACTCCAACATCCCCTAACATCCAAGCATGACAAAGAATACCCTATTGTTTCCATACAAGAACCAACAACAAAAAGAGAAGGGATGTTGTTGTTGCTACACAAGAACCAACAAGTAGCCACAAAAGTAGTTGATACACATGGACAAACCAAAGGAAGCTACTGAAAGAGAGGAATGTTCTGCTCGACAAGAACCTACAGTAGAATAAACTAATGTAGAAGCCCTTCCTACATAGGCATATGTTTCCATACAATAGGGTTCATTTTTCATGGTTTGATGATGCATATCTTGGTCCACATATTCAAAATTTGTTATGAGTTACATTTTTTATCCTCAAATCGATCAAGTGAAGACTGATTGAGGGCCATATGTAGGGCCACATTACATATGGTATGTAGTTTACAAATCATTTTATACATATGTTATAAGGTTTATGGGAAATGTTGTGCATACAATGGAGTACTCAATTCATGAGGTGTTTCAACTAGCATGCCTAACCTCATAATTGACAACAACAACAATGATCATTTTTAACATATGCCCAACAAGTATTTCCTTCATGTATTGAATATATCATTGATACGAGCCCTAGAGGTTGTCATGAATTTTTAAGGTATTAATGCATGCAAACATAGTGATTGTATGGAGAAAATATGAACTCATCTTTATAGTACTTTTAACAGCAGTTGGAAGAATGATCATTATCAGCAACAAATGAGTTTTTTAAGCATTCAAGCTTAAGGAGACTAATCCTCATTTTGGGACCGTGTGTCAAATTTTGAGGGCAGATTACAACCAACACTCTTGTAGCATTCAAATTGCATGATTTTGTAGAAATATAACAATCCTGAAGTAATTTTTAAGACAAATTATTATGGTATGATTTGAGATAGCACTTTAGCATCAAGATCATCTTGTCTCCCCTCAAATCCTTCATATAAAATAAACCTTAATATGACATCACTTTGGGCATAATATTGACTAGCAAATAGAAGATCCTAGGTAGCTCATTTTGCAGCAAGATGATGGTTATGAGCCAAGTTATGTGATAATAAATGTGAGGTGACTCTAAATGTTTTTGTTCAGCAATCATAAGGCAGATTTCTTAGCCTTCCATTGGCATCTTTATAGCTACATATCAACAATATTATCTTCCAAGTGTAGCAAGTATTAAGAAGAATTTACTAAAAAAAATCATTGGAGCTTCTCAAGTATATGTTTTTAGTGTAATGCACCGACGTCAATTCATTGAATGCACATGGCACTTTGCCATTTATTGGATATGATGTTGCACGATTCAATTTTTATGTTTTGGTTCCTATTTTGCTAAGGATGAGTGGAGCTTCCCTTTTCAATCTTTCTTTGTTAACATGTGAACTATTTTTATTCATATTTGTATACCCAATGCAATAAGAAAGTGAGGATCTTGGATGATGGTGGAAAGATTGAAGAAGAATCAACAAGAAAATAGGTAGTGCAGTAGCATAACAAGTCAAAGATGGATGGTTTTTTTTGGCAACAAATGATTTGATGACATATCAAGCTTAGAATTTTATCCCTCCACCGTGATTTTTATACCCATGCATAATAATTTCAAACCCTTCACACAGTTCACTTGGCTAATGTACATACAATAGTGGAGAATTTTCATTGACAACCCCAAATGAAAGTTATGAAAATGAAAAAAATGAATCATTGATATCTTCCAAATGGAGAACTGATTATCTATAAAAATTGGTGAGAAGACACATTATGGTAATATGAAAAAATACACAAAGTTTCAAGAAAACCCAATTCGTAAATTTCGAGAAATCAAACATAGTCACCTACAACCATTTTGTAGTTTTCTTGAAATCCGTGATGTGGGTATCTCCAATTTTTGGTTGGGAGAAGCATAATTGTATTCCTAATATCCCTGCAAATTTTGGCCAAAACCTAGTTTTTATTTTGGGATAAATATATTTTGTCTTGGAGGTTACATGAAACCTACAACACTTTTGCATTTTGAGCCGCAGATCAGCATCCACATGCTGCAGATCGCCAGTTTACTGTAGATCCAAAAAAATTGCTATAGATCATTTGAGGAAGGTATGCTAGATGGGTGAATGGAACACAAAGGCATATAAAAATGCTCTAAGTAGTTGTGCCAATGTTTTTGAAGAAAATTTCTTAATGTATCAACTATTTTTCTTTGGAGAGTCAAGTTTTGCATTCATAAAGAGAAGACTCATTAATGAGAATTGCAGAGTTTGAAGAAATGGATTAGCCATCACTTGAAAGGATTTCTATTTGGCATGAAATTGATAAAATTTCTCTTCAACAAGGAGGTATTGACATTGTTCTTGTTTAAATGTGCATTGGAAAATGGAAGCATCATTCAATCAACTTGGTTGATACAGGGTCGCATGAGGAGATGCAACATATTCAATTTAGGGGAGATGTTGGGTCATGGAATTGACATCTTTTGCTATCCTTTTCCATCACTTTTAAACCCTTTCTGCTTACCAATGAACCTATAATTAATAATTTTTAATGCCTATTTGCATGATTTTGGTTTAAAGTGGTTTCCATTACATTTTGTAGTATTTCATTGAGTTTTGATTAACGTTTGGAAGAATTGGCGTATTTTGTGCTTGTTGATGTATAATGACTTAATGTAGGAACTGTTTTAGATCCATGTTTTGAAGATGCGGAAGTAGACCACCACCTATGAATTCAACTTGGAAAAGATGTCAAAGAGGAGCTATGGGCTTATTTGTGAATGATGAATTATTGTAAAACCCGTTTGCATAAATTCATTATTTTACATGTTTCTCATTTTCCAAATTATGATTTTAAATTAAAGGTGGAAAACAGAGGTGGATATGAGTGCATATTTGGCTTATCCACAAAGATTTGGAGATTTCCATCAAATATATGATGGATCTAAGAAGTCAAAATCTATTAGGAGACATTTGGGATGAGTTTTGACTATTTTATTATAGCCTCTATCTCCAAATTCGAATTTGACCTCAAAGGCTTCCTAAATAACATGCGAGTTAGCAAATATTAGGATTAGCTTCGATTTAGTTTTGAGATCCAAATTATTAGCAATTAGTTGAGGATATTTTGGATATTAATTTATTATTTGTTATGGAAAACGCATGTATAAATAAGAGTTCCTTCTCCATTCTATGGGAGGACTCTCAGAACAATTATCCAATTCATGAGGGAATATATTATTTTTCTTAAGATCTTGTGTTGATGTAGATTGTAGTTTTCTTAATTTTATGTAGTGTAATTTATTTTATTTTATGATGTTGTAGATCTTAGTTAGCTAATCTCTTCTTGGAAGAAAGAGTTCGCTCCAAGTTCAATGAGTGCATTATGTAAAACAATGTTCTTTTGTTTATATTGTGTGTTCTAATTTATTTATGCAAGTGTGAGTTGATGGTTTCTAATTATTTTTATGTGTGTTTCTTTATTTCTACAATTTGATTTTGTGCACAATCTTTTACTCTTGCAAGATAAGTTAGTTTCTTTTAATGTTGACAATAGATTAATCCTTTTTAATTTCGCAAGTATGTTTAATTTCCTGAAGTGTGTGAACAAGGATCTTCCACATAAATTGAGTGATTGGACCTATATCTTACCTAGGATTGATCAAAGTTGATTTCTCATTTTCATGGTTAAGTGACTTGTTCAAGCTTTTATTTCAATGTTATAATACTTCAAACTATCATGGCCAAATAAACAACATATAATTAAACTTGTCTCTAACTAGAAGCATAGGGACTTTGTGGATTTGATGTGGTTGATCACAACAATTGTTGAAACTCAGAGATTTATGTCAATCTAAGAGGGGTTAAGGAATGTTGTGGAAATATGTGACTGAGTGAGAGTATTCAGATTAAATTTTCTAGGATAAGTCTCCTTTATTATAGTCAGTCTTTCAAAAATCATTGTTAAATTAAGCTTTGACGGCTACATTGACATTGTCGACAACCTTTAAATGAAAAGACTTACCTTAGTTGATAATTAATGGTTTGATGGAATTGATGTTGTGAAAGGACAATTGATTTCACCAACAGAGAGGAAGAGGATGTTGTATGTCCTCCTCTCGAAGAAGGAGATGAAGAAGGTGGATTTCCTTCGAGGGGTGGAAATAAAGGGGGGCCTCTTCCATGAGAGGGTGAACCAAATGGTCTAAACTATCTCTAGGGGTAGAAAATGAAGGGATGCATATTCCACGAGAGGACGCAACAAAATGATATATTTTTTCTCCAAGGGGAAAAATGAATCAAGCAAGGAGTGGTCTCGCCTGGATGATCCTATAAATTTTTCCTGGGAGCATCCTTGACTAGAATATATCCCTCCCGAACCATGGGGAGAAAGAGGGAAAACACCCCTCGAGAGAGGGGAAAGGCCTTTCAGTACACGGGACTACCTTAGTGGGTTTTGTTCCTCAATGGTGGAAGTTTAGTCACATAAATAAGAGTGATGATGGAAATAAACACAAGTGAACAATTGCAAAATTATGCTAACCACAACAGATGCAACATAGTGCAAAGTGAGCGATATGTGCTATGTTGGTTTAGTGCAAGTGCTCCCAAATGTAGGTTCTTTTTAATTATGAGTTAGTGAACTTGTATTTAGAAAAATATAAATTACCTAAAGACCGAACATCCTTATTCTCAAATGTAATTGGGCCTCCCAAAAGTAAAACCATTGGTGACAATGAGATCCACACAACAATTGACTAGTGAAGGTAACAATGAGTCAGTTATACCGGTGATGGGGTTATGTTCCAAAAGAGATTGGGAACATTTCCCAACATAAATATCTGACTTCAGGATTCAATTGCACTTACAATTTCTCCTTGGTGATATCCTAATTTTGGCCACTGATATACCTGCGTCAAGTGTGGATAAGTGGTTCGACATAGGCGATATAGTGTTGTCTCCATAAAAAGATAAGTGAATCTTTGTGGGGAGAAGGGAAACTATACCTTAGATTTCACGTTCTTGGGCACCGCGCCTTCTTATCCGGGTTGTATTTTGACACTTATTAAAAGAAAGATTTAAAAGTACCCTATAAGTCAACAATGCCATGTCTCAAAAAATTAATGAAACTAGATTGGTGGACATTATTTGGAGGCCTAGCCCAATCAATCCTAACCAAATTATAAATTTTCTTGTGACCTCCTATGGAGGAATTTAGATGGTTGAGAACTACAAGTGTTGATTTTAAGGGTCCAAATTCAATTAAGGAGTGTAAGAGAGGTATTTCACAATCCTACTTCTTCCTGATTCATCATGGTCTCACAAGGTGCGATATGGAGAGCATACTCAAAGTAAGAGAGTTTTTAGGTCTCTTAGTGTGTGCTATTGGAGACACATGCGTGTAATACACAAATGATATTGTTGTTGCAACTAACTAAAGAGTTCAAAGTAAATGCATATGCAGTTTCTACTTCAACTCAAAAGATGCTAAAGGTGCTTGCCACTAACAATCTTGATCAATGATGCTTATGAAATTGAAACGTGTGCAATGGAGGTATTTCACACTTCTCTCATTTTTTGATTCACCAAGATCACATGGAATGCGAGGTGAAGAGCATGCTTCAGGGGATTAGAGTCTTTAGGTCCTTGCATGTGTGCAAAAGTGAATTACACTACTTTTCCTAAAACATGAGAGGTAAGCAAATAACACGAGATGTCAATACTTTAACAACTTCTATGAAATGATAAGCAATATTTTCTTGCATACTAGTGATGACTAGGAGGCCCGTTGAAAGCCTCAATGTTTTTTACCTAAGTACATTTCAAGAGAAGACATCTTTACTTCCTAATATTGGGCTAAGTGAGATAATTACTAAAGAAAAATTTAACTATTGCAAGTTAATTTAATTCTACTTCATTAGTGAACAGTCATTGCGACTGCAAGATTTGTGCAAAACTGATAAAAATAAAAATAAAAGACAATAGCGTGGGTTTCCCCAATATAGATGCGCTAGTATCGTAGTTATAACACAAATAATCCGTGATAATGGAAAGTAGATTACCGCGCAAAAGAAAGACCGATAAACTGTGCAGTAGCATGACTATCAAATGAAAATTTGCATGGGTAGCATGCACGGGGCGTCGAGATCCGCACTACTATGTAAATAGAAATTACGGCCAAGAGGAGGCCGAATTATGGGAATGAAGGGTATGGACCTGATCTCCTGCATAAGACAATAACCCATAATTAGCTATTTAGCAAATAACAACCTAGTTAATGATAAATGAACAAAAATGAAGTAGAGTCGCCATAAATATTGTTGTGGAAAATTTGCACAAAGTTGTGCAGCCCATCTCACTTGGGGGTGGTGGCCTTAGAGGTTGTTAACAAGGCCAAATATTGTTACTAAAGCAAATGTGAATGATTCCAAATTGATCCTGTGAGCTCTTGTTAGTAAAACAAAATAAAATAAAAACAAATTACTTGAAAATAAACAAAATAAGTGAGGATATGCAAACCATAACAATAATCCAATGCTAGAACCAATGAAGATTTCCCAATAGTCAAGCTTGTTACATGTAGTGTCACCTAAGAGGTGTGGGATTCAAGGGAAGCCAACAATATTCCCTAGGGAGGTCCTTTTTGTCCACACTAAATGATAAATAAATTGAAGAACAAATGGAAGAAACACTTGCCCCTATGAGGAAGGTGGCAAGGGAGTATGAGGAATGCTAATAGGTGTGGGAAGAGGTGGAAAAAGTTATAAAACAATTCTAGCTGCTTAACCTTGCTCTATTTTTCTCTACTTAGATGCATCCCATGGATTCCTTTTATAGGCCAAAAGGTGGAAAAGAAACAACTAGATCCAAATGTGAACCCTATCACCTCATGAACTAGATCCAAAGTACACAAAGGGGGCTATTGAATGCTTGAAGAGACAAATTCGAATTTCAGTTGGTGAGGGAGATTTCTCAAGCCTTCAATGCGCAGATGGTAGTTGAGATCCTTCCGTTTTTTATAGTAGCATAGATCTCAAAGGATAATCCACACTAGGCTATTGCGGGCACATAACTGATAACACACGCTATAAATTGGGATAACATGGCTTTGCCTATGCTACCTCTTCTTTTGACTATTTTTTGGCATTTTTGGATTCATGTTGTTTTCTGGATTTGATGAGGATGTCTTCAGTGAGCTACATGCTATACGTTGATCACGCCTTACTACAAGACTAGCCAAAATGTCGTGTGTGCGCGAAATTAAGGTGCTAATAAGACCCCATTACATTTATTCATTAATAACTACCATAGTGGGCCTTATTTAATAATAACAAATATAGAGGAACTAGACCACTTTACGTTGAATGGTCTCCACTTATACACTAATTGGTCATTTATTCCCCCTTTACACCTGTAGGGAGGGTCATAACATTCCATCCCCTTAGGAAAGCATTTCCCTCAACAGTTGATGTGAATTTGTATAACCATAATCCAGGGTCCCATGGACGAGTGTTGACCTCCATGTTGAAGTAGGCCATGGATTCAGGTGCCCATGTATTAGTGTGAGCCATGATGATGAGGTAGTCCAATAAGTGCCATCTTAAGACTGGGTCCCATGTCCATGTGCTCTAATTGATAACCCAATGATGGTATTGAAGCTCCGCGAGCCTCTGAGTGTTATGCATCACATTCCCATGATGGTCATGCAGATCCAAAGTATAACCATAGGAAAAGATATCCTCCATATAATAGTAAAAGTATGGATCAATGAAAAAATCTACTATGGTATAAGAAGCATCCTAGAAATTGGTAGGAACCACCGATTGTTGCCGTTACTCCACAAGTTGGGATTCATATGATAAATAAGATTCATTAAAAGGAATACATAAGTAGTTGTCACACCACTGATTATAACTATCCATATACCAATCATCACAATCATCCTCCAAAGCATGTCTTGCATATACATCTTGTTTATACTCTTCAATGATGAGAGGATTAGTAACAAAAATCTCCTCCAATTTAGCACAACCTTCATTTAATGTACAAAGGTTCAGCTCTAGAGATGTCAAATTGGCCTACATTTTTTTTGAATTTTCCCACATATCTAGCAAGAGTTTGGCTAGCATCATTTGTTTCTCCCATTGTATGGGCCCTTACTTTGCCATGCTTCAATTTTGGGAAGGTTTGAGGATAGAAATTTGCAAGGATTATAAAGGACTAGAGTTTGCCTGGAGATATGACATATAATATGCCATATGAAAGCACCGAAAATTAGCTCTTCGACAACGTTGATCTTGCTACAATCTTATCACCTTGTCAAAAGTTATGACATCTGCAAGGTCTGCAGTTGTCACCAAAAACCATGAAAACATAAATATTTCAAATGGCCATATCTCCCTTTCCCAGACTCCGATTTGAGCGATTTTTTTTTTGAAATCATGCATTTTTCTGAGAGGAAATTATAATTTTATATATATATATATATATATATATATATATTTTGGAAATTCTACTAAAAATGTATCTAAATGTTGCAGACCTCTATTGTGCAAACCTATAAAATATTTAAAAAAAAATGTTTTTCTTTGGCCCAAGAAAGTTATTTGATACCCATTATTATATTTCTTAGATATGAAAATACAACCATATAAGATCATACGAGATATCTGAAATGGTCCATGTTTTTATTAATACAAATTGATTCTATTAAGGGAGGAATCAAGTCATGTTCACCTGCTTCCTCTAGGGGGCAACCTCTAATGAGCTATGCTCCAATTAAAATATTCTCCACAATTCTCATAAGGAGGACTCCATCCTTATTTATAGATCATACTACAACTCTTACCTCCTAACTACCTAGTGGACCGTTTTTAATGAGGTCGCATTACATTTATCTATTAATAACTACTGGAGTGAGCCTTATTTAATAATAATATAATGGACCTAATCCACTATACATTGAATGTTTTCCACTATTATACTAATGAGAAATTGAACCCCATTACACCCATAGGGAAGGTGATAACAGGTGAAATACAACTTTAGACAAATTTTTGAATTTAGAACATAATTATAGTAGTTAGCTTACAACATTCAAGATAGAACCTAAAATAATCAAAGCCAAGTTAAAATTGACTTTAACCACAAGATTAAGAAATATGTCTCTTACCACACTCAATGGACTTACATGAGCATGATTATCCATTGGAATTGGATCATACCAAAAGGTCACCACCCTCCCTTAACAAAGCTAGGACTTTGGTCAAATTGTAATTATTTATTATGGAATTGTATTTTTAAAAGTATTAATGGTTTTAAAACAATAATACACGTGAATTGTGAAATCCTAACAACTTATATTTACAATTTTAACCATTTTTCTCAAATTCCGAAGAAACAACTTATATTTACAATTTCAACCATTTTTCTCAAATTCAGATGAAAAAATAGTGGAAAAATAATAACTTTAAAAAAACAGAAAAACAACCATGCATCGTTTTTCGCCTCAGCTTTACCTTTTCGAGAAAGTTGCACGATACAATAAAGGCTTCGGATTGGATTCTATATGGAAAAGTTGTTTGCAGAGTTTTGATATGACCTAGAATCAAGAGCTCTTTCGATCCTTAATTGGAAAGAAATGCTCTAATGATTGCCCCTCCTTGAAGACTTGCAGGGAAATGATGTGGCGTGTAGCCTAAATGATATACAGGTAGGTCATATCGTTTACTTTTCTTTTCCTTTACTTACCAGCAAAGCATTACCACTAGACGACAATTACACATGGGCCACTCTAAACCCAGATAAGGGCCACATTAATTAAGAATTCAATCTAGATTATGTATAGTTTAAGCAATTTGTTTCATAATTGTTATTCATTTCCCAAGGACACCAGAATTCACCATCGAATCCACCATAATCACAGAATTAGTTGTTGAAATCGAACGGATGATGGTTACAGAATTCGATTACTTTCCCGAAAAATTGGTTGAGATGCCTTTAAAACCATAAGCAAGAGACGTAAGGCAAGGCAAGGCAAGGCAGACGATTGAGAGCAGAAAGAGGAGGAGGAGGAGATGGAATTCCAGAGAACTATGAAGAAAACAGCAGTACTTGGGTTCATGTTAGTAATGATTTTCATGGCGAATGCTGTCCATGGCAACGACAAATTTAGCTTCTGGCCCGTTCAGGATCAGAACCATGGTCGTCTGGATAATCTGCAGCGAATTCCTCGTAGTCGGACGAGATTCAGCCATGGACAGTATAGAGATAATCATCTTCAGCATTTGGATCATTCTACAATGATTTCTTACAGCAGCAAGATAACTGTGAGAAGGCTCTTGGTGGACAGATTCATTTAAGCAAAATTGCAGACCTAATAACTGTCAGAAGGCTCTTGGTGGACAGATTCATTTAAGCAAAATTGCAGACCTAGTTAGTGTATGGTTTGATCTGGTTGAATATATATTTTTTACTATCAATGCATTGTACAGTTTTGTGTCACAGATATTTTGTAATTTGTGCAGCAGCTTCCAGTCTACTTGAAGTGGGCTCTGCTATTAAAATCCTATGTTTGGTTGTATCAATTTGATTTTGCTTTTGGGTTGAATTGGTGAACATTTTAACTTCAATGGCCAGCATTGGGTGTGAGACCTGAATTTTGTTTGTGCTTTTGGGTTGAATTCAACGTTTTAACTTCATGAGGATGGCCAGCATTAGCTGTGCTTTTGGGTTGAATTGAACATTTTAACTTCAATGGCCAGCATTGGGTGTGAGACCTGAATTTTGTTTGTGCTTTTGTGTTGAATTCAACGTTTTAACTTCATGAGGATGGTCAGCATTAGCTGTGAGATTCTGATATCCTGTTTACAAAATGTTTTAACATGTTAGTTTGGCTCTCTGATCTCCTGTTTACAGGATGTTTTAAGTTGTTAGTTGGCTCAATTGATATGTAAATGAAAATTTTCAATCATATGCTAGATTTCTGTTGCAAGATTTCTGTGGTTGTTTGTTTCAGGTGATTTCGGGAGATCCACAGTTACCATGTTACGAGGTGTTTTGACATTGCGTTTTGATGATGAATCATGATATGGATTCGAAAAGTCTACCTCGTAACATGACGAAGTAACTGTGGATTTTCCGAGATCACCTGGAACATATGCTAGATTATAGGTCTGCAATGCAAAGTGACTAATGAGATTAGATTATGCAGCCCACTTAGGTTTGAGAGATTTGAAAATTGATCTCTCCGAATTTCTGGTGAGTTTGAAACATTTGAAAATTGACCTCTACCAAGTTATGGAATGAAATTTTCTAATGAGTTTGAAACATTTGAAAATGGACCTCTTCCAAGTTATGGAATGCAATTTTCTTGTAAGTTTGAAAGATTTGAAAATTGACCTCTCCCAAGTTATTCTAATCATATGCTATGTTGTCATTATATGTTAAGATTTATGACAGATTGATTAAAATGCTTGTACAGGCCTGCAGTGGCAAAGTGGTTAAAAGGTCTAACTGAACATTGCACCTAATCCACCAAATTGTTCTGATTGAAAATTACACCTAATCTACTTTGAACAAATGTTGCACCTTTCAATCTTTCTCAATCATATGTTAGGCTTCTCAACTGTGGAAACAGTAAAATGCTTTACACCAGGAGTGTGGCGAAAATTAACATTTCACCTAATTATCATTATTATTTTTTAAATGTAAACATTTCACCTAATTGAAAGAGACTTTATTGGAGATGTTTTTTATTATCATATGTTATAGGGATGGAAATACTATTTTTTATCATATGCTAAAGGGATTAAAATACTTGTACAACTTGAGTTGGAGCCGCACTTTAAAATGGGTATAAGTGACTGATTGAAAAGGGAACCCACTTTAAAACAGAAATGATATTTTCTGATTATATGTGAGTTATTAAATGTTTGTACAATTAAAGTGGAATTGGGAATCTATTTTAAAATGGATTTTAAACAATAGTGTATATAATATATTTTAAAATAAATTTGAAATATATAAATATTATAATTTTTTTAATAAAAAATATTATTTTTATTATTTTATTTTTGAAACATAATTAATTTAAAATTTTAATCATTAAAAATAATTTGAAAAAAAAAACTTTTAAAATAACAAAAGACAAATGAACAAGATAACAATGTTTTGGCAACCTTTACATTGTAATGTAAAATCAAGATTGTTTATTTTCACCATTCATTTGGAATGGTTTTGATAATTGATAATGAACATTGTACATCTCCCAAACAAAACTAAAGATTTCATTACTTTACTAACTTATTTTAAATTAACTCAAAATTTAATTAGTGGATACAAATTGAAAAGCAAATCCCCTTAGAAAAGAAAAGTATGAGATGAATAACATAACAATGAAAATCCACTCTCTTTGTAAAGTTGATTGTCCCTACATCTATATACATGTGACTCTGTAGTGCAAGATTGAGGTTGTTTATCATTACCATGCATTTTGAAATGGCTTAGATGATGGATAAGGCTGATGTGTTTTATACAAGTAAGAATGCAACTTTGAACCCATGAAATGCCCATTTGTTTGTATTCTCATGGATGAGAGATAGAGCCAATAGATTTTGCACTATTGCCCATTGGATATATATGGTCATGTACTTTTTGATATAGTTGTGATTGTTATTCAATGCCTAGTCACCTATGATTCAAGGCTTTATATAATGGCCATTCCACTGGAAATGCTGGGACATTGAGACAAGGTTATGTTTGCTTGTTGTATGTTGCTTACTAGGTGAGTAAAGTTGTGGTTTTTTTTTTTGTCTTAGGAATCAATTGTATTTAGCTAGATGATGGTTGGATGTGACACATTTTGCATTATTGAACATTTTATAGATTTGTTTAGATACTTCATTGTGCGGCTTGTGTTTGTTGCTTGAATTTTGTAAATACTAGCATTTTGATGTCTAGGGGAAGATTACGAGATTTGAAGAAAATATGAGAGGTATTGTGGAAAATGGGTATTGATATGAAAAAAGAAGGGTTGTCATCATATATTTTGTTCGAATATAGAGTGACTATAAAAGTGAGTATACTAATGGACATGTTTGTAATGGATATTGTCAATGTGATGATTCAAAGTATTGTAGTGAATAGGAAGGATATTCAAAGACCATGTATGACAATGCGATTTAGTTATGATTTCACCATCAAGGTCTTTCATAAGAAACATGTGTATTATAAAATAATAACATTTTAGTGCATGGATCTTCCATCCATGCACTTAATGCCCAAATTTAACCATGATGCATTCCATCATCTCGATACATATTATTGGTATTGGTAATCTCCCCTTGGTTAGTCCCTAATTGCTTAGGTCTATATGCGTGAATATATTTTCCCCATTTAATGTCTAATGCCTAGGCAAGGTTTCCTTTGTTGTTTTCTTAGGTTTTATTTTGGCCATGTTTATTCCTTGATGGGTTCCTTAGTTGGACATTCCTTTCTTTACCTTGGATCAACCTCAACATTCATGTTTGATTTGGTCCACTTGGGTTGGTTTTAAAGATTCCCTTTTGGAGGTTCCCAATGTTTTCACATTCATTGTGAGTGCACATAGGGATTAATGAGTTCAAAGATGACCTCCCCTTTTCTATTCTACGCTTAGTGTGACAACAATGGGGTGTACAATACATTCACGCTTGTTTCTCACAAACTAGGGTATTAGAGAACCTTATTTCTATGAAAATCTTGCAAATATTTCTAAGGCTACTGGATCCCTCATTTTGACTCATGGTTTAGTAGAGATCCATTGATTTTTTCTCAATGGTTATTTAATGTGCTTTTTATGCCCTTTTGGGTTTAGTTAATCTATCAATATCCCTCATTTTGTAATGTTCTGAACAGTTTCTTTCATTCAAAAAATTTGCCAGATTTTGATTAAAATTTTCTCACCCTTAAGCACTTGAGTTACTTGAAACTACAATCTTCATCAAATCCCTCATAGCGGGGACATACCTTCAATGTTGTGCTTATCCTTTATCTTTGATTCTTCCCTTTGTACTCATTGATTGAGGTGAATCAAGGGTTTTCCCTTATGGTTTACTCTTGGATTCTCTCAATCCCCCTTCCAAGGAGGGTGATTAGAGCCACACTTGAAGAGAGATCACATGAAAACAAAGGGTAGCCTTATCCACTATCTGCTAATATTTATCTTTTATTATCTAATATATTTAAAATGATTTTTATATATATTACATTTCATTGGAGATTATTTCAATTACAAAGGAAAAATATCAATTATGACTTGAAGCTTGGTGGAGCTTCATCCCCTTTGTTGGCTTCACCAAAGGTTACAATTTTTTCTTTATAAAACCTCCCCAAAGTCCTTGAAATTGGAGTTTTAGTGGTGGATTTATAAAAATTCCCTTACATATACTTCTTGGGGTGGTTTTTATAAAGCCTCCCTTATAAAAAAATTGTGATGGTTTTCAGAGTGTTATTAGTGAGCTAAATCATCATCAAAATGGTAAATTGTTGTAGTGTCTTTCTTTAGTTTGTGTGATTTTCTTACTATTATATTCACGTGAGTCTTTGTGGTTCTTCATTGGTGATTTTGATGTTGACGTGAGATGACCTAGATGGTTCCATCATTATGTTTGGGCACCAAATTATTCCACCATAGTTTTATGGGAATTTCCCCATTATGACCATTGTGTTTTCATTGTTGCAGACATTTTTTCTCTTTGCTTTACTTTTCATTGCTTGTCACTTGCTCTTTTCATGGAACCTCGATGTTATTTTCTTCAATGAGAACACTTCTGCCGTGGGCACAATATATAGTGCATGGATTTTGAATACATGCAATTAACTCTCAAAGATTACCATGAGGCCCCCCATCATTTGGAGACAAATTACCACTGTTTGTAACATCCTCTTAGTTAGTCTCTTTCCTAGGCCTAGGTGCATGAATGCATTTTCCTAATTTGATGTCTAGTACCTAGGCAAGGTCCCCTTTGTTGTTTTCTAAGGCCATGTTTATTCCTTGGTGCGATTTTTAGTTAAACTTTATTTTCTTTACCTTCAATCCATAAATTGTTGTGGGTATCTCACTAGTCAATTAATTACAATGTACTTGATTCATATTCTATGTTTCTTATGCTACGATGTATTATTCCTACTACACTTTAAAAATTTCAAAGAACTTAGTGAAACAAGCAACAATCACATATAGTAGACACAAATATTTTACCATGGAGAAATCCAATGTGGGTAAAATACAACATGAAAATGTCTTGCTTGACTCTTTATTGAATTTCAAACATGGCTAGATTGCAAAAAAATATTAATGATCTTCACTACCATGCACAAATATCCAAAATGTTATAGTCATGAATACTTCCTCTGCTTAGAGACAATATTTTGTTTCCTACTGTTAGCTTCACTAGAATCTCCAAGCCAGTGCATTCTCATGAAACTATGCTACTCTGTTCTCTAGATTGCCAAACAAGTATTGAGAAAAAGAATTAAACTCTTATTACAACTTCGAAGAATTGTTGGTAGCCAATCTATAATTAGTGAAAATATTTGAACAACTACTTCCTTGACTCTTGGTGAACCTTACTATGTGTTATGGTATTGTTGTTTGAAGGGTTACTAGTGTCTATGTGGATTCCCAAATGGCATACTCTAGTTCATCATAGAATGATTGATGTAGGTCACAAACCACACATCCTACCAAATCATCCACTATAATAATGGTTTTCATTGGCTTCCATCCATGCCACTTGTCAACCATAGATTGGATATTGAGGTTTATTTAAGGCATTGGGAAATACTCCATCAAAAGTTTTGGTATGCATCATGGACTGTTACATATCTTTAATGATGTTGTATAGAATTTGAACTTTAACATATCCAAACCCACCCATAAAAACTTATTGTTGAGTAAGTTTCTCCCATGTGTTTTTCAAGTTCTATTGATGATGCGGGGAATTGAATAGTCATAAGAATGAAATTTTGAGACCTCTCAAACTCATCCATTTAAATCCCATTTATGAAAACATATCCCCACGTATTCCATAGGTACCATTTCATCTAGGGATGAAACTATAACTAGGATCTTTGTGAGATTGTTTAGGTAATTGTCTTCGAGGTGCCATATGTTTGATATCTTGATCACCATTACTTTATCCCTCTATATCCACACTATCTAGCCACATCAAAGGTTCCGAAACATGTTAGTGTTAACACCAACATGAATTCCACACTTGGATCTCTCACTTGCATCACAAAAGATACCGAGGAGATTCACCAAGTATGCATCACACAAACTCCACTTCTATCACACAAGAACAACTTACAACCCACACATCTTTGAAAACTCTTCACTTACATCCCACAAGACAAGGAACCCTAGTTTTCCTTCTTAAGAACCTCCTCTTTATTTCATGAGCTCAAAAGTATGAACTTATAAGACTCACCAATAGCCAATATCCTCCCTTTATGAAAGATAGGTGAGGGATGCCAATAATATAAAGTGGACTAAGTCCATAAGAAATGTGATAGAATCCACTAGAGTAGGTTCACATGAGGACCACTCCTCCAAAGTGTGCACATGGCATATGATGGTTGTACATCACCTCCCAAGTGGTGTCCTCTCTAAGCTAAGGCTCCACATGTTAGGCACTCCTCATCACAAGGTTGCATGCTCTCTAAAAAAGGATCCACATGTCAAGCACTCCTTATCACAAGGTTTCCTACTCCGTAAGAAAGAATCCAAGCTCTAACACTCCCACTCCACATGTGCATCCTAGTTCCAAAACAAACTCCAAGTAGTGTGATCACCATAAAAAAAACCCTCAATCCAAATGCTCAACCTTTGAGAGTGTTCCAGTTGGTCTCAGTTATCCTCGGGCCAAGCACCCTTCCTTTGAGTTCCTAATAATCCTCCACAATACAACTCCACATCCTATATCAAGGCCCCATTTTCCTCAACATGTGCCCCATGTAGAATATGTCAATGCCAGATAAGATAACTACTTCTAGAAGAGGTATATCTCAAGGACAAGCACCCACATATATTAAGCTCTCCAAATGTTAATCAAACAAAATAGTCTAATGTGCAACAAGGGGGTAAGGTTTCACCATTCACCCCACATCACATAAATCACTCTCCTAGTATGGTGTATACTCCTTCAGAGCAACCAAAAATATAACAAATTTTCGGGAATATGGATGTTAGAGTTTCTTCATTATGTAATTGAATTCAATGCTACAATGATCAATTCTTCTTCTACTCTTATTATTTGTCTACTATCTATTCTCAACTCTTCTAGAAACACTAATACATGCAAATCATAAAATTTTCTAGTCTCTACTTCTAGAGTGGAAAAATTCTAATGAGCACTTATTATAGCTTATGAAACGATCTGAATACCAATTATACTATGAATTGGACTCTATCTCTACTATAACATGATTCATTTACTTCCTTTTCTACTATTCTATAATGCTTACTATGAACTCCAAAGTAGCAAGTCTTCTTCTTCTCCCTTAACCAATACTCCTTCCCCAAATTGTTGGACATGTCCAACTCTAATTATCAATTCAAGAATCAATTACAACTTATGTAACCTCTACCTAAATATTTCTCATCTTCCAAGCATTTTAGGATTGTTCTATTTGGTAGGTTACTTGGTCCCATTGTGGATTCCATATTGCACTCATCAAAGAACAAGTAGAAGGAAGGATGTTATAGAATCAAATCCTTAAATAACTTTCATCTAGCATGCTCGATAACCACCAATTGGATAACACCATTCACAAAGTTTGATGGATACGTTTACGGAAATTAGAAATATGCACATCTTGCATATATTGTTGATTAGGCACATGATTTGAATCATCGTATATAAACATTTATTTAGAAATATTGATATTAAATATGAACCCTTGATATTATCTATAAGCAAATGGTGGTTTGGACACCATTAACAATATCACCCTATATCCTCCCTTCTTCATGTTGTTCCTCCATATTGGTTATCACAATGTATGTTGAGGCCTTTCCAAATGTTCTCACAAGGATCCAAACATCTTATCTCATTTTTTCATGTGTATAGGAGATTGAGTGTTAGATGTTTGATGTGGAGTATGTATCATACCAATTTTCCTTCCACATAGCATTTCCCACTCTACCCATAAACTCAAAGCCTCAACAACATAAGTTACACATAACGCAAGTGTACCAAGGGAGTTAAGGGGGTGATGTGGATTAATCACCATCCACCATTTGCACCCTCTATTGGATAATATTAGTAATGAAATATGATATTCGAACTTCCTCTTTCCATGATGAATTACACATGCCTCTAGGAAATCAATGAAATTGTCATTTAATTAAAGACCTAAGTTTTTAGTAACTCCATATGTTCAATTTGGAGGTAAGGAAAATGATTTACCCACCCAAGGAGGAGAGGAGATGGAATTTTATAGTTGTAGAAACTACTATTCTAGGATGCCAAATATGGTATATCTTGCTTTTGTTCAACACACAAGCTCTTTGTTCAATCCAAGTACTCAAAACCTTTTCATAATTCATTATGGATCCTTAGATATTGGAGCTCTTATACTTAAAACATGTTCATGGATCCATTTTAAATCATCCCCCTCCCCCCAAGCCCACAAGGTGTATAATAGACGGTGAATGGGTTTACTGTTAAGGAACTCCTTGTGTTAGGTCACTGGTTTGAAACTCCATGGGTACTAGCTTAAAAATAAAATAAAATTATGCCTCCCCATTTAAAGTATTTGTGTCCCATAAAATCCACATATTTATAATAATGAGTCAAATCCTCCCTACCTTCCATTGTGGCCTCAAATAACCCCAAGCCGATAGACTTGGGGACCCCATTTCTTTATGAAATTGCATACTTTCAACTTTATCTTCAAGCACACAATTCTTGACTACCTTAATCTAGGTGAGTGTTTGTAAGGTGCATAAAGAAGATTGAGCATATCAATAACATGACTTACCTTGTGATTAAATACATACATGCATTCCTCATCATGTCTTAATCTAACTTGATTGCACTTGGTCGAAATTTGCTTGTGTGTGGATGATGATTTCATTGGCTTGCCACTTGCATGATTACATTTTGGAGTATATACTGTTTGTGTGACACTATAATTTGAGTATGATATTGTTTTAGTCTATTAACCCTTTTGAATTGATGGCCTAGTATAATGACAAATCACTTTCATGACCTTGTGATTGCATGTAAGATTACATTTTTTAGTTATAATTCAAGCTTGAATGATTGCATAGAACATATTCTTGCTTGCTCATCAATGGTTATTTTATGAGTCTTACTTAGCACAAGATCTCATACTATTTATGTTATACATATCTTTACTCATGCATGAAGATGTTTGGATCATACATTTTGTGGTTGATTCATTGCTCACATCATTTTATGATTTGATATGTTGTTTCTTACTAAAAATGATATTGGAGAATCAATTATAAGCACATTTATATTGATCAATGTGATATTGTATAAAAGGTTGAGTACCTAGCAAATAAGAGGACATGGGATTGGCAACAATTTCCATGAGAATGATGTGAGACAATAAAAAATAAGGATTTAAAGTGTATGGTAGTGAAATCTTGTTGCATCTAACAATGAAATGTCATAATAATGCAACTTACATTATTGCAACATGTGATTCACAACAATAACTGATGGAATTTAATGACCAAATTTCCCATCATGAGGTAATTTGGCTATCAAATACGGTTACAATTTTCCAATGTCCGTCACAAATATTTTTTAAAGTATGAAAAATGTCGATCAAATTAAAAAAAGCGTCAGATTTGTAGGGTTGATTGGTTTTTAAATTCCATCTCTAACAACAATGGAGTTGGAAAAGTGGCATTGAGCATGGTGGGAATGGTGCTTAAGTGATGAAATCACGAAGTTGGCCAACACGCATGCAGATTATTTTTTCAACTACATCAATCATGAATTCATGATCAATGGAAATCTTGTGGATGAGTTTCAAGTCAAATTGATGATTTTATTAAGTGTTCCCTCATCAATGTATTGTGTTCCCAGAGGCCTTCTTCATGCATACAAATATGGTTCATAGAGTGAGATATCAACAAAGTCACTAATATGCATCAAATCCTATATGATAGGAATGTGAGAGTGGGAAGGAAACTTATATTTTGGAGAAATGGCTAACTGCACAAAAATCAATACATTAGCTTGGTGGCCACTTTATGCATATTTTAAACATGTTGAATGGGTCTTCATATATTTTCTTGGTTCATAGGGACTCAACTCAATTGATGGATTTCTATTCTTAAATATGCATCTATGAAAACATAAATTATTGTTTCTTATAAGTGACCTAGTTTTTGCTTCCTAGTTTAGTGAAGTATGTTCAATGAAATCAAAATGATGCCACCAAACACTCATTGGAAATATCTTGGTGTCTAATAGACTCATCAACAAATGATTGATCCAAGCCCAAATTAGTGAGTTATGCATTATGAATCCTAGAAAAAGAGGGGTCTCATTGACAAGAAAATAATTAAAATTTTTAATATCCATTGGGGTTATTGCTAAGAGCTTTTCAATCCTAGTGAAATGGTGATGTCTAATAATGGTGTTGGGATATCCATGCATGATTTTTGAATCTTGTCTTAGGGTATGAATGATCATGAATTCGTTGGATCCCAAAACACTCCCAATGACTAGTGAAGACTTGAACAAGTAATCAAATCGATGGGAAACCCTAGATTTTTAATAGATCAACTAAGGGATTGTGTTTTAGAAGTCATAGAGTGTATATCTAGGTTTTTACATTAGTTCAATGCTTTTGATACTTGAGATAAAATCCTCAAATTTTGAGCAAATTTCTCACTTGGGAGGCTTCTTGTCCTTCTAAGAAAGCAATGTGCCTCTCTTGGGCATATTTCTAGCTATGAAGGACACAAGAGACCCAAAGTGGCACATGTGTCTCTTCATCTTGAGCTAGACAAGGTTTGGCATACCCAGGTAAATAAAATCATTTAAAAATTAGTTTTTAAGAAAAATTAATGCCCATTTCTCACCTAGCAAGCCAAGAGACCCTCCATGGAAATGATTCCCTTCCTACACTCTCAACTTAGTGATTAAATTGGAAAAGAAGACCATCACTCAGTTTGGAAGCTAGGAAGCATTGAAACCCAACTCTTTTCATTCTTAAACTTAGTGATTACAACAAGAATGAGTACATCACTTACCACATGACATCACATGCCCTCTAGGTAAGTGATTTGGTACCTAACGTTTATATCCAATTATTTGGAGTGTCCATTCATATCCCATCAACATGAGGATAGATCCTTTAGCATTTAAGAGCCCCAACAAAGCCATTCCACTTCCAGTATTCCATTTTTCATTTGCAACTCTCATTTTCTTTTTATCTACTTTCTTTCTAATGGATTTCTTCTTGATTTTGTAGGTTTGCACAATGTTGGAGCTATGATAATCATAAACATAAGTGAAATGTTGTGCTAGACCATATGCAACATTGAGAACTTGAGGAAAGTCATGTGGCTTAAACTATATTCAATTTTCAACAATTTGAGTCTTTGGAGCAAGGTTTCTAGTTTGAGTGGGTAGCTTGAACATATATGAGAAAACACAAGTTAAAACCCTCTCAAGTACATTGTTTTCATACTTGGAGAAAAACACATTAGTTAAGGCTTGGAGCACCCCGGATGGAATTCTAAGAATCAATTATATGTGGTTTTGTTGTTAGAAGATTTAAAACCATATAGGAAACCAATTCCCTAATACTTAATCTTTGGCATACCCATAGTGAAGATGAAAGAGTTTCAAAGTTGCTTTTTCAACTATTCTTCTTGAAGTTCAAGTTTTGTTGCTTTCCATTGAAATTTCCAACTGTAAGATCATTTATTTCAAGGGAGCTTTGAAGATTCATGTTGGAGTAGGTGTTTGTCTCCATCACCATTTGCTTGTTTTCCATTCTCTTTGCATTTAATTATTGAAGTTTTTGTTGTGAATTTGTAAGTGAAGTATAAGACTAAATTTGAAGCCATTCATGTATCTAGGATCCAAAGAAAGAAGGGGAAAATAATCAAGCAAAAGAAACCAAGATTTAACATCCATTCCTTTGCTTAAAAACTTGAATTTTTGGAATTGTTGAAAGTCTTTTGCATTTGAAAGACTTTGTTTTAAATTTTCCTAAATTGATATTATACTTGCATAGACATGGTAGCTCCTTTATAGAACTTGCATTTACATGTTTGATGGAATGTTCAACTTGTTTTTAATTTTTTCATACACAATTTGCAACAACTTCTCGTTTCATTAAGATACATTTCCGAGTTGAAGCTCTCATACGTGTGCCTTGCATCCTTCATGGTGATGCTCATGCTTGGAGTTTTCATGTTTATGCATTAGGTTTTTCATGCCCGTGGATTGAATCTTTCATGTTCATGGTTTTTTGTCAAATCACTCATTCTTTTGCACAAACTTTATGTTCATACAAATATGCCTTATGCAAAGTTTTTGAAAAATATTATGAACTTGTCGTTTCTATGAAGAAACCATACTTGGAGTATACATATACGTTTTCAATGAATGATTATGCACAAATACTTTGAATGTTTCATGCTTTGAACAAGGTTCATTGGATTGTTTTGACACTCATACAAATGAATTGAAGCCTTTATTCTGTTTGTATTGAACCTCTCATGCTATGCTTATTCATGTTTATACATTGAAGAATTTATTGAAACATATTTATTGCACATAGAGAAGAAAACATGAAAGTTTGCAAAAAACTTATGAACTTGTTATTTACAAGAACATTCCATTGTTAGTTTCAAGTATAAATACACAAATGCATTGAAGCTTGGGTGAATCCATGAAGTTGCGTAACACTTTTGGTAAGGAAGAATGTGATTTTTTTCATACCCTCGATCAATGCAATTTTAAGAGATGATCGAGCTATTAATACCTCAATAGTAACCTTGAATAAACACTTGATCAGGGGTTCTTGACAAGCATGGAAGACCCTTGATTGAGGAATGAAACTAGGTTTAGTAAACCCTTGACCAAGGTCCCCTTTTTTAATAAATTTATGAATAATTGTTTGTGAGAAATACGTTAAACAATCAACGTAAATATTTTCTTGCCATATTTTTAATATAGAAATGGTGATACACTTGTCAATCCTCTTTATTTTAACCTTTTTAAATGAATTCACTTATATGGGAATTTTTCATGATTTGAGCATTTTTGCTCGTCATATATTATTACCAATGATGTGTAGGTTTATATTTACTTTCTTGATTATTAGTGATTAACTTTATTGTCATATACATTCTTGGCGGTTTATAAAGAATTTATTTGTAGATTTTCATGATAGAATTGGTGATAGGGCTCTCCAATCATTTCTATTTTTATATTTTTAAGTAGACACCTTATATGTGTCGGTTCATATATATATTTTTATTATAATTATTGGATTATGTAGGTTTATATTTAGTTTTTTGATAACTATTGGATTATGCAGGTTTAAATTTTTTTTTTTAAATTTTTTTTTTACTTTTACATTAGTTTGACTTGATCAAGGATTTCATTAAACCTTGATCGAGGTATTTTAAAAATACTTGTCAATCTCTTCATCAAACTTTATAAAATCCTTGATCTAGTTATACTGCTAAATCAAGGGTTTAAAATACACAAATCTAGCCCCCTTCTTGCACATTTGTCTGCAACTGCAACTTCTAGGGGGTGAAACCCCCTCATCGCTTTCATATTAGGTGGTAGAGTTAATGCCAATGGATTCATTAGTGAATCCTCTAATCCAATGGCATATCATTTTCACACTTTTGATTTCATAATATTATACTTTTAATTTATTTTCTTTTAAAACTTATACTTTTTTTTGCCACAGTTTTGAAGGAACTCAAATAAAAATTAGTAACATAAAAAACTAAATAACCAAAAAATTATTAAAAACATGTGGGATCCTGTGGATGTTTCCTTTTCAAAAGAGTATTTTTGGTTTTTCAATTTATGTAAATAGTATGGATAAAGTTGATGGGGACATAAAGGTGCATAAAATGTGATTGAAATATTAATTAGTTGGCATTGGAAAATAATAAAAAATCTAGTTCCCCACCCCTTGCTCCCAACACAAAAAAAGGTGGGATCTATTATGTTCTATGTAGATCATGTTCATATTTATTTCTTTTGAAAATTATACATTGAACATTGAATTAGTTGATGGGAAGAAAAAACATTTCTTAGATTTTCAACAAATTTACAAGGACATGTAATTAATTAAATGCAAATTTGACACATTAAATGACATTAATGTTTTTAAAAAAAATATCGTTAGAAAGAAAAAACAATTCCCTAGAATTTTTTTAGTGCATATCAAAATTCACAAGGATTGTATAAGTTTTGAGGGCTTCAATTTCAAAAAATGTTAAATGTCAATTTCATTGCCACATTTCACTAAATAGTGTACCCATCTTCAATATAGATTCACCTACCTTCATTCTTTTGCATTAGTACACCATGTTCATGAAAAATCTATTTAGTCATATCATGCTTGTGCAGTGACATCCAAACATGAAAGAGCTTGTTATGTTTATTAGGAATGATGTTTTTATGCTATTTTTGAGCTTATGGTTTATTGAACAAATTCATTAAAAATAAAGCTTGAAGAATTCTCTTTCTTTGATATCATTGAAATATTTTCATTGCTTAATCCACATATTCATTACTGTTCAAAGTTCATGAATAGTTCTTATTTAGGAATTTCAAACAATACACATTTTCTCATTACCCTCATGTGCAGTGACTAATAACTCATAGAAATTGATGGTTTTTGCAAGCATTTTCCAACGATTTATGATTCAGTGGATTCTTGTTCTTTTGTAGATTTTGAACTAGTGAAGAAGAGTACTTTGGAGCTAAGATGGCATGGATGGATAAACATTTAAAGGAATGCTTCAAAGTTACATAAAGCATATTTTTAGCATGTTCTTCAAAGCTATCAAATCCAAGGAGAAGAAGACCACTTGCTACTTCAAAATAAAACTTTAAATAAGACAAATCAAAATAGGTTTGTACATGCCAAGGAAGTAAGCAAAAATATAAATCAGGGAGAATGAATAGACAAGCTATTTCCATCCACGATATGAAAGAAGAGGCTTCCATAGTCAAGATTTTGATTGCAAATTTTTTACTCACAAAAGGACAAATCGAGGAGAAACGATGCTTAGATGAAGAAATGTGATTTTTTGTATTCTTATTTTAAAATATGTTTGTTCATTCTACTTGAAAGGAGGACTAAGTTGTAAATTTAATTAACCAAATAGACTTAGAAGGCCAAGCACCATGAATGTTGAATACCAACTTGGGTCGAGTAGTTAAAAATCCAAAGGGCATTAGGATTTTCTATAAAAGAGGCCTTTTCTCTCTATCAAAAGGTCTTGCTTTTGACATTGCAATATATCTTCATATGTTGAATATAGTGCCATGGTTAAATCTAATCATACGTTTGTGAAATTTCAATGGACATGGACTATTCTTTTCCTTTACCATTTTCTTGGTTGTTTGTGAATATATATGTGGTATCTTGTGAATGTTGTGGCAAATGGGTATTCACTTGGTAACTACTGATTTTTAAGATATAAATCTTGAGATATAAATGCTATCTCAATATTTAGGAAAAGTTTGGGTTATTCTACAAATGATAGAGGTAGACTATTTTCCATACTCTTTGTATTTATTTCATTGTTTTATGCCTAACACCTTTGATGTGAAATATGCCTTTTATATCGAAGCTATCTTCATGCATATTTTAAGAGGCCTTAGTCATCGCATGTTTTGATACTCTTGTGAATTTGTCTATGACCATGGAATATTTGCACCATTCACCACTTCCTTGGTTGCTGTGAGGATGACTATTATAGCTTGCAAATGTTTTGGTAAAAGGGCATTATGTTGATTACTATGTTTGTCTTTTCTTATTATTTGTCACGGTAACAGTTATATTCATGTCGATGGTATATGTGGACTAATTTATATGGGTATATGTGGACTAATTTATATGTTATATGTACCTTCCTTTTGCTTCATATTAACTTGGGATTTGATTTTCCCAAGTATGACTACAAGCACCAATTGTCTCAAAAAGCAATTGATTTATCATTATCACTGGAAAATAAATTGTATTAAATAACAGTTTTTTTATTCAATCCAAGGATAACAAGAATTCTCAACATGGGAAAATATAAAGTTTTTGTAAAACAATTTAAATCAAGTAATTCCTAAAGGAGTTGTCTAAAAATTCTACGATTTGGCTTAGACGGGGGTTTTCACTGAAATCCAATGTTTTCTAGTTTGCAAAATCTGAATTTAATTGTGTTTCAATGGAAATTTTGATGGTAGTAATGGATTCAAAACCATCAAAAACCCTTGGGGCACCCAAAATTTCAGATTTTGAGAGTTGTAATGAGGATTTTAAAAATTTTCAGTTGGATTTTTTCAAAATCATGCCTGAAAAATCAAAATTTTCCATTTGAAATCATAGAACTTTTAGATTATGTGATTCCTAAAAGGGAAATATAGTCCATAATGGAGTTGTCATCAATTAAATTGTTTTATTTCCCAACATACAACCATTAGTGATTATGGGTAATAATTTTCCTGCACAAATAATTTTCCCATAGTATCATTCATTTAAAAATCAAAATACAAGAATAAAAACACAAAAGCAAAGCAACATTCTTCCCTCAATTTGATTTTCATACTAACAGGAGATTTAAGTGAAGGAAGCCTAAGCTTTGGGTATACAATAATATATACAACAAGACATTAATCCAAAAAAATAGATGACACATTTTAGAGGAAAGGGGACATCATTTAATGGGATACAATTCATCTTTGACTAATGTGATAGAGACATTTTGTCAAACACTTTGTGGGAAACCTCACACAAAGGAAAATAGTAGACACATTTTTTCAAGCACTTTGTGCAGTGTCAACAAAGACAAAGCTTAATCATGTGCTTCTCAAGGGAATTTAGAAATCCATTGAACCTATGTTGGGCACTATTCCAATTCCCAACCATCCCTTATGCATTTAATATAGTTGAGAATGACACCATTAATCAACACAACCCACTGAGTCATTGCATTTTTCTTCTAAGTTTGATTTTCTAGCGGCCAAATACATAAGAATAAAAGGAAAGAGAATCACTAATAAGCCAATCACTTAGTCAATGCCAAATTAATTTGTATGGAAGATATTCCAGTCAATTCTTTGAGTCATTATGACAAGCATAATGCAAATATGTATGAATACTAACACTAGCAAATCATTTTTCCATATTTATAGTAATCAATTTTCCAAATACAAAATTCACTTCTACGATGGAGTAAAAATTTATCAATTGCAAATCATTGTGTTATTTATATAATTTTACCTCAAATCATGCCCATAGAGAAACACATTTCCAATGGCATTTCATGCTTTGTGCATAAAATTATAATTTAGAAATCAAACCTTTTTAAGCTAAATTTTTTTTGTAGAGATTCAATTTCTCAAATAGAGATTATAATGTAGAGTTTGAACCCAAATATGAGTTTTGGACCTGCAAAATTGTTTCTCCATAAGCCATGTTCATCTCAAGACTAAGCCCAATAAGAGTATTGAGTTGCATTAACAAGTAATGTTGCCATTAGAAACTATAAAAATTTCTTCACACCTTTTTCCATTTGGTCAATTGAGTATACACAACAATCATTTGCTCATTATCATCTACATGATTTTCATAGCAAATCCTAATAGAAAATAATGAATTTATTGTACTCATTAGTCCACAATATTTAATTCATAAACAAGAAGTAGATAAATTACACTTATCTTTTCAAGATGAAGCTCCAAGGAAATTGTCTATGGGGGGATTGATTTCCTCTCAACCATAGGCTATAACTACTGTGTTGGGCTATGAGACCACCAGAATAGAGAATATTTTCAAGGTTCCCCAAATCACTCTTTTTTTCACCAAAGGCTTCCAATATACCAATCAAGCAAGTCACTATTGGTTCTTTGTTCAACCTCTCAGCTAGCATAGCTCTTGGCACTCATCCTTTACTCCATACAATAGAAGAAATCATCATTTTTTTAGTCCCTCTGGAATTCCCTTTCTCTTTGTGCAATTTATTATGGCCAAGGTGATCCCAAGGCAATGTTTGCTTCTAGATTTAATTTCCGGCATCATGAATCATATTAGACAAAAATTTTATGGTTCTTTGTCCATTCTAATAGGCCAACAACCTTTAGGGATTTGAAATGGTATCTATCTACTCGTTGTTGGTGTCTAAACTCACCTAGTATCCTTTCTTTCATCTCTCCATGGTTCATATGAGAGTTACGATGAGTCTTCATCCTTCAAACTCTTCTTTTCTCTCCAAGAACCCTATTTGAAAATTTTCCATCCATGAATTGAGAGAATGAGTGTGAAGGAGGAGTCTTTCCTCTAACTCATTCTTGGTTCCACAAAGGAAAAAAGTAGTTACTTATAATAATGAGCTAGGAAATTTTGGTATAGGATTACCAAGTTCTCATATTTAGATTTACCCTTTCAATTAGCTAGGGTCTCAATCCAAGTTTTGCATAAATTTATAGATAAATGAAAAATAAGAAAATCACATGTAGGAGGTTTAGGAGAGGGAAAATATTTATAATAAGGAATAGGTTATCCCCCCAATGGACCCCCTTACTTTTCCCTTTGGTGGACTGATAGCCCTATCACTATCCTCCCCATAAGTCACCCTTGGTGTTGGAGTCATTTCCCAACAACACATCATTTATTTGGGATTAACAACCTAATTTACCACTTATCCTAAGTATTTTGACTCAATTATGTGCTTACATCATCAACAGATCATCATTTTTGGTGAACTGGGCCTCCTCCTTCATTCAGGGAGTCAACTGGGCCATCAATATTAGTTAACTGTGCCTCCTCCATCATTCAAGGAGCCACCTGGGGTGATTTGCATGACTAAAGCGCCCTACTCAGTTCAAATGACAACATTTATTATTATATTCAGGTAACTGGAGTCAGAAATACGCCCTCCTACTCAGTTTGACCTAATCTGGTATTATTTCACCTAAATTTCAGTTAACTAAAGTTATAAGGGAACCCTCCCCTAATTTTGGGCATTTAGTTGAGTTCTGAATTCAGTTAGACTCAGTTAGACAGTTTCAAAGTCTGTTAGAGTCAATTACATGGTAGTTAAGTGGTTAACTGATGTGCCGAGTGGTGTTAACTGACTAGTAAGTCACTCTCATGCATTCAATTCAAATTACCTCTCTAGGATTCAAATTGCTTGGATATTATTTCCATTGTTACACATTGTAAACATCTTCTAAGTTAATGATAATGCATGAACTGCTGCAAACCTTTTGCACTAATGTTTTGACACACAATTTTCCACATGCATATCTAGTAACTGTTGTTCTTGTTTCCTAGATCTGTTGTGCTTGAATTTTACATGGTATAAGAGCCATGGCAGGACAAGGAAACTCTTATACATAGTTCTTTAGATGAATTTTGAGCAATTTTGCTAAAAAATATTCCAACAATGCACCAGAAGCTAAAATTTTTCCACATAAATCCTGGATAATTGTGCATCCGACTTATCAAGCTTGTTTGATAGGCTATGCCGGGTGTGATGCAACTTGAAAAGTGTAGGTTTTCGACCTAAATATTGTTTGTATGTTTTTTATTGTAGGTTTCTCAAAGCCTCCTATTGCATTCGCTATAGCTAAGATTGACTCTTCTTCAAACCATCTTCTTACTCCCTTCATCTATCATTAGTTGAAGGATGATATAGAGATAGTATTGTAATCCAAGGGACTCTACAGAGTTACTTGGGAACAAAACCAGAGCCTAATGTAGCTATAGAGAAGTCCAAGTTCTTTAATACGCTTGATGAAGCTTATGGTTTCTTATGGCTCAATATTTTGAAATATATTCTTTTCCATCTCAGCGGATTAAAGAATCCAAAAGAAGTATGGGAACAACTTGCTACTCTTTTTGGCAAGCATGATGATATGAGGGATTATCAGTTAGAGAATGAATTTATTTCCCTAAATCTTAAGAATTTTGAAACCATAAATGATTTTTTCACCAAGTTCAAGAATTTGGTGCTTCAGTTGAAGCAATGTGGTGTCGAGAAGAAATATGATTAGCTGATCCTTCCAATCCTTTCAAATCTAGGAGCAAATTATTCAATGTTTGTCTCTACCTTTCATTCGGGAAAAATCACCATTCCGAATTGGAAGATGCCATCCTTGAATGCATTCATTGAGTCCTTAACAAAAGAGCATGACAAGCTTGTTCAGATGGGGTCCATGAGATCTTCCAAAGATCAAGCCCTATTTGCTGGAGGAGCCAAGGCTACAAATTCTAAAGGAAATCAAAATAAGGATAAGAAAAAGTTTGATCATCCTAAGCAAAAGGAGAAGACCAAGCAGTTAGATGAACCCTCAGGTTCAAGAAAAGACAAGAAAAAGGGAAAAGAGAAGACAAAGTGTTCTTACTGTGGCAAGGGATTTCATCCTGAAATCTCATGCATGAAGAAAAATATTGATCAGATGGCCCTTCTCTTGGAGAAAAGCAATATCACTCTTCCAGATGGCGCAAGGAAGAAGGATAATAATGATCATCCAGAAAGAGGTCATGCACTCATGGAAAGTGTTTCGAATTCTATGGCTCTTCTCATAGATTCAGGAGCTTCGAATCACATGGTTGCAAGAAAAGTCTCTTTCTCATCATTGGACTCCATCGGATGCATCTCCATCCACATGGGATATGATTCACAAATTTCATCAAAAGGGAAAGGTACAATTCATCTAGAACATGGTGGTTTTCAAAATGTTCTCTATGTCCCTTCTCTAGATTTGAACCTACTTTCAATGTATAAAATGACAATGTACCTTCTCTAGATTTGAACCTACTTTCAATGTATCAAATGACACGGTTTTCCCAAGAAGGTTGTATTTATCCCTAATGATGTTGAAATTTCTGATATTACCACCGGAAATCTCATTGCAGTAGGCAAGGAAAATCATGCTGCAAAAGCATATGAGTTTTCCCACTTTTTGCCACATTCAAATCCAAGTTCCCTTTTGACTCATGGAAATGAGTTTACTTGTCTATGGCATGAAGATTTTGGACACCCAAATTATAAATATTTGAAGCTGCTACAAAATAATTGTATGGTTGAAGGCCTTCCGAACATCAAATCCTCAAAAGGGATATGCAAAGGTTGCATCATTGGCAAGCATCCTGAGCACAAGTTCGATTGAGACAAAGCTAGCAGAGCTTCTTGTATTTTGGGGATGATTCACAGTGATATCAGTGGTCCATTACCAAATCCATCCATGAATGTCTCAAGGTATGTTCTCACATTCATTGATGACTTTTCCATATTCACATGGGTCTACTTTCTCAGAAACAAATCGGAAGTGCTTGAAAAATTCAAGAATTTCAAGGCTTCTATTGAGACTACTATTGGGAGCAAGCTAAAATATCTTAGATATGATAATGGTGGAGAATATATAAAAAATGAGTTGCTGAATTTTTTTTCGGAAAATGGAATCCAAATCCATCACATAGTCCCCTATACACCTCAATAGAATGGTGTAGCGGAGAGGAAAAACCGAGCACTGAAAGAGATGACTACTTGTATGCTTGAGTCGAAAGGTTTGGCTTCAAATATTTAGGCTGAGGCCTTGAATGTTTCTGCATACATTCATAACATAGTTCCACACTTATCCATGAAATTTCAAACTCCTTTCGAAGCCTACACTAGTCACAAGCTTGATGTGTCACATCTCAGGGTTTTCAGGTGCACTACATGGGCTAGAATTATGACTGAGAAGAGAAGATTTTTGGAACCACAAAGTAATGAGTGCATACTAATTGGATATGCTGAAGAATGAAAAGGATACAAACTCATGGATATCAGAACCAAAATAATATTCATTGAGAGAAGTGTCCAATTTGAAGAACCACTTCATGATCTACAACTAGTGGATGAAGAAATTGCCAGATTGCTTCCTCTTACAAAAGAAGATTCGGGAGATGATACTGAAATTTTATGTTATGATATTTCTGATATTATGTCTGATATTGATGAACATGAAATATTTGGTTAGGATTCAAATCCATATGATCCCCCTCAGTTTCAAAAGTGGGTAGAAAAGACTCTCACCTCTGCCGATTCTAACATTGGAAATCTTGCCGATCCAAGAAGAACTCAAGCAAACTTTCAAAGAGCAGGTATGCATATTTCATATGATGATCCATTTCTGTCCAAAAAGTGTTTTTTGATGGTTGTATCAGATCCAAAATCATACTACCACACCCTCCGAGATGGAAAACCGCCATGGATGAAGAGTACAATTCTCTTCAGAAAAATGCAACATGGGAGCTAGTTTCTCTTCCACCTGGGAGGAAATTGGTTCAATACAAATGGGTCTACCGAACCAAGGTTGCTTTTGATGGTTCAAATTGAAATAAAATATAGGTTGGTGGAAAAATGTCTCTCACAAGTCCAAGTTGTGGACTACATAGAAAATTTTGCACCGGTTGCAAAAATGGACTCAATCCTCCTAGTTTTGCAATTTTCGCATCCAAGCACTGGGAGGTGCACCACATGGATGTGAAGAGTGAATTTATTAATGGGGATCTTCAGGAAGAGATATAATTGGAGTATCCATAAGGCTACATATTAGATCCGTCACTTTTTTTTCAGATTAAGGAAATATTTGTATGGTTTAAAACATGACCCAAGAGCATGGTATGTAAACATGGATTCCTTTCTTCTGTCGCAAAAAATTGCGAGATGAAAATCAGATCCGAATGTGTATCTATAGTAGCATGAAGGTAATTTTATGATCATTGTACTTTATGTTGATGAACTATTGATTATAGGAAGCAGTCTTGCTTCGATCGGCACTATAAAAACCACTTTACACCAAGCATTTGATATGAGTGATTTAGGCTTATTGAAACAGTTTCTTGGTCTCGAGATCACTTAGAATTTTGATGGGATCATGATTTCCCAATCAAAATATGCTTTGGACCTTCTAAAAAATTTCAATATGGAAGAATGTAAAGTGGCACCATTCCCATTCCTCTGAGGAATCAGGCTTGAGGATGGTGATTCTACACCGTTGGTGGATTCTACACTTTACCGACAATTGATTGGAAGTATTTTGTATCTAACACACTCTAGGCATGATATTTATTATGTCGTGAGTGTGGTGTCAAGGTACATGCATCATCCCCATGAGATTTACTAGAAGGAAGCCAAAAGGATCTTGTATTATGTGTAGGGTACGAGACATTTTTGAATTCACTATGCTGCGGATTGAGATCTTGACTTGGTTGGATTCACTGATTTAGATTGGGAGGGTGATAGCATTGATCGGAAGTCCACTTTCGGATATGTTTTCATGATTGGCACAGGGCCTATTTTTTGTTCAAGAAAAAAGAAGGCCTCCATTTCCTTATCTTCAATAGAGGCAGAGTATCAAGGAGCAGTCAATGCTTGCATTCAGGCAATTTGGTTGCAGGGTATTCTAGCAAAGTTTGATAATGGTAGAACCACTTCTACTATCATTGTTTGTGACAATTAGAGTGCTATCAAGATCTCAACAGAACCAATTCAGAGATAGAGGACCAAGCATATCGAGATCCACATGCACTACATCCGAGAGCTTGTGCATGACAGAACCATTGTACTGCAATATTTCCCTATAGAAGAGAAAATTGCATACATCTTCACCAAGAGCTTCATTGAGAAGAAGTTCTCTTACCTCTGTTCACTGTTGGGGGTGAGTTCTACTATGGTGAGGAAATATTATATCCTTCAGTTTTCACTTCGAGGGGGGGTTTTCTTTCCCACTAGGTTTTTCCCTCTTTCCTCACTTAGATTTTTTTAGCATTTTTTGGATTATTTCTGTGCTGGGTGACCTATGGCCTTTGTTTTTGGGGCCCTTTTACTATTTTATTTTAATCCTCCACATGAGATTATATTAAGGGGGGTTCTTGGGGTCATTTTCTAAAAACACATCATTTATTTGCACTTAATAGCCTAATTTACCACTTATCCTAAGTATTTTGACTCAATTATGTGCTTACATCATTAGTTTTAGTGAACTGGGCCTCCTCCTTCATTCGGGAAGTCATCTGGGCCATCAATATCAGTTAAATGGGCCTCCTCCATCATTCAGGGAGCCAATTGGGTTTATTTGCATGACTAAAGTGCCTTACTCAGTCCAACCGATAGCATTTATTATTATATTCAGCTAACTGGAGTCGAAAACGTTCCCTCCTTCTCAGTTTGACCTAATATGGTGTTATTTCACCTAAATTTTAGTTAACCGAAGTTAGAAAGGCGCACTCCCCTAATTTTGGGCATTCAGTTGAGTTTTGGATTTAGTTAGTCTCAGTTAGACAGTTTCAGAGTCTGTTAGAGTCAATTACATGGTAGTTAAGTGGTTAACTGATGTGCCGAGTGGTGTTAATTGACCAGTAATCCACTCTCATGCATTCAATTCGAATGACCTCTCTAGGATTCAAATTGCATGGCTATTATTTCCATTGTTACAGATTGTAAACATCTTTTGAGCTAATGATAATGCATGAACTGCTGCAAACCTTTTGCACCAGTGTTTTGCCACACAAATTGCCCCATGCATCTATAGTAACTGTTGTTCTTGTTTCCTAGATCTGTTGTGCTTGAATTTTACACTTGGAACCTTTCATAAATATTACAATGATCATGTTTTTCAATGTTCATAATCACTGTGACATCTACCTCATGGTTTTAATCAAAACATAATAAATACAAACATAATTACAAACTAAACAATATCAAGTTTAAAAGTTCGGGATTAGGGTATTGCATTCCTTTCCCCACAATGTCCCCGGTGTTCTCTTTCTTTTATCAAGGTTCCCATGTATTCATTTTTAGTTGTACATGCAAAGCCTTTCTATTCAATGTCAATTTGTCTTGTTTCTAGCTATATTGGACAACAATGCCAATCATCCCTTTGTATTATCTTCGTACACTCCCTGCAATGGCTCTAACATTTTAACATATGCCTATAACAAGTAATGAAGGAAAACATGCCTATCATAACCACTATAAGAAGCACATATCATTTTCATAAGAATTCAAGGTTCATAATTGAAGCATATATGTTCATAACACAAGATAAGGCATGTAAAATAAAACAATACTTATTTGGCTCCATATGGCTTCCATGGGAGAGACTAAGATGACTATCTTCTTTGACACACACACACACACACACACACAATGCCTTCTTGATCCCAAATAATTTATAACTTGAATCACTCACAATAGATTCATTCAAGTTTCCTCTTCCTTGCAGTCACTCACCATATAGGATTAGAGATTCCCTTCTCTATTAAATAGTCCCTTGAGTGATCCATCACTTTCCAAGGCTTTATTGCACATGAAGAGCACAAAATTACAGAGTCTCACCGACAAGGTGTCCCACTGAAAACCTCTAATATAACATAACTCATGATTCGCGATCAAGGAATATCATAGGGTTCCCATGCCATTATAATAGGATTCTCCCCTTTGATTGCAAGCTTTAAGAAGCCATCATTTGTCCTCACTAGAAAGATCTATCATCTCAGTAACCATGAGATATCGTCATAATAATTTCAATAAGAAAAATTTCAAATCTATTTCATATAAAAACCACATTTCACAAGTATGAGATCCTTCTCATAATGTTTGGCCTTTGCATGTCATAGCATCTAGTCTTCATTATGGAATTACACTCATTTCCATATCCAAGCCAATTCTACCTGCAATATGAAACTTTTAGTTAGCTAAACAAATTGTGAGTATCCATGCATATAATCTTTCATTGTAGCATTCACAACAACATATGAAATAATCTTAGAATTATGTTATAATAATAATTCAATCACTTTTTGTTGTCAACATATTAAATGTAATGAAATATCATTTACTATATATGGATTATTAGTACAAACAAGCATTCACATAATGTGATTAAACACACCATGAATGCATTCAAGTAATCACAAGAATTATGGTCATATACTAGGCTTCCTACCTTTACCATACCCCCTTTGGGTACCATTCACATATAAAATTAATCTCATTTACAAGGGAAGATTTCAAATATAATGGAAGTTGGAATATTACTTAACTACACAATCGACATCTATAGAGATGAGTGTTTGACTTTCCATTGAAAAAGAATGTTCTCTCTACAATACTAATTCAAAATAGTGATAGTGGATATAGTGATGCCCATTTCCCATATCTTGTTTAAGAATATGAATGATAATGTTTAATGACAAGAACTCCATAAACCCCAGGCCATCATTTAGAATCTTCCAAAACTCCTATTCATATATAGGTCCATCTATCTGCATGGCATATGGCCCTAAAATATTATAAATATCCCTATTCCTATAACATGCGTGGGAAATTTTCAAGCGGAAATTGGAGCTCTGCAACTTCGCATGCCTTTCCTAGGGTTTCGTTCCTAGTTCCCCATCCCAATCCGCAACCCCACAGCCCCTCCACTGTTCTGATCCCCAGGTACGATCAATGGATTACCCCTGAGGAGGGGCCAAGGACCCCTCTGGCTCGACCCCCTCATCTTCCATCCCTGTATAGATAGGTACAGTAGAAGTCCCTCTAACGTACCCTAAAGCCACCACTGAGCAGAAGACCACGCCGAATACCAAACAAGCCAAAATTACAAACACCTGCATAGCCAAAACAACAGAAAGACCCCAGCTCTCTCTCCCAGTAGAACGCATCAACGCTAGGGCGCAAAAACTTAAAGATCATGCCCTGGTGGGAAAATTCATTGGTTTCTAGCTAATTGAACAAGCCCTGTGAGGCTGGATAATGTCCAAATGGAAACCTAAGGAACACTTCGATATCAAACTAGGATCCAAAGGATTCTTCACCATTATTTTTCATAGGCTAGAGGACAAAACTCGTGTCAAAGACGGAGGACCCTATTTCTTCAACTCTGTAGGTCTCTACCTCAAGCACTGGACAGAAAAGTTCAATCCTGACAAAGAAGACTTTACATGGGCCCCTGTTTGGATACGAATGTATTCTTTACCTCAAGAATATTGGGATGAGGACATGCTTATGGACATTGGAAACACTCTTGGCAGCTACGTCAGGGTCTCAGAACAAACCAGAAACAGTAAGTACACCTCCTATGCCCGTATTTGTGTGTACATGCACATTGCCAAATCCTTGCTAGACTCGATCTGTCTCAACCATGAAGATATGGAATGGATCCAACCCCTCGACTATGAGCATGTCCCTTTCCGGTGCAGGAAATGCCATGAAGATGGCCACTTGTATCGTGACTGCCCCCTCAACAATAGCCATCCTCAAGAAAACACCAAAGATGAAGATGGCTTCCAAAAACTCGGAAGGAAAAGAAGGCAGCACCGCAAAAACACCATGGAAGGGAAAAAAGCTAAAGATCCCTCCACGAGCAACAACTTTGCCAACCTAGATGGCCAACCTGAAGACCCCATAGCCAAAGATCCACTACAGGAGGAAGCACAGCAGGAAGAACCTCAGATGGAAGACTCAGTCATCATCCCTCTGGCCATGGATTAGACCCAACATATCATTTTGCAAACCACTGAGAATCTCCAAGACCAACCCTTGACTGTTAAAGAAATGAACAAGGAGAAACACATTTCTACGAGGACTAATACTGAGCATCCAACAGGATCTCAAGGACAAGAAGTTCAAATGGATGATGAAATGATTGATCTAGAAATAGGAGACCTTGACCTCCTGGGCCTGGAATATGCATGCACCAAAAAATATTTCAACACCATCTCTCCCAAACAGATCCAGCTCCTAAAAGAAGCTCTGAGTAAAGTTAAGCATCTCAAACTTGGAGTCCAGAACCTCCCTCAAAAGGAAAAACTAAAAATGCAAAGAGCCGAAAAAAAAAGAGGCAGAAAAACAGGCCTCCAGAGAATCAGCCTCCTAGGCACCAAATTAGTTGAATTAGGGCAGTATGCCCAGCTAACAAAATTCTTCCCCACTGCTCACCAAGGTTCTCAATGCAGTTAATCTCTTGGAATGTCAGAGGGCTCAATGGACCCACTAAACACCATATGCTCAAGCGAAAAATCATGCAAGATGCACCCTTTGTCATTTTTCTCCAAGAAACCAGATGTTCTCATGAGAAAGTGCACTCCCTATTAACAAAGCTCTGGAAGGGTTTCTAGGTGGTATAAAATGATGCTCAAGGTGCTTCGGGAGGTATTGCAATCGCCTGGAACCCCTCCATTCTCACCCTTAATGACTTCACTGCCACAGCCCACCCCCTCTTTGCCTCCTTCTGTATTCTTGGCACCAATCTAGTGGGTCATCTCATCAATGTTTATGGACCCCAAGCACCCAACGCCAAGCTCTCATTCCTCAATTCCATTTCCTGGCTCACCCACCTCCATCCTAACTCTCCGCTTATCTTGGGAGGAGACTTCAATCTCTTAACCTCCCTTTAGGGAAAAAAAGGAGGACGTCACTTCCTCACCCCGGAGGATCATCTGTTCAAACGTTGCATCATTGACTGTGAACTCATTGACCTCCAACCCTCTGAAGGATTCTTCACCTGGAATAATCGCAGAGGAGGGATCCATCAAATTGCATCTCGACTGGACCGCTTCCTGGTCACGAAAAAAATTATGAACTCTAGAGGTCTTCTTACTACTGCGGTATTTCCTTCTACTGTATAGGATCATTGGCCGATCTCTCTCAAATGGGAACACTCAGGCTTGAAAAAATTTCGCCCCTTCCATTTTGAAATTTTTTGGTTTACTCACCCATCTTTTTAGGATACTATTCAGGATTGGTGGAGAAACATGGAGGCTGAAGGATGGTCCAAAATGGCCATACTCCATAGGAAACTCAAAAATATCAGAGCCCTACTAAAAATATGGAACAAGATGACCTTTGGCAACATCTTTACTGCCAAAAGCGATCTTGAAAAGGAGCTGGAACAAATTCAAAAGGACATTATGGAACAGGGTCACACTGATGAACTAAAACTTAAAGAGAAAGATTGACTAAAGTAACTGAACGCCAGATGTGAACAAGAAGAAACTCTCTGGAGACAGAAATCCAGAATAAACTGGCTTAAAGAAGGAGAAAAAACACAACTTTTTTCCACCGCACCACCATCCAACACATAATGCACAATAGAATCAACTCTCTCCGCTCTATGGATGGCACAATCCTTCAGGATCAAGGATAAATTGAAAATGAGCTAACCAATCACTTCATAATGTTACTCACAGAGGATAATGTCAACAAATCACAAGCCATCGACCAGGTGATCAGTCACATCCCTCACATTCTCACCCCGGAGCACAATGCCAATCTAATGAAAGAAATCACCATAGTCGAATTAGAGATTGCTGTCAATCAGATGGAAGAAGGAAAAGCCCTCGGTCCTGATGGCTTCACCATCAATTTATTCCACCATTGCTGGAACATGCTTAAGCAAGAGGTTCTTGAAGTGGTTGAAGAATCCAGATCCAAAAGATGGGTCCTCCCAGCACTCAACGCCACTCATCTCGTCCTCATCCCTAAGGAAACTGGCACCACCACTCCCAGTAAGTTCCACCCCATCTCTCTCTGTAATTTCATCTACAAAATTATAATGAAAGTTGTTTCCAACCACCTCAAGGTCCTCCTCCCGCTCCTCATATCCTCGAAACAAACTTGCTATGTGGAAGGACGTCAGATTCTTGATGGCATCATCTTAGCACATGAAGTAATACACTCCTTAAGAGCAGAAAAAATACCCAGGATGCTCATCAAATTGGACCTCTCCAAGGCCTTTGACAAACTCAGTTGGGATTTCATTGAAAGGATGCTTCTGGATTTCGGATTATGTCAAGATTGGATCACCTGGATCATGTCCCTCACCTCCTCCGCATTCTTCTCAATCTTGGTAAATGGCTACCCTTTCTCCACTTTCTCCCCCACCTGAGGCATTCGACAAGGAGACCCCCTCTCTCCCTTCCTCTTCATCCTCATGGCCGAAGGTTTGGGGCGTATGCTTAAAGCCTAGGTTTCCTCAAGAACCCTTCGTGGCTTCTCCTTACATGGCATCCCACCCACTATTTACCAGTAGTTTGTGGATGACAATCTCCTCTTTTCCCATCCCTCGGTTCAGGAAGCTCATACCTTGAAACGCATCCTCCAAATCTATTCTGATGCCTTTGGCACAAATGTTAACCTTGAAAAATCTCAACTCTTCTTTTTCCATACTGACCCCATCACGCAAAGGAACATATCCAAAATCCTAGGCTACTCAGTTGCCTCTCTTCCCTCCAAATACTTGGGAGCTCCTCTCTTTGAATCTGCCATCAAACACTCCTCATGGAGGGAGCTCCTAGACAAGCTTGAAAGCAAAATTTCCTCCTGGACGTTTCGCTCTCTCAACTTTCCTAGCAGATTGGTCCTCCTCAAGTCGGTCCTTTAATCAATGCCCCTTTATCTCTTCTTAGTCCTGGCCACCCCCAAGTGGGTCCTGAAATTAATGAGGAAAATTCAGAAATCCTTCCTTTGGGGTGGAACACACAACAATCACAAGTGGGCCCTTGTCAAGTGGGACACCCTCTGGACGCCAAAAAAGGGAGGTGGCCTTGGGCTCAAGGATCTAGAAATCAACAATAATGTCTTTTTAGCGAAAATTTGGTAGAAATGGGTAACTGACTTTGACTCGCCCTGGGGAAAACTGTGGCACAACAAATATGCAGGTAATTGGCAGACCCACCTCAGAATCCACTTTGATCAGAACCATCCTAGATCTCTCATCTGGAGGCCTGCCAATAGTCAAAGAGATATCATTCGGCAACATAGTTTCTAGGAAATTTGCAACGGTCAACAAGCTCTCTTTTGGTATGATTCCTGGCAGCAGCTTCCTCCCCTACATTCTTTGGCTCTCTCACCTAACCTCTAGGACCACTGTAATCTTAGCAATCACTGCACTATTTAGGACTATTGGATTCCTTCCAATGAAATGAATTCTAGGACCTGGAAACATCATGCTCTCTAAACACCACCAATTCGAGCAGACAACGCTGAGCTCCTTTGGTAGAATCTCAAAAGCCGAAAAATCATATTTAGCAATGATCCTGACATTCTTTGATGGGGGCATCTTCCAACAGGCACCTTCTCCACCAAAGAGGCCTACCTTATTCTCACTGCCACTCCTGAAGAACGCCAAATAGAAGAACCTAACATCATATGGAAGAAAATTTGGGAGACTCATCTTTGGCCAAAAACCTCCTCCTTCCTTTGGCTCCTAGCCCATAGACACATTCTCACTTGGGACAACATCCAAAAAAGAGGCATTTAAGGTCCCTCTTGGTGTCCCATGTGTGAGAAACACCCTGAATCCATGGATCACCTTCTCAACTCCTGCGACTATGCCAACAGTCTTTGGGACAAAGTGGCTATTTTTTGCAGAAGAACCAATAGAATCCGAGGAAATGTTGTCCAGACCATTGCCACCTGGGATCCCAAACCTTACCAAAGTTCTCTCCTAAATAGACTCTGGGAGCTCATCCCTAGACTGTTAGTTTGGAACATCTGGAAAGAACGTAATCGCCGAATCTTCGATTCCAAAAAACTTCCACCTCTTGACATTTGGACAATTCTTGCCGACAATTTGCAGGAAACCATCTCCCTCAAGCACTGGAGCGCCTCTGACCTACCCACCCTCCCCCTTGAATGCTCCATCCTCTCGGACTGGAACCTCATGTTCCATTCTGCCCACTGCCCTCCATGCGGCCCCCCTTCCTCCACGCCCAGCCCCACCCATTGGATCCCCCCTCCTTCTGGTTTCTTTAAGCTCAACTTTGACGGTGCCTCTAAGGGAAATCCTGGTGCTGCAGGATTTGGAGGATCCATCAGGGATAGTATTGGAGCCATCAAGATCATTTACATGGGAAACATCATCCACGCCACCAACAATGTAGCGAAACTCTCCAGACTCTTAGATGGCCTCAATTGTGCTCACCGGCACAGGTATCTTCCACTTATCATTGAAGGGGACTCAAAAATCATTCTTAGTCTTGCTAGTAAACTCAATAATGGATCCAGAGCCGACAAAATCTCTCCAAATTGGAGATTAATGCAGAGACTCCATGACCTTGCTAGCTCCATCAAAATTGCCAGTTCTCTGACTTTTCACCATGTCAAACGAAAAGCCAATTCGCTTGCAGATTACAATGCCAATGAAGGAGTCAACTGCAACACCACCTACTTGGAGAACATCCCTTCTGATGCAACTGCTAAGGATATTCTACTTAGGTGCCAAACCTTGGAAAACAATGATCTCATTTCCTAGGATGCGGGTGCCAGCTCCACCATGCAGCCAGATGGCTACAACCCCGTGACACATAGCCACATGCACATCCATGCTGATGTCATTGAAACGACGTCAAACACTGAGGCTAGTTAATAAGCCTATCTTTAATGTTGCCTCAGCCTCTCTGGCCACCATGATGAGGATCTTCCTGCGTGTGAACCACGGGCCCAGGGCTCAAGGTGACATTCATTTGTCTTCTTATTCGAAGAGGCACTCTAGATACCTCATTCTCTAGGTACTATGTGCTCTCAGCATCGCTCTCTTTGCGCTCGAAAATCTCTGCAACCTCAGCTACCTGCAAGCGCACTCCTGTGTTAGTATCACCCTTCCTGTATCCACTATGGGTAGAACTAAGGGGGCCAAAGAAAAAAGCACAAAGGAAGCCAACACTCAGACAGAAGCTCCTCTGCGACAGGGTTACGATCCAGCTATCTCCATCCCAATTCGTCTACTGCTGGACAATTGGGAAGCTAGGATCAATACAGAAACCATGGCACCTGGACAACAAGAAACGACTTAGGACCCGTACTGGTTGGTCAAGAACATGATGGGGCAATTAATGGAAAACATGCAAGCCAGCTAGGTCTCTGCACACTAGGAAACTCAGTCTCTGCTCACCACTCTGCCAAATTGGGCCACCACCCTTGGCACCCTGCGTAGCACTCAAAGCTGGGACTCCTACTCCCCTACCCATTCCTTCAGCCGCGACTTTCGCTCTAGCAGCACCACCCCTGGAGCCACCTCTTCTGCTGCTGCTCTAAATTCTACTCTTGGCTTGGACAACCTCAACTTGGGTGGCAACTCTGCGAGACTGACACGCAGCAAGGTTCAAACCAAAGGTAAGGAGAAAGCTCAAGCTTCATTTCCCATCCCTTGTCAGCCTTCGTCCCTGTGATGCCAAGGAAAACTGCTCCCCTGCTTGTCAAGTTGGTAATGGCACCTGGTTCTTCGGCTTCTATGGAGGAGAATGCTACCCTGATCTCAGACAAGGTGTGGAGGGACAATGCACCTTACAACTGCCCCATTCTGGAAGAGACGCCATGAGATACTGTCTAAGCAGGTTTTTCTGTTGTTTGTTTTTGTCTTTCTTGCCCTACTATGTATATGCAGTCAGCTTAATGCTGCTAAGACCTTAACTCTGTCAATTTCCTTCAGATTCTCCCCTCTGTAGACAAGGGTTTTTTGTATGATATTTTGACTGTCATGAACTCTCTTGAAAAACATGGATGGCACCTTCGGGCCAGGCCATTAAGGACTGTATTCTATTTTGTACTCTTTTTTTTAATCTAATATAATTTGCAGCTTATACAAAAAAAAACATGCATGGGCAACTTCTAGGATCACATTTATAACATTAACTAGTAACCAAATAATAACAAATAATTTAACGAGGGTTTTCATTAATTGAGGTATTTCATCAAACACTTTGTTTGCAAAACCTTATTTATCCAGTTTATCCATTGATTTGACATGGATTTGGCTTCCTATCAGCTAGCATCTACAATATGCCCAACAAGACCGATTTTTCACCATTATAGGCAATTCTTTTAGCAACTAAAATACTCACAAAAATGATTTCCAATGGGGCCACTTTTTGTTGTCAACAACTTGAACCTTTTGGCAACTAACTACCATACAACAACAATACCCAAGTAGAGTCACATTTTTCCATTTGAACATCATTTACATTCATAAATTAGTTGATTCAAGGGAATTTTTCAAGATTATAAACACGCCAAAACAAATATTACCTTTCATGGACAGTCCAGTGGAAAAAGTTTTTAAATGGTTGAATTAAGAATGTAGCATTGACCTATTTACATTAAAAATTCATTAGGGAAGTAGAGGAGGAGGAAATAACCATAGGCATGCTCTCTATCCATCCATACTTCAATACCATGAGAATGTTTTCATGGGTTACTAGAAAATCCATGATATCCATGCTTGGTTGTATAAGAGATTACAACCATAATTTCAACATAGAGCAATAACTTTGAAATTTTCCCAAAATTACACAACAAAATACCTAATAGCATTGCCCTCTTTTCACTGAGACTGGCATGCTAAAATTACTTTGTTTTCTCATTAAAGGAATTGTTTCCAAATCATGTTCAATTGTTCACACTCTGCCTAGGAAATGCTAATCTATTACTCTTCATTAGAGAAACCTTCTCAATGTTTCTGAATATTATATGAAGAGTTGTGGCCATGCTCAAGGGAGTCACAAGAGAGGAGCTTAGATCCTTATTCAATGTGACCTCTTTCTTCCTTGCTATTTTTTATTATAAAGTGTAATGGTTTCATGTTATTAGCCACCAAAATTTTGGCTAGAATCCATCTAAGCATGGCTATAATTTATCATCCAAATCATTTTTCATAGCCCAATAGAGATAACAATTAAGGTTATTGTACAATACCTTAACAAGCATTGGGAATAAGACTATCTATATAATGGTGGTCATAATTAATCAAGATAGTCACTAAGAATATTCGAGTCTTGTGCTAATCAATTTGACAATTTGACATAGATTCATCAAAATAATCATATAAGGTTATTGTACAATACCTTAATATGCATTGGGAATAAGACCAGCTATACAATGGCGGACATAAATTTATCAAGATAATCACTAAGAATTTTTGAGTTGTGTGCCAATCAATTTTACAATTTGACATAGATTCATCAAAAGAATCATATAAGGAAATTCAAGGCAGCTAAGCATGGCTTGAATTTATCAGGCAAATCAATTTTCATAGCCAAATAGAGACAAAAATTAAGGTTATTGTACAATACCTTAACAAGCATTGGGGATAAGACTATCTATACAATGGTGGACATAATTAATCAAGATAATCACTAAGAATATTTGAGTCTTGTGCCAATCAATTTGACAATTTGACATAGATTCATCAAAAGAATCATATAAGGCTATTATACAATACCTTAACAAGCATTGAGAATAAGGCTATCTATACAATGGTGGACATAAATTTATCAAGATAATCACTAAGAATCTTTGAGTCTTGTGCCAATCAATTTGGCAATTTGACATACATTCATCAAAAGAATCATATAAGGAAATTCAAGCCAGCTAAGCATGGCTTGAATTTATTAGCCAAATCAATTTTCATAGCCCAATATAGACAACAATTAAGGTTATTGTACAATACCTTAACAAGCATTGGGAATAAGACTAACTATACAATGGTGGACATAAATTAATCAAGATAATCACTAAGAATCTTCGAGTCTTGTGCCAATCAATTTGACAATTTGACATAGATTCATCAAAAGAATCATATAAGGCTATTGCAAAATACCTTAATAAGCATTGGGAATAAGAGTATCTATACAATGGTGGACATAAATTTATCAAGATAATCACTAAGAATATTCGAGTCTTGTGCCAATCAATTTGACAATTTGACATAGATGCATCAAAATAATCATATAAGGAAATTCAAGCCAGCTAAGCATGGCTTGAATTTATCAGCCAAATCAATTTTCATAGCCCAATAGAGACAAAAATTAAGGCTATTGTACAATACCTTAACAAGAATTTGGAATAAGACTACCTATACAATGTTGGACATAAATATATCAAGATAATCAATAAGAATATTTGAGTCTTGTGCCAATCAATTTGACAATTTGACATAGATTCACCAAAAGAATCATATAATGAACTTTAATACCTTTTTACAAGCAATTACAAGAAGTTTGTTGACCATGATATTCAGTTGGAATATAACATTTAATTAGATCCTTACCACACATCATATATCCTTTCATACCATTGAAATCAATGGCACTTGAAATAGAATGCAGATTTTGATTTGTCCTAACAACAAACTCTAGTTGAGTATTTGGTACGAAAATATGATTTTTTAGAATTGCATGTGACTGCTATGCTTCTTATGAAGGTCTCCCAATAAATGTGGAAACACAACATTCTGAATTATCCTTTGAAGAAAAGGAGAGATGTAAAGAAAGTGCATTTTTAGGGTATTAACTCCTCTATATTGGAGTATGATCATCCCTAGAGAAAAATAAAGGACAAATTTGTCTCATGCCCACTTCAATTGGGTTTCCATATATGGATTTATTTGAATGCTCCTTGCTTCTAGAAAAATTCCAAGTAGCTAGTAAGATTATAAATGCATTAGGCATTGTTAGAAACCCATGTCTTTACTTTGTTAGTATGTTGTTGTTGGACGCATATGCTTTGTAAGTAGTCCCATAGTATTTGTTGATCAATAGTTTATGTTATTGGCGCATATGCTTTGTAAGTCGCCTGTAGTATTGTTGATCCATAGTTTGTAACGGCCCATGGTTTTGACCCATAGTATTGGTGCCTAGAATTAGTATATAAGTGTGTGTTGAGACCTATGAAGGCACCGTGAAGTTAATTGTATTGAGCTTGCTCAAAGGAGGTTGCCCCCTCGAAGTGGCCTGTGATCAATATAAAAGTGATTTTGAGTTCTGTCATTTCTTCTATTTCACATATTCTTGTTAATTAATTGTTGCAGGTGCATCACATCTGGTATCAGAGCACTTTCTTGGGCTCGCTGGGTGAAATTTCTGCCAATTTTTTTTTCGCATCTATTGCAGGTTCGGATTTGGGAATAATCCCTATCCACTTAATTGTGGGAATTACTTGGGCATAAGCCCTAAAACTCATTGTGAGGAGTACCACAGGAACCCCGAAGTAGCTGGCCCAGTGAGAGGACCTGCCAGCGAAAAGGGCAATGACCCCTACCTGATTGACTAGTTCCCACTCGTGAGGTAAACCAAGAGCTGTCGTTTGTGGCAAAGCGGTTATCAGTTTTACCTGAGCCGTGGAGTGAGGGGTACTGCCCCAATACGCAAGCCGTCAGACAGCATTGGTTGCTGAGTGAAACCCCTGAACTATTAGGAAGCCACACATACCTGGGGTCCATATCTACTTTCAGCTGAACTATTGTCAATCACTGCTGCACCGTTTCAGATCCATTTTGCAAGCCGTTCCAGATTCAGCCATTTTCAATCCATTCGGCGCTGTTCTGGATCCCTTTCGAGCTGTAGCCGCTCTAGTTTGAAAGAAAAAAAAATCAGTTTTTTCTCCATATCTCTCTTATTTTCACTCTGTTTCCCTTGAAATTTTCGGGGAACCCCTGTCATCCCATTCTGCATATTTCAGTCCTGAGGACCCTATCCCCAATTCCCCTTCCCAAACTCCGAAATCCCACATTCGTCTATTTTTAGGGTTTGCTATAACTTCCTCAGATTTCACCCAATCACTTTCAAATTTTACCACAGAGTTCCTTTCTGAATTCTACTTCTTTGTTCCCCTCTACCAAATTTTCTCATTCTTTCACCCCGCTTCCAAAATCCTCATTTTTTCTTCCCTGTCTATCCAACAGTGTCCAAAACCTAGTCAAACCCCAATTACCCTTTTGATTTTTTCCCAAGTCCAGATTTTCCTTTACTAAAGTAGTTTCTATTTTTGTTTTCCCACCCAGTCAACCGATAAACAAACAAACAAACAAACCAATCCTGGTTATGGTTGTCACCCGTGCAAGAGCAAAAACCATAGAGGACGCACATGCAGCCATCCAAGCCAAACTCCAGGATCTGGATGAAAAATTTCTCGGTCTCCATCTTGAACATTCAGCTATGAAGAACAAACGACAGTCCGAGTCTTCAGTAGACAATGGGTTCTCTTCTTCCAGCAATTTCCATGGTTCGAAGCTTGATTTTCCTCGCTTCAATGGTACTGATCCAACTGGATGGATCTATCATGCAGGACAGTATTTCAGTCTGCATAATACTTTTGATGTCAACAAAGTTCCGTTGACATCCTTTCATTTGGAATAGGAAGCTCTTCAATGGTACCGTTGGTACATCAAGGCTCATCCAGAGCCCAAATGGCCAGACTTTTGCCAGCCCCTTTTGCAACGATTTGGTTCTAGTGCTTTTTATGACTTCACAGGAGCCCTCACTAAACTTCGCCAAATTGGCACTGTGAGAGAGTATCAAACTGAATTTGAGAATCTAGCCAACCACACCAAAGGATTGTCTGATGACTTTTACTGGAGTTGTTTTATCAGTGGTCTAAAGGATGCCATCCGCTCTGAGGTCAAAATGTTCTGTCCCAACACAATGATGGAAGCACTAGGGTTGGCTAAGTTGGCAGAAGACAAGATTGCAACCCAACAACGCTCCAAGCCCACTTTTGTTCCCTTCCGAAATATGGGTTCTCAGCGACCACCTATACCGCAGGCTCCTCGACTGACTCCTATCAAGCATTTGTCTGAAACAGAGATGCAAGCACGCAGAGAAAAGGGGCTTTGCTATAATTGTGATGAGAAATTCACTCGAGGACATAGATGTGTTCAGCAAAAGCTCTATCTCTTGGATGTGGAGTCTCCGCCTGCCTCTGAAATTGGTGACAAAGATCCAGAAACACTGGATGCTCTGGTTGACATTCAGGAACCACCTATTGACCCTCCATCTCAGGATGACCAGCCAGAGATATCTTTCCATGCTTTACATGGAATCACTACCCCCCAAACAATGCGGGTCAGGGGTTACTTCAAGAAGCTTCCTCTTACAATACTCATTGATTTTGGTAGCACTCATAATTTCATTGACCCTCGGATCGCCAAACAAGCTGATTGTTTTATCCATCCTTGCTCCAACTTTGAAGTCATGGTTGCCAATGGGGGCACCTTACCTTGCAAAGGGAAGTGTCGAAATGTGCGTATCTCTATGGGAGATTATACCTTGCTCTCTGACATGTTTTCCTTTCCCTTAGGCGGATGTGATGTGGTTTTAGGCGCTCAATGGCTACGCACACTTGGCCCTATCTTATGGGATTTTGCTGAACTTTGGATGCAGTTTTCCCTCAATGGACAAAAACACACATTGACAGGATTACAACCAGGTTCTCTTAGCATCATCAGTTTACATCGCATGGAAAAACTCCTCAAGAAGAATTCACATGGTGTCATCGCTCAGATCCATTCCATCCAGATGCAACCATCAGCAGTCTCCACTACTCCTTTGGATCTACAACAAATTCTGGATCGATATACAGGTGTCTTTGCTGAACCAGTGGGATTTCCACCTTCTAGGCCAGAAGACCATCGTATTCAGCTCCTTCCTGGTAGCGTTCCTCCCAACATCGGGCCCTATCGCTACCCATTTCACCAAAAAATGTAAATTGAAATGCTCGTTCGGGACTTATTGAAGTAAGGTATTATTTGCCCAAGCACTAGTTCCTTTTCTTCTCCAGTTATTCTTGTCCGCAAAAAAGATGGGTCATGGCGCCTCTGCATTGACTTCCGAGCACTTAATCACCTCACCATCAAGGATAAGTTTCCAATTTCTGTTGTTGATGAGCTTCTTGATGAGCTTCATGGGGCTCACTTTTTCTCCAAGTTGGATCTTCGTTCTGGGTATCATCAAATTCGGGTTCATGCGGATGATATCCCTAAAACAGCTTTCCGCACACATGATGGCCATTATGAGTTTTTGGTCATGCCCTTTGGCCTCACTAATGCTCCTTCCACATTCCAGGCCTTAATGAATAAAATATTTCGACCCTACTTGCGGAAATTCATTCTGGTATTCTTTGATGATATCCTCATCTACAGTAAAACATGGGATGAACATCTCCAGCATTTGGATCTTGTCATGCAACTTTTCTCTGACCATCATCTCCATGCCAAGCAGTCTAAATGTGTTTTTGGACAGAAGGAAGTTGAGTATCTCGGGCAAATTATCTCAGCACAAGGGGTTCGCGTGGATCCTGCCAAAATCGATTCCATGAACAATTGGCCGCATCCTCAGACACTCAAGAGCCTTCGTGGTTTTTTGGGGTTGACTGGATACTACCACAAGTTTGTCAAGGATTATGGGAAGATTGCAGCTCCATTAACTGTGCTATTGAAAAAGGATGCCTTCACATGGACACCTGCTGCTCAGTGTGCATTTGACAAACTAAAACAAGCTATGTGTACTACACCTATGCTAGCTATGCCCGATTTTTCCAAGCCCTTCACTATTGAGAGTGATGCTTGCGGCAATGGACTTGGTGTTGTTCTCCTTCAAGATGAACACCGCATTGCGTTCACCAGCAAAGCCCTTTCAGGTAAGAATCTAGTTGCCTCTACCTATGAGAAGGAAATGATGGCTATTTTGCATGCAGTACAGAAGTGGTGCCCATACCTATTAGGGAATCATTTCTGCATCAAGACTGATCACCAGAGTCTGAAATATTTCTTGGACCAGCGTGTCTCCTCCCTGGCACAACAAAAATGGATTAGAAAACTCATGGGTTATGACTATGAGATCACTTACAAGAAGGGTAAAGACAATACTGTGGCAGATGCTCTTTCTCGTACATTTGAGGCCCAAGGTTCTCTTTCAGCTATTTCTATGCCTCTTCCAAATTGTTTGCAATCTATTCAACAGGGTTATGTCAATGACTCCTCCTTATCTCAAATCATCCAATGCTTGACCAACAACCCTTCTGCTGTACCACATTACTCTTGGGATGGTGCTTCTCTGCGATACAAGGTTCGTCTGGTGCTTCCCCAGAGCACAGTTCTTCAACAGGCTGTCTTCTATGAACTCCATGCTTCTCCATTGGCAGGGCACTCTGGGTTCCTCAAAACGTATGAACGAGCATGACGTAACTTCTTTTGGCAGGGCATGAAAAGGACAATTCAACAGATGGTGGCCAAATGTGATACCTGCCAGCGCAATAAGGGTGAAAAAACACTCCTTCCAGGATTGCTTGAACCCTTGCCCATACCTACACGGATTTGGACAGATATTTCTATGGATTTCATTGAAGGGCTCCCTAAATATGGCGGGAAGATAGTGATTCTCGTTGTGGTTGATCGCCTCTCCAAATATAGTCATTTTTTTGCTCTCAGCCATCCCTATATAGCCTCCTCCGTCGCTCAAATTTTTATGGACCAGATCTTTCGTCTTCATGGCATCCCTTCTTCCATTGTCTCGGATCGTGATGCGACTTTCACCAATCATTTTTGGACAGAACTATTTCGCCACATTGGCACCAAACTGAAGATGAGTTCAGGGTATCACCCACAAACAGATAGTCAGATTGAAATTGTCAATAAATGATTGGAAACTTATCTTTGTTGCTTCACCTCGGAACAACAGCATCAGTGGGAAAAATGGCTCCCTCTCACTGAATGGTGGTACAATACCTCTTACCACACTGCCCCTAAAATGACCCCATATGAAGCAGTCTATGGTCAGGCACCTCCAGCTCTTCTTCCATACACCCCCACCAGTTCACCAGTTCAGGAAGTTGACACGGTCCTTTGAAACTGCGATTAGATTCTTTGCATTTTACGGGACAATCTTCACATGGCAAGAAATTGCATGAAGCAACAAGCTGATCAGCACCGTTATGAGCGTACTTTTCAAGTCGGCGATATGGTTTTTCTTCGTCTCCAGCCATACAAACAATCATCCTTGAAACTCAAAGGGCGTCATAAGCTCGCTCCAAAGTTCTATGGGCCATATTGGATTCTTCAAAAGATTGGGTCCGTTGCTTATAAATTGGAACTTCCTCCTTCTTCCCACATTCATCCAGTCTTTCATGTCTCTTGTTTGAAGAAAGTTCTTGGCACCAACATCAGTGGACAAATGATTTTACCTGAACTGGATAATGAAGGATCCATCCTTTTGGAGCCAGAGGCCATCCTCAATTGGCGCACGCATCAGCTTCGCTCTCGCTCTATCACAGAGGTCTTAATTCAGTGGCATGGGATGCAACCAGAGGATGCTACATGGGAACCACTCCTTCAGATTCAACAACAATTTCCACATCTAAAGCTTTGAGGACAAAGCTTTTTTTTAAGGGGGAGGGGATGTTAGGAACCCATGTCTTTACTTTGTTAGTATGTTGTTGTTGGATGCATATGCTTTGTAAGTCGTCCCGTAGTATTTTTTGATCAATTGTTTATGTTATTGGCGCATATGCTTTGTAAGTCACCCATAGTATTGTTGATCCATAGTTTGTAACAGCCCATGGTTTTGACCCATAGTATTGGCGCCTAGAATTAGTATATAAGTGTGTGTTGAGACCTATGAAGGCACCGTGAAGTTAATTGTATTGAGCTTGCTCAAAGGAGGTTTCCCCCTCGAAGTGGCCTGTGATCAATATAAAAGTGATTCTGAGTTCTGTCATTTCTGCTATTTCGCATATTCTTGTTAATTAATTGTTGCAAGTGCATCATAGGCATCAAGCAAATTTTGAAACAACACAAAGAGGTTCCAACAGACCCATTATATGAATGTATTGTGTCATGGATTTATCATAGTCTTGATTACTACACAAAGAGGTTCCAATGGACCCATAATATGAGTGTATTGTGTCATGGATTTATCATAGTCTTTCTTCCTATACAAGTGATTTGCATAATTGTGCATTACTTCGGTTGTGGTCGTTGCATCAACTTATCTTTGGACAAGTTTTATTGCAATGTTATATAATTCTTTTTCGAAAATCATGTCCAATTTACTATCCATATCTCTCCTATGCATAAAAAATTATGATCACTTGTTAAGAAGATGATATTATCCCACTCACAAAGCATGTGTGTAACTTCTCCAATTGGTAAGTTATGAGAAATGAAATAACTTTTCTTCCTCAAATGCCCAACAAGGGTCTCACTTGTCAAATTCATAAAAAATATACAACCTCATTCCATGTAATAACTAATTTGGTAATTGCAATATTAACATTAATTACGTGGAACTATCTTCAATAATGGAAATAATACTCCACTTCTTTACCAATCTAGTCAAATGTAATTAGACAAGACATGGATGAGAAATTACAAAGGAAGCATTGAGAGACAAAGCATGTGGTTGTAGTTCATTACAAAAATTTGAAATTTATTTCTAGATCACTTACAATTGTTGTGGTGATACATATCTATACCTAAGAAATACAAGTTATTCTTCAAGAGTGTGTTGATGCCCGGAAAATCGTAGCATCGACAGTAGGGATTCTCCCCAATGAATAATCCCAATTAGATCACTCACTGTTTGGTATGGGGAATCCGTTTGGTTAATGATCCGGCTATTGTATGTGTGTATGTTTAATTTATGTACCGGTTGCAGTCCAACCCACTGTTTATATTTTATGTTTAAAGTATGATTATGCAAGTGATTCTATTCTAACTAATGCATCTAACCTAAAATTGATAGGTAGAAGCCTCACAAGTGATGTGTAGGTTCTTACCTACCATCTTATCACTTCTACCTTATCAATTATCTAACCCTATTCTACACTAACTAATCTATCTTTGCAAGGAGTGAGTTTAAATAAGAGTAATGATCTGAGAATGATTATACAAATCCAACAGATAGCTATTAAGATAAAGTATGCACACTCACATCAGAAAAATTACAAAGATAGCTTTGATTATGATTAAACCAATTTATTACTCTTTTATCACACAGACAATTACATAGATAAGTAAAATCATTCATCATCATTGAAATAGTTCAACAAAATTAGAAAGATATCACAACATGAACATGAACAGAAGAAGAAATAGTTATGATATGTTAGTCACACATTCCACGCAAAAATCTGTGCAAGCTTTTCCCAGCGAAAAGGTCCTTCCTCATTAGCATAAAAATAGTTCTCTTACAAAATGTATCCAATCTCTATTTCACTAGAAAAATTCCCCTCTCTAGTACCCTTTCCCCTCTATTTATATTACAAGAGAAATCATCTTTACATGTCTGATCACTTCGGCTTCCTCTGTGTCTTTTGGATTTCCCAATTTGTCTCTTGTGCCTGCGCTTCTTCTACTCGTGACCTTTCAAATTCCTCTGCGTCATGACTGATCACTTCAGCTTCCTTTGAATCCTTTGTATTACCAATTTGTCTTTTGTGTCTGTTGTTTCTTCTTCTTGCAACCTTTCATCTTCCTCCGTGTCCCGAGGAAACAACAAAATCAACATATAAGAATAATTCATTTTTAACACAATACTTCCAAGCAAAATGATAATGAACATAATATAAATTATAGAGGTATGATTTATCAATATTGTTTACAAAATAGAAGATTCATACTTCCACGATCTTGTTTAGTCATGAAAATGATAACTAACACAGAGGCAGAAAGTTGGAAAAGGTTTTCGAAAATAACCAAAATCATCCTCTCGCAATCCACAATGCGGGAATGTGAGAATGCGGGAGTGCGGAATTGGGATTACAATTTCAAAAAGTTGGAAATGCCATCTGCAATCCGTAATCCACAATTGGAACTGTAGGATGCGAAACTGTGGAATGCGAAATTGCAGGATCAATTTCAGAAAGTCGGAAATACAATATGCAATCCGCAATTGGAAATGGAGGATGCAGAACTGCAGAAACGTGGGATTGCGGACATGCGGGATTGCGGAAACCATTTCTGAAGGTCAGAAATGCAATCTGCAATTGGAACTGCGGAAAGGCCTTATCTTTTGTTTTTTTGTTTTTTTTAAACGAAGTGTCAAAGGTAAGTATGTCTAGGATGAAACAAACTCTGAGTAAAATAAAAAATAAAAGGAGGGACCCTACAATTTTATAAAAATTTTGGGGATCAGGTTGCAACTACAACAATTGGCGACTAGCTGGTGAACATAGATCTCTTAACAAACTCATTTTAGGATCACAATTTCTTTTCTATTATTGATTCTAATTGTAAAGTTGTTTCCTTATCATTTTATCAGGGTTTTAAAAGGCTAAAGTTTTAATCAGGGAGAGGAGTTCCTTGAATCATATTGGTCATTTATTTTGAGAAATAAGGCAACCTGGATCATATTTCCTGACCACTCTCCCGAGGCCATAATATGGAGTTCATTATTAGTATTTCCTTTTGGTTGCCTCTAAATACGACTCCACAAGATCGTAACAAAATCGGACAGACGCATTCGTTTGTTCTTCATTCCCATGCTACAAGCATTTCTTTGGATGCTTTCGTTTGACGAGTTTTATCATCTGAGTATTTCACAAATAGCTTTCTTCAGTCATCAACATTTGATGTGGGTTCTTCCATCCATAATGTCCTTTTGTGTGAGTGATGAGTTTTCTTTGTTTGTCATACTCACGGACATAGAATACCTTTTGGCATATCATCTAGGGAATCTTCTTGATTGGATGTATTTATTTTCAAAACCATTTCTTTGATGGAGATGAAACTTTTCAAAAATTTTGACTCTTCATTATAAGCCTTTTGGGTGTAATTTTTGTAGCATGGGATCATTTTAATTTCCATACATCTGTAAGACTTGATTCCTTTCCATGGGTCAGTTATAGTAGGCTACCTGAGATGGTCATTTATGTGTAAGTAAGTGGAGCCTCAAGATAGTAATTTAGAATTCATGGATCCTAATTATTTTACAAGGTTTATATTGACACAAATTGAAATAGGAAACCAGTTTCCCCTTTTAAAATCAAGCAGCAATTAAAATCACTAATGACATTGTTGTTACAAAAAGAACTCCTTTGGTTATGAAGCCAATTCTAATCCTTCTGTGATTATAAGCATTTCACATGAGCTTATTTAGATGTCTGTAATTCTACACATCACTTTGAAAGTTGAGTTGAGGTTCATTTCAATCAAGAAAAGAAAAATCAAACCAAAATGGGATAAGGTTGAATCTAACTATCCTAAGATGAAACAAATGAAATCAAACAAAAGGCTAAAATCAACAAATTTATTTATGTACAATAGGTTTCCCTAAATCTAAGAAAAGTATTGTTTGAGTGCTAGGTCATTGAAAGGGAGGTTTTCCTTCTCCCCTTGTAAATATTGTAACTTATAATTTGTTGGGCCAAGCTTTTCTACAATCTGATAAGGACCAAGCCATAACTGTTGAAATTTAGTATGTTTTCCCTTTTCTTCATGGGGATGATCCCACTTTAGAACTAGATCTCCTAACTCAAAAATTTTCTTGCCAGATTTCCGCTTATCAAACCACCTTTTAACAATGTCTTGGTGCCGGTTGAACCTATATTTGGCCTTTTGTCGTGCTTCCTCAAGTTTTAGCAAAGTATTAATTCGTGATTGCATGATTTCGCTATTTGATCCTCGATATTCCTGAGCTAATTGTAGGGAAGGGAGTAGTATGTTTGGGGGAAGAATAGACTCTTTTCCATAGACTAAGGTGTAAGGAGAAATCCCTAAAGAATATTTTGGAGTGACCCTATCTGCCCATAAAGCATTGGGAAGGGCTACATGCCAATTTCTTTGGTTTTCAATAACTGTTTTCTTCAATATTCGTATGAGATTCTTATTGGTGGATTCTTCCAACCTATTCCATTGAGGATAGTAGTTAGATGAATAATGCAATTTGATTCCCTTTTCAATAGATAATGTACTTAACTTAACAGAATAAAAATAAGATGCATTATAAAAAATTAATGAAATTGGAACCCTAAACCTGGTTATGATGTTATCTTTCAAAAATATGATGACCGCATCTTGATTCACTTTGCACAAAGGAGTTTCTTCAATCCATCTCGTAAAATAATCAATGGCGGTGAGAATATATCAATGTTGAAATGAAGAGTTGGGATTAATCTCCCAAATGATGTCTAAACCCCATTGCTCGAATGGTTTTGAGATGATGACCAACTGTAATTTTACTGCTGATTTGGATAGTCTACCAGAACTCCTCTAACATATATCACATTTCCTTGCATAAGCATGAGCATATTTAAAAAAAATAGGTGAATAATATTCGGCTCTCAGTATTTTATGAGCAGTAGTGTCCCCGGAATAATTCCCCCCTGTAGGGCCATCATGTTACTCATTTACCACTTTCTATGCATCATCCCTTTCAAGACGTTTGAGAAAAACTCCATCATAATTCTTTCTAAAAGGTACTCCGTCTATTATTTGATATGATGTTGAATTTAATAGGAGAGCCCTTCTTTTCTTCGAATTCTAATGTTCTGGCAAATATCCATGTTGGAGATAGTGAATTAAATCTCTATACCAATACTTTGGAGTGGTGAAACTTGAACATACTTCAATTAAATGCATTTCTGATTCATTTTCCCATCCATGACCTTTATAAATTGGATTTTCAGTAAGAAACTTACATAACCCTTGACCTTTGATGATATTAGCTGGTTTAAATTCTAGGTCATATTCTTGTAGTGCAGTCACCCAATTTCCTTGTCTTTCTCCCAACTCCTTCTGAATAAATAGAGATATGACAGCTGGGTGAGGTATTATAACCTTCATTCTATTTTTCAAAATGTAAGGTCTGAACTGTTTTACGACCTTGAATACTGCATATGCTTCTTTGTCTATAGCTGGGTAATTTAGTTCAGATCCCTGTAATCCAATACTCATAAACGGTATTGAATATTCGTCTTCGTGCTCTCCTTTTTGTGTGAGCACTGTTGCAAGAGAATGATCTGAAGCAAATGTATATATAATGAAGTCCTTTTCAAAATATGGACTACTCAATGAGGGAGCATGAGCAATGGCATTTTTTATATCCTTAAATGCGTTCTTCTCAATATCAGTCCATTTAAAATGCACACTTTGCTTCACCATCTGCTGCAAAGGTTTTATAATTTGTGCAAAATATAGCACAAACCTTCGAACAAATTTTATTGTGCCCATGAATGATTGTGTAGTATTCTTTTTATGGGGCATGGGAATCTAAGTTATAGCTTGAATTATTTCTAGGTCTATAGAGATTCCCTTTTTAGAGATGATGTGCCCTAACAGTTTTCCTTCGAGGACAACAAAAATCATTTTCTTAGGATTCAAAGATATGCCATACTTCCTACAACATTCAAATTTTTTTTTTAAATGGAAAGCATGATCTTCTCTTTTCTTAGAAAAAGTTGTCACATCATCTAAATAAATAACAACACATTGGTCGACTAAACCTCAGAATGCAATGTCCATGGCCCTTTGAAATGTGGCTCCAGAATTCACAAGTCCAAAAGGAATTCTTCTATAAGCAAATGTCCCCCATTTTGTGCAAAAGGTAGTCTTGAGTCGATACTTTCCAGCCACTAATACTTGATTGCAACCTGAAAATCCATCCAATAGGGAGAACATTTTTGAGCCTAATACCAACTATAATATTTGTTCCATTGGTGGCACCAGATAGTTGTCTTTATATGATGCTTTGTTCAAATTAGGAAAGTCGACACACAGTCTTATTTCTCCTGATTCTTTTCTTACGGTTACCAAATTTGCCACCCATTCAGAGTGTCGAACTTTAAAAATAATTTTAGCATCAAGCAACTTCTTTAATTCCTTTTGTATTAAAGGTTCAAGTGTAGGATGCATCTTTTAGAGTTGTTGCTGAAATGGTTTTACTCCTTGTTTGATGGGTATCACATGTTGTATGATGCGTGTGTCATAAGTTTTCAAGTCTTCATATGTCCATGCAAAAATATCCTTGTATTGATGAAATAGTTTAATAAATTTGCATCTCTCGCCAGGTGAGCAACATTCTCCCAAATTAACATATTTAGGTTCCTTTTCTGTCCCTAAATTCACCAAATCATATTGCATTGAGGAGTTGTTTGTTTTAATGTTTGTTGGCTTCCTAAACTTATGTTGTAAGTCAAATAATATTTCAAGAGTTTGTACTCCTTTTGGCATAAAATTTCCCTTACCGATATCCTTATTTTGTAGTCCTGATTGGTGCTCGTCTTCTTCAATAATGGATTCTTTGAAGGTGTGTTCATTTCTCTAAAACTGATAATATGTTCATCATCATCGAACACTCTCAAATTTGTAATGTTATAAGGTATAGATGGCCTGAAAAGCAATTCAATAGAACATTTGTTATTAGTTGGTACTAACCGTGAAGCAGAAGTGGCTAGTAAATCAACAACTTCATTTTGTATCCTAGGAATGACATTTATGTTAAAATCATTAAAATTTGATATTAAATTCCATACCTCAGACTGATACCCTTTCAAGTGTGGAGATACACAATGAATGGTGTTTCTTACCTGCCTAACAACTATTTCCAAGTCACTAAAAAATTTTAAATTCCTAACATATAAATCAATGGATTTTTTCAAACCTCGAATTAGAGATTCATATTCAACAGTATTATTCTTGCATTCAAATTCTAATCTACAAGACAAAAATTGTTTGTTTCCCTGAGAATCAACAAGAACACAACCAGATCTTGCTCCCTCTTGTGTTTTGGAGCCATCAAAGTATAAAATCCAAAACTTATCATCTAATCCTACTAGGTTAGTATGATTACTTACGTCAGTCACTAACTCTACTATGTTACAGTCAATATCATCAACCCATGCAAATTGAAGGAGATCATACTAGTTGTCTGAATCACGGCCAACATTTTTTGCCTGATAATTCCTTGGCTCAATTTCTAAAAAATAATTTCCCAAAATTGAAGATGAAAAATTTACTGGCTCATTTTTTCCTTCTAACTAAGTCACATTATGATTCATATGAGGCTCCCTCAATACCTTGATTTGGTTATGCTTATTTTGATATGTAAACCATAAATGAGACCAATCTATTGCGAAATAACCATTCAACTTATTTGACTAATATATACTCAGTATTAACCCATAAGCTTCTGGTATATATACTACCATAATATCAATGAATTGACACACTCTTGGGTCTGCAACCAATATGATCAATACATTTTTCATTTCCCCAATAACTTTAACATTAGACCTGTCTAGTTGTATAATCCAAGAAGGGGATGCTATGGGCTGTCCATTATATTTTTTCAAATAGATAGTGGCATGATATTATATGAAACCCCAGAGTCTACCAAGAAGTTATGCACATTATAATTGTAGATTTCAAAAGTCAAAAGGAAAGGAAGAGTTTGAGATTTTGCTTTTCCACCGATACTTGCTTTGTTAATATCGGTATCAGACTAAACCCTTTCTGACTGTTTATATTATGTACTGCTTGATTTTTCGTCAAAAAACTTCTAATAATTTTCTCCTCTGTTGTGGCAGGTTACACAATTCAAACAGAGATATATTTGCCTTAGTTTTCTTGATATCTTCTACAATGTCACATGCTATATTATGATTTCCTCCAACCCTTTTACCATTATCAGATTCGCTAACTACAGGGTTTACTTGTTTATTTCTTGATGGGTTTGTCTCCTTCACAACCCCATAATTTAATTTTGGTTGTGACTGATTTATACTATTATTCTTATTTATGTTTTCTTTGGCCGTCTTCATTTTTGGCAATACCATACTTTTCTGTTCTATTGGTCCCTTACTTTTGGTAGCATAATCCACAGATGATATTTGTATTTCTTCCACATTTTCTTCTTCATCTAAACCCAAAGTTGGTGCCCAGTCCCATAGTATCAATGTGGTTTCTTCATTTTGATCTTTTGGTTCATTAGATTGGTCTTCTTCTTGATCTTCATGATCTACTGACTGTGTATCCAATAATTGATTCACTACTAGAGTCATTGAATTAATCCGTTGTGGGAAACTTTTTTCGGAATGAGGCTCTTGATGAAATGTGCAAAAGTGATACATGCCAACTTCATTCAAATTAAAAACAACATAATTATTTGATGGTGGTTGTGGTTGCGTGCTTTCTTCCTTTTTATATAAAAAGGTTTAAATGGTTTCCTTACTGAAGAACTATCACCCTTGTCCTTTTCCAAATCTACTATTTTATTGGACAACTTTTGAACCATTTTGACCACATTTTCTAATTCATTTGAAGATTCTTCTTTAGGTCTAGTCGATATTAAAGGCTTCTTATTTAATGTATGTTTTACTTCCAAATCCAAAGAATGTTTGATAATACTATTTATGTCTTCTTCTACTTTCTTTGCCTCTTCATAATTTTCTGCTAAAGTAGTTTTAACAGATCTTTTGACAAACATGGCTATGGATGGGAAAAGCATTGTAGTATAATATTATACCAATGATTCTTCAACAGGTTTCATTGCAGTGCTGAAACTATTCAAGATTGTGTTAAATAGGCTCTGAATTCATTCATAAGTAAAGCCACAGTTTTTTGGTTACCAAACTTATTCAAAAAGACCTTTTCGAAATTTTCCCAATTTGCTATAGAATTAGTCTGCAAGCTAAAATACCAGGATGACGCTCTAGTTTCAAAGGTATAAGGAAATAACCTGCACACTACATCCTCATGTTCCACATTTAATAGATTCAAGGCTAAGTAAAATCTCTTTAGGTGATCTTTAGCAGAGATCCCTTTTCCAGAGTCAAAATTAGGTATCACTCACTCTGGATGCTTAGGAAAATCATGCAAAGGAGCAGCTAGGTTGAGTGGTCCTTTGGCTCTCCAAGTAGGTGGTTGATTGGTATTGTGAGTTGTGTTATCAATACACCCTGGAGAATGTGGATGTGTATGAGGTGGTGTAAGAGTCTGTGTGCATGGAGAAGTGTTTGTTTTCGGAGAATTGGGCCTCAATTGATTAATGGGATTTGGTATATCTTGTAATGATAAATCAACTAATTCTTCCAAAGATTCCACAAGCACATAATCCCTAGTTTGCACAACTTGTATTCTAGGAGCTTGCCTTCTAAGTAGTAAAGGTACCACTGATAATCCACCAAGTTTCCTCACGTATGATCTAGTATGTCTCCTGAAATTGTCTACTTCTGTGTGAGGGAAAACATATAAATATTCAGTATGATCAGTTTCAGAATCCAGATTTTCTTGATGATCAATTTCAGAAATTAATTCTTCTGGTTGGGTTGTTTCAAATGGAGACCTAGAGAAATTTCCTCTTGAAAACAGACTTCCCCTACCAGCCATGCATTGGCAACCATTCTTCTACCGCAAAAATTGTTGATTCCCGAAAAATCCTAGCATCGACAGTAGGGATTCTTCCCAATGAATAATCCCAATTAGATCACTCATTGTTTAGTATGGGGAATCCGCCTGGTTAATGGTCTGACTACCGAAGGTGTGTATGTTTAATTTATGTACCGGTTGCGGCTTGAACTACCGTTTATATTTTATGTTTAAAGTATGATTATGCAAGTGCTTCTATTCTAACTAATGCATCTAACCTAAAATTGACACGTAGAATCCTCACAAGTGATGCGTAGGTTCTTACCTCCCGTCTTATCACTTCTACCTTATCAATTATCTAACCCTATTCTACACTAAGTAATCTATTCTTGCAAGGAGCGAGTTTAAATAAGAGTCATAATATGAGAATGCGTATACAAATCCAACAAATAGCTACTAAGATAAAGTATGCACACTCACAGAAGAAAAATTACAAATATAGATTTGATTATGATTAAACCAATTTATTACTCTGTTATCACACAGACATTTACATATATAATTAAAATCATTCATCATCATTGAAATAGTTCAAAAAAAATACAAATATCTCACAACATGAACATGAATAGAAGAAGAAATAGTTCTGATCTATTACTCACACATTCCACACAAAAACCTGTGCAATATTTTCCTAGTTAACAGGTCCTTCCTCATTAGCATAAAAATAGTTCTCTTACAAAATGTATCCAGTCTCTATTTCACTAGAAAAATTCCCCTCTCTAGTACCCTTCCCCCTCTCTTTATATTACAAGAGAAATCGTCTTTACATGATTGATCACTTCGGCTTCCTCTGCGTCTTTTGGATTTCCCAATTTGTCTCTCGTGCCTGCGCCTCTTCTACCCGCAACCTTTCACATTCCTCCGCGTCATGACTGATCACTTCGGATTCCTCTACGTCCTTCAGATTACCAATTTGTATTTTGTGTCTGCCATTTCTTCTACTCGCAACCTTTCAGCTTCCTCCACATCCCTAGGAAACAACAAAATCAACGTATAAGCATAATTCATTGTTAACACAATAATTCCAAGCAAAGTGATAATGAACATAATATAAATTGCAGAGGTATGATTTATCAATATTGTTTACAAAACAGAAGATTCATACTTCCACGATCTTGTTTCGGCGTGAAAATGATAACTAACGCGGAGGTGGAAAGTTGGAAAAGGTTTTCGAAAATAACCAAAATCCTCCTTCCACAATCCGAAATGCGGGAATGCAAGAATGCGGGAGTGCGGAATTGCGAATTGCAATTTCAGAAATTCAAAAATTCCATCCGCAATCGGAATTGCGGGATGTGGAATTGCGAGATCAATTTCAGAAAGTCAAAAATACAATCGGCATCCACAATTGGAAATGTGGGAAATGTGGGAAACAAAACTGCAAAAACACGAGATTACAGATATGCGGGATTGCGGAAACCATTTCTAAAGGTCGGAAATGCAATCTGCAATTGGAACTGTGGGAAGGCCTTATCTTTTTTTTTTTTTTAACTAAGTGTCAAAGGTAAGTATGTACAGGATGAAACAAACTCTAAGTAAAATAAAAAATAAAATGAGGGGGCCTACAATTTTATAAAAAATTTGGGGATCAAGTTGCAGCTACAACAGAGTGATCAAAGCATAAATGGTTCTTAAAGTCGTATGATATCCTTTATCAAACCAACAACAATTTGTGTCTCATCCAAGATGAAATAATATAATATTGTTCATTCAAAGAAATCTCTTCCAAAGTTCACTACCAATTCATAGCTTATGTTAACGGGATAAAGTAGTTAATTTACATGGAACTTGACTCATTAGTCATGTCATAATAAGGTTGTGCAAATAATAGATTCTTCATATTTACACCTATAACTTTCACAAGTGATGGATCTAGGGGATGTGTTACATCAACATCAAGATTCAAAAAAATAGTTGGAACCATATGAACATTTTTACAACCCAAGATGAGTCCCAACAATGTTTTTGTGTTTTATTTATTTCCTTGAGCCCATATATTCCTAGTGCTATAACTTGGCTCCGATAGAAATTTGTAACATACCTCTATAAACAACAATATATTTAGATGCATTCAAGCAAACACATTGAAGGCAATAAATTAGTTTTCATTTGACAATTTTTGGCCTTTTAGTATTGGCACACCTTTTATTATCCATTATAGAATTAACTCACCATTGCCAACACATGGTTATTTACAAGAATAGAATGCCAACAATACCTAACACTAGGTTTTCTTCCCTTAGTCCAAATGATCCTACTTCAAACAATAATTGATGAAAAGAATATCTCGAAAAGAGTTGCAACATACCAAGTAGTGGCTTGTTTTGACAACATGTTAACTCAGGCTTTGATTTTCCCAAGTATGACTATAAGCACCAATTGTGTCAATAAGCAATTGATTTCTCATTATCATTGGAAAATAATTTGCATTAAATAATAATTATTTTCACTCAATGCAAGGTTAACAAGAATGCACAACATGGGAAAATAAAAATTTATGTAAAACGATGTAATCCAAGTAAGTCCTAAAAGGGAAAGATAGTCCATAATGGAGTTGCCATAAATTATTATTTTTTATTGCCCAACATACAAACATTAGTGATTATGGGTTATATTATTTTCTTGCACAAATCATTTTCCCATAGTATCATTCATTTAACAATTGAAATACAAGAATAAAAAGATAAAAGCAAAGCAACATTCTTCTATCAATCTGATTTGCATATTAACATGAGATTTAAGTGAAGGAAGGAAAAATTTCGGCATCAAATAATATACACCTCAAGACATTAATTCAATAGTATAGGTGACATATTTTAGAGGAAAGGGACATCATTTATTGGGATTCGATTCATCTTTGACTGATGTGGTAGAGACATTTTTTCAAACACTTTGTGGGAAACCTCACATAAAGGAAAATGGTAGAGACATTTTGTAAAACGCTTTTTGTGTAGTGTCAAGAACTTTGTGTGCAGTGTCAAACAAATACAAATATTAAGCATGTGCTTCTCAAGGGAATTTATAAATCCATTAAATGATATGTTAGGCACCATTCCAATGCCCAACCATCCCTTCTTATGTGTTTAATATAGCCAGAAATGATGCCATTAATCAACACAACCCACTCACTGCATTTTGCTCCTAAGTTGCATTTTCCATTGGCCAAATACATAAAAATAAAAGGAAAGAGCATCCCTAATAATCCAATCACTTAGTCAATACCAAATTGAATTCTATGGAAGAGATTCCACTCAACTCTTTGAGTCATTGTGACAAACATAATGCAAATATGAGTCAATAAACAACACTAGCAAATAGTTTTCCCATATTTATAGTCAATTGATTTTCCACATACGAAATTTCACTTCTATATTCATGTTTGACAGGGTAACAAGTTATTAATTTCAAATCATTATGAATTTTACATAATTTTACCTCAAATAATGCCCATAGAGCAACGAGATGCCAATGACATTTCCATTGTTTTTACACAAAATTATAACTTAGAAATCAAACCTTTTTATGCTACAATTTTGTGTAGAAATTCAATTCCTCATATAGAGATTATAATGAAGATTTTGAACCCAAATATGAGTTTTGGACTTGGAAAATTGTTTCTCCATAAGGCATGTTCATCTCGCGATTAAGCCCAATAAGAGTATTGAGTTTCATTAATAAGTAATGTTTCCATTATAAACTATAAATATTTCTTCACATATTTTGTATTTGAATTTAGTATACAAAACAATATTTTGCTCATTATCATCTACATGAATTTCCTAGCCAATCCTCATATAAAATAATGAATCCAATGTACTAATTAGTTCACGATATTTAATTCATAAACAAGAAGTAGATAAAGTACACTTATATATTCAAGATGAAGCTCCAAGGAAAATTTCTGTGGAGGACCTAATTTCCTCCCAACCATAGGCTACTACACTATAGAATGCCACCCCCGTGCTAGGCTATGAGACCGCCAGGATAGAGAAGTTTTTCAAGGTTCCCAACAAGTCTCTTATTTTCACTAAAGGCTTCCAATATACCGACCAAGAAAGTCACTATTGGTTATTTGTTCAACCCCTCAGCTAGCACATCTCTTGGCACTCATCCTTTTCTCCACACAACATAGGAAGTCGTCATTTATTTTATTTTTAGTCCCTTGGGAATGCTCTTCCTCTCCGTGCTTCTAGTATGGCTGATGTGATCCTAAAACATTGCTTTCTTCTTGATTTCATTTTCAACATTGTGAAGCTTATTAGGAAAGAATTTCATGGTTCTTTGTCCATTCTAACATGCCAACAACCTTAAGGGATTTAAAATGGTATCTATATACTCTTCACTAGGGTCTAAAATCACCTAATATCCTTTATTTCATCTCTCCATGGTTCATATGAGAGTTGGGTTGAGTTTTCTTCCTTCAAACCCTTATTTTCTCTCCAAGAACCCTCCTTTTCCCAAGCTCCTCTTTTCCCATTCGAATTTTTTCTACCATGAATTGAGAGAATGACTTTAAGAGAGGAGTCTTTTCTTCATCCCATTCTTGGCTCCTCAAAGGTAGGATGTAGTTACTAAAAAGAAGGAGCTAGCCACTTTTGGCATAGGATTACTAAGTTCTCATATTGAACTTTCCCCTTTCATTTAGCTAGCGTCTCAATTCAAGTTTAACATAAACTTAAGGTTAAATGGAAAATACAAAAAATTGTTGTAGGAGGTTTAGGATAGGGTAAATATTTCTCATAAGGCATAGGTCATTCCCCAATTGGACCCCCTTACTTTTCCCTATGGTGGAATCATATTCCCATCGCTATCTGATCCATCAGTTGGCCTTGGAGCCTTTCATCAATATTACAATGATCATGTTTGTTAGTGTCCATAACCACCATGGCATACAATTTATGGTGATAAGCAAAACATAATTACAAACTAAACAATATCACGTTCAAAGGGTCAAGACTGGGGTATTATAGTTTGTACTTTTAGTTACATTAGACACAATAGGAACCAATGGTGGAATATGCCTAAACTTGCAAACCTTGCAAGAATTGAAGGTATCCAAGATATATATGGAGGGTTCACCATTTCAATGAAGGAAGGTCTAATTAGGCCATTGCATTAGGTGAACTTGTGAATTTGATTGTGATAAATTTTTTCTCATTAACATTTTGGTGCTAGAATGAGGGTTGACGATAAGATAACCCACACAGAGATATTGTTTTCAATATTGCATTAACTTCTCATGGTTCCATTCCATATTGCTGCATAGGACGATAACAATGCTTTGAATCTTTTGGGGCCATTGCATGACATGTTGAGAAACAAAACTTGCTATGTAACAAATTTCCAAAAAGAGCATGAAAAGAGCAGAGATAGATCAGAAAGAGTACTCCATGCCTTTAATGAATAAAATAGATGAATAGCAAGCCTCTTCGATGGGGAAACCTCCTTATACAATGTACTAAGTACACAAGACAAGACAAGACAATATACTCCAAATGAAAAGGTCTCCTTCCTATATATAGGATACTAAGAGGTACAATTCCAACTAACTAACCCAATACAACATAACTAATATAACCATACTAATGACAATTACAACTAATGGACCAAATCCGACATCAAAATGAATGTAATGCACCACTGTCAATATAGGGGGGAATGTTCCCACATTTAGGGCTTACCATGCCTCTCCCCTTCAGACAAGTGTTTTCCTCAATGCTTCATTAGTCATGGATGCCTTTGTATGAAGGACTCATCTTCCCATGTCGAATCTTCAACTGGTAAGTTCTTCTACTTGATGAGGTACTCAGTGATAACCCAATTTTGTAGCTATTTGGTCCTTGTTTCAGTGATTTGTTCAGGTTCCAATATGAATTTTCCTTTTTCATCAATATCCAACAAGATTGTTTGAATTTGGATCTTGTCTCCTATTACTTTCTTTAAGCAAGAAACATGAAAAAATGGATGACTCTTGAAGATGAAGGGACCTCCAATTTGTAAGCCATACTACCAATCCTATGCAACACTTTATAAGGACCATAATACTTGGGTGCTAATTTATTATCCTTATTTAGTTTCTTGAGGAACACATTCTTGTAATATTGTAGCCTCTAAAATACCCAATCTCCTTCTTTGAAAATTCTTTCATTGTGATGTTGATCAGCTTGTTGTTTCATCCTATTTTTTAAAATAGCTAGGTTGTCCTTAAGTATTTGGATAACTTCTTTCTAGCTCTCTATGTGATCTTCCATGGCTTGAACTTTAGATTTTCCTTTTAAGGGATATGTGATAGATGGAGGCTAGTACCCATAAAATGCCATAAATGGAGACATTTTTGATGATGTATGGAAGGAATTATTGTACCACCATTATGCCAAAGACAACCATTTAACCCACTGTGTTTGTTTATCAGATGCAAAGAAACAAATATAGCCTTCCAAATATTTGTTCACTATCTCAATTTTCCCATCAGATCGGGGATGATAATATGAACTATGAGCCAATTGGGTACCCAAACAAGAAAATAATTCAGTCCAAAATTTTCTGATGAAAATTGGATCTCTATCACTTACAATAATCTTCGGATTTCCATGTAACTTCTGAACAATTTCCATAAAGGATGCAGCTACTGTACTTGCATTAAAATGGTGAGATAAGTTGATGTTTGCAGCTAAGTGAGGTATCCTCACTAGCTAAGTTGGCCCCACAAGAAACACAAGGTAAAACTGCCCCAAAATTGGGTAAACTTGCCCTAGGAAAGTTGTTCCAGTCACCCAAATGACAAGTCGACCCAAGAAGAATTGACAAGTTGGCCCCAATGAAAAATTCATCCAGAAAACCAATATAAATAAAGATGACGCCTTCCTTATTTGAACAAGCAACCAATTCTCTCAAGACTGCTACTCAAGTGCACAAGAGGGAGAGAAGAATACTGCAGGGTTGTAGAAGACTGACTTTCGGGGCTCCTTCTTTTGTATCTTCTCTATTTTTTATCTCTCTTGATATAGATCACTTTCATATCTGATGTACTTGTATTATGTATTGAACCTCTAAGTAAGAAAGTTTTGTTGGGTTTTTTTCCTGAGTTTGGGTTTTCCCAAGGTAAACTATTGTGTCTCTCATGTTCTTGTGCTTGATTATGTGAAAATTATATTGCTATATCATTAAAAATCTAACAGGTTATGGGCCCACCACGCTTCCACTGTGCAACTGCTGGAGACTAGGGCTTCTTGATTCTAGTGTTTCCATCCACTGATCCAGAAGAAAAGGAGAAATGCTCAATTCACCCTAGGATGGCGCATCTTTCCATGGAGACAAACTTTAATTTGGGGAAATTTCAGTTTTGAACTAAATTCTGCAGAAATTAGGGTTTCATATTGTGAGCTGTTATGACCTCATATCTGGAAGAAAAGGATCTCTATCCAACTCACCTTTGGAGGGAACATTAGAATGTGGATTTAGTTTTATCTAAGTCCAAGTTTCAAATTTTGACCCTCTCCTACTAGCGTTTCTACAACTTGTTTTAGTTTCAGTTTTTGACCTATTTCTAAACTAAGGTCAAGATGGTTGTTGGACTCAGAGTTGAAGATAGATTGGAGGGAGTTTCAAACATCCGATCTTGGAAGAGTAGGATGATCATGCTCCTAAATGAACATGATCTCAAGGATCATATACACAGAGATATTTTAGAGCTAGAGGGAGCCCGAGACAAATCAATACATAGGAAGAATGAAGCCATAGCTATGAGGGTCTTGATGGACTTAGTAAAAGATCATCTTGTACCTCTTATTGCAAGCCAAGACACTTCCATGAAGATGTATCGTGCCTTGAAGAAACTGTATGAGGATGAGAATCTAAGTAGAATATTGGCCCCGAAAGACCAACTTCATCAAGTGAAGTTTATGAAGGATGATTTAGTTTCTTCTTACTTCTTGAATATTGCGAAGATCAGAGATCAATTAAAGGTTGTTGATGAAATTTTCCATGACAAAGATCTTGTGTTGACTTCCATGAGTAGTATTCCTTCAAATTGAAATCCATTTGTCAAAGGGATATGTGGTCATGGTTAGCTTCCCACCTTTGATTAGTTTTGGTTAGAATGTATTCAAGAAGAAACAAGGGAACTTGACTTTACCTCAAAAGAAAAGGAATAAGAACTAGTTCTTGGAACTAGAATTGGAAATAAGAGAGGAAAGAAGAATAGAGGCCAGAACGGCATCAAGACAATGCAAAGTCATAAGATCAAGAAGGATAGATCCAAGCTCAAATGTTTCAATTATGGCAAGCTAGGTTACATTGTTGCAGAATTCCAGAAGAAAGGAAAAGGCAAGCATGATTCCTCTATAGATAAAGAGAAGCATGCACTGGAAAAGAATCAAAACGAAGATGATATTGAAGAAATTGTAGAAGATCATTGAAATGAGTACTTCCTCTAGTACAATCTATGAGTGCACCAATGATTGCAGTATCAAGATGATGTGATTGTCATTGGTGATGTATGATGATCCAAAATGTAGAAATAAATTGAAGATTTGAGGACTCCTGTGATTTCTTCAAGGAGGAAAATATCTAAAGGAATCCAACAAAACAATAAAAGATCATGTGCTATGCCCTATAAGATACTTCTTTTGAAGAACAAGTAATAGCCGTTCATCAAGAGGACAAGTAATGGATGTGAAGACCCCATTGATACTCGGTATTTGAGAGGGAGTAGGATGCTCATATGTAGAGGGAGCATGTTTCTTGAAAACTGATGTTTGCAGCATTGGGAGGACATTTCCCTAGTATTAGCCATGTGACTTGGATAAGAAGAGAATGGCCCGGAGGAAGAGCTAGTGTTCAGGATGTGGTTCAAGTTGGCATCTAGAATGGCGCCTCGTATAGTCTGATGGACTAGTCAATGAGCAGCTCCAAAGGGAGAGTATGATGCAGAGTTTTAGAGGGAGTCTACAACACAGTTCTAGAGGGAGTATGGAACATTCAGAGATAGAAAGAGACCTAAAATATACTTAGGATATTTATCCTTGATGAGTCACATCAGTGATTCAAAGCCTTCATAGATTCAGATTGGGATGGTAGTGCAGTTGATAGAAAGAGCACCTATGGGTATTGTTTTAGCTTGAGATCAACTATGGTTTCTTGGTTCAACAATAAATAGAACTCTGTGGCACTCAGTTCATACAAGGTAGAGTACATTGGATCCATTGAAGTATGTAAATAAGCAATATGGCTTTGGAAGCTACTTGGAGATTTGTATGGTCATGAGCTTGATGTGACAGTGATATTTTGTGATAACCAAAGCTGTGTAAATATCTCAAAGAACCCCATGTTCCATGACAAGTCCAAACATATTTGTTACCGAACAATCCACTCGAGCAGACACGAGCAGGATCTCCCTAGCTCAATGCGAATCTAGAAAAAATAGAACAGGATACGAATGCATTTCCTAGATCTACTTAAGGATCAAGTACTAGATGTCTTACCTTTCACTTCGCTATCCTTTCTCCTGAATGCTACTCCACGTCTCACGGTCATCAAATCCAAGTTGCAAGACCTGTCAAGACAAGAAAGAAGAGAAACAAGTAAAGGGAATCTATACAATAAGAGATCTAAGTGAACAGTTAAGCAGGTAAACTATTCAATATCATTACACACATGAACAATATTGGTGGAAAGCATTTGTATTACTATAAAAATAGGGAAGTACATAGCAGAGATATAGAACTACAACCAAGGCTTAACGTTGCAGCCCTTCTCCAACAAAACCATTTTCCATTTCCTCCTAAGGAAGCTTGAGTCTCTCAAGGATGAGTAGAGATCTCTCAAGAGTGATTTCACCAGCATGTAGACACCATAGACTTCCTCCCCTTGGAGAGGAGTAGATCTTCTCTTATATAGGACTAAGTGGATAGGGTATGGATAGGATAGGTTGAGATATGGTAGGAGAGAGATAGGGGATCCTCCCAAGGTGTTAGGAATCGAGTACCAACTCCCCTAGAGGTCAAGGATAAGGTCCCAAGTCAGCAAGTTTTGAGAAGAACCTCGAAGAAGCTATTTTTTCCCATTAACTGACTTCGTCGCACTCTACAATGAAGCAAGCTGCGACGTCGCATGTTGCATGAGTGCAACCTGTGACGTTGCATGTTGCATGAGTGCAACCTGCGACATCGCATGTTGCATGAGTGCAACCTGCGACGACCTCTCAAAACCTGGTACAACTAGGTACAAATCCTCCCAGGTTAATTTACTTAGTCCAGATATCTTTAGGGGTGTATACACTGATTCTCAGGATGGGTAGATTTTAGGTGTAACAGAATGCCCCCCAAAGCATGAAGCTATTGAATATAGACAGGTGAAGTGCTTTGATAGAAGAAATGGCAATAGACTTGTTGGACGAAGGACACTGCTGTAGTACAACTAACTCCGAACTAACAATCTCATATGAAGTAAAACATGGCTGTCGACAAATACAATGCAAATCCATGGTAGTAATGACCGACTGAACACAATCATGTCTATTAGACACAAGCGTAGATCCATGATGAGATGATAACACAACCATGACCAATACAAATGTGGATCCGTGTGATATAACTCAATACAAACTCCATTGCAGCCTGGGTAAAACATGAATCCCCAATGTCTTCAAGTTGAACCCGCAATGATACGAATCTATCCATGTGATTACAAATGTCTTGACATCGAACATGGTAGAAACCACTTGATTACCGACCATTGATGAAAACTGTTAACAATTACAAGGGAGATCATTGTGATGCACCTTCAACAATTAATTAACAAGAATATGCGAAATAGCAGAAATGACAGAACTCAGAATCACTTTTATATTGATCACAGGCCACTTCGAGGGGGCAACCTCCTTTGAGCAAGCTTAATACAATTAACTTCACGGTGCCTTCATAGGTCTCAACACACACTTATATACTAATTCTAGGCACCAATACTATGGGTCAAAACCATGGGCCGTTACAAACTATGGATCAACAATACTACGGGCGACTTACAAAGCATATGCGCCAACAACAATAACACAAACTTTTGATCAACAAATACTACGGGACGACTTACAAAGCATATGCATATGCATCCAACAACAACTTACTAACAAAGTAAAGACATGGGTTCCTAACATCCCCTCCCCCTTAAAAAAAGCTTTGTCCTCAAAGCTTTAGATGTGGAAATTGTTGTTGAATCTGAAGGAGTGGTTCCCGTGTAGCATCCTCGGGTTGCATGCCGTTCCACTGAATTAAGACCTCTGTGATAGAGCGAGAGCGAAGCTGACACGTGCGCCGATTAAGGATGGCCTCTGGCTCCAAAAGGATGGATCCTTCATTATCCAGTTCGGGTAAAATCGTTTGTCCACTGATGTTGGTGCCAAGAAATTTCTTCAGACAAGAGACATGAAAGACTGGATGAATGCGGGAAGAAGGAGGAAGTTCCAATTTACAAGCAACGGACCCAATCTTCTGAAGAATCCGATATGGCCCATAGAACTTTGGAGTGAGCTTATGATGCCCTTTGAGTTTCAAGGATGATTGTTTGTATGGTTGGAGACGAAGAAAAACCATATCGCCGACTTGAAAAGTGCGCTCAGAACGGTGCTGATCAGCTTGTTGCTTCATGTGATTTCTTGCCATGTGAATATTGTCCCGCAAAATGCGAAGAATCTGATCACGGTTTCGAAGGACCATGTCAACTTCCTGAACTGGTGAACTGGTGGGGATGTATGGAAGAAGAGCTGGAGGTGCCTGACCATAGACTACTTCATATGGGGTCATTTTAGAGGCTGTGTGGTAAGAGGTATTGTACCAACATTCAGTGAGAGGGAGCCATTTTTCCCACTGATGTTGTTGTTCTGAGGTGAAGCAACGAATATACATTTCCAAACATTTATTGACAATTTCAGTCTGACCATTTGTTTGCGGGTGATACCCCGAACTCATCTTCAGTTTGGTGCCAGTGTGGCGAAATAGTTCTGTCCAAAAATGACTGGTGAAAGTCGCATCACGATCCGAGACAATGGAAGAAGGGATGCCATGAAGACGAAAGATCTGGTCCAGAAAAATTTGAGCGACGGAGGAGGCTATATAGGGATGGCTGAGAGCACAAAAATGACTATATTTGGAGAGGCGATCAACCACAACGAGAATCATTGTTTTCCCGCCAGATTTAGGGAGCCCTTCCATGAAATCCATAGAAATATCTGTCCAAATCCGTGTAGGTATGGGCAAGGGTTCAAGCAATCCTGGAAGGGGTGTTGTTTCACCCTTATTGCACTGGCAGGTATCACATTCGGCCACCATCTGTTGAATTGTCCTTTTCATGCCCTGCCAAAAGAAGTTATGCTGTGCTCGTTCATACGTTTTGAGGAACCTAGAGTGCCCTGCCGATGGAGAAGCATGGAGTTCATAGAAGACAGTCTGTTGAAGATTTGTGCTCTGGGGAAGCACCAGACGACCCTTGTATCGCAGAGAAGCACCATCCCAAGAGTAATGTGGTACAGCAGATTGTTGGTCAAGCGTTGGATGATTTGAGATAAGGAGGAGTCATTTACATAACCCTGTTGAACAGATTGCAACCAATTTGGAACAGGCATAGAAATAGCTGAAAGAGAACCTTGGGTATCAAATGTGTGAGAAAGAGCATCTGCCACAATATTGTCTTTACCCTTCTTGTAATTGATCTCATAGTCATAATCCATGAGTTTGCTAACCCATTTCTGTTGTGCCGGGGAGGAGACACGCTGGTCCAAGAAATATTTCAGACTCTGGTGATCAGTCTTGATGCAGAAATGATTCCCTAATAGGTATGGGCACCACTTCTGTACTGCATGCAAAATAGCCATCATTTCCTTCTCATAGGTAGAGGCAGCTAAATTCTTACCTGAAAGGGCTTTGCTGGTGAACGCAATGGGGTGTTCATCTTGAAGGAGAACAGCACCAAGTCCATTGCCGCAAGCATCACTCTCAATAGTGAAGGGCTTGGAAAAATCGGGCATAGCTAGCACAGGTGTAGTACACATAGCTTGTTTTAGTTTGTCAAATGCACATTGAGCAGCAGGTGTCCATGTGAAGGCATCCTTTTTCAATAGAGCAGTTAATGGAGCTGCAATCTTCCCATAATCCTTGAAAAACTTGCGGTACTAGCCAGTGAACCCCAAAAAACCACGAAGGCTCTTGAGTGTCTGAGGATGCGGCCAATTGTTCATGGCATCGATTTTGGCAGGATCCACGCAAACCCCTTGTGCTGAGATAATGTGCCCGAGATACTCAACTTCCTTCTGTCCAAAAACACATTTAGACTGCTTGGCATGGAGATGATGGTCAGAGAAAAGTTGCATGACAAGATCCAAATGCTGGAGATGTTCATCCCATGTTTTACTGTAGATGAGGATATCATCAAAGAATACTAGAATGAATTTCCTCAAGTAGGGTCGAAATATTTTATTCATTAAGGCCTGGAATGTGGAAGGAGCATTAGTGAGGCCAAAGGGCATGACCAAAAACTCATAATGGCCATCATGTGTGTGGAAAGCTGTTTTAGGGATATCATCCTCATGAACCCGAATTTGATGATACCCAGAACGAAGATCCAACTTGGAGAAAAAGTGAGCCCCATGAAGCGCATCAAGAAGCTCATCAACAACAGGAATTGGAAACTTATCCTTGATGGTGAGGTGATTAAGTGCTCGGAAGTCAATGCAGAGGCGCCATGACCCATCTTTTTTTGCGGACAAGAATAACTGGAGAAGAAAAGGAACTAGTGCTTGGGCGAATAATACCTTGCTTCAATAAGTCCCGAATGAGGATTTCAATCTCCGTTTTTTGGTGAAATGGGTAGTGATAGGGCCCGATGTTGGGAGGAATGCTTCTAGGAAGGAGCGGAATACGATTGTGTTCTGGCCTGGAAGGTGGCAATCCCACTGGTTCAGCAAAGACACCTGTATATGGATCCAAAATTTGTTGTAGATCCAAAGGAGTTGTGGAGACCACTGATGGTTGCATCTGGATGGAATGGATCTGAGCGATGACACCATGTGAATTCTTCTTGAGGAGTTTTTCCATGCGATGTGAACTGATCATGATGAGAGAACCTAGTTGTAATCCTGTCAATGTGTGTTTTTGTCCATTGAGGGAAAACTGCATCCAAAGTTCAGCAAAATCCCATAAGATAGGGCCAAGTGTGCGTAGCCATTGAGCGCCCAAAACCACATCACATCCGCCTAAGGGCAAGGAAAACATGTCAGAGCGCAAGGTATAACCTCCCATAGAGATACACACATTTCGACACTTCCCTTTGCAAGGTAAGGTGCCCCCATTGGCAACCATGGCTTCAAAGTTGGAGCAAGGATGGATAAAATAATTAGCTTGTTTGGCGATCTGAGGGTCAATGAAATTATGAGTGCTACCAAAATCAATGAGTATTGTGAGAGGAAGCTTCTTGAAGTAACCCCTGACCCGCATTGTTTGGGGGGTGGTGATTCCAGCTAAAGCATGGAGAGATATCTCTGGCTGGTCATCCTGAGACGGAGGGTCAATAGGCAGTTCCTGAATGTCGATCGGAGCATCCAGTGTTTTTGGATCTTCATCACCAATTTCAGAGGCAGGCGGAGACTCCACATCCAAGAGATAGAGCTTTTGCTAAACACATCTATGTCCCCGAGTGAATTTCTCATCACAATTATAGCAGAGCCCCTTTTCTCTGCGTGCTTGCATCTCTGTTTCAGACAAACGCTTGATAGGAGTCGGTCGAGGAGTCTGCAGTATAGGTGGTCACTAAGAACCCATATTTCGGAAGGGAACAAAAGTGGGCTTGGAGCGTTGTTGGGCTGCAATCTTGTCTTCTACCAACTTAGCCAACCCTAGTGCTTCCATCATTGTGTTGGGACAGAACATTTTGACCTCAGAGCGGATGACATCCTTTAGACCACTGATAAAACAACTCCAGTAAAAGTCATCAGACAATCCTTCGGTGTGGTTGGCTAGATTCTCAAATTTGGTTTGATACTCTCTCACAGTGCCAATTTGGTGAAGTTTAGTGAGGGCTCCTGTGAAGTCATCAAAAGCACTAGGACCAAGTCATTGCAAAAGGAGTTGGCAAAAGTCTGGCCATTTGGGCTTTGGATGAGCCTTGATGTACCAACGGTACCATTGAAGAGCTTCCTGTTCCAAATGAAAGGATTCCAATGGAACTTTGTTGACATCAAAAGTGTTATGCAGGCTGAAATATTGTTCTGCACGATAGATCCATCCAGTTGGATCGGTACCATTGAAGCGAGGAAAATCAAGCTTCGGACCACGAAAATTGCTGGAAGAAGAGAACCCATTGTCTGTTGAAGACTCGGACTGCTGTTTGTTGTTCATAGCTAAATGTTCAAGATGGAGACCGCGAAATTTTTCATCCAGATCCTGGAGTTTGGCTTGGATGGCTGCAAGTGCGTCCTCCATGGTTTTTGCTCTTGCATGGGTGACAACCATAACCAGGATTTTTTTTTTTTTTTTGGTTGACTGGGTAGGAAAACAAAAACAGAAACTACTTCAGTAAAGGAAAATCTGGACTTGGGAAAAAATCAGAAGGGTAATTGGCGTTTGACTAGGTTTTGGACACTGTTGAATAGACAGGGAAGCAAAAATGAGGATTTCAGAAGCGGGGTGAAAGAATGGGGAAATTTGGCAGAGGGGAATAAAGAAGCAGAATTCAGAAAGGAACTCTATGGTAAAATTTGAAGGTGATTGGGTGAAATCTGAGGAAGTTATGGAAAACCCTAAAAATAGACAAATGTGGGATTTCGGGCTTTGGGAAGGGGAATTGGGGATAGGGTCCTCAGGACTGAAATATGCAGAATGGGATGATAGGGGTTCCCCGAAAATTTCAAGGGAAACAGAGTGAAAATAAGGGAGATATGGAGAAAAAACTGAATTTTATACTTTTTTTTTTTTTTCATCAGACTGGAGCGGCTACGGCTCGAAAGGGATCTGGAATAGCACCGAATGGATTGAAAATGGCTGAATCTGGAACGGTTTGCAAAATGGATCTGAAACGGTGCAGCAGTGATCGACAATAGTTCAACTGAAAGTAGATATGGACCCCAGGTATGTGCGGCTTCCTAATAGTTCAGGGGTTTCACTCAGCCACCAATGCTGTCTGATGACTTGCGTATTGGGGCAGCACCTCTCACTCCATGGCTCAGGTAAAACTGATAACCGCTTTTCCACAAATGACAGCTCTTGGTTTACCTCACGGGTGGGAACTAGTCAATCAGGTAGGGGTCGTTGCCCTTTTCGCTGGCAGGTCCTCTCAATGGGCCAGCTACTTCGGGGTTCCTGTGGTACTCCTCACAATGAGTTTTAGGGCTTATGCCCAAGTACTTCCCACAGTTAATTGGATAGGGATTATTCCCAAATCCAAACCTGCAACAGATGCGAAAAACAAATTTGGCAGAAATTTCACCCAGCGAGCCCAAGAAAGTGCTCTGATACCAGATGTGATGCACCTGCAACAATTAATTAACAAGAATATGCGAAATAGCATAAATGACAGAACTCAGAATCACTTTTATATTGATCACAGGCCACTTCGAGGGGGCAACCTCCTTTGAGCAAGCTCAATACAATTAACTTCACGGTGCCTTCATAGGTCTCAACACACACTTATATACTAATTCTAGGCACCAATACTATGGGTCAAAACCACGGGCCGTTACAAACTATGGATCAACAATACTATGGGCGACTTACAAAGCATTTGCGCCAACAACAATAACACAAACTATTGATCAACAAATACTACGGGATGACTTACAAAGCATATGCGTCCAACAACAACTTACTAACAAAGTAAAGACATGGGTTCCTAACAATCACCATTGATGTCAATGATTCCCAAGGTATCACAATACATATCATCGAGTGTGAATAAATGAGTTGAAGTCGAACGTAAGATGAAATATTTCAATCAAGAGTCAATGATGTAAACTCATGTTGAAAGTGAGGTAACCTGCCATTAAGGCATGCAGGGCCAAGATACTTGATTGGTTTCTAGATTCAATCCTCGGATGATGAGTTGAAGTCGACAAGGATGAATCCGTTGAAGGAGGGCCATGATGAATCCCCCATCAATCGACACGAAACACGAAAAAAAATGTATGGAGTAGATCGGATGGTACAGTAACATGCAAAAATAATTTAGAGGAGACCGACATGATGGCGAGTGTACTGACTGCAGATGATAAATGATGGACATATTCCTGAACATGGGCATAGCATGACTTGGAAGTATTGACATGACGAGTATGACACCAATCCATAATGTGACTGATGATGGAAGCTTTCTTTGAACGACTCAAAGGAGTAACAAGACTCAGGAAAGTTGAACTCATGGACAAACGGATGATCCAAGTATATATGCAAATGCAGATGAGTGTCATGTTCAAGAACGACTATATATTGCCACTAACAAGGTATGTAACACAAAAGATTTCCTTTTTCCCCATCATGAACGATGAGTGCCTCATGTGTTTTTTACGAGCTTGATGAGGGTAACCAGATGCTCGGTATAGCTCATCTCATAGATGAGTCCAATCCCAAATATTTTGCAAACCTGGGATAGGAGGGGCTCGTCCCATGGTGGGCCCTTTAATGTAAGAGTTTAACGAGTCCATAGAAGGTAAACTCAGTCATCATTTCATGTTTAGAGAGTCTAAAAAGATCTAAAGAAGACTCCAATGGTCCTTTTTCGTAAAGTTAGCCTCATTGCCCAAAAAAGGGTAAAACAAAACGGGAGAGGACTCTTCCAGTCATGATTGGTTGGAGTATACCTTTTTCGTAGCTAGTGCCCCCTGGTCCGAAAGAGGGGTAAACTATCACCAGGAAGACGACCTTTCAAATTCTTTTACAAGCGTGAACACGACAAGTTTGTTTGGCAATCTTTTTATATTTCGAGAGCCTGAAAAGAGCTTAACGGTAGGATCCGGGGAGGTTCCTTTTCCGTAGGAGTTTAACAAGCCCGAAAAGTGATAAATCGTAACTCGGTAACATATTCTTATAGTTTCAAGAGCATGAGAAAGAACAAAGAGTAATCTCATTAATTGCAATCTATGAAAAAAATGAGTAAACGATGAAAACTCACAAGGGGTGTTCATACCTGAAATGACGTTCCAATATGAAAATGGCGTAGAAAGGCACTTCACAACTCCTGCACACTTAGAAACTAGGTCAAATAGTCAACTGAACATTCAAATATGATAAAACTGATCCAAACTATAGCAAATAGCATAATAGCATCAAATATTTGAAAAAGGAATATTCCATTTGTTCTATAAATAGAAATAAAAACCAAAAATAATCAGCATTGTTCTATTTGCCAAATTTGGGAGGAATAGTGCCATTTGCTACCAGATCTTCACTTGTCGATTCCAGGAGCTATGATCATCCGTTTCACCTGTTGTCAGGAACAGGTAACCCTAAACTTCAGCTAGCAAAGTCATAGTGGTTTACAATTTTTATTTACGGCCATTTTTTTGGCTTTTGGCTTGATTTGGGAAGGGCCATTGTGCCCTTGGCTCGTCATAGTTGGCCCTTTTGGGAACTGTGATGAGACTGAGTTGTCACTAATGGAGTATAGATGGATTGTGATGACATCACCCTATTTGCAAAAACAGGGTGCGACGATGGCGACATCCATCCCCAAACTCAAACAAAACTCAAAAGAGGGATTTCCAGTGGGTGAAGCAAGTCCTAACATTGTTGAACTCTTCCTGTTGACAGGTTCCAAGCATCCAAAATGGTTTTGGAATGGTGGGAAAGGGAACGTGAATTAGATGATGAACAAGCTGCAAACGATCCACCTTGTGTGGAAGCTTTGAGAAACTATGGGCTTCTCAAGTTCTTTCGCATTCAGGGGATGAGATCCCAACTTCCACTACTGATCCACATGCTCCAATGTTGGGATGTGGCCCAGCAGCACTTCATGGTTGGTGAGCATGAGCTTCACATAGATGTGGAAGACATCTATTTTCTGACTTGTTTGTCTTGAAGGGGGGAGAATGTGACACTCACTGGATCACGTGGGAGTGATCGAACCGTGGAAGATTTGATCCGATAGCATTGTGTTCCCAATGCCCATGCATCTAGCTAGAAGATTTGTATTAAAGATGTACAGGAGCACCCATTGCGGGCCATTCTATTCACCATTAGGAGGATGGCAGGGAGCCAAGATCCTCACCTAGCCACCAAAGCACAGATTCTTTATGCGGAGGATTGTTTGTCTCCAAAGATCTTCAACTGGTGTGAGGGGGTCCTCGCGAACGTACGAGCTCAGTTGACAAAGTGTCGACGAGGAGAGCTTAAGCAGTTCGGCTATGGTTCTATCGTGATCTCGTTCTTGTTGGAATGGGTTCCCCTTTTGCATCCTCAGGTGCCACTAGAGGACAGGGACCTTAGAGATCCACATATGGACAGGTGGACTGATGTGATGGATCGACATGGTGGAGGTCCTATCATCGGATTCCCTCCTAAGTTCTTCACTTGGCTGGCAGGCTAGTTACTGATGGTGGAGGACTTTCCATATAGTGGTACTGACTTCACGGATGACCCAGACTTGTTGCTTCCTGAGGGAGCAGCATGGGGAGACCTCGGTAAGAACAAACGACCCTTGAACTTTTTAAGTTTTGTGCATTTATGATTTTTTTGATATAGTGTTGACAGGCGAACGACATGTGTGTGCAGATGTGGGGCCTGTACGACCAGTGGGGACCTCTCTTCTGGCTAGGAGAGAGAGAGGAGAGGGAGCGATGGTAGATCCAACTATGCATGCTTCCATCGTGGAGATGGATAGAGTCTACGCCAACCTGAGTGGGTTGACACTGGTTGTTCTTGAGCCGACGGTAGATGAGGTGTCGCGGCCCATGCAGGTGCACACGGTTGGAGCGACTGCGCGCTTCAACATACTGCTCCGCAAGGTTACGAGAGTAGTGGATTGTTTCCAGACTCAGACAGCTAGGGCTGTTAGACCACCTTGGGTAGTACGGGCCAGGAAATAGGCCACATGTTGTCACTGTGTGTGTACTGAGAGCTTAGAGGCCTCAAGTTTTGTAGTACTGAAAGCTGCGAAGCTTCAGGTTTTGTAGAGATTTACTAAAAGCTATCAGGCTTCAGATTTTTGTATCAGCACTACCTTTTTGAGATTATATATATATATATACAGTTCGACGATTTATACATTATGTGTTTCAAAAATTAATGATGTGATCTTGTTTACATGTTTGCTTCTATACAGTACATTCTTTACATGTTGTGAATGTTTTTTTTCATGTTATGAGTATCATGTGTGTGCGATGTACCAATCTAGAATGAAGTTGGCCATCGAGTCAGCAACTGTGTTTAACTCTCATGGAATGTGTAGGTATTGAATGGTTTCAAACGACCTTTCCAAGAGGCGAACTCGTCTAAAGAGACGGAGTAGGGTAGGATCACAGATAGCGTAAACCCGGTTAAGATGGGAAACCACCAGTTGAGAATCCATGTGGATGACAATGTGGTTCATACCCAAGGAAATTACATCGGTTAAGGTTTCAACTACCGATAGATACTCTGTGGCATTATTGGTTGAGAATCCAAGGCAACTTCCTCCTGAGCTGATGAGCTCACCTGTTGGGGAATACAGTGCCCAGGTTGCCGAAGTAAGGTTACGGGTATGCTGGTTGGTGCCGTCCGCGAATCCATAGCACGTTGCCATCTGCACATGCAGACAGAACATGGTATGAGAAGAGAAAACAAGATCTAAAAAGACACTCAGAAACAAGTGCGTCACACCACACAAAACACACAAGCATGCCATGTACAGTATATACAAGAAAATCTATGCATGAGAGGGTTAGGCATAGTACCTCTTCATGTAAATCCCATTACGGGGTTCACCCAAAGATATTTTGTCATAATCTTCAAGCTTGTACGCTCCCTTTTCCAAAACACGGCTGACGATGTAAGGTCCGTGCCACATGGACTCGAACTTTCCTACTCTTAGTTTATCATGTTTCTGGTCGTATGTGAGGACCAGGTCACCCTCGTTGAAGATACGGGGTTCAACTGACTTGTCGTATTGAGCTTTGATGCGTTTCTTGTGTGCTTCATTAGCAAGAGCAGCATCTCGGTGAGACTCGTCAAGTTTTGTTAAGTACAAGAAATGTTCTTCCTCAGCAGTAGTGTTAGGAAGAAGTTCGACAATGATTTGTAGAGACGAAATTTCGCACTCTATAGGCAGGACAGCCTCCAATCCATACACCAATTGGAAAGGAGTGATGACTGTGGCAGTTTTAATGGAGGTTCTGTAGGCCCATAATGCTGAAAATATCATGTTATGCCAGTTGGACTTATGTGTACCTACCATCCGTTGGACCATAGTTTTCAAGACCTTATTAATGGCCTCGACCTGTCCATTGGATTGCGGGTAGTAAGGTGTTAAGTTTTTATGTCGAAAACCCAATCTATTGCTCATTTCATCAACCATATGGTTCTGAAAGTGAGAACCGTGATCGGTAACTATATCCTGAGGTACTCCAAACTGCGCTATTACGTGATTGAACATGAAGAGTGCAGCGGTTTTGCCGTCATTTTGGTATGTAGGAATTGCCTCGACCCACTTTGTGAAGTAATCCACAGCTACGATGATGTAACTATGCCCCCCGACAGAGGTAGGCTTACAATGCATAAAATTGATGCCCCATTTTGCAAAGGGGCCCACGGCAATAACCGGGTGTAACGGGGCGGGATGGGTGTGCTTCTTCGTATGGAAGTGTTAGCATGGAGGACATCTTTTTACAACCTCAATACAATCTTTGAAGAGAGTAGGCCAGTAATATCCTGCGCGCAAAATCTTCTGGGCTGTAGCCATCCTGGAGAGATGACCGCCACACGCCCCAGCGTGACAGTCATTCAGAACACGTTCAGCCTCATCGTGCGTTAGACATTGTCGAAGAATGGAATTGATGCCACGGTGGTACAAAGTATCACTGATGATCAGATAATACTTTCCATGGTGACAAATTTGACGACGGTCATCTCGAGAGAGTTGAGGGTTGAAGTGTTGGGTTTGAAGATATAAAGAAATATCTCCATACCATAGATCGGTCATATTGATGAGAAATAGTGACTCATCTGGAAAGGAGTCATTGTGCTCAACTTCTACATCAGCACGGGGAAAGTCACAAATCAGCTTAGCAAACACCAAGGACTTTTTGGACTTGGCTTTCTCGAAAAGAAGATCGAATTCTTGCAGTATCACGATCCAGCGTGAATACTTTCCCCCAAGCACCTGACGTGTCAGTACTTGGTACATGGGGTTCGAGTCTGCAATGAAGGTGGTGGTGCGCAGTAGGATGTAGTGTCAGAACTTTTGGATGGCAACGACTGCCGCAAAAGCAAGTTTTTCGATGTGTGAATATCTAGTTTCAGTGTAAGTGAGACCCTTACTTGCATAGTATATTACATGTTCCTGGGTGTTTTGATCCTCCTGTACCAAAACCATGGCGATAGTGGCAGCAGAAGCAGCGAGATATAAAATGTAATCTTGGAAATAATTCAGTGGTTGGATTAGGGGGGCATGCGTGATGGCATGTTTGATGTTGTCGAAGGATTTTTGAGCTTGATCGTCCCAAATGAACGGGACATCCTTCTTAAGCAATCTCATGTACCCCTTAGTCTTTTCCATGAAGTTGCAAACAAAACATATTAAATAAGTCGCCTTCCCTTGGAGACTTTGAAGTTCCGTTATGGTGGTGGGAGATGGGAGGTTGATAATGGCCTCCACCTTTAAGGGATCAATGCAGATCCCATCCTTTGAGACGATAAAAACTAAGAGGCATCCGGATTCAACGCAAAAGATACACTTGTGAGGATTCAGACGGATGTTGTACCATCTACATTTGAGGAAAATGGTCATTAGATGATCCATGTGGAACTCACGTTGCTTTGAATGAGCAGGGAGATTGTCCATGTAAGGTTCCACAAAGTCCTTAATATCATGGAAGGCATATGACATGGCTCGCTGGAACGTGGCGCTAGCGTTTTTAAGGCCAAACAGGAGTTTGCGATATGCAAATGTTTCCCAAGGACAAATGAAATCTGTCTTATGTTGGTTGGCTGGGTTGATCTCAATTTGGTTGTAGCTAGAAAAGCCATCCATGAATGAAAAGATGACGCTTCCTGCACAATTGTCGATAATCTAGTCAATGAATGGGGTCGAGTAATTGTCTTTTGGACAAGCCTTGTTAAGGTCCTGATAATCGACACAGACGTGAATGGTGTCCTATTTTTTGTTCACAGGGATGACGTTTGAGACCCAATCCGTCAACAAAATAGGATAGATGAAGCCATCCTTTAAGAGCTTTTCAATTTATGCCTTGATCATTGCAGTCTTCCTGGGGTGTACTGGTCGCAACTTTTAACATACATGTTTGATGTCGGGATAGGTTTTTATCTCATGAGAAACAATTGCGGGGTCTATCCCAGGCATCTCCTCATAGGACCAAGTGAATACATCTCAAAATTGCTTGAATAAGGCCGTACCCATAGCTACTTCTTTAGGGGAACACTTCTGGCCTATGAGAATGTGTTCCACTACACTAGGTTTTACCGAGATGTCTACCGAGGTGGTAGGTTCAATGTTGGCCAAGTTACCCTCAGTGTCCGAAAGACATGTAAGTATGGGGGATTGGGGGAAAGGGCAGATATACTGGAAAAAGATGGTGTGAATGTTGTTCTCTATGTACTCCAATGATGGAAGAAAAGAGGACCTATGGTGAAGGTCATCCCACAGACCATCATCAACATTCATAACTTCCATGATGGACTCATCTGAATGAAAAGTCCGAAGTAAGAGGTCGGGTAGGGATGATGCCCATTGTAGAGAACGAGATGGGGAGGTCATGGTTAGGTGGTCCTCCGATGCTGATTGGATAGCCTCATAAATATGTTCAGCGGGTGAAAGAGGCATTGCGTCTCCAATTAGGTGTGTTGTGGCTTCGTCTGGTACAAGCCAAGTATCAATAGAGCGAGATAAATATTTGCGTAGATCATGTTCACCGAGGCAACATGATTAGGGGGGTCCGAAATGGGAAAAATGCCCATGAGAGATGAATCTTTCAAAAGGCCAACCCCTATACTCTCATACTGTTTTGACATTTGTCCAATGGAAGGAACATGGTCACCAGGATGAGTAGTAGTCTCCAGCATGCAAAAATCTAATTGGTTGATGGTAACAATTCGTTCTTGGTGGAGGAATTGCACCGTGCGGAAGACTGAAGAAGTTACCACCTGCATGGCATAAAACTAATTGCGTCCAAGCAAGATATTATAGTCTATTGGGGTAGAGACCACTTCCACATTGATGGTTACGGTCTTTCGCCTAGCTCGACTGCAAGAGCTTGTAAGAGCCCATGAGGTTGAAAGCCATGCTCATCAAATGCTTTCAACGTGGTGGGAGAGCGATTCAATTCGGGAGAAATGATGGCTCTCCAATAGGCGATCGACATGACATATGTAGAGGCACCTTTGTCCAGAAGGGTACGATGGACAATTTTCCCAGTGAGGTTTGTAGATACTTGAAATGCGAGCTGATGGGAAATCCTCGGCTTGAAATGGTCAAGTCGGAACATGATGGTATTCGAACAATCATGGTCAACTGCACCGATAGCTGCAAGGAGAGTTTTGTGTTGATTGGGACAATTCTTCAAAACTTCCAACTTGGACATGGTGCAAGGGGCTTGTGCCAAGTCTTATACGATATTGTAATTATGTGCTGCCCGAGCATTAGGATTAAAAACAGCTTTTCTAATTGTGCCCTTGGGTGGTCGCAATATCGAATCGAAAGACGGCTTCTCGATGGTGAGAGAAGTTGATGGTACAGTGACATCAGGTAAGGAGTTGGAAGCTTTTTCAGTATTGCTCCCAATAGGTTCTTTCGAAGGGACCGCGTCGTATGATCGCGAGCGAGTGTTCAAATTGATCATCTCATTTCACACCATGAGAACATGCGTGGTATTGGATGATTCCCCTTGGGCTGGGGGAGGTTGAGCATTCATTTGTTGGTTTTGAGTGGGAAGCAGATCGTTGAGGACTGTGGGAGTGGGTTTTCCCCTAAGAAAATTTTGGACTTCATCTCTATGGGGACACTCCTTAGAGAAGTGATCATCTCCACATAGTAAACAAGGATATTTTAACTTCCGTTTTTGTTTGGCATCATCAGGAGTGCTCTTTTGTTCCTGCTAGGCAGAAGATTTCTTAGGTTTTCCCTTGTTTTTCTTCTTACTGCTAGTCTTCTGAGGTGAAGCTGATGAGACAGAATTCACTTCTTCAGTAGCAGCAGGAGCGGATGACTTGGTGGTGCTGAGACCAGCCCATGGTGGTAATGGGGATGAACCTCGAGGGTTCGAAGAACCAACAGTTTGATGAGGACGCTGGGTGTGAAGGGATCTGATGATGCCATTGGCTTGGGGTCCCTTCAGTGGTTTTGCAGGATCGTTAGCATCATGGGGTGCGTTAGGAAGAATATCAAACAAAGTGCCAGATTGAGTGTAGACTAGGTCTAGTACATGGGCACTTGCGATGGCTTGTTCTTCCGTGACAGCACCTCGCAGGGCAACATCTCTTGCTATGATAGGGATGAGCAAATTTGTAAACCAGTCTGCTAGGATTTGATCTGGAATGAGAGCTTTGATGAGACGACATCTCCTTCACCACTCATGGATATGATCAGAAATATGAGTAGTGGTATTCAGACGGAGTGAGGTTAAAAGCTCGGTACTAGTTTCATACCGTATAGGTAGCTGGAAATGAGTCAAAAAGTTCATGGCAAGAGAGCCAAAATCAGGAAAAGAGTGGGGTGGCAACTCAATGTACCACTTGGCAGCTGAACCGGTGAGATTCCTTTGAAACAATCTAAGACAAATCGAGTCGTCCATTAAGGAATTAGATGAACACCATAAATGGTAAGTCATCACGTGGTTTTTAGGATCTTCACCCGGCTTGCCATCAAATTTTGGGATATCAGACGAAAGTTTCACCGGAATAGGTGGCCAATTAGTTCCGTGGTAAATGGGGTCGTTGGTTAAACGAGATAGGTCAGGTAGGTCCAAGGTAGCCAAAAAGGGCAGTTGTGGATTAGGCTGCGCATATTGATAATATGGATAAGGCATGTAAGGACTGGTATGACTGTAAGGTGTACTAGGAGGAAACTGGCCATAGGGGGGTGTGCCGCCCGAACCGTAAGGGGATCCGCCACCATAAGGTGGTCCATTCCAATTTTTGAGATATTGTAACTTCAAAGAATATTATATTTGTACTTTATTATTCTGGAGATGTTTCATTCCTCCTTGAAGATCTTATTGTATATCCGGCGATGTTTATTCCTCCGTCAGATTGTGGTAACTTGGGTTATTAGACTTCCCTAGTGGGGGTCGGCCTTGTATGTGTTATGTGGGTCAAAGGGTTATTAGACCACCCTAGAGGGGTCGTCCCAGTCAGTTTTAGTGGGGTATTTAACCCATTGGTTAAATACGAGCCTACATGATTTGTGTAAAAGACAAGTCGGAGTAGTGTATAAATAGAGGAGGTGTATTCCTCATTTTACACACACTCACTCACTTGAGAGTAGCGCACTTGTGGAGGAGAGATCTGCTATGGTGGAGGAGGAGATCATGTCTTTGGTTTGCATATTTGTATATTGCTGGTCATCTATATTGAGGAAGCTTTGCTGGGTTTTCTACCCCATGGGGGTTTCCCAGGATAAATCTGTGTCTCTTGTGTTTATGCTGTGCTTGTTGTTTCTTCAGTGATCCTGTATATGCTATTATTTTGAAATGGAATGTAATGCTGCTATTTCTTATCTTATCATATTAAATATTAACATGGTATCAGAACTAACCTGAAGGAAGGAAATGTATGGCACTTACGACACGTGCTTCTCTTGCGACAATTTGAAGGTTAGGGTTTTATATAGAAAAAACCAGTCATCGTGGAACTTTCACTATAAATCCATTTTGGTGAAGGTTAAGGATATGAAACCTTTATAGATCGTATATTACATCCCCAGGTACCGTGTGTCCAAAGGGCACCCTCAGATTCGTTGTACTTTGTGAGTTATGATCAGTACAAGTTAGGGTTTCTGTGTCTTCTAGATCTCAGTCAAAATCAGGTGACCTAGGAAAAAAGGTCATAACTTGGGCTAGGAAGCTCCAAATGAAATTTCATAAAAAGTGACAGGTAGTACACAGACTGTACTATCTCAGAAATGTTTTTTAGAGGCCGAAGCAGAACCAGTGACACGTGGCACGCCGTACAAGTTCTCTCTCCTGTTTTATCCCATAAACAGGTCACGTTTTGACACTTGGTATAACTTGGGATAGGAAGCTCCAAATGAAATTTCGTAAAAAGTGACAGGTAGTACACAGACTGTACTATCTCAAGAAACGTTTTTAGAGGCTAAAGTGGAACCAATCACATGTGGCACACCGTACAAGTTCGCTCTCCTATTTTATCCCATAAACAGGTCACGTTGCGACACTTGGCGTAACTCTCTCTCAGAAAATCCAATTGAGGTCAGACCTGTCGGGATGGAAATATGACAGGACAGGCTACCACAGAAAAAGTTTTCAGACCCTGTGGAGCAAAAAGTTTGGAGTTACAGAAGAAACAATCAGGTACATATTTCTGTCAAAACAGAATTATTTTTGGAGCACCTTCATTCATGGCTTCCGGAATTTAGGGTTTCGGAGAAAGTTAGAATTTTTGGAATCAGAATCCACGGCTGAATCCTACTCAGGAAAATCAAAATTTAGAGACCAATATCGAATTTTTTGGTTGGGTAGAAGATCGGGCTTGATCAAACCCCAATTCGGGATTTTGATCGGAAAGATGGAAAATTAGGGCTTTAGCAAAAGTTGGAATTTTTGAAGTCTGTAAACACGGCTGGAAGCTCCTCAGAAAAATAAGAGTTTAGAGCCTTGGATCAAACCTTTTGATTGGGTAGAAGGGTGGGCTTCATCAAACCCTAGTTTGGGATCTTGTCCAGAAGATCCAGAAGTTTCGAAGGCAATTTTGAGGGGTCAAATTTTGGAGATTTCAAAATTGAAGTATGCTAGTTTGATCAGCTCAGCAAGACACATCCTTCCATCCATTCAGAAGTGTGAAAGTCAAAGATTGAATTTTTAGGGTTTCTCTAGAAAACCCTAATCAAGCTCCAGATCAAGTTTCAGGGGGAGTTGAGGCTAAGGCCTTACATAAGAAGACTACAAGAAGTCTCTACAGGTATGACATAAGGAGGTTCAGGTATGTCTTGAAATCTGATTCTTGATTAAGTTCATAATGTGTTTATCTTCATATTATTTATTAGTACAATCTTTATTAATGTTAGAATTGTCTTATCACCCTAGTAACAGTATGAATGCATACATTCATTGATTAGGGCTATATGATTGTACTAATACATTATGGTGTTGTGTGAGGTTGATGTTGTCTGCTAACAAGATACAAGTACATCACAAAAGACAAATCAAGTTCCATGACCATGACAACATGAAGACAAAGACTCATCCATAATCTTTGTTCTACTTACGAGGTATGTATGACTTTGTTATATTATGCTTAACCTATGAGACATGCAGGTTCTATCTCGGGATCTCTAAATCAATGAAGAGATTGTTTAGGTATGTTGTACATAACTAAGCAGGTATACTAATCCAGGTATGTTTTCCTATGCCAAGTTAGAATCTTACCTTGTGTTAGGATCCCTTAGATAAGTATACTTGGTATGATTGGTTATGCTTATTCATAAAGTTAGTAATCAAGGGGTTATGCATATTATGTCTCTTATCTTGATGATTTAATTAACCAAAAGAGTACTATGATCAAACAAGAATATGCATGAGTAAAAGAAGACTTCCTTGAAACCCTGAATACTAATGATCATGACTGTACATATTCAAGATTATTTAGAATTAGAATGTATTGAGAATATACTAATGAATGTATGTTTGTGTATGAGATGATGAGGATGACACTTATGATCTCATACACAGTGGTACAAAATGAAGGGACAACAGCATTACACTAGAAGTGGTACAACTTAAATACTTATCTTTTATGTTTGTGTGGTTGCCTCCCACTTGATCTTCTATATGTCTTTTGAAATTCTAAATAAGGTCGATGATGTGGATACCTATATTGGTGATGCCGACAGAGAGGTTGGCGGATGATCTTTAGACAGGGTCTAAGGTGAAAAGGGGATTGGATCATCCCTGGACTTCATTCCTAAAGATAACTATAGATGTATGTCTTCGAGAATGAAGTCCTTGGTGGACGTGAGAGGGATTGCATCATCCTTGAACACATGTTCTAAAAGGAGCCGTAGACGTATGTCTTCGAGAATGAAGTCCTTCGTGGACATGTGAGGATTGAATCATCCTTGGATTCCAGTCCTAAAGTGAGCCGTAGACAGATGTCTCCGAGAAAGAAGAGGGATTGTATCATCCTTGAAAACTTGTTCTAAAGAGAGCCGTAGATGTATGCCTTTGAGAATGAAGTCCTTGGTGGACATGAGTGGATTGGATCATCCCTGGACTTTAGTCCTAAAGAGAGATATAGACATGATGTCTTCGATAATGAATTCTAGAATGAACAGGTAGGGGATTGCATCTTCCCTGGATTGCGGTCCCAGAATTGAGCCATAGACATGATGTATCCGATAATGAAGTCCTAAATGAATAGGTAGGGGATTGTATCTTCCCCAGACTGCGGTCCCAGAATTGAGCCATAGACATGATGTCTCCGATAATGAAGTCCTGAATGAACAGGTAGGGGATTGTATCTTCCCCGAAATGCGGTCCCAGAATTGAGCCGTAGACTGGGTCTTCGATAATAAAGTCCTGAATGAATAGGTAGGGGATTGTATCTTCGCTGGACTTTGGTTCTAGAATTGATCCGTAGACTGATGTCTCCGAGAATTGAAGATAGGACTGCATCGTCCTTGGACCTCGGTTCAAAATGTACGTGATGAGATTGCATCATCCCTAGACATGAGACTTGTCTTAAAGGTACGTGTGAGGACTGCATCGTCCATGAACTGGGTTCAAAATGTACGTGATGGGATTGCATCATCCCTAGACATGAGACTTGTCTTAAAGGTACATGTGAGGACTGCATCGTCCATGAATTGGGTTCAAAATGTACATGAGAGGACTGCATCATCCGTGAACTGGGTTCAAAATGTACGTGATGGGTTTGCATCGTCCCTAGACATGAGACTTGTCTTAAAGGTATGTGAGAGGACTGCATCGTCCGTGAACTGGGTTCAAAATGTACGTGATGGGATTGCATCGTCCCTAGACATGAGACTTGTCTTAAAGTGATAAGTATTGATCATCATGGAACTTGATCCGGATTGTATCATCCATGGACCTATGTCCTAAAGAGAGTGGGATTGATCATCCTATAATATGATCGTGTGTGTTGCAGGGTATGTTGCTATGTATACTTGATTGATGACAGATGTATTGGTGAGAATACATGCTAGATGTATTGGTGAGAATACATGCTTTTGATAATAGATGTATTAGTGAGAATACATGCTTTTGACAATAGATGTATTGATGAGAATACATGCTTTCGATGACAGATGTATTGGTGAGAATACATGCTTTTGATGACAAATGTATTGGTGAGAATACATGCTAGATGTATTAGTAAGAATACATGCTTTTGATGATAGATGTATTAGTGAGAATACATGCTTTTGATGATAGATGTATTGGTGAGAATACATGCTTTCGATGATAGATGTATTGGTGAGAATACATGCTTTCGATGACAGATGTATTGGTGAGAATACATGCTTTCGATGACAGATGTATTGGTGAGAATACATGCTTTTGATGACAGATGTATTGGTGAGAATACATGCTAGATGTATTAGTAAGAATACATGCTTTTGATGATAAATGTATTAGTGAGAATACATGCTTTTGATGATAGATGTATTAGTGAGAATACATGCTTTTGATGATAGAAGTATTAGTAAGAATACATGCTTTTGATGATAGATGTATTAGTGAGAATACATGCTTTTGATTATATATGTATTAGTAAGAATACATGTTTTGATGATAGATTTATTGGTGAGAATACATACTTTTGATGATACATGTATTGATTAATGTACTTGTATGGTTGAGGATACTTGTACTTGTATTGATGAGGATACTGATGTTGTAGATCGAGATGATCCAGATGTTGTAGATCGAGATGATCTAGATGTTGTAGATCGAGATGATCCCGATGCTGTAGATCGAGATGATCCTGATGTTGATGTTGTTGTAGCTGTTCGAGTGCTGCAGAAGATAAATACTCAGTACTGAAGATGTTGATGTTCCAGTATTGAAGATGTTCCAGTAACTACTTGAGTTACTGATGATGTTGAGAAAGCTTCCAATGATTTATAGATGTATCATGTATGATGTTGATGACTCCTTACTCGTGCAGATGCTGTTATAATATCCTTCTCGTTAAGGGGGAGTGTTGAGATATCGTAACTTTAAAGAGTATTATATTTGTACTTTATTATTCTGGAGATGTTTCATTCCTCCTTGAAGATCTTATTGTATATCCGGAGATGTTTATTCCTCCGTCAGATTGTGGTAACTTGGGTTATTAGACTTCCCTAGTGGGGGTCGGCCCTGTATGTTTTATGTGGGTCAAAGGGTTATTAGACCACCCTAGAGGGGTCGTCCCAGTCAGTTGTAGTGGGGTATTTAACCCATTAGTTAAATACGAGCCAACATGATTTGTGTAAAAGACAAGTCGGAGTAGTGTATAAATAGAGGAGGTGTATTCCTCATTTTGCACACACTCACTCACTTGAGAGTAGTGCACTTGTGGAGGAGAGATCTGCTATGGTGGAGGAGGAGATCATGTCTTTGGTTTGCATATTTGTATATTGCTGGTCATCTATATTGAGGAAGCTTTGCTGGGTTTTCTACCCCATGAGGGTTTCCCAGGATAAATCTGTGTCTCTTGTGTTTATGCAGTGCCTGTTGTTTCTTCAGTGATCCTGTATATGCTATTATTGTGAAATGGAATGTAATGCTGCTATTTTTTGTCTTAGCATATTAAATCTTAACACCAATAAGGTGGGGTCCACCTCCACCACCGGGAGGAGGTGGAGGTCCGCCGCCACCAACGGGAGGAGGTGGGGGTCCATAACCATAGTAAGGTGGCCCACCACTGCCTCTGCCTAGAGGGGGTGGTGGACCACCTCTGTCGCCAGAAGGATGGGGGCCCCCACCACCTCTGCTACCGGAAGGATGAGGGTCTCCACCACCACCACCGCCACCATAGTAATTGGGTCCTCCACCGCCTCCGCCTGGAGGGGGTGGTGGACCAGCTCCACCACCCGAAGAGAAATGTCCTCCTCCACTATAATAGGGTGGTCCCTCATTGCCTCCGCCTGGAGGGGGTGGTGGACCACCTCCACCACCCAAAGGGAAATGTCCTCCTCCACTATAATAGGGTGGTCCCCCGCCGCCTCTGCCTAGAGGGGGTGGTGGACCATTCCCACCACCGCTAGGAGGGTGAGGGATATTGTTGGTAAAATGAGGTGGGCCTCCAACAGAGTTAGGTGGGGGCCCACCACCTCCAGCAAGAGGTGGGGGAGGACCGATCGGGGGTGGTGGTGCTTGAGGGATAGTTGGTTGGGGTATGTGTTGCAACACAGGCTGTTTCCCCCATAGAGTGTATGGATTCCCGGGATAAGGTATCCCGTATGGTGTGTTTCTGGGATTAGATTGGCCCGACGCAGAGTTAACAGAACCTGGATACGCTCGACTCCATGAGGGTAGGGTTACATTGGAGGGTTCCCCAACATGAGATAATCCCATGGTGGATGGTCTAGCGGGTTGGGGAGGTCCGACAGAAGGTCTGTTGGGGATTCCATTGCCTATGTTCTGGTTAGGAAATGGGGATTGCCCCCCAACCACAATAGGTTAACCACTATTCAAAGGTTGAACCAATGTAGGTTGTTGATTAGCTGCCGTAGTAATAACATTACCAATGAGATAATCCAAGGAAATGGAATATCCTCCCCTTGAATTTTGAGGTGGAGGAGGAACTGGTAAAGTAATTGTGGTAGTGAATGGTGTGTTGGACTGTTGATCTTTAACCAGTTGATTCACTTGAAGAGTAGGACTGGACTTTTGTGAAGATTGACCAGTCTCATTAATGGTCGTGTGGTGGGAAGATTGTTCCAGTGATCCAAAAGATATCGGATGATCTGAGATGGGTCGGTAAGGGGGTAATGATGGGTCTTCGACCTTCGTTGGAGACTTGACTGCCGAGCCTCCTAAGCCATAGAGTGAACGTGAGCTTATTGGTCACGAAAGTAGGCCAAAGGGTCGTCCGAAGTAGTCCCGTTGGGTGGTGATGCGATGGCAAAATGAGCCACTAGGTGACCAGTAGAAGATGTCCAGTAAGCTGCTGAAAGACCAACAGCTGTAGGATCGTCCTGGGGTCGGTTTATCCATTCCAATGACCCAGGTTCTCCCGGGATGATGGGAGAAAGGTCTTGTGTAGTGGGGATTTGTGCTTCTTCATCCTGCGGGGGATGAGAGGCTGGTGAATCCGGGGGAGTTTGTGGAAAAAAAAAGTCCTCCAACATTCAGAGTGGGGTTTTCCACTTCAGTAACTACGACCGTGTTACGCTGATCCATTATTACCCTCAATAAACCTCCAGATTAAGAGGATATTCGGGCAATAAGTTTAAGATCCTATGGGACCTTCTCCAGGGAAAATCCACCAAAGCATTAGGAAAATCATCCAGGATGGATGAAACAACATTTCTCCTAAAGGTATGCTAAAAGAAAAGAAGTCCAGAAAAACCTACTCAAACTAAGGCAACAAGCAGACGTATGTGACATAGTGGATTCAAACATCTGGAACCTCACGGGATTATCAAGGCATCGCAAACTGTGATATACTGCAGGGTCCAACAATATGATGCGACAAGGAGGATTGGGACTGTACCCTTGCCTGGATACCTGATTACCTGGACAGTACATGCATGCTAATCTCCCCGAGTGTTGTTCTCGGTGTATTGCTTTTCCAAGACAGCCAAATGGTTAACTCAGTTGGTTTCAGGAATCCTAATGGTGTCTCCCGATATATGAAAGGTACGTGGTAGCTCAAATTTGTAGTGGTGCTGTCTAATGCACAACCGTTCTACAAGAGACCTTCCGATATACTACTGAGTACGTGATACACCCTTCAATATACGCCAAGTATGGATTATGGTACTTGGTGGGTACGTGAAGGAGCTCGTTATACTGATAAGTAGGTGGAAGACTACAATACCCCCAGGATACAGTGCTGGAAAATAATGACAGCTGCCACACTTAACGATGCCGAAACATGTCTCTAACTTACACACAAGTTGTTAAAAATTTTACCTAGTTCTACCATTAATTTTATCTTGGACGTTTAGGTGAATGCATGAGGTGAGTACATAATCGGAAGCATAATGCAAGTCCTAGCTACATGCATGAAATATTGTTTTCTTTCAATGAATTCTAGATATGGGAAGGAGAAATCTTTTTGTTTCTGACGAGATTGCCAAAACAACACAATGCAACACAATCTCAATTCAAACAAACTTGACTATGAGAGTATTCTTTTCCTTTTTCAATGAAACACAAAAATCACAACACTACTATCCAAATCAAAATATTTTTCCTTTTCTTTTTCTTTTCAAAACGAAAATGATACTAGGCAATGAAAAGAGAGAATTCTAAGATGGAGTATGCAAGCTTTTCAATTTCACTTTCAATGGCCTAAAAGCAATGAAAAATAAAAAATGCACTTATCTTTCCCTAGCATGGAAATAATTTTGCAAAATCAGAAGTGTAGCTTGAGTCTTTCAAGAAGATGAGCGATTTGAATTTCAAGAAAAATACAAACGATCATACATTCATTCAATTTTCCAAAAGATTGATAAATGAAACATTCCAATGCAAGGATGGTTTTCTTTCAAAAACACCTCAAGGAATGATGGGAAAGAAGCACTTTTTAACTTTTCGATAGATGCATCAAAGAACAAATTTGATAACAATTAAGCTTTCAGATCCAAATGAACGAAAAGAAAACACTACGTGCAACACTAGTACCCTCAGAAAACTCCAGAAAAGACAAGCACTCAATCAAGCTGAAAGACACACTTAACTCAAAATCAGACAATAGAAAGCAAACCAAGCAAGCAAAGCTCAAGAAATAATGTAAACGAGGTCTGGAAGCTGATCTAATGTAATGATCAGATCAGGAATGGAAGGAAGGGAAACCAAGGGTGAGTAGATGAAGGTGGAGGAGACAAGAGTACCCACCACTACCGGTCCTCAGACTTGTCCAAAACGGAACCCAAAATCAATCCAAATAAAACCAAACACTCAACACACAAATCAAAGGTGGGATCCCTGGCTGGATCTTGCAGCACAGAGGGAGTTCATACAACAAACCAAAGTTCAGACTGACAAATGGAGAGGGGATTCCTGCATGCCAAATTTTGATAAATCGGCGCACTCTGTGCTTGTACACAGTGCGACGTCACAATTCACCAATGCAGGAAGTGCGACGACGTCGCAATTTACCAATGAGAGGGATGCGACGAGTGGCTAGAAGGTAAAGAACAAAGGCCATAAATGACACAGTGTCACTCTGTTTCCACTAACCAGGTGCAACGGGTGAGGTCTAAATTAAAAAATGAATCAGATCTCCCAGCGGTGAACCATGAAAAGGTTTGAAAAGGAGTTGTATAAACTTAGAGGAAGGAGATCAGAGTCTTCAATATGAATATCTGATAGTGAAATCAACTCACGAAGAAAACGACAAATAGAAGGCTTGTGTCAAGCAATCAACTGAAAATGACTCTCAGGAAATTACAGAACTAGGCACTGTATTTCCCCAATATAGTCGCCAGATTTGTTTACCGGACAATCCACTCGAGAGGACGCGAGCAGGATCTCCCTAGCTCAATGCGATTCTAGAACAAATAGAATAGGCTACGAATGCATTTCCTAGATCTACTTAAGGATCGAGTACTAGATGTATTACCTTTCACTTCGCTATCCTTTCTCCTAAATGCTGCTTCGCGTCTCACGGTCGTTAGATCCAAGCTACAAGACCTGTCAAGACAAGAAACAAGCAAAGGGAATCTATACAATAAGAGATCTAAGTGAACAGTTAAGCAAGTAAACTACTCAATATCATTACACACATGAACAATATTGGTGGAAAGCATTTGTATTACTGTAAAAACAACGAAGTACATAGCAGAGATATAGAACTACAACAAAGGCTTAACATTGCAGCCCTTCTCCAGCAAAACCATTTTCCATTTCCTCCTAAGGAAGATTGAGTCTCTCAAGGATGAGCAGAGATCTCTCAAGAGTGATTTCACCAACATGTAGACACCATAGACTTCCTCCCCTTGGAGAGGAGTAGAGCTTATCTTATATAGGACTAAGTGGATAGGGTATGGATAGGATAGGTTGAGATATGGTAGGAGAGAGATAGGGGATCCTCCCAAGGTGTTAGGAATCGAGTACCAACTCCCCTAGAGGTCAGGGATAAGGCCCCAAGTCAGCAAGTTTCGAGAAGAACCTCGAAGAAGCTATTTTTTCCCATTAACTGACTTCGTCGCACTCTGTAATGAAGCAAGCTGCGATGTCGCATGTTGCATGAGTGCAACTTGCGATGACCTCTCAAAACCTGGTACAACTGGGTACAAATCCTCCCAGTTTAATTTACTCAATCCAGATATCTTCAGGGGTGTATACACTGATTCTCAGGATGGGTAGATTTTAGGTGTAACAGCCAAAGCTGTGTAAATATCTCAGAGAACCCCATGTTCCATGACAAGTCCAAACATATTGAGATCAGATAGCTCTACATCATAAACATAGCTTAGAAGGGAGCAGTGAAGCTCCAATATACAGCCACAAATGAGCAAAATGCAGATATCCTTAACAAGCCTTTGTCTAGAGTGAATTTTGCATACTTCCATGAAAGGATTGGGGTGGTGTATATTTCCTTCCTAGGGAAGGGAGATTGATGAGCAGTATTGATATGATGAGGAAAAAGATGAGACTTGTTCCTGAATCCTATGTGGAGTATATCCTTGTGTGGGATGGTTCCCGTGTGGAACATTCTCTTGTGTGGAACATTCTCCTGTGTGGAGAGGACTCATGTGTGGAGTGTATCCTTATGTGGTAGGGTTCCTGTGTGGAGAGGACTCTTGTTTCGAGTGTATCCCTATGTGGGATGGTTCCTATGTAGAACATTCTCTTGTATGGAGAGTGAGTTGATTTTATCATACTCCTCAATGGATTGTGATCATACTACTCGATGGACTGAGTCAAGTTGATCACATGAGTTGAGTTGATCGTACTCCTCAATGGATTGTGATCACACTCCTTGATGGAATGAGTCGAGTTGATCACATGAATTGAGTTGATTGTACTACTTGATGGACTAAGTTGAGTTTATTCCACTGAGAGGAGCGAGGTGCTCTACAACCCAATATGGGGGAGATTTTGTCATGTACATAATGTAACACTACATTACCAAAAATAAAAATAAAAAATAATGAAAAAATACATGTTGGCTCATAAAATAAGAAATTATGAAAATTAATTTAACAAATCAATGTCGGCCTATAAAATAAAAAATTAAAAAATTAAAACTTAAACCCAAATCTATCAAGAAAGAGAGGGATTAGATTTATTAAGTATAAGATTCAAGAAAATTACACCTCAAGAAATTGGATCCCTCTCGGTGCATAATATATCCGGGTTTAATATTGATCTATGATGGTCATACTCCTCAAAGGATTGCGATCATACTCCTCGATGGACTGAGTTGATTTGATCACATGAGTTGAGTTGCTCGTACTCCTCGATGGATTGAGTTGAGTTGTTCATACTCCTCGATGGACTGATTTGAGTTGTTCGTACTCCTCGATGGACTAAGTTGAGTTGATCATACTCCTTGATGGATTGTGTTGATCGTAATCCTCTATGGACTGAGTTGAGTTGATCGTACTCCTTGATGGACTAAGTTGATTTGATCATACTCCTCGAGAATTCTGTGTGGACTCCTAGTACTATGTGGACTATGGTTCTGTGTGGACCAAGATGAGTTATGTGTGGACTGTGGTTCTGTGTGGACCAAGACGAGTTTTGTGTGAACTTCTTGTCCTGTGTGGACTGTATTTATCACACTTCTCGAAGGATTGAACTGTGTGGATGGAACTTTATTATGATGGAGAGATGTACAAGACAAGCCATGATGATCAGATGATGTTCAAATGTGTTCCAGCGTGATGATACCTCCCTAGATAAGAGGGAGTGTTGATTTTTGTAGCTACATGAGGTATCCTCACTAGCTAAGTCGTACCCATAGGAAACGTAAGGTAAAATTACCGCAAGAAATTCATCCCAGTCACCCAAATGGCAAGTTGGCCCAAGCAGAATTGACAAGTCGCCCCCAATGAAAAAGTCATCCAGAAAACCAATATAAATAAAGATGATGGCCTCCTCATTTGAACAAGAAACCAATTCTCTCAAGACTACTATTTAAGTGTGCAAGAGGTGGAGAATAAGACTAGAGGGTTGTAGACGACCAATTTTTTGGGCTCTTTCTTTTGTGTCTTCTCTATTTGTGATATCTCTTGTTATAGATCACCTTCATATCTAATGTACTTGTATTATGTACTAAATATATTAGTAAGAAAGGTTTGTTGGGTTTTTTCCCGAGTTTGGGTTTTCATAGGGTAAACTATTGTGTCTCTTGTGTTCTATTGCTTGATTATTTGAAAATGATATTTCTATATCATTAAAAATCTAACAAGAGAGTGCACAAAAATGTGCATACTTTGTGAGTCTATCAACAACCACCATAATAACATTCTTTTCTTCTGACTTGGATAGACCTATGATAAAATCCATTGAGACTTCCTCCCAACGCTTGCAAGGTATGTATAATGCTTGTAGAAGTCCCGAGGTCTTAATTGTTTCACCCTTATTTTGTTGGAAAACCAAACATTTGGAAATGAACCTTTGAACATCAGACTTAATACCTCCCTAAAAAATTCCTTCTTGACCCTATGGTAAGTTTTTAGGAATCCGGAGTGCCCACCTATAGGAGTGGTGTGTAATTTTGAGAGGACCTTTTGTTTGAGTTGGGAGTTTTTGCATAAATATAAGTGATCCTTATACCATAGTGAATCGTTTTTCAATACAAAAGTATTTGATACACTGGGATCGTTCTTTAGGTTTTGAATGAGCGTCCACATAGATAGGTCATTTTTCCATTCTTCCCCTACTTCCACTACCCAATATGGTTGTAGAATGCAAATTGTATAAAGTAATGCCCCAACATCTTCATCTTTTCTGGAGAGCGCAACTGCCACCACATTCTATTTCCCTTTTCGATAGATGATTTCAAATCCATATCCCAACATCTTGGTTACCCATTTTTGTAGCTCTTTCGAAGATAGTCTTTGTTCCAGGAAGTATTTAAGACTATCATGATCTGTTTTGACCTTGAAGTGCCTACCTATTAGGTAAGGACACCATTTCTTAAGAGCATGATGTAGTATTTCCGACATTTCCTTCTCATAAATGGGTTTCTGTAAGTTCTTTCCCTTGATTGGATGACTTGTGAAAGCAAGTGGGTGTTCTTCTTCCATCAGAATAGCACCAATGTTGTTCATTGAAGTATCACATTCCACAATAAAGGTTTTTTTGAAGTCTGGTGTGGTTAAAAAAGGAGCTTTGCACATTTCCTCTTTAAGTTGTTCAAAATCTTGAGTTTCCTCTGGAGTCCAAGAAAATGCATCTTTCTTCAATAATGTTGTTAGAGGCATTGCTATTCTTCAATAGTTCTCAACAAACTTGCGGAGCACCCTTTCAGACCTAAGAATCCTCAAAGATTCTTCAAGGTTTTGGGAATCGGCCAGTCTAGCATGGCTTTAATTTTGTTAGGGTCTACCTTGACACCTTCATGAGATACAATATTACTCAAATACTCAACCTCCTTCACCCTGAAGAAACATTTGGAAGGTTTTGCATATAGTCGTTTCTCCTTTAGTAGTTGTAGTACCCTATCAACATGTTGAACATGTTCTTCCCAAGACTTGCTCTAGATTAGTATATCATCAAATAATACTAGCACAAATTTTCTAAGGAAAGGCTTGAAAATGGAATTCATCAAACCTTGAAATGTGCAAGGTGCATTCGTGAGACCAAATGGCATGACCAAAAATTCATAATTACCTTCATGAGTTTTGAATTTTGTTTTTGGAATGGCTTCATCCTTCATTCTAATCTAATAATACCTAGAACAAAGATCTAAGTTTGTGAAGAAAACTGCTCCATGTAATTTATTTAACAATTCATCAATGATAGGAATGGGAAATGTATCTTTAATTGTAATATTGTTAAGCTCTCTATAATCTGGACACATATTCCATGATCCATCCAGATTGTGTACCATTACCATTGGTGTAGAGTAAGAAATTTGGTTAGGCCTAATTATGCCATCCTCTTACATTTCTTCAACCATACACTCAATTTAAGTATTTTGGCCATAGGGGTATCTATAAGGTCTGATGTTAGGGGGAACACTTCCTAGAATTAAGTGAATAACATGATAAAAATATCGAATAGGTGGAAAAACTTTTGGAATATATCCAAATACCTTGGAATTACTATTAATGGCCCATTGGAGATATGGGGAAATAGGAGGCTTATATGTTTGAACATCTAATGAGCATAATCGTGCAATTACACCTTGATGTCCCCTTTTCATCAATTTTGTCATACCATTAGAGCTTATCACCTTGGTTGGTTTCCCCGTGATACCTTTTAACTCATATTATAACTCCAACATTAATTTATTTTGGATAGTAAAGGTCAATCTTGAGTAAACACAATTTTTGTTCAAAGTAGGCCCTATGGTTCCAGATTTGGAATCGGGATCTGGTACCATGTGTAAGGACCCTGCCCAAGGGTTCTAAATTTTTCTAAGTAATGTAATGAATATAGACATTAAATAAAGTTTTATGATGTTTATATACATACTATATATTTCTTTGTCTATGTTTCAACTTTAAAAAAAAATCTATTAAGTATTTTGCCTAATTTCAGTATTTTCAATTTTAGAAAATTACACAAGAAATAAGTAGGAACTTATGATTTCTAATTTTGTTCACAAAAAACTCTTAGAATATAGTCTAACTAAAATTTGAGCCCAAATGAACATTAAATTTAAATATTTCAATCTGAATCTAATAACTAGCATAACAACAACATAATCAATAATGAAAGTAAGATAGATTTACAAGTTTTATTAAGCAAAATACTTGTTTAATCAATGCTTGAATAGTCCTTAGTTCCTTCTTTGCAGTCTTCAATCAACTAGTAGCATCCTGAATAATGTTTCCAAAGCTAGTATAACCTCCCAGCCACTGGGAAAATCCAATTCGGCTCCCCAGTCTAGAAAAACTTAGAGTCTTTCTAGTCCCTGAGCCCAAAACTCCCAAGAATAGTAGTGGTACTCCCAAAATTTCACAGAAGTTTATTCACCATCAACACCATTTTCTCAATAGTTCAGCCTTCATAACCAAGATCTATCTTCCCATATTCCTATCCCGCACATGACCAACAGAAGGAACCCCCGTATCAATTCTCCTTCCCCTTTTTATATATTTCAGGTGACTTTTCCACGAAGTCACCCCATATACAAGTCTAACTTTGATTGAAATAATATTAACCTGATAAAATATTGCACACATTTGAACCATGAACAATCCAATCCAATCTGATTTATAAATTTACAAATCAAATCAAACCTAACTTATTCATTTCCAAATCAAATCAAACCTAACTTGTTAATTTCTAAATCAAATCAAATCCTAGTTTTATAAATTCTTTTACAGTTCTACATCCAAGTTAAATCATTGACAATTCTCTTGTATAATAATTAATAACAATGTAATTGGAATAACTCTAGATGGTTATGAAACTTTAGTTAACTAATGACATTAATCATAAATATTATTACTTTGTTCAATCCTTCATCTATTAATCCATTTGCTTTTAATTAACATAATCCTTATACAAGTTATCATCCACACAACAACTTACCAAGTATAATTAGCTACAAGCATCCTAGTGTAGTACGTGCAAGATGTGGGTATGTAGCTAGCATACACATACCTTGTACGAATGCTAATAATCAAAATTTCAATGCACCTAGTTTTTAAATCTTATGCATGTTAATATTAAAGTAGAACGTAGCATTACAGTTGTTTTTGTCTTTTCAATTTTAAGTTTCTTTAATATGAAGATTAGCTTGATTAATGCATAAATACGACTCTTATTTTCTTTATATGAAATTTTTTTTTTTTAACCTTCCATATACACCAATACTTAGAACATGAAGATCAAATTTGAGAAAAATAAACGTATGATATTTGAGCTATCTTGGAAGTAAGTACACCAGAAATAAAAGCGGAAATAATGCAAGAAGATTGTAGAGTAATGGTTGAACCTAGAACATTCCAAGTGATTAACCCTTTGATGATCCTAACATCAATTTTGGTTGATCAATCATATTTTTTGAGGAGTCCATCCACCACACTAAATTCATCTAGTTATATAAATGGTGAAAATTATTAAGGCCAAGGATGAACAATCATAAGGAGATACTCATATTACTTAAGAAATCAAAATCAATAACAAATCCCTAAAACATGCAGCCAACTCCATTGAGTTTTTAAAGAGATGTTACATCCCTACAAACTAATGGTATATGTAGATATCTCTAAATGGGGCTATAGACACTTGTTGGTGTCTTATCAAGGTCTATGACACTAGGGTGACTCCATCAAGGCTATGGATGGTCATGGAAAATGGAGAAAAACCACAGGATGAAAAAATACATGCCCAAGAAAAATATTATACCCCAAATTCAATTAAATCCTAAGATCACAACAAGAGATGATGATTAAATCATGCTTAAGAAAAAATAACCCCATCAATTTTTCTTTTGGTACAATTGTTGTTTTTGAACAAAGTTGGTTTGATGGAATAATTTTTAACTCCCTCACAATGAAAGGTTTTATAGTGACCCGCTTCATATAAAAACTCAAATGTCCACCAGAAGTATATAGTTTCCCTACATATGGCTTATGGCATAAAGGTTTCACATAGATATAATTCGATTTCCCCAATGTGGTACCATTAGTTGAGGTATCAACCATACCCAAGTTGACAGACTTCATGATACCCTTTTTTGGAAATTGCATAATTTCAACTTCATCTTCAAGCACGTATTTCTTGACTAACTTTATCTAGAGGAGTGTTTGTGAAGTGCATACATAATATTGAGCATATTGACATCATGGATTACCATGTGATTAAATGCATAAATGCACTCCTCATCATGCGTTAATCTAGCATGATTTCACTTGGTCGAAATTCACTTGTGCATAGGTGATGATTCCATTGGATTTCCACTCACATGTTTACTTTTTGGGGTATATCTTGTTTACTTGTCATTAATGTATATAAGATTGTCTTAGTCTATTAATGCTTTTGAATGATTAATTATAATGACAAATCACCTTCACCTTGTGATTGCATGCAAGATTACATTTTTAAGTCATGCTTCAAGCTTGATTAATTGCATAACACATATTCTTCTCTTCTCATCAAGGTTATTTTATGAATCTTATTTTGAATGCATGATTTCATATTATTTGCATTTGATGTAGATTTACTCATGAATGAAGATGTTTTATTTATCACACTTTGTGGTCGATTAATTTTTCATGATATTTTAAGATGTTATGTCTCTGTGTCCTTGTGTATAGGTATCATGTTTCATTATCCTAGGTGATATTGAGAATCAATGTCGAACACAACTATATTTATCAAGGCGTTGTATAAAAGGTCATGTAGCTAGTTAATAAATTGACATGATCTTAATGGTATTTGCAGTAAATGAGAATGACATGATCTAGTGACCAATATGTATTTAAGAGGTATGGTGTTGATGTCAGGGTAGGTAGAACAATGAAATGTCATAAGAATGCATCTTGCATAGTTGCATTACATGATTTGCAAGGACAGAGCAAAAAAAGTAGCATTGAGAGTGGCGATAATATCACGTTCAGTGATGAAAGCAAGAATATGGCCAAAAACATGCATGGAAATTAGTTATTCAACTTCATTCAAGAATATTATATGCATTCACAATTACTAGAAATCTTGTGGATGAGTTTTAAGCTAAATCGATGATTTTACTTAAGTGTTTTCTCATAAATGCACCGAGCACCAAAAGGCCTCCTTCACTCATAAAAAATTGATTCACAATGTGATATCTCAACGAAATCATGCATCCAAATCAAATCCTTTATTATAGGGATGAGATAAGTGCAGGGAAACTTATATTTTGGTGAAATGACTACCCACATAAAATCAGTACTTGAGCTAGTTGAGCACCTTATGCATATTTTTAGTTGTTTATTAAATTGAGTTTTTAAATGATGAAAGTGTCTTACTAGATTTTTTGGGGGCATACAAATTCAATGCAATTGATAGAATTATATTTCAGGGTCCATAGCTATGAAAACAACAATTAAAAATTCTTTCACAAGTAAGCTAGTTTCTTCTTCGCGATTTATTAAAGTATAGCAAATGTAAGTGGAATGGTGCAACTCATTGGATTAGCAACAATTAATTCATTAATCTAATTCTATATGAGTGATTAATGCATTTATGAATCCTAGAAACCAAGGGGTCTCACTGACATGCAAATTAGTTAAGCTTTTAAATATCCATCAAGGTTTCTCTTATGAGTTTTTAAATATTGATTTCAATGGTTATGTCTAATAACAATGTTGAGGTGTACATGATCAAGTTTTGAAGCTTTTCTTAGAGTATGAATTGACATGAAGCCACGGGAGCTTGAGATACTCCTAATTACCATCTAAGAGATGACATGCTATCAAATCAATGGGAAGCCATGTGTTATCTAAGAAACAATGTTTTAGTAGTCATAGAGTGTGTATCTAGGTTTGTACATGAGTCTAGTACTTTGGATTAGTCCTAGAGACAAACAATTACCAAGTTTCAGCAAATCACTCACTTGGGAGGCTCAATGGCCTACCAAGTCGACAATATGCCTATCTCAGGTATAGGTTTGCGCATAAATCTAGTGCTTTGGCTTGGATGTAGATAAAAAAAATGATAAAGTTTGAGCAAAGTGCTCATTTGGGAGGCTTAATGTCCTCCCAAGCCAACAACGTTAATGTGCCTCTCTCAGGTAGATCGTTGGTTATGAAGGCCAATAGGATCCTCAAATGGATAAAGTTCCTCTTCATATTGAGCTAGGTGAGATTTGGCATACCAAGGTAAATTCAAAGGTGGGTAGGGTATGAGCACCTCCGTAGACTTTAGTAATCGAATCGTTGCATAGAAGGGGTACCTTGTCCCACAAATAAGGGGGTCTCATAGACCAATTTGTTGTATAGTTTTTCCATGACCTTAAAATTATATTATTATTATTATTATTATAAATAAATCATTTAAAAATTAGTTTTAAAGAAAAATTATTGCGCATTGCTCACCTAGAAAACTAAGAGATCCTCCCGGCTAACAATTTCCTTCTTATTCTCCTAACTCAGTGATGAGAATGGCTAAAATCTTCATCAATCACCTTAGAAGAAAGGATACATTCAAACCCAACAAAATGCTCCTCTCATGATCAAACTTAGATATTAAGGAAAAAATAAGGATTTTTCTTACCTCATGAAGTTGTACACCCTCTATGGAAATTATTCGATCCTTATCATATGTAGCTAGTGATTTGGAGTGCCCATTCATCTCCCAATAGTTTGAGGAAATAGATTTGAGAATTTAAGTGACTAAGCAAGGACATTCCACTCTCATCCTTTTGTTCTTTGTTTGAAATTCTTATTTTCTTCCTCTTTCCTAACTTTCTCTTGGATTTCTTTTTATTTGTCTAGGTTCAAAGGGTTTCAGAGCTATGGAAGCCATTAAAAACAAGTGAAAACCATTTTCCAAACTTTATTCAATGTTGTCATCTTGAAGGAAGTCATGTGGCTCAAATTAGATTTGATTTGCAGTATTGTGAGATATGGAATAAAGTTTTAAGCTTGACTGGGTAGCTTGATTAAAAATGAGAAAAACCAAGCCAAAACCCTCTCAAGAACACTGTTTTCATCCTTGGAGAACCTTTTCAATTCTAATAAATTGATTCTACGTGAGTTTGTTGTTAGGAGGTTTGAAACCATAGAGGAAACCAATTCCTGAGCATTGGAACTTTGTCAATGTTGAAGTGAAGAGGAAAGAACCAGGTTCAAAGTTTGCATTTTCATTCAAAGTTTTTATTTTCAAGTCTTCTTCTTCAAGTTGAAGTATTGTTTTTTTCCATGGAAATATTTAGTTATAACTTTGCTTATTGTTAGAGTGAGATTTTGAGGATTCATGTTGGAGTGGAGTACTTGTCTATCTCCATCACCATTTGCTTGTTTTCCCAATGCTCTTTGCATTTAATAGTTGAATTTTGTATTATAGTTTTGTATGCGAGGTGTAAGGTAGAATTTGAAGCCATCATGCATATGTGATCCAAAGGAAGAAGGCGTTGATTCCCTAAATGGTCACAACCCTAAAAAAATAAAAAAATAGAAAAGTATCGCATATTGGTCTTTTGCTCTTGATATTGATTACATAACTTGTCAAATTTGACATTTATAACTCCTACCATGTTGTTTATGTCCAAAGACCCGACTTGCAAAAGGGGCCTTACCTAGCATGGGATTCCTAAGGAGGTTAAGTTATTTAATGGTATAAATGATTTCAAAGGTTTAATTCATGATTTAGTTCCACCCTAGCACAATTATTTGTTGAATCATGAATAAAGGATAGTCGTACTATTTTCCTTTTATTATACATATGAAAAAGGGCCTAGTTTATAATTTTGTGTTAACATATGGATCAGGGGCATTGTCTCTGAACATGTAATTATCATATATTTTATGGTTGCAATGGTGCTTATTATTTTAGTTTGATGGGTGTTGGAGAAATGTTTGATGTGTTTGGTATTGAAATTCATTTATACGTGATCACCATGGTAAAATCGTCTGTGTCATCTGGTGACTCAACAAAATCTAATGAATGACATATAAGTACACGATTCATGTGCAACGAGATTAATGGTTAATAGATATTGGATGGGATGCGTTTTTTATATGAAGTACAATCATTTATCCTATTGTGAATTCTATATGTGTGTATGGGGATTCTGAATTTTATTTTAATGGTGATGTAAAATTAGTTGAACAATGCACCATACAACTTATTGAATATATGATCTCGATAATGTCTTCGTCATCATTGACTAATGCAACTTGTATTATGACTATACTACATGCACTATGCAACTTTTTCTTGTATTGGTTGAGTGATGGGTTTTTTAATGCCTCTCTAACATGGATTGTCCATGACATAAGGATTGTATTCTGCATAGATTTGATTGACTAGAGATTTAATGTAGTAAATGAATATCAAATACATATAAGACTTGTTGAATTTGGGCATTGAATGGTTTAACTGCATTGATCAAGGCCATTCTTATTCGAATCCATATCAAGGCCATGCCTATTTTCATATTCACAAGTATTATTCAACCGTTGAAAACTCCTTAGTAAAGAAAAAAAAGATACAGAATAAAGCCTATATACTATACATTTCACGCCCGTGATTCATTACTCATGAAATTCAAAACAATGAGCATATGTAAAATTCCTATAATACTATATGTAATGATTTCCCATTGATTGTAAAAAAAAAAGTTTTCCCTCATTGTTGATCTTACTCCCATACTTCAGGAAAAGGGTTTGAATGGGATTATATGTAACATTGTTAATTATGTTACATATCATAAATTTTATTCTGAGATAATGAAATCAACATGCAAACGAGGCAAGGTTATGTTAGGTTAAGTCTTAAGGACCCACTTCATGGTTAACTCATTGATGTACAAAACCCCTCATCAATCTCACTGAATTAGAGGTCAGTCTCATGAGTTTGATTATTTTTCCAAAGTTAGAGAAAGGAAGAAGAACCTTCATAAAATATGCAGATATATCACTCGTTCCTTCTTTGATTTAGAGGTAGAGTGTCCTATTCATAACCTTGTTTCACATGAACACAACCATGTCTCATTAGAAAAATGACACATCAGTGAGTCTTTCTAAGACACTTGGAATCATGTACAGTGGCTGTAACCCCATGAAATATACCACCAACTTGGGAAAAGTTGTTCACAAATATATTATTTTTTCAGTTTGAAGGAGATGCGAACAACACTCCATTGCATGCGTAGTCTCCCCTAAATTTGGCTCCATCCACCACATCATTTCCTAATTTTAAGGATCACTTGTCAAAATTTACATTCCATGGCATGTGTAGTCTCCCCTAAATTTAGCTCCCTCCACCACATCATTTCCTAAGTTTAAGGATCATTTGTCAAAATTTTTGGGTAATGGTACCTACATGGTTGATGAGCATCTTGATGCTTTTTCCAACACTTGCCAACATATAGGAGAAAACATCAATGACACTTGCATGCGCTTATTTGTAAACTTGTTAGAAGAAAAGCCATCCGTCGATTTCTTTTACCTACATCCAAATTAATTTTCCACTTCGCGTGAACTATGTTAATATGGGTTCCGATCAACTTATGGGAAACCACAAATCTCAACTAATTGGTTGAAGTAATACAATATTCTAGCATGCAATCTGGGAGAATCAGTTAATTCCTTGAACTTACATTTCACCAAGCTATATAATTGAATTCCTAAGCTTATCAGACCCCATAATCAAGCAACTTTGATCCACTATTATAACACCTTTCCTCCTTTTCGTAATGAGTTGGAGGAGAAGGGTGTAAATAATATTGGATTAACTTTACAAGATTGCATGGAATATGAGGAGCAAGCCATATGAACTAGATTTCCTCTTGTTGCAAAAATACTGATTTGACTGCCATGCTCCAACTCATGCAATATTTGAATAACATGATGATGTCACTTGAAAGGAATATTACATCTCCTTTGGAGAAAGGAAACCTGACACTCTCACCCCCTCCGTATCAACCTCAAAATACTAAAACCTGCAATCTTTTGGCACATCCATGATGCAATATTTTGTGAAGATCATCATAATCCAAACACGTGTGAATTGATTGTGAAAATCCTCACAACAGATCTAAGAGCTGATGTATACCTCACAAGAAAGATTAAGATTAAGCAGTAAAATAGAAGAAGAGTGGTCGAAACAGTGTAAAGGAGCAACACAATTATGATACAGTAGAACTCGGATAGAAGCAGAATAACATCACACACTTACTCATTAATCACAATATGGACAAATAAATAATACAATGGTGAGGATTCGAATGCCAATGTGGCAGTTCGAATTAGCCTTTATAGAGTGATCATCAGATTAATGGAGTGTCATCAAAGCACAACTAGGAGTCGTGATCATCATCAGTGGAGTCATCAATGCACAAGTAACTGTCAACCAAGTGTCAAACTGAGTCTAACTGAGTGTGGTAGGTGTAACTGGCACATGGAAGCACTAACTGAATGAAGGAGGCTCAGTGGAGGGCGCATGAGGAGCTAACTGGAGTTAGAATAGGCATTCTAGTCTCACTGGAGGTCCATCGGAGTGATACAGTCATTTGAGAGTCAATCTAGCCTTAAATCAAGGAAAGATCTAAAGATAACTCAACTAATTGAAGTGCAATTGAGTTGTAGGTGAGAGAGGGCGCCTGGGATGCATGCAATTGCATGCAGGGTGCACTAAGCACTAGGAGGGATGAAACTGATAAGAAAGAAGCTCCCGAGGCTAGCTAATTGAGGGCTAGGTGCTGGGACTGATGACTAGGATGCATGCAAAATCATGACTTCATGCAAAATGCATGCATGACTGAAAATGCCAAAATGGAAAATGCTGTTAGGACTAGGATGGAGTATAGGAATATCCCACCCCCCCCCCCCCCCTTAATCCATCCTGGGACCTGGTAACTGAGACCAAAGGTCACCCAATACAATGAATAATAATAACAGTCAATAAACCGAGGAAATGGGGAAAACGTCATGGGAAAAATGCCTCCCCTCAAAATAGACTGTAGGGAACACCAAAATAAATGCTCCAAACTCAAGCAGGTGTGATGCTTGGTCATATGTCTGGAGGTATCTTCTTCTTGGGAAGAAGTGGATCATGCTCAAAATGCATGTGCTTGTACTTGCTCTTCAGATCGAATGTGATGAGAACAAATCCAGAGGTATGAGGATGACATGAGCTAGTGACCAATATGTATTTAAGTGGTATGGTGTTGATGTCAGGATATGTAGAACAATGAAATGTCATAAGAATGCATCTTGCATAGTTGCATTACATGATTTGCAAGGACAGAGTAAAAAAAGTAGCATTGAGAGTGGCGATAATATCACGTTCAGTGATGAAAGCAAGAATATGGCCAAAAACATGCATGGAAATTAGTTATTCAACTTCATTCAAGAATATTATATGCATTCACAATTACTAGAAATCTTGTGGATGAGTTTTAAGCCAAATCGATGATTTTACTTAAGTGTTTTCTCATAAATGCACCGAGCATTGAAAGGCCTCCTTCACTCATAAAAATTTGATTCACAATGTGATATCTCAATGAAATCATGCATCCAAATCAAATCCTTTATTATAGGGATGAGATAAGTGCAGGGAAACTTATATTTTGGTGAAATGACTATCCACATAAAATCAGTACTTGAGCTAGTTGAGCACCTTATGCATATTTTTAGTTGTTTATTAAATTGAGTTTTTAAATGATGAAAGTGTCTTACTAGATTTTTTGGGGGCATACAAATTCAATGCAATTGATAGAATTCAATTTTAGGGTCCATAGCGATGAAAACAACAATTAAAAATTCTTTCACGAGTAACCTAGTTTCTTCTTCCCGATTTATTAAAGTATAGCAAATGTAAGTGGAATGGTGCAACTCATTGGATTAGCAACAATTAATTCATTAATCTAATTCTATATGAGTGATTAATGCATTTATGAATCCTAGAAACCAAGGGGTCTCATTGACATGTAAATTAGTTAAGCTTTTAAATATCCATCAAGGTTTCTCTTACGAGTTTTTAAATATTGATTTCAATGGTTATGTCTAATAACAATGTTGAGGTGTACATGATCAAGTTTTGAAACTTTTCTTAGAGTATGAATTGACATGAAGCCACGGGAGCTTGAAATACTCCTAATGACCATCTAAGAGATGACATGCTATCAAATCAATGGGAAGCCATGTATTATCTAAGAAACAATGTTTTAGTAGTCATAGAGTGTGTATCTAGGTTTGTGCATGAGTCTAGTGCTTTGGATTGGTCCTAGAGACAAACAATTACCAAGTTTGAGAAAATCACTCACTTGGGAGGCTCAATGACCTACCAAGTCAACAATATGCCTATCTCAGGTATAGGTTTGTGCATAAATATAGTGCTTTGGCTTGGTTGTAGATACAAAAAATGATAAAGTTTGAGCAAAGTGCTCATTTGGGAGGCTTAATGTCCTCCCAAGCCAACAACGTCAATGTGCCTCTCTCAGGTAGATCGTTGGTTATGAAGGCCAATAGGATCCTCAAATGGATAAAGTTCCTCTTCATCTTGAGCTGGGTGAGATTTGGCCTACCAAGTTAAATTCAATGATGGGTAGGGTATGAGCACCTCCGTAGACTTTAGTAATCGAATCGCTACATAGAAGGGGTACCTTGTCCCACAAATAAGGGGGTCTCATAGACCAATTTGTTGTCTAGTTTTTCCATGACCTTAAAATTATATTATTATTATTATAATAAATAAATCATTTAAAAATTAGTTTTAAAGAAAAATTATTGCGCATTGCTCACCTAGAAAACTAAGAGATCCTCCTGGCTAACAATTTCCTTCTTATTCTCTTAACTTAGTGATGAGAATGGCTAAAATCTTCATCAATCACCTTAGAAGAAACGATACATTCAAACCCAACAAAATGCTCCTCTCATGATCAAACTTTGATATTAAGGAAAATATAAGGATTTTTCTTACCTCATGAAGTTGTACACCCTCTATGGAAATTATTCGATCCTTATCATATGTAGCTAGTGATTTGGAGTGCCCATTCATCTCCCAACAGTTTGAGGAAAGAGATTTGAGAATTTAAGTGACTAAGCAAGGACATTCCACTCTCATCCTTTTGTTCTTTGTTTGAAATTCTTATTTTCTTCCTCTTTCCTAACTTTCTCTTGGATTTCTTTTCATTTGTCTAGGTTCACAGGGTTTCAGAGCTATGGAAGCCATTAAAAACAAGTGAAAACCATTTTCCAAACTTTATTCAATGTTGTCATCTTGAAGGAAGTCATGTGGCTCAAATTAGATTTGATTTGTAGTATTGTGAGATATGGAACAAAGTTTTAAGTTTGACTGGGTAGCTTGATTAAAAATGAGAAAAACCAAGCCAAAACCCTCTCAAGAACACTGTTTTCATCCTTGGAGAACCTTTTCAATTCTAATAAATTGATTCTATGTGAGTTTGTTGTTAGGAGGTTTGAAACCATAGAGGAAACCAATTCTTGAGCATTGGAACTTTGTCAATGTTGAAGTGAAGAGGAAAGAACCGGGTTCAAAGTTTGCATTTTCATTCAAAGTTTTTATTTTCAAGTCTTCTTCTTCAAGTTCATATTGTTTTTTTCCATGGAAATGTTTAGTTATAACTTTGCTTATTGTTAGAGTGAGATTTTGAGGATTCATGTTGGAGTGGAGTACTTGTCTATCTCCATCACCATTTGCTTGTTTTTCCAATGCTCTTTGCATTTACTAGTTGAATTTTGTATTATAGTTTTGTATGAGAGGTGTAAGGTAGAATTTGAAGCCATCATGCATATGTGATCCAAGGGAAGAAGGTGTTGATTCCCTAAATGGTCACAACCCTAAAAAAATAGAAAAGTATCGCATATTGGTCTTTTTCTCTTGATATTGATTACATAACTTGTCAAATTTGACATTTATAACTCCTACCATGTTGTTTATGTCCAAAGACCCGACTTGCAAAAGGGGCCTTACCTAGCATGGGAGTCCTAAGGAGGTTAAGTTATTTAATGGTATAAATGATTTCAAAGGTTTAATTCATGATTTAGTTCCACTCTAGCACAATTATTTGTTGAATCATGAATAAAGGATAGTAGTACCATTTTCCTTTTATTATACATATGAAAAAGGGCCTAGTTTATAATTTTGTGTTAACATATGGATCAGGGGCATTGTGTTTGAACATGTAATTATCATATATTTTATGGTTGCAATGGTGCTTATTATTTTAGTTTGATGGGTGTTGGAGAAATGTTTGATGTGTTTGGTATTGAAATTCATTTATACGTGATCACCATGGTACAATTGTCTGTGTCATTTGGTGACTCAACAAAATCTAATGAATGACATATAAGTACACGATTCATGTGCAACGAGATTAATGGTCAATAGATATTTGATGGGATGCATTTTTAATATGAAGTACAACCATTTATCGTATTGTGAATTCTATATGTGTGTATGGGGATTCTGAATTTTATTTTAATGGTGATGTAAAATTAGTTGAACAATGCACCATACGACTTATTGAATATATGATCTCCATAATGTATTCATCATAATTGACTCATGCAACTTGTATTATGACTATGCTACATGCACTATGCAACTTTTTCTTGTATTGGTTGAGTGATGGGTTTTTTTATGCCTCTCTAACATGGATTGTCCATGAGATAAGGTTTGTATTCTGCATAGATTTGATTGACTAGAGCTTTAATGTAGTAAATGAATATCAAATACATATATGACTTATTGAATTTGGGGATTGAATGGTTTAACTACATTGATCAAGGCCATGCTTATTTTCATATTCACAAGTATTATTCAACCATTGAAAACTCCTTAGTAAAGAAAAAAAAAGATACAAAATAAAGCCTATATACTATACATTTCACGCCCGTGATTCATTACTTATGAAATTCAAAACAATGAGCATATGTAAATTCCTATAATCCTATATGTAATGATTTCCCATTGATTGTAAAAAAAAATGTTTTCCCTCATTGTTGATCTTATTCCCATACTTCAGGAAAAGGGTTTGAATGCGATTATATATAATATTGTTAATTATGTTACATATCATAGATTTTATTCTGAGATAGTGAAATCAACATGCAAACGAGGCAAGGTTAGGTTAGGTTAAGTCTTAACGACCCACTTCATGGTTAACTCATTGATGTACGAAACCCCTCATCAATCTCACTGAATTAGAGGTCAGTATCATGAGTTTGATTCTTTTTCCAAAGTTAGAGAAAGGAAGAAGAACCTTCATAAGATATGCAGATATATCACTCGTTCCTTCTCTGATTTAGAGGCAGAGTCTCCTATTCATAACTTTGTTTCACATGAACACCACGATGTCTCATTAGAAAAATGACACATCAGTGAGTCTTTCTAAGACACTTGGAATCATGTACAGTGGTTGTAACCCCATGAAATCTACCACTAACTTGGGAAAAGTTGTTCGCAAATATATTATTTTTCAGTTTGAAGGAGATGCGAACAACACTCCATTGCATGTGTAGTCTCCCCTAAATTTGGCTCCATCCACCACATCATTTCCTAATTTTAAGGATCATTTGTCAAAATTTACACTCCATGGCATGTGTAGTCTCCCCTAAATTTGGCTCCCTCCACCACATCATTTCCTATGTTTAAGGATCATTTGTCAAATTTTTTGGGTAATGGTACCTACATGGTTGATGAGCATCTTAATGCTTTTTCCAATGCTTGCCAACATATAGGAGAAAACAACAATGACACTTGCATGTGCTTATTTGTAAACTATTTAGAAGAAAAGGCATTCGTCGATTTCTTTTACCTACATCCAAATTAATTTTCCATTTCGCGTGAACTATGTTATGGGTTCCGATCAACTTATGGGAAACCACAAATCTCAACTAATTGGTTGAAGTAATACAATATTCTAGCATACAATCTAGGAGAATCAGTTAATTCCTTGAACTTACATTTCACCAAGCTATATAATTGAATTCCTAAGCTTATCAGACCCCATAATCAAGCAACTTTGATCCACTATTATAACAACTTTCCTCCTTTTCATAATGAGTTGGAGGAGAAGGGTGTAAATAATATTGGATTAACTTTACAAGATTGCATGGAATATGAGGAGCAAGTCATATGAACTAGATTTCCTCTTGTTGCAAAAATATTGATTTGACTGCCATGCTCCAACTCATGCAATATTTGAATAACATGGTGATGTCACTTGAAAGGAATATTGCATATCCTTTGGAGAAAGGAAACCTGACACTCTCACCCCCCTCCATATCAACCTCAAAATAATAAAACCTACAATCTTTTGGCACATCCATGATGCAATTTTTTGTGAAGATCATCATGATCCAAACACGTGTGAATTGATTGTGAAAATCCTCACAGCAGATCTAAGAGCTGATGTATACCTCACAAGAAAGATTAATATTAAGCAGGAAAATAGAAGAAGAGTGGTCGAAGCAGTGTAAAGGAGCAACACAATTATGATACAGTAGAACTTGGATAGAAGCAGAATAACATCACACACTTGCTCATTAATCACAATATGGACAAATAAATAATACAATGGTGAGGATTCAAATGCCAAGGTGGAAATTCGAATTTGCCTTCATGGAGTGATCATCAGATCAATGGAGTGTCATCAAAGCACAACTAGGAGTCTTGATCATCATCAATGGAGTCATCAATGCACAAGTAACTGTCAACCAGGTGTCAAACGGAGTCTAACTGAGTCTAACTGAGTGTGGTAGGTGTAACTGGCACATGGAAGCACTAACTGAATGAAGGAGGCTCAATGGAGGGTGCATGAGGAGCTAATTGGAGTTAGAATAGGTGTTTTAGTCTCACTGGAGGTCCATCGGAGTGATACAGTCAGTTGAGAGTCAATCTAGCCTTAAATCAAGGAAAGATCTAAAGATAACTCAACTAACTGAAGTGCAACTGAGTGGTAGGTGAGAGAGGGCTCCTGGGATGCATGTAATTGCATGCAGGGTGCACTAAGCACTAGGAGGGATGAAACTGATAAAAAAGAAGCTCCCGAGGCTAGCTAACTGAGGGCTAGGTGCAGGGACTGATGACTGGGATGCATGCAATTGCATGCATGCATGCAAAATCATGATTGCATGCAAAATGCATGCATGACTGAAAATGCAAAAATGGAAAAATGCTGTTAGGACTAGGATGGAGTATAGGAATATCCCAACACCCCCCCTTAATCCATCCCGAGACCTAGTAACTGAGACCAAAGTTCACCCAATACAATGAATAATAATAACAGTCAATAAACCGAGGAAATGGGGAAAACCTCATGGGAAAAATACCCCCCCTCAAAACAGATTGTAGGGCACACCAAAATAAATGCTCCAAACTCAAGTAGGTGTGATGCTTGGTCATATGTATGGAGGTATCTTCTTCTTGGGAAGAAGTGGATCATGCTAAAAAAGCATGTGCTTGTACTTGCTGTTCAGATCGAATGTGATGAGAACAAATCCAGAGGTATGAGGATGATCCTGGAACCTGTGATTCGAATCAACTGAGGTAGGATCAAATCCATGAATGTGTAGATAGTCTTTTGTTTTCTCTTTCAAACCATCATAGGTGAGATTATGCCCAAAGGAACCATCACATGATAGTGAATGCTTTGAATCCAGATCAGATCCAAGATTTGAAGAATGGTTTCTTGAGATCTCCTTTGAACCATTAGAGGTGAGATCAAAACCATGATATGCATGAGAAATTATCCCAAGTAGAGATTGCTTCGATTTTAAATCGGCTCCAAGACTTAATGAATGGTTTCTTGAGATCTCCTTTGAACCAGTAGAGGTGAGATCAAAACCATAAAATGCATGAGAAATTATCCCAAGCGAATGGCAATGCCCTACATCTTCAATAAACTTATGAGAGCATGTACAAATGATCATATAGTAGTACATAAGAGGTGAGTGATCAAGGAGAGCGAATGCATTACCTCCAATTGCTGATTTGACCTCCGAAACATTCAATAGATCATGATGCAAACCAACAGACTCTTGTGTAAGAGAGGATTTAAGAATCTATGCAGTTTATAGAGTGTGAGCTGGTATAGAATTCGAAATAGAAGAAATTTGGAGCATGAGTGTAGAATCTGCAAGTTCTTCTTCTTTGTGGACAACTTCAATATGAGATATGTTTGATACTGATTCATGATCAGAGAGACCATCAAGGAGGGAGAATGCAACAATGAGCTTGGTCTCGAAATGGTTTGGACCAATCCCTTCATTCTATTTTCCAAATATTTCATCTAGATGATCCCATAGCTCTTTTGGAGATTCAGCAGAAAGGAAGTGGTGTACCATGCAACGAGACATAACAAACATCATGGCTACATAGGCTCTGTCACCTTCATTTAACCATTCATTTTCTTCTTCAGAGGATTCGAACTCTCTTTCAAAACAATAATCAAAGAGACCATGTCTCTTCAAATGTGCTATCATCTATGGTTTCCATTCAACATAGTTGAATGGAGAAAGAGGAGTAATTCCTTTCGGATTCATGGAAGCTGTTTCAGAATACCTGCGAAAAACAATAGAAAATGTCTGCAACTGCTGCTGCTGCAAAAGTGCAGAAACTGCTGCACTCGAAATCTTGATAATAACCTTCAAAAAACTCTCAGGAGTGGAGATAGACAATACTCTCAACATGCTCTGATACCATGTGAAAATCCTCATAGTAGATCTAAGAGCTGATGTATACTTCACAAGAAAGATTAAGATTAAGCAGGAAAATAGAAGAAGAGTGGTCAATACAGTGTAAAGGAGAAACATAATTATGATATAGTAGAACTTGGATAGAAGCAGAATAACATCACACACTTACTCATTAATCACAACATGGACAAATAAATAATACAATGGTGAGGATTCAAATGCCAAGGTGGCAATTCGAATTAGCCTTCACGGAGTGATCATCAGATCAATGGAGTGTCATCAAAGCACAACTAGGAGTCCTGATCATCATCAGTGGAGTCATCAATGCACAAGTAACTGTCAACTAGGTGTCAAACTGAGTCTAACTGAATGTGGTAGGTGTAACTCGCACATGGAAGCACTAACTGAATGAAGGAGGCTCAGTGGAGTGCGCATGAGGAGCTAATTGGAGTCAGAATAGGCAGTCTAGTCTCACTGGAGGTCCATCGGAGTGATACAATCAGTTGAGAGTCAATCTAGCCTTAAATCAAGGAAAGATCTAAAGATAACTCAACTAATTGAAGTGCAACTGAGTGGTAGGTGAGAGAGGGTGCCTGGGATGCATGCAGGGCACACTAAGCACTAGGAGGGATGAAACTGAACAGAAAGAAGCTCCCGGGGCTAGCTAACTGGGGGCTAGGTGCTGGGACTGATGACTGGGATGCATGCAATTGCATGCATGCACGCATGACTGAAAATGAAAAAATGCAAAATGCTGTTAGGACTAGGATGGAGTATAGGAATATCCCAACATCGATGAAGTTCACCAAGGAACAAATATTTGTGAAGAAAGCTAACCAAACCATTAATTCCTTAGATTATATAGATGATGAATATGTAATGGTTATTGTTACTATAAGTCAAACTTACAATAACATAAATAAGGGAACTAATTTCAATAGAAGCTCAAACATGTTTTGACTCAAAAGCAACTTGCTATAATAACTCCTATAAGTGATATGATAACTCTATTCAAACTTATCAACAACAACTATCATCCTCTTTCTCATATACTCCAATCAAAATATACATTATCATGGAGGAATTAGCCAAGGTTAAGGCTAATGCTACTTTGCTCGATCTTGCCCAAACCCTCGAACAAAGAGAGAATCTCAACGGGTTCTTAGCAGAGAATACACATATTGGCCATAAATCACACCCATCAAGCTCAAATACTAATATGATTTTTGAAAATGAAGAGGATGTATCACAAAAATATGTCTTAGGGTTTGTTTTTGTTCAATCACCGATAAAAAATCCTCCTTTCGATGTGTCAATGAAAATAATGGATAAGATAACACATTGTTGTCTCATTAATGGAGGTTTCAGATAGAATGTCATGTCCAAAATGATCATGGATGAGTTAGGGTTGACTTGTACAAATGAGAAGCCCATAAACATGTTATGTTTCAATAAGCAATGTCAAACCATGATTGGTGAAGTGAAAGATGTTACCTTATTAATGTGCTCCCATCCTAAAATTTGTACTACATGTAACATCCAATTAATGGATATGGGAGTGAGCAATTACTCTATTATCATGGGAAGATACTAGCAATCTTTAACTAAAGGATATTACTCTATGGACGAATTTCATATAATCATCCGTAAGGGTCCCAAGAACATTATTGTTTTTCTAGAAAATCGAATTGTGCCTTGTATTGAAACCTTTTGCAATCTTTGGTGAATTTTTTCGAGTTTGATCCTAGTATTTATTCCATCTCCATAGATGAGGAAATCAATAATGTGAAACTTAATCGTATTAATGGATCTCAGGATTAGATATGGCATATGCATTTTGATGATGCCTCTTCAAGTGAGGGAAACAAGGCAGGAATCACCATTTATACTACCTTGGGGAAGATCCATTCATTTTCCTATCAGTTGAACTTCGCTTGCACTAAAAATGTGGTTGAATTTGAATACTTATTATTAGGGATTAAAAAATCTCTTGAATTTGGATACGAGAACCTATCAGTTTTTGGTGATTCCAAACTGGTTATTAACATGGTCAAGAAAATTTATACACCTCAAACAAGTTTTAACATGGTCTCTTTACATGCCCCATGTTCCTGATAAAAAATAATCCTTGCAAGTCTTTTCTAATGTTGAAATATTATGTACCTTCTTGAATAATGAATCAAATGATTCTACATATATTATAAGCCTTGAGCAAAACATATTTTTTAAAGGGTGGACACGTTTGGAAGATTCATTCTCTCCTAGTGACAGTGCCAGCCAACACCATTCCATGAAGGAAGAGTAAAAAATAAAAACTGATGACACTACACCCATCAAAGTAGGTTTGAAATAAGATTCAAAACTTTGTATATAACATCCAATTGCTTTGAATATGCAAATAAATTATTTAATACTTCCTTACTTTGTGATTTTTGTGATGTTTTTGCCTGGTCATATGTTGATTTATGAGGGTTTGACCCCAATATTATTTAGCATTCCATTCCGATTAGAGAAGGATTCATTCTTGTTTGACAAATACAAAGGCTTGTTAATCCTGTTCTTGAAGCAACCATTTTCAAACAGAGATAGATAATCTACTAGTTGCTCATATAATCCTTCCAATTAAGTATTTTGAGTGGGTGGAAAATTTAGTTCTAGTTCGAAAAAATATTGGTGTTATTCGAGTGTGTTGATTTTTGTGCACTCAATAAAGCAAGCATTAAATATATTTCCCTCTACCATATATGTAATTAACCTTACAACATGTAGTAGGATATCAGATGATGTCTCTTCTTGATGGCTTTTCTGGTTACAACTAGATTTGCCTAAAAAACCCTGACATATACAAAACCATATTCACCATGAGGAATCTTTGCTTACAAGCATATTCCCTTTGGTTTTATTAACATAGGTGCCACCTTTCAAAAGGTCATGCATGTGGTTTTTGATGATTTAATTGGAGTAATCATTCGGATTTATTTTAATGATCTAACATTGCATTCCAAGTTGATATCAGATCACTTCGAACATCTCAGACAAGTTTTATTATGCTGTAGAAAGTATGGTATCCCATTGAATCCTTCGAAATCCATTTTTGGTGTTACTTCCAGAAAAGTACTTAGTCAAATTGTATCTAATGTTGGGATTAGTATTTATTTTGAAATATTCCAAGCTATATAGAATCTCCCTATTCCTTTTACAAAGAAAGGAATACAGTCCTTTATGGAGAAGATCAATTTTGTTCATGGGTTTATCCTGATTTTGCTTGGACGGTGAAATTGATTCATGAATTTTTGAAAGGTGACCAAGATTTTGTCTGGAATGATGATGCTGAAAATTACTTTGTGGAAATAAATAAGTCCATCTCTTATATCCCAGTGTTTTCTAAACTATATTTTGAAAAATACTTTATCATTTATACAAATGCTATTGAAGAGGCTATATCAACTATTCTTTTTCAAAAAAAAGAAAATGGTTTCGAATAGCGTATAGAATTCACTAGCCAAATCCTTTTTGACAGTACAATGAAATTCTCATTGATTGAAAAACACACATATTATCTTTTTAAATAAATTGAGAATTTTAGACATCTTATTCTTGCTAAACATACATAGGTTAAAGTTCCTTTTCTCACTATTAAGTTTCTATTGTCTCAAACATATATCTTTTAGGTAAGTTGGAACACTAGCTTACTAACATCCAAGAACACGATCTTACTATCACTATTGGTAACACTATTAAAGGGATGGATTTATCCCTTCATATTTCCCAACATCTATTGACACTCCCTGATTCTAAATTAGATACAGATCCTTAATGAGTTATTTTTCATTGAAAAAAATTAGGTTAATTTAATGAATCATATTTGGTACAAAAACATTGTTTATTATCTGATCCATCAACACTTCCCAACTAATTTAGAATACAACAAACGTAGAATATTGAGTCTAGAAGCCTCAAAATATATTATCCTTGGCTCTCTGTTGTTCCGCAGCTCTCCCGATGGAATACTATTGTGTTGTATAGATGAAGAGATGATTGGAAATATGTAAAAAAAATTACATGGTTCTTTTGATGACATAATTCACATCAAAGGAATTTTTGCAGCCAGAACTACGACTCATAAAATATTATGACAAGCTACTATTAGCCTAGTATCTTTCAACATTCCTTCAAGTTTGTACAATCGTGTGATGTATGCTAGTGAGCAACTGTAAGGCATAACTGATCTCCCATGTCGTTGCAACCAGTAATCTTTCCAAATGGGGACTTGATTTCATTGGTCCTATAAATATTACATCTTCTGTTGGCCATATTTTTATCCTCACTACTACCGATTAATTTACAAAGTGGTCAGAAGCAGTGTCTTTAAATAATGCAATTGATGACTAGGTAATCTCTTTTCTTGAAAATTATATATATTCTAGATTTGGTCTTCCTTTGAGGATTGTTTTAGACAATAGGATTGCTTTTATTTCTGCAAAGTTGACACAATTCTACACTAGATTTGGTGTCAAACATTCATTCTCATCCTCTTATTATCCCCGAGGAAATGGATTGGCAAAATCTACTAACAAGCAAATTGTTAAAACCACAAAGAAGATTATATTAAATATGCCTAGGGAATGAAAGTTACAACTTCCAAATTCTCTTTGGGTTGATCAAACTATAACCAAGGTTAGTACATGAACTACCCCTTTCCAACTCATTTATGGGAAAGATGGTGTTATGCCTCTTGAATTACAACTAGATTCCTTTCATTTAGTTTCCCAATTAGAAGAAAATAAGGAGGTGGATCTTACCCAAAGATTTCATACTTTGTTTGCTTTGGGTGAACAATATCAACATGTTATGAATAATTTGGAAAAAAGGAAACAAATTGTGAAAAAATATTTTAACAAGCAGGCGAAAGCTGCAATATTCAAATTTGGTCAAAAGGTTTTGTTGTGGGACTTAGTTCATGCAGATAAAGGAAAGCATACCGAATTTCAAAAGCTATGATTGGGATCATATGTTGTTGCTTCAGTAGTAGGTAATAAATCATACCTTTTAAAGGATGGTGATGATAATATTTTATCCTATACAACTAATGGTTCCCATCTAAAGCCTTATTTTGACCTGGACTCAGGGTTACCTCGGTCAGGCAAAAAGGATCGCAGAACAATAGAATAAAATAAGATGTAGAAATAAAAAACATAAACAAAATAAAAGAGAGACACCAATATATGTGGTTCTAACAATCTAGGCTACATCCATGGAGAAATTGTCTGTCCTTTTATTTTACCATCCAACAAATGAAGGGATACAACCTGTAGCATGTCTTCACTTTCTCACGGTCTCTCTCACACAATCACATATATCTTTACAATACTAAAATGCAATACAAATCCATATTACAATGCATTTTTTTTAAAGAGGGATTACCATGGGAAAATATCACAGGATACCCAATAGCATGGGCCCGTAAATAACCTATTATTGACCAAGTCATTACAACATTTTACAAGGCAATAAAAATTTCTTTCGGGGGCTTCACCCCTAAACCCCATTTCTCAGGGGCATTTCCCCCGAAGGCCCACCGGCCACCAGACCCCCCAAAGCCCCTGCTGGTATGAGTGTACACTCCACCTGCACATCATATCAAATTGGGGTACAAACACGGCTGAAAAACAACAGGAATATAATCAGGCTCCATAACAAAAAATATCCCACTTGGAAACTAATCATAAGAACTCCACCACTACTACATCGGTTGGACTATGCTTCAAATATTGGACCTGGAAAATTTCTCATCTTCACCTTCATGCTTAAAGGACAACTGAAATTGAGTAGGAACTCAGTTTCTATCTGGTTACTACTTTTGTGAACATGTTTGCAGGATTATGGATAGTATGTATCTTTTCCAACTTCAACAATTCATATTCCAAAATAGATTGTATGAAATTGTACTTAATATTTGTATGTTTAGTATTTGAATGGAAGGACGAGTTCTTTGCAATATTAATGGCACTCTGGTTGTCATTGTACAACCTGCTATTCTCATGCTTCTTACCTAGTTCCACCATGAACCTCTGTATCCAAATCATCTCTTTACTAGCCTTTGTAGCAGCAACATACTTTGCTTCTGTTGTTGAAAGTTCAACAACCTTTTTCATTTTCGAAATCCAGCTTACTTCTATTCCACCTACAATTAAAACATACCCTGTGGTGCTCCTCCTACTATCTTTATCACCTACCATATCTGCATCAACATATCCTTGTAGAAAAGTACATATGAATCTCCAAAACATAATGCATGAGTTGTAGTACCTCTCAAATACTTGAGAATCCACTTTACTGCATTCCAATGTTCTTTACCTGGATTTTCCATATATTACCTGCTCACAACGCTCGCTGCATGTGCGATATATGGTCTTGTGCACACCATGGCATACATCAAGTTGCCAACTGCTAATGAATGGGGGACCTTGGACATGTATTATATTTCCTCCCTTGTCTTGGGACACATATCGTTACTTAGTTTGAAATGGTTGGCCAAAGGTACACTAACTGGTTTTTCATCCTGCATTCTAAACCTCTCCAACACCTTTTCCATGTACTCACTGTGAGACAATGCCAATTTGCATTTTTTCTTGTTTCTTTTTATTCTCATATCAAGAATTTTCTTTGTAGCACCCAAATCCTTCATCGTAAAAGAATTAGTTAATTTCCTTTTGAGCACATTTATATCCTGCATGTTAGACCCTACAACAAGCATGTCATCCACATACAATAACAAGATAATATATCTTCCATTATCTAGCTTCTTGAAATAAGCACAATGGTCATAATGACATCTACTATAACCTTGTTTTGCCATAAACTTGTCAAATTTTAAATACCACTTCCTTGGAGCTTGCTTCAGGCCATACAAATCCTTCTCATTCCCTTTGAACTCATACCCCTTTGGTTGCTGGATATAAATCTCTTCCTTCAAATCCCCATGGAGAAAGGTCATTTTTACATCTAACTGTTAAATATGCAAATATTCTACCACCACTAGACTCAAAATAGTCCTAATTGGAGTCTTTCAACAATAGGATAAAATATTTCATCAAAATCTATACCTTTCTTTTGTGCAAACCCCTTTACAACAACTTTATCCTTGCACCGCTTCTTGCCTCCATCTTCTTCCTTCAACCTGTAAATCCATTTATTCTGCAATGCTCTTTTAATTGCAAGAAACAAAACCAAATCTCAAGTTTGTTTTCTTACAAATGAGTTTATCTCTTCATTCATGCCTTACTCCCACTTCTTTCTAGTTTCCACCTGCATTGCTTCTTCATAACATTCTGGTTCACTAGAGTCAGTCATTAATAAAAATATAGTGAAGGAGAGTATCGTTCAGGGGGTTTACTTGACCTGGTATATATTCTAACACCTATAGGAGTTTGAGGTGCCTGTTGTTGTTCTTGATTTTCTGGCACCTTTGGAACTTCATTTTCTTTTATTTCATTAAGCACTGTGTACTCTGTATTTTCATTTTCCTATTTATTTCCCCGCAACTGATCTTTATACATGACCTTTTCATTGAATACCACATCTCTACTCCTAATGATTTTTTTATTTTCATAATCCCATAAGCGAAAACCAAAATCATCAACCCCGTATCCAATAAAGGTACATTTCTTGGATTTAGCCTCAAGATTTATTCTATTTTCTTTATCAATATGGACAAATGCTTCACAACCAAAATTCTCATAAATGAGTAGTTTAAATTTTTACCTGTCCATGCCTCCTTTGGAATCCCACCATCCAAAGTGCTTGAAAGCCCTTTGTTTATTAATTAAACAACAATATCTACAACATCTTCCCAAAACTGTAAGGGAAAACCTACATGCAATCTCATACACCTTGCATGCTTCATGATTGTTATGTTCATTCTTTCTAACACACAATTTTCTTGTGGTGTTCATGGAACAATCCTCTCTCTATGAAATTCCATGGTATGAACAATAACTATCAAATACCTTGCCACAATATTCACTCCCATTATCATATCTAAGACACTTCAACTTTTTTCCTGTCTCATTATCAACCAAAGCTTTCCATTTATTAAATGTATAAAAAACACCAAATTTCTATCGAATGGAATAACCCCAAGTTTTTCTAGTTGAATCATCAATAAAAGTAACATAATAACGAGAACCACCAAGAGATAGTGCCTGATCTAGTCCCCATACATATGTATGCACAACCTCTAACTTCTCACTCTTCTTTTGCTTCCCAACCCTGAGAAATCTGACTCTTTTTTGTTTTCCATAAACATAGCTCTCACAGAATTCCAAATTTACCTGCTTCATATTTGGCAGCAACTTTCTTGAGTGGAGACTCTACATCCCCTTCTCACTCATGTGACTAAGCCTATGATGCCACAATGTTGTATTTGTTCCTATGGAAGCTAAAGAGATAAAACAATCAGTATTATGAGGACATACATGCAATGTACCTATCCTGTCTCCTTTTGCTATCACCATCAATACTTTAGTGATCTTCCACCACGTTTCTCCAAACGTAGATAAAAAACCAACATCTCCAAACTTCCCTGTAGAGATTAGATTTCTTTTCATAGTGGGAATATGCCTTATATATTTTAGTATACATTCACCTCCATTCTTTAACTTTATTTGTACCTTACCCATTCCAACAATTTTGCATGGTTCATCATCACCCAATAAAACATGTCCAAAATCACCTGGAACATAATCATGAAAGAATTTCCTATATTGTGTAGCTTGACATGAAACCCCTGAATCTACTACCTAGTAATCACTAGTATTATCTAATGGAAGAATCAAAGCATCTTGTAACACATTGCCTGCTACATTTACTTCCTGAGTAGTTTTCTACTATCCATCTCCTTTCTTCTTTAGGGATCTGCAGCCTTTCTTCAGATGTCCTTTCTTTCCACAGTTCCAACACTCTATCTTTCCCAGAATGGACTTAGATCTACCCTTCCTAGACTTCCCATGATTACCTAGGATATTTCCTCTCTCCCTTTGTCTTTCCCCGCTCTCCATGGTCAATGCATTACTTGATGTCTCACTTGTGCTTTTTCTTTGCATTTCCTCGCTAAGAATAACACCAACAACATCATCAAATTTTAGAGTGTTTGAACCAGAGACAGAGTTACTTACAACCATGACCAAGCTGTTCTAGCTTTCTGGCAATGAGCAAAAGATTAGAAGATCCCTAACCTCATCTTCAAAGTTCACTTTTACATAACTTAGCTTATTAGTAATCGTATTAAAGTCATTTAAATGGTAAGTAATAAACCCACCTTCTGAAATATTCATATTAAATAAATGCTTCATTAGAAATACCTTGTTGGAGGCTGAGAGTTTTTCATATAGTTTAGCTAATGCACTCATCATACCCTCCATTGTATTTTATTTTGAAATACGGAAAGCCACCGACGAATCCAAGCACAACCGTATTGTTCCTAGTTCCTTTCTGTCAATAACCTCCCATTCTGCGTCCTTCATAGCTACTGGTTGTTTTTCTTTTCCTCCCAATGGTAGGAATAGATCCTTTTGATATAGATAGTCCTCCATTTGCATCTTTCATAATTAGTAGTTTTGGTCGTTAAAATTTTCAACCCTAGACAATCCTTCTTCCGCCATTGCTCTCACTTGAACTAGGAACCCTTCTTTCCTGTGAGTTTATGTGCCAAATAGGCCTTTGTCTATGATACCAATTGTTAGAAAAACAAGATCGCAAAACAATAACATAAAATAAGATGCAGAAATAAAACATAAACAAAATACAAGAGAGACACCAATATACATGGTTCCCCCAATCTGTGTTAGTTTTTTCAGAATTTTCAATCTGATCTAAGATCTTAACTGAGAGAATAACATGTACAACATATCTATAGCATATCAATCATGGACACAATAATGCAAGCACACAAGAGACACAGAGTTTCACCGGGAAAAAACAAGAAGGTGAAAAAGCCCGCAACTTCCTCAGAGATAGATAGAGCAATGATACAACCAAAGTACAAGAGATAGTCTTCTCCTAGTAGATGATCCTCCTCCTCACAAGTGCGCCACTTTTTGAATGAGAGAAGTGTGAGTAATGAATGATAAAATAGAGATCTCTCGATCTCTATTTATACTTGTCCTGTCCTGCCCAATAAACTAATGGGGCTGACTTGTCTAGCTTAGCCTCATAACCCATGGTTAACTTAATCTAGGACGACCCCACACTTGGTGGTCTAATAACCCATTTACCCACATGACTCATACAGGGCCGACCCCATCAAGGTGGTCTAATAACCCATCAAGTATAAGTTACGACACTTACAATATAAATGACAACACTTCTGTATAGAGGAATAATAACATCTCTATAGGAATACAAACACTTCCGTATAGAGGAATAATAACATCTCTATAGGAATACAATACACATGGGTAAAATACATTCCAAAGTTATATATACATCAACACTTCCTCTTAACTAGTAAGGTATTTCTCAACACAGATCTGCTAGCACAAGTCTTCTTCTCTGGATCATCATTAGTGAATCATCGTCCTCTAATCATTGTCATCATCACTACTGCTGCTATCTCAATCAATATCTGAATCTACTCGTCGTAGGAAGTTCTACAGAGCTAGTTCTTTTTCATACTGGATGTAGGACCACCACCTGCAGGTCTTCATCATCAGTGGCCATACTGTGGAATCCTCAGGACTTATTACATGCGTCACAAAACCTCGCAAGAGCATCCCATGACTTATTACGGGCACACAACCCAATCTATCGGATCTCCCAGGGAGCTATTACATGTGACCCCACCACAAAACCTTGAAAGAGAATCCCAGGACTGATTATGAGCACACAGCTCAACCTGTCGGATCTCCCAGGGCGCTATTATATGTGGTCACCACAAAACCTCACAAGAGCATCCCAGGACTTATTACAGGAACATATCCCAACCTATCGGATCTCCCAGGGCGATATTACATGTGGTCATGGAAAAACCTCGAAAGAGCATCCCAAGACTTATTATGGGAACACATCCCAACCTATCGGATCTCCCAGGGTGCTATTATATGCCATAGGACAAAACCTCGAAAGAGGGTTTGCCAGATCTCCCAGGGAGCTACTATATGCCAGCGGCAAAACCTATCAAGAGAATCTGCAAACCTCCCAGGGCGCTATTATATGTCCTCCCAAAGAAAAACCTCGAAAGAGCATTTTCCAGATCTCCCAAGGAGCTATTATATGCCAGTGGCAAAACCTAGCAAGAGAATTTGCAAACCTCCCAGGGTGCTATTATATGATTATCTGCACAACCTGTCCACGACCACAGAGTATCCACCTAATACTCACCATACATCATCATGATGTACACATGATCATCCTGATCATCATCACTGCATCATCCTGACACATGTCATCTGGAGCAACATCCTGAAGCTCATCATCCGTGATCATCTTGATCATACAATGCATCCACCTGATGCATACACAGTATTTTCCTGATACATATCATCATACATGATCTACCTGATCATACAATGTATCCACCTGATACATATACAAATACATGATCCACCTAATCATACCTGATACATATCAACATACATGATCTACCTGATCATACAATGCATCCACCTGATACATCTACAGATACATACACATGATCCAACTGATCATATCCAACATCCAACATGATGCATACATACATATAAATGATCCAAATGATCATATCCAGCATCCAACATGATGCGTACATACATATAAAGGATCCAACTGATCATATCCAGCATCCAACATGATGCGTACATACATATAAATGATCCAATTGATCATAACAAGCATCCAACATGATGCATATACAGAGCAGTAACTGGAGCATCGTCCCGATGCTCATCATCCAACGCTTACATCCATATCCATGTGAAGGATCCTCCTTCCACCATGCTTGGAATGGCTTCAGCAAATGTCTCCATCACTTCTTCCTTGAAGTGTCATCAATCTGAAGAACACCAAGCCTCCCTCTGAAGTATTCGAACTTCACTTTGGCTAGTGGTTTCGTCAGCACATCTGCAATATTCTCGCCCATCACAACATCAGGAGCTTCACTGATCCTCTCTGCACCATATCCCTGATATAGTGATATTTGATCTCAATGTGCTTCGACCTGTCGTGGAACATTGGGTTCTCAGACAGCTTCACACAACTCTGGTTATCACAAAAGATACTAGTAGCCTCCAGCGGGAGATCAAATAACTCAGACAGTAGCTTCCGGAGCCATACTACCTCGCAACTAGCCGAACAAGTTGCAACATACTCTGCTTCAGCTGTACTTAGTGCTACACAGGATTGCTTCCTGCTAAACCAAGAGATCACACCTAATCCCATACTGAAGCAACACCCATATGTGCTCTTCCTATCTGCAGCACTGCATGCCCAATCTAAATCAATATAACCCTGCAGGTTAAACTTTTGATTCGCATCATACTTGAGCCCATAATCAATTGTACCCTTCAGGTACCTCAGAATATGCTTTACAGCAACCAGGTGAAAACCTCTGGGATCTGTCAGGAACTGGCTCAATGTGTTCACCGCAAAGCAAATATTTGGTCTCGTGTTCATTAGGTACATCAAGGACCCAATCATATGACGATACATAGTGACATCAACCAGATCAGATGAAGCATCACACAGAAGCTTCAGGTTTGATGCCATAGGTGTGGCCATGTCCTTGCAGTCCATCATCCTGAACCTCTTCAGGATCTCTACTACAAACTTCCCTTGTCCAAGGAAGATTCCATCTGCACTTTGCCACACCTCCATGCCTAGAAAGTAGTGCATCATCCACAAGTTCTTCATCTCGAACTCGACAGCAAGCTTCTATCCTCACTTGTAACAAACAGGTTATCCGCATACAAAAGTAGTATCACTGGATTGCCTTCCTCAACCTTGTAGTAAATGTTGGAATCTGCTTTACTCTTGGTAAATCCCAAACTGGATAGAAAGCTGTCTATCCTACCATACCAAGTTCTGCACATATATGACTTCTCGTCATGTGTCTCAAAACCAAGTGGTTGCTCCACATACACTTCCTCTTCGACTACACCATTCAAGAAGGATGTCTTAACATCCATCTGGTGTATCTTCCATTTCATCACTGCAGCCAGAGCAAGTACTAATCTGATGGAAGTGTACCTGGTTATAGGTGTAGAAGTCTCTTCATAGTCAATCCCTTTTTCTGGGAGAATCCACGAGCTACAAACTTCGTTTTGTATTTCTCCATGCTACCATTTGCAGCATGCTTGATCTTATAGATCCATTTGGAAGTCACAGCAAACTTCCCTTCAGGTCTTGGGACTGCATCCCAAACATCATTCTTCATGATCGACTAATCATGGCATTCTTCCATTACTCCATCCCAGATCCTGGGAACTTCAATATCTTCAATAGATATCTTTGTTGCTGGAACAAATGTTGTAGTCTTTCTTTTGTAGGTGAAGGTATACGATCTTTCCTACAAAACAAGTTAAATTGCATGATTAGAAACATCTCATAGTTTTCAGAACAAATTTTTACACATAAAGAAATATGTCATACAGTCATGCAATTATTTTAGCCAATGCTTCAATACAACATTCATCCATATCCTGTAACTTTCTAGATGCCTTCCAATCGCTACCAGAACATTGTTAAGAGTTTGCACTACTCCCAACATGTCAGCAAAGAGGTTTCATTCTAGATAAGTAGCAATAGAATGTTGTACAGTGCCATAGGCCACTTACCTATCACATGCATATTAGTAGTATACTGTTCATTAATGCAAATTCTAATATGCATGATACACAACCTAAGTCTAGGAACATAAGCATATACATCATTGAACAACATTATTTAAACAAACAAATATGTAAGAAATGACAATTCAAATACTTATCTTTGTTTGGTTGTTGGGTGGACTCCCTCTGAAACTTTGCAACTCCATTTTGATATGGATTGTGAGAAGTGCTCGACTCCCTCTGAATATCTGCATCCTTGCAGAAACTACTGGAGTGTGCTCCCTCTTGATCTTTGCTTCCTGGATTACCTGTCCTTGAACTTATATCCATCCTCGATCACTATGCATGCTTACAAGTATCATTATTGTGATATCCTAGAGATCTCATACATAATCATACATTTATTAGTATATTCTCAATACTATCAAAACACAATAATCTTAAGCATGTATGGTCATAATCATTTCAAACAAAAATAATAAGCATTAGTATTCAAGGACTCTTATGGTTAGTCATATCATAAATTAAAGTAAGAAACATAATATGCCTAAACCCGTGATTACTCAAACCTATCAATAATCATTATCAATCAGGCCATGTATACTTATATAAGAGATCCTATCACAAGATAGGATTCTAACTTGATATAGGAAAAACATACTTGGATTAGTATGTTAGCTAGTTATGTCTAACACACCCACATGATGTCTTCTTGTTCTCTTCAATGACTTGTGCTAGTAACCTACATATCTCATAAGTTAACCATTATAGAACCAATTTATACATACCTCATAAATAGATCTTCTATGTGATCCATGACAATGGATGAATCTTTGTCTTCATGTCACCATGATCATATGTTCTTGAACTAGAACATGATTTGTCTTTTTTGTTGTACCTTTCATGTTAGCGGACAAGATAAACTTCATACAACACCATAATGCATTAGTACAATCATAAGTGTCAAAACCCTAATCAATGAATATCTTCTATCATGCATTCATATTTTTATTAAGGTGAAAAGTATAAAGTTAATCAAGATTGTACTAATCTTAATGAAGACAAACATACCATAAAATTATTCATGAATAGATCTCGAAACATACCTAGATAAGTCATACCTATCGAGATTGCTTGTAATCTTCTTATGTAAGGCCTTAGCCTTATCTCCCTCTGAAACTGGAACTTCTTCACTTATGTAGGTGACCAATCCATTTACTTCTAGGATTAACCCAATCCACTTGATTTGCAGAAACTAGATTTGGTGTTGGATTAGGGTTTGTCAGGGAAACCCTAAAAGTTCAAACTTTGAATTTAAAAATTTTGAAAGGATAGAAAGATGCGCCTTGATGAGCTGATCAACCTAGTATACTCAGAGTTTGAAAGCTGCAAAGTTTCACTCCTCAAAATTTCCTTTGAAACTTCTGGATCTTCTGGATAGGATCCCGAACTGGGGTTTGATAAATCCCACCCTCCTGCCCAACCAAAAGGTTCGATCCAAAGCTCTAAACTTTGATTTTTCTAAGGAGCTTCCAGCCGTGGTCACAGACTTTAAAAATTCCAACTTTTGCAGAAGCCCTAATTTTCCACTTTTCCAATCAAAGTCCCGAACTAGGGTTTGATCAAGCCTGACCTTCTACCCAACCAAAAAATTTGATCTTGGTATCTAAATTTTGATTTTGATGAGTAGCATTCAGCCGTGGTCTCCGATTACAAAAATACCAACTTTCTTCGAAACCCTAATTCCCAAAGCCATGAATGAAGGTGCTTAAAATCCAATTCTGTTTTGACAAAAATATGCACCTGATTGTTTTTGGTGTAACTCCAAAATTACAAATCCACAGGGTCTGAAACTTCTACGTGTGGTAGCCCGACCTGTCATCTTTCCAACCCCATAGGTCTGACCTCAATTGGATTCTTTGAGAGAGATTTATTCCAAGTGTCGCAACGTGACCTGTTTATGGGATAAAACATGAGAGCGAACTTGTATAGAGTTCCATGTGTCCCTGGGTCACTTTCAGCCTCTGAACCTTCGGCTTGTGAAAGTACAGTCCATGCCCTACTTGTCAATGTTTACGAAATTTCATTTGGAGCTTCCTAGCCCAAGTTATGACCTTTTTTCCTAGGTCACCTGTTTATGACTCAGATATGGAAGAGGAAGAAACCGTAGATTGTACAAATCATAAAACACAAATTACAACGAATTAGAAGTTTTCCTTTGGACACAAGGTACATGGGGATCTTATCTTCGACCTGTAAAAGTTTCAGATCTGAAAAAATTGCGAAAATGGATTTATAGTGAAAGTGCTACAATGACTGGTTTTTGCTATATCAAGCCCTAGCATCGCAAGTGCAACATGTGTCATACATGCCATACCATGCCTTCTTTCATGCTAGCTCTGATACCATGTTAGTTTTTCAGAATTTTCAATCTGATCTAAGATCTTAACTGAGAGAATAACATGTACAACATATCTACAACATATCAATCATGGACACAATAATGCAAGCACACAAGAGACACAGAGTTTCACCGGGGAAAACCAAGAAGGTGAAAAACCCCATAACTTCCTCAGAGATAGATAGAGAAATGATACAACCAAAGTACAAGAGATAGTATTCTCCTAGCATATGATCCTCCTCCTCACAAGTGCGCCACTTTCTGAATGAGAGAAGTGTGAGTAATGAATGATAAAATAGAGATCTCCCGATCTCTATTTATACTTGTCCTGTCCTGCCCAATAAACTAATGGGGCCGACTTGTCTAGCTTAGCCTCATAACCCATGGTTAACTTAATCTGGGCCGACCCCACAGTTGGTGGTCTAATAACCCATTTACCCACATGACTCATACAGGGCCGACCCCATCAAGGTGGTCTAATAACCCATCAAGTATACGTTACGACACTTACAATATAAATGACGACACTTCCGTATAGAGGAATAATAACATCTCTATAGGAATACAAACACTTCCGTGTAGAGGAATAATAACATCTCTATAGGAATACAATACACATTGGTAAAATACATTCCGAAGTTACATATACATCAACAATCTGGGATACATCCATTGAGAAATTTCCAGTACTTTTATTTTACCATCCAACAAATGAAAGGATACAACCCACAGCACATCCGCTGCAATTTCCTCTTCAATCTCTCATAGTCTCTCTCACACAATCACAAAGATATTTACTATACTACAATACAATACACAACCGTATTACAATGACTTCATTTTAAAGAGGGATTAACATGGGAAAGTACCATGGGATACCCAATACCATGGGCTCGTAAATGACTCATTATTGGCCATGTCATTACAACATTTTACAAGGCAATAAAAATTTCTTTCAGGGGCGAATCCCCGGACCCCCTAGCCAGGGGGGATGGACCCCCCCGAACCCTTGTTGGGGGGGGGGGGAATTCCCCCCCACACCCCCTCGCTGGGATGAGTGTACAGTCCACTTGCACAACATATAAAATTGGGGTACAAACATGGCTGAACAACAAGATCTTTGAATCAGGAAGATAATAAGGATCATATGTTGTTGCTTCAGTAGTAGGTAATAACTCATACCTCTTAAAGGACGGTGATGATAATATTTTATCCTATACAACTAATGGTTCCCATTTGAAGCTTTATTTTGACCTCAAATTAGGGTCACCTTAGTTACAAAATGTATCAAACATCAAGTGCGCTTTTTTCTAGGAAGTTTCTTTTATGTTTGATTGTTTGAATTAGTTTAGTGATTTTATTCCAATTTTAGTTTATTTTTATCTTAGTTTAATTATTTGAGTTTATTTATTTGATCTATTTAGTTTTTGTCATTTTAAATTTTGTTGTTATTATTATTGATGATTCTTTTTGTTAGTATGCTTCAACTGTTTTGATTATATTCATGCATCTCTTTTACTTTAGGTTCCCATAAAACACTTGGGTTGCTACATATTTCAAAACAAAGGGATGTTCTTTATGTGACCCAATGGCTAATTTTCAAGGCTATGATGAATGCAAGCATGATTCAAATGATGAATAATTTGGATGGCTGCACTATTTTGGTAAGGATCCCCACCCTAAAGGTTCTCTTGATAGTGTACCCCCTGTCAAGTTTTTTAAGACTTTCCCTTCTCTCTACTATCCTTTTCTTCACCCCCTTTAATGATTTTTATTCATTGAATACATATGTAAATAATACTTGTCAATATCATCTCCATGTTAACTTCTTGCAAATCACCTATTCGATCTATCCAAATAATCTGCGAAACTAGAAATTCTGAGTTTAGGCCTATGTCACATAGCCCTCCCCATGGATTCACCATTTTTTGATTCCCTAAATGGTCACAAGACTAAAAAAATTGAAAAGTATCTCAAATTATGTTATTTCTCATGATTTTGATGACATAACTTGTCAAATTCGACATTTATAACTTCTACCATGTTGTTTCTATCCAAAGGCCTGACTTGAAAAAGGTGACTTACCTAGAATGAGGGTCACAATGAAGTTAAGTTATTTCATGGCATATATGATTTCAAAGGTTTAAGCCATGGGTTAGTCCCACCCTAGCATGATTATTTGTTGAATCATGAATAGAGGGTTGTCATATTATTTTCCTTTTATTAGTCCCTACCCACAGGCAGTGCAGGGACTATAGAAATCAGTTTTGTGCTATGTTATTAGTTTGGCACAATTCCCAAAATATTTTAACCAAAGTTTCTCTATGCTTTTTGTCTTCTGGCCAATAGTCTATTTGAAGGCCTTATTTGGCCTCTCTTTGAGGCACTCTAGGATTACGGTATGGTACGGTGGTATGGTATATGATATGGTGGTTTGGTATACGATACAGTGGTATGTCATTTTCATGGAGCTATGATGGCATGTGCCTACCAGTGTCTTGCTACATGTTGACCACTTGTAATCATCGTGGCTACTCTCTTCACGTTCGCACCTGTTGTGTTCTAAGTTGTTCCTTTTGTTTCAACCTCTGAACCAACCTGTTCAAATGCCATAGCACGTAGGAGCATGGCGTTCTAAACGTGTCATGCTTAGTTTGTTATCTCTATAATTTGCATCTGAGAAGACTCCCACATCTAGTTACTAAATTTCAATATACACCCATATCTAACGAAGAAGTTAATGGCACTGTTGTTTGTGTTGGAAATCTGAGATTGAATGAATGAGAGAAATGACAATTGTAATGTCCCCCTCCCATCATTCCAGCATGATAGAGAGGACGTGATGCTAAACTGGGCATCTAGCCCCATGAACTCTTACATAAGCATTCACATAATATAAAAGACATATGGAAATGTATAATTATAAGAAAACATAGCGGAAGTAATTTCAATTACACATCCATCATACATTCAAGATATTCATCAAATAAATAATTGCAAAGTTAACACAAGAGAGTACTTATCTTATAACAAAGTAGTCCCAAGCAACTGGCTATGTCACTGCAACGTTCCACCCAACCATAGGCCAGTTGTGCTTATCAACCTCTTGATACAACTGCCACCCCCGAGCTGGGCATGATTTCTACAAGGAACCAGGGAACAACAGACTCACACATAGCCAAACATACACCAAAATGAGCCAAGCCAATCTACAATTGGGTTTATCAGGCTACTAGGAAGTGGAAAGGAAGAATTGCTAAGCTAGTGAGCTCAACCACAGAGCTATGGATACCTCTACAAGATCTATTTAGCTTGGCACCCACAATGCCTACACACCCCACTCAAGGAAGTATTCCCTTCACCAATTCACAGTCCCTCAGGCCATACCTTACAATTCTAGAGTGTCCCAGGCGTGCATAGAAGAGTAGCTATCCCTCTTGATCTTCTTGAGAGGTTATTCTCCCCACTAGGTTTATCAAGCCAATTCTGTCCACTACCACTCCAAATCTCTTGCTCACAGATTCAAACCAAAACAGGGATGCACATAACAGCAGAAGTATAAGTGCTGGGCATGAAGAAACGTTTTTACAGTGAGATGCCCAAAGATGGGGTTTTCATTAGCTTCAGAAAAATGTGGGAAACCCAAAAATGAAACTGGAAGATGGGGAACAACCCTGGGAAGCCAAACCCGTTTTCAGAAAAACGTCCATGGACATTCTGGGGCAAAAACGACCTCCATAACAGTCCCAAATCGTGGTCCTCCTCTCCCAACCACTATGTAACACAAAAACAAGCTCCCAACCATGGAAAAATGCAGGAAAATGATGAAAAACATGATGGGGAAAGACCCAGTAGTTCAAACTACGTGAGAGAGGAAAGACTGTGGGTTTAGAATGGCTTTGGGAACCATTTCGTGGGTGTTTTCTTGCCCAAGGAGAAAAAATATGATTTCCCAGGTTGATGGCTTGCCCATGCACGAAATTGGCTGCCATACCTCTTCATTCCCAAGGCATTAACTGCCTCAACCAATTTCTGGAAGAATTAAATGATTGGATCCATAACCCAAAATGGGTAGTTGGTAGTTTATGGGTTTTCTCATTGACACATGGATTAACACCATTGGCTCAAGGGTTTGAATAATTTCCCTCCCTATTCCTTGTAGAATCATGCCCCCATCTCTTTGTTGCATTGTATAGCCAGTTGTAGGGTTTTAATTAAAATTCATATTTACATGATGTCTTATTTACATTGTGCCTATCTAGCACAAGAACCATAGGCATCTATTTCTTTAATTGCCGATACATAAAACACTAAATCAATGGTGGGGCCTTGGCCTTGAGCTCCTCACCTTGATTAAATAACAATATTTACATCATTTATGATTTAATGCAAAGGGGGTCAAAATGGGGACATTACATTCCCTCCCCTTACATTAGCACTGTCCTCAGTGCTCATCAAAATTGAACAAAAATTGATATGCCACCCTCATGGCATCCTCCAGCTCCCATGTAGCCTCATCGGGACCGTAGTGCTTCCATTGCACCTTTACCTGTCCGATGGCTTGGTTCCGGAGCAATGTTACCTTCTTGTCTAGGATGCGCAATGGGTCGGTTTGGAACTCTCCTTCGGGTTCCACCTGGATCACATCCCAATTAATCACATGGTTAGGATCATGTACATATTTCTTAAGCAAAGAGACATGAAAAACATTATGAGCTTTAGTGTTAGAAGGAAATGCAATTCTATATGCAACTGGCCCTATTCTTTCAAGCACTTCAAATGGCCCACAATATCTAGGTGATAGCTTGGCACAGCTCCTAAGCTTCAAGGAACTCTTCCTTGATTTCACTCTAAGATACACATGATCCCCAACATTGAATTCCTTATGCACTCTATGTTTATTTTCATAGCTTTTTTGTCTATCCTGGGCTATTTTTAAATTCTGTATGATCTTGGCAACTTCTTGCTCCATTTCCTTAAGCAATTCTGGCCCAAGTACAATTCTGTTCACTGGATTGTCCCAAGTCACTGGTGTCCTACACCTTCTGCCATACAAAGCCTCATAAGGACTCATTCCCAATGATGCTTGTTGCCCATTGTTATATGCAAATTCTACCAAGTGTAGATAATCTTCCCACTTGGATGGTTTGTCCATTACATACATGCGGAGCATGTCTTCAAGCACCCGATTTACTCTTTCCATTTGCCCATCTGTTTGAGGATGGTATGCGGTACTAAAGCTTAGCTGTGTACCCAAATCTGCAAAGAGACCTTTCCAAAAATTGGAAGTGAACTTAGTATCCCTGTCAGAAATTATTGCCTTAGGCAACCCATGTAATCTGAAAATTTCCTTCATGAAAATATTTGTAATGGTATCGGCTTTATGTGTGGACTTAACCGGTATACAATGTGCTGCCTTTGTTAACTTGTCCACCACAACCATGATGGAATCATGTTGTCTCACAGTCATTGGCAATCCTGTAATAAAGTCCATGGATATTACTTCCCATTTCCATTCTGGAATTGGCACTGGGAGCAATAAACCTACTGGATGTTGGTGTTCACTCTTCTCCTGCTGACATTCCATGCACTTAGAAATGTATTCAGCGATGTCCTTCTTCATGCCTGGCCAGAAATAATATTTTCTTGCTGTAGCAATTGTTTTCTAATATCCTGGGTGACCAGAGTATGGAGCTTTATGGATTTCATCCATAACAATCCACCTGAAATCTGCCGCATTTGAAATATAGACTCTATTCTTATAAGTAAGAAGCCCGCCTTCTTCCAAATGATAGCCTTCATACTTCTTTTCAAGGTCTTGCTGCTGTGATTTGCCCTTAATATGCTCATACACTTCATCCTCAACCATATGGTTAACAATCTGCTGCCGCAAATCGGGTTGGCAAGTACTAAGCGCTGCCACATGCATTTCATGTATTTTCCTGCTGAGTGCATCGGCCACCTTGTTTTCTTTCCCTTTTATGTGTTTGATTTCAAAATCAAATTCACTCAAAAATTCCAACCATCTATCTTGCCTAGCATTTAAAGTTGGCTGATCAAACAAGTATTTCAGACCACAATGGTCTGTCCTTAATTCAAATTTTCTTCCCATTAAGTAATGCCTCCACATCTTTAAAGCATGTACTATGGCTGCAAGTTCTATATCATGAGTAGCATAGTTCTTCTCATGCTCCTTCAACTTTCTTGACTCATAGCATATCACGTGGTTGTCTTGCATAAGAACTCCTCCAAGTCCTTGATTGCATGCATCGGTACATACCACAAAGTCTTTTTCTGGGTTTGCAATTTTCAAAATTGGTGCACTGGTAAGAAGATTCTTCATCCGTTGAAAACTTTCCTCACATCTTGGTGACCATTCAAACTTTATCCCCTTCTTTTTCAAAGAAGTGATCGGGTTTGCAACCTTGGAGAATCCTTCGATAAACCTCCTGTAGTAACCAGCAAGGCCCATAAAAGATCTCACATCAGTCACATTCCTTGGAGTTGGCCAATTCATAATGGTTTCAATCTTCTTAGGGTCTACAGATATTCCTTCGTTGGAGATGATGTGACCCAAATAATGAATTCTATCTTTATAAAAGTCACATTTGCTCAACTTTGCATAAAACTTATGCTCCCTTAGTAATTGCATTGTCATTCTCAAATGTTCTTCATGCTCTTCTTCATTCTTAGAATAGATGAGAATGTCGTCTAGGAATACAAGAACAAACTTGTTCAAATACTTGCTAAAAACATTCTTCATGAGACACATGAATGTAACTGGTGCATTTGTGACACCGAATGGTACCACTACAAACTCATAGTGTCCATACCTTATTCTAAAGGCTGTCTTATGAATATCTTCTTCTTTGATTCTTACCTGATGGTAACCAGACCTCAAGTCAATCTTTGAAAATACCTTTGCTCCTCTCATTTGGTCAAAAAGGTCATCAATTCGGGGCAATGGGTATTTGTTTTTCATAGTGACTTTGTTCAACTGCTTGTAGTCAATACATAACCTGAGTGTTCCATCTTTCTTTTTCACAAATAGAACAGGTGCTCCCCACGGGGACACACTTGGCCTAATATATTTCTTTTCCAGCAACTCTTGTAATTGCATTTTCAATTCTAGCAATTCCTGTGTACTCATCCTGTAGAGTGTCTTAGACACTAGTGCTGCTCCTGGCACAAGTTCAATTGTAAATTCAATGTCTCTCTTTGGAGGGAGTCCTGGAATCTCATCAGGAAAAACATCCCTGAATTCTTGCAATACATGATAATCCTCCAATTTAAGAGTTTCATTCTTTGTTGCCTCTAAAATGTGGGCTGCATACAATTGACATCCCTTCCTACAAAACTTCTTCAGTTGCATGGCTGTAACCTGTCTAACAGAAGTCACCTTTGGAATGCCTTTTACAACCCTTGGGTTTCCTTCTTCGTCCATGCATTCAAATGTCTTATTGTAGCAGTCAAGTTTAATCCCGTGTGCTTCTAACCAATCCATTCCAATGAGAATATCATAGGAATCAAGTGGCAAAATATTCATATCTGCATAAGTGAATAGCCCATCCATCTCTAATGGATATTTCTCTACTATTTCACTAACTTTTCTCTTGGTTCCAGTGGCTAGTTGAACTAACCATGATTTACTATGCTTTAATTTCTTGAAAGCACAAATCTCAACAAGTCTAGGAGTGACATAACTGTGAGTAGATCTAGGATCAATCAAAATAGAAATAGATTGCTTAGCAATCTTACCTTCAACTTCAACCATAGTTGACTGATGATCCACTTGGCGGTTATCTAGTGCTGCATAGATTCTAGGGATTGTCCTCACCACTTGACCCACAGTTTCAGCTCCCTGGATGTTGTGGACTTGATTTGCATTCCCATTCCGATGTGGACAGTTCCTAAGCATGTGGTATCCTCCACAACCCCAACATTGAAGTGGTTCTCTTGGATCCCTTAGATCTCTTGGCTTTTCTCCCATCATCCTAGTTGGCTTAGTCACAACCTGTGATGGTTGCCTTTGCTGATTCCAGAATTGAGGAGGCTTGAACCCCTTCTTCCTTTGATCAAAATTTTCATTTTTCCTATCCTTCCATGCCTTATGGAATTCTGGTTTGCTTTTGTTTTGATCAAAGCAATACTTGGCCTTTCTTATGGCCTCCTCTAGAGTTCGAGGTTCATCAAATTCAATTCTATCTTTATATGACTGGGGCAGTCCATTCAGGAAACGATGAATTTTCACCTTATCATCTCGAATATACCTGACATACCTTAGTAGCTCCAAGAACTTGTTTGCATATTCTTCCATGGTCAATTGTCCCAATCTCAGCTCATGGAACTCTTTGATCTTATCATCATAGTACCTGTCAGAGAGGTACTTCTGCTTGAAGTATTTCTTGAACTGCTTCCACACAATCTTCCTTTCATTGATCTTCTTCACTTGCCTGATGTGTTCCCACCTTATAGATGCTCTTCCATTCAAGTTGAAGATGGCTACCCTTGCCTTCATATTTCTCGAGTAATCTTGCACTTGGAAATACTTTCTCAACCCAAGAAGCCAAGCTTCAGCTTCTTGACCAGATTTCACCTCTCCATCAAATGTAGGAGGTTTTGCCTTCTTAAATTCCCCATGCAAACTGTTCTTGTAGTGCTTCTTCCTCTTACTCCTGCAAGATGAAGAGCTTGAACCCTCAATGGATTCTTCAGAGTCAAATGATTCATTAGAAGAGATTTCTGGAGTATATGTTCTGTCTGTAGAAACTCTTCTTGGGCTACTAGCCCTCTTGCGGGAATTCCTTCTAGAACTACTCCCACCCCTTTCTAGATTTGATGTTTGATGCCCAGAGTTTATTTGCCTTTGGATGTCTGTCAAACTCTGTAGCATGGCTGCATTCAACTGATTTTGTTCTTCCTGAGCTTTAATCATCCTTTCATTATCTTCTCTACAGCTTTGCAACTCCACCCTTAGGCTTCTCATGGTGGCTGCAATACCTGGAGGAGTCTCTTGATTTCTTATCCCATTAGATTCTGTTTCAACATTTTCAACATGTATGTTCTCCCCCATGGCATCTGTCTCAGGCTCATAGGGATCCTGTGCATCATCCATGATGTTGATTTTCTTGGCCCAACCAAGATCCAAAACTTTCCAACTGTACTATCTAGAGTGCTGCCCTGATGTAACTGTGATTCTGCAAAATGTGTTCATCGACACAATTGTTAGCTGCAAAATGTGTTCGGAGCAACTTGTGGAGTTCTTCCGCAATTTCGGAAGAGAATTCCTTCCGCAGTTTCGGAAGACACTGGGAAATTCTTTCCGTAGTTGCGGGGTGGTTTGCCGAATGCTTCCAAAATTTCAGGGTGATTTGCCGAGTGCTTCCGCAATTGCGGGGCGATTTGCCGAATGATTCCGCAATTGCGGGACGATTTTCCGAGTGCTTCTGCAATTGCGGGGTGGTTTGCCGAATGCTTCCGCAATTACGGGGCGATTTGCTGAGTGCTTCCGCAATTGCGGGACGGTTTTCCGAATGCTTCCGCAATTTCGGGCCAACTTTCCAAACTCTTCCACGTTGCGAAACAATTTGTCGAACTCTTCCGCAATTTCGGAACGATTCACCGAACTTTTCCGCAATTGCGGGACGATTCGTGGAACTCTTCCGCAATTTCAGAATGATTCGCCGGAACTCTTCCGCAATTTCGGAACGATTCGCCGAACTCTTCTGCAATTGCGGAACGATTCGCTGAACTCTTTCGCAATTGCAGGACGATTCGCCGAACTCTTCCGCAATTGCGGGACGATTCACCGAACTCTTCCACAATTGCAGAACGATTCGCCGAACTCTTCCGCAATTGCAGGATGATTCGTCGAACTCTTCTGCAATTTCGGAATGATTCTCCGACCTCTTCCGCAATTTTGGAACGATTCACCGAACTCTTCCGCAATTGCGGAATGATTCGCCGAACTCTTCCGCAATTGCGGGACGATTCGTCGAACTCTTCTGCAATTGCTGAACGATTCGCCGAACTCTTCTGCAATTGTGGGACAATTTGTGGAACTCTTCCGCAGTTTCGGGTCAACTTTCCGAATTCTTCCCGAAACGGACTTAAACAAAAATTTCCAAAAACTTTTAAAACAATTTCAGATTCTTCTTTCCTTCTTCCTGTGATGACTGTTGCTCAGCAGGAGGTAACCTTACCTCTGCAACCTATCCAACTTAGCCAGTTTAGGCCCGATGCTGAGACCTGTGGTGATCAGGAAGGGACCCTCCCATGTGACTGTAATTGGATTTAGCCCATAGAGGTCCAATGCTGCAACCAGTAGCTCTGATACCAAAATGTAATGTCCCCTCCCATCATTCCAGCATGATAGAGAGGACGTGATGCTAAACTAGGCATCTAGCCCCATGAACTCTTACATAAGCACTCACATAATATAAAAGACATATGGAAATGTATAATTATAAGAAAACACAGCAGAAGTAATTTCAATTACACATCCATCATACATTCAGGATATTCATCAAATAAATAATTGCAAAGTTAACACAAGAGAGTACTTATCTTATAACAAAGTAGTCCCAAGCAAATGGCTATGTCGCTGCAACGTTCCACCCAACCATAGGCCAGTTGTGCTTATCAACCTCTTGATACAACTGCCACCCTTGAGCTGGGCATGATTTCTACAAGGAACCAGGGAACAACAGACTCACACATAGCCAAGCATACACGAAAATGAGCCAAGCCAATCTACAATTGGGTTTATCAGGCTGTTAGGAAGTGGAAAGGAAGAATTGCTAAGCTAGTGAGCTCAACCACAGAGCTATGGATACCTCTACAAGATCTATTTATCTTGGCACCCACAATGCCTACACACCCCACTCAAGGAAGTATTCCCTTCACCAATTCACAGTCCCTCAGGCCATACCTTCAAATTCTAGAGTGTCCCAGGCATGCATATAAGAGTAGCCAGCCCTCTTGATCTTCTTGAGAGGTTATTCTCTCCACTAGGTTTATCAAGCCAATTCTGTCCACTACCACTCCAAATCTCTTGCTCACAGATTCAAACCAAAACAGGGATGCACATAACAACAGAAGTATAAGTGTTGGGCATGAAGAAATGTTTTTACAGTGAGATGCCCAAAGATGGGGTTTTCATTAGCTTCAGAAAAATGTGGGAAACCCAAAAATGAAACTAGAAGATGGGGAACAACCCTGGGAAGCCAAATCCATTTTCAGAAAAACGTCCATGTACATTCTAGGGCAAAAACAACCTCCATAACAGTCCCAAATCGTGGTCCTCCTCTCCCAGCCATTGTGTAACACAAAAACGAGCTCCCAGCCATGGAAAAATGCAGGAAAATGATGAAAAACATGATGGGGAAAGACCCAGTAGTTCAGACTGCGTGAGAGAGGAAAGACAGTGGGTTTAGAATGGCTTTGGGCACCATTTTGTGGGTGTTTTCTTGCCCAAGGAGACAAAATATGATTTCCCAGGTTGATGGCTTTCCCATGCATGAAATTGGCTGCCATACCTCTTCATTCCCAAGGCATTAACTACCTCAACCAATTTCTGGAAGAATTAAATGATTGGGTCCATAACCCAAAATGGGTAGTTGGTAGTTTATGGGTTTTCTCATTGACACATGGATTAACACCATTGGCTCAAGGGTTTGAATAATTTCCCTCCCTATTCCTTGTAGAATCATGCCCCCATCTCTTTTTTGCATTGTATAGCCAGTTGTGGGTTTTTCATTAAAATTCATATTTACATAATGTCTTATTTACATTGTGCCTATCTAGCACAAGAACCATAGGCATCTATTTCTTTAATTGCCGATACATAAAATGCTAAATCAATGGTGGGGCCTTGGCCTTGAGCTCCTCACCATGATTAAATAACAATATTTACATCATTTACGATTTAATGCAAAGGGGGTCAAAATGGGGACATTACAACAATCATAGCAACCACAAATACTTATTGAGTCATTCGTTCTTTTGTTGCCTTCAACCTTCATATCATGAACAAGTATTGCTTTTTCTCTTGTTTTTCTTTGTCTTTGTGATTTTATAACACAACCGAAGTTTCCCTCTAAGAGAACAACCACAACTTTATGATTTATGTATCAATTCCCTTGTTGTTTCTTCTTTTTCATACATATGCTTAATTAGGTGCTTGGTTTGGCTAGCATGATGTAATTATATCTTATGCAACGCAAAGTGGATGATTTTCGGCTAAGCCATTTCATTCATCTCTAAAATGGTTGAATATGTTACATCTCTTAGTCCAAGGCATATCAGAAGTTTATGAGACCAGTTTCTTCGCATGATAAAATATGGAAGGTACCTTGGCATCGCAGAAGAGTGCTTGCAATATCTACCATGTGGCCTTAGCACCCAAGAAAAATATGATACAATAGAACCAAAGCGCTTAATCTAAACCTAGCAGGCGTCCCAGAGGAAAAGAATTCTTATATGCAGGACTGGCCCATATTTTTTGTGAAATAAAAACAGGAAAATTATGGGTTTTGATGCCGTACCTCTTTCTATATTCCTGGGTTTGAGTCCTAGTGGTTTTGGTGCACTTGACCGGACCGATGTTTTTGATTGAATTGGCGTCGAGTCTTGGTAACAATTGTGGGATTTGGCCTCAGGGTTTCTGTCGAGCTCAACACTAAAGAGCTCGTCTTCTTGTTCACAATTTCCAGCTGACTTGTATCATTAGTATTAGGCTTTAATGCCTTTCCTTGCTTCAGAATAGTAACTTGTCCCATTAATAGAATAGTTTTGGACGGTTCTTTGCCTCTCTCTAGCTGAGCTTGTTTCGTCAAAGCCTGTTCATCACCATGGGAAAATTTGCAATCACTGTTTTCAACAATAGATTGTTGAACACGCCTCTCCTAAAAACCTCTAGCTGAGTAGACTCTCCTAAAAACTTCTAGCTGAGAAGATTCTTCCAGGGGTTTGGGATTCAAGGGACATTTCTTCACAGGATTTCCCCCATGACCTTATCCTTCTGAGTAGAAGACCATGTCCATGACCATTTTTTTCTTGGACTACGGATTCTAGGGAGAATTCTTCCCGTAGTGATGGACTTCTGCGTGCTGATAGATCATACCCATGAAATGGTCACTCTTATAACCCTGATAATGAACCAGATAATCCTGTGAATTCCTCACACCACCCTCAACCGGACCCAATCTAATTTCTTGTTGGGAATTTTATAATATTTCCTTCACTTTTTCTTTAATTCAATGATGAATTCCCAAATGGTTGCTATCATGTGAAGTTTAAAGTTCAAATAAGATGCGAGATAATTGACTAGATCTTTTTCGGTGGAATGTTTTAACTTCTTGATCTTTCTTCTATGGATAGTTTGTTTCATGTGGATTTTTTTAATTTCAAATAATTTTATAGTTTAAGGAATGTTTCAGTAAAGTTTTGGGAGAAGTTATGGATGTTCTTCAGGGTAAATCCAAAATTTTAATAAATCCTAAATTTCAACAAGAAAGATCAAAGCTTCATCACACAACCACTCTAACTAAATCTAATTGACAATATTCAATGGATTTATTATTGACAATATTCAATGGATTTCTAACAATTATAGTCACAATAAGTTTATTATTGTAGACCTTGTTTTGATACTTTTGTTTCCATGAGAAAGTCAATGAATTCTCACTACTATTATTTCAAAGCTTACTTGATATATTGCATCACAGTCATTCTTGTTCTAGTTATTTCCAGCAGAGATTTAGTTCTTTCCAGCAGAGATATGTTGTGTACACACAGCTACAATGTGGAAGCAAGAATGCAATGTTTAGGCCAATATCATGAGGTACAGTAAGAAGCAAATATAGCTTCCATACTTTAATGGAAACTATATGTTCTCATTTAGTGTAGAATAATGGATGTTTATTACCTATGGATTATCAAATTTGTTGTAATGTACCCACCCTTGGACCCAATGCAAGGAAGGGAACATGATGCCATTCTATGGGGATTTTCATAAAACTCAGACAATTCATTAGATGCATACAATTAAAAACAAATGTGTGCAGATGCAAATCAAACAAATATGCACAGTAGAAATAAACTCATCCACACACATGTTTTCATATGCACTCAATATATCAATAACAATCATTAATTTAAACACTGGATACTGTGGTCTCTTCGATTCTTTCAGCAAACAACCACCACAGAAATCTCGCTACAGAAATTTAAACACTATAGAGGTAAAACACATAGATAGAAAACACTTATCTTTGTTGTGCAATTATCCCAAACAACTAGCTATGTCGCTGCAACGCTCCTCCCAACCATAGGTATCTGCCCAGCCTGTATTCTTTCAGCACTCAGAGACCACCCCCGCGCTGGGCATAATATCTACAAGGAAAAGTGAACCCTCAAGCACAGCACAACACAGCCCAAAGCAATGGATACCCATCTCAACCATATCATTCTCTTGCACACCAAACTCAGATATGGGATTTGGAACACACTTTCAACAATGGGGCTTAGAAACTAGATGGACATGGATTTTCCCCAAAATGTGAGCACACCAAAAATGGATTGTGGGGAGAGAGAATCAACCCTAGGGAAGAAAATCGATTTCCCCCACAGATGTATGAGCATTAAGTGGGCCAAAACGGCCTCAATAAAACTCCAAATCGTTTCCCCTTCTTACCCACTGTTAGCCACAACAAAAACGCCCTTCCCAACTAGGAAAATGAAGGAACACACAAGAAATCAAGGAAGGAAAACGCCCAGGTGGCTCCAAACGCGTGAGAGAGAAAAACAGATGGATGAATAATGGCTTGGGGAGCAATTTCGTGGCCCTTTACTTGCCCAAGAAGCCAAACATGAATCTCTAGGAAGGGTGGCTTTCCCATACTCGAATTTGGAGAGCCATACCTCTCCATTCCCCAAGGCATTAACCACCTCAACCAACTCTTGGGAGAAATGAATGGTTGGGTACAAAAGTCAACATGGGTAGTTGAGGTTTCATGGGTTCTCTCATTGACACTTGGCTTGACTTGATTGGCTCAAGGGTTTGAATATTTCCCTCCCAATTTTCTTGTAACATCATGCCCCCATCTCTTGTTGCATTGCATAGCTAGTTGTGGGAATTTATATTAAGATGCATATTTACAATTCCCATGGTTCAATAGCACATGGGTAGCATAATTTCAAATACTTGCCTCTTATAGGTCGAGCATTCACTTGCGGGGCCTTGGCCTTGAGCTCCATGCTAGGAATCATACATAATATGCATACAATATTTACATTATAGCCCAAAATATTACAAGGGTCAAAATGGGGGACATTACATTCCCCTCCACTTGGAATAACACCATCCTCGGTGTTCCAATACCTAGGGATACATACACGCTATATACATGTCCAAAATTCACAAAATGTGGCAGGTTTGCCCTGCATTTCACCCTTTACTTGGGTTTTCGAGACCAAGTCCTTTGGTCTTCACAAACTGCTCCTGCTGGCTGGGACCTTCTAGCTCTGCATGAGGGCATTGTTCCAAAACAATCCCTTCCCTTTCTTTACCTTTCCGCTGATCTACAAGTTTGGAAACTTTATGGCGGCTACCCTCTTGATGCTCCATTGTTGGGAAGTCACAGAGGCAATGATTTCCTCCACATCCCCAACATTTCACTGGCGGATTTACCTTTTCCTGCTAAGTTTCCTTTGAGTCTTCCCACCTTGAACGTTTCTTAATCGACCGATTGGATGAATGCTTCTTCATGGATCCACTTTTCTATCCCTTATTGATTGCTCCCAGAATTTTTTTTACCTCTTTTTGTAGGCAAATAGAGTCCTGCAAAACCTTGTGGTTCATCTCATTCTGTTGCCGCTGCAGCTTGAGCATTTCTCCAAGATTTTCTTGGGTCCTGGCAATTGTTTGAAGAATACTTTTAACCAACTCTAATAGCCCTCGATCTGCTGCCATGGTCAATGGAAACAACTGACCACGCTTTTCTTACTAGCAACACTTTTGTGTGCCGACTGCAACCAATTGTTTCACTTTCTTACCTGTGAAATTCATCATGGAAATCCTTTGTTAGGGAAAGCATAACATAAACATTAAAATTAGTCAATTATTTTCTCAATTGACATGGAATGTCCACGCTTTATTCATGAGACTTCCACACTTTTCATGCTTTCCCAATATATACATGAACTCATTCATGTTCATCCTTTCACGTGAAATTTACTATTTCAGCATTCACAATTCATTTCAAGCAATTAAACACAATCTATTTTCAGCCATGACATGCACTCAACAATCTTTTGTTTTATAAATGCATCAATCGAAAGGAAAGAGAAGAGTATGAGTTTCTCCCTCTTAGTATTTTTCTATTATGGACCTACACCATCGCTGTGGTTTTATGCTCCTTAGTCTCTTTCACTTCAATGTGAATGCTTTGACTTTCCTTTCTTGACTATGACACTTAGTGTCTAAGGTTTGTCTAAGGATTTTCAACTAGGGAACCCTTCTCCATTGTTGCCTACAGACCTTTGGCTGCTAGGACCCACTCATGTCCACTAGCACCATCTTTCATTATTGCTCATACTAAGCTCTTTAGGACAGTCATATATCCATCTGCATCCCTATGATGCCTTCCTGGTCCTTGCTTCCAACAATACCTTATCTCCAACATTGAATCAATTCACATGTTTAGTTTATTTGCATAGGGTTTGTCTCTAAACAAGAGTTTAGGAAATCATAACCAAATCATATACACATGTATATTTATAAGCAAGAAGCTGCAAGGTATTCAAATACTTATCTGTATTGGATGTCTTCACTTTATTCCACGGGATTCTTCTTTGCCTTACGAGCCTTGGATTTCCCGTGGATACAATAACAAATGTTGGGCCATCACGTAGGATACTCCACAATCATTCGAATAGGCAATGCCAGGCTAGTATGCCGACTGGTTTTATCAATTGTTTAAGGGGTGTTGGGCCAGCATACACGTTGCTTCACAATATCAAGTAGTTAATGCCCAACCAGTTACTCTCTGGATTTACCAATAATTTTATAATCGCCCACACATTCATTCTCTGGATTTACCAGTAATTATATAGTTCTTTCAGGGTCTTTCTTTCCTGCAATGAGCAAGGTTTCCAACAAAGAAAAAATAGTGTATCAGCTTAGCTGATAGAAGACTTATACCTGAAATCTTCATTATTCCAAACAAGACATAAATGAAAACGAATACTTATCTGTATTGTGCATTTCCCCTCTGGTCCACAGGGTCCTGCTTCGCTTTGCAAGCCTTGGAATCACCTATGGACTTGGATGTAGTTAATTCTTAACCAATACCCCTTCACGTCGACTAGATTTACCAAGCATTTGGTGGTGCCCAACCAATCCCATACTTGATTGGCCCTCTCCAGTGCCGAGCCAGCACATTCGTCTGGGTCATTAGCCAATGGAAGGAAACTGCGCCACCGACCATTATAGGTCAAGACTCTACTATGGAGCCATAGGCATCTCAAGGTTTTCAGTCAGTCTTGGCACCCCCTCTTACTACTGACCCAATAGAGATTTTATGCCTTCACCAATGTCACCACACCTTCTCACACCACAACCCTTCACACACACATCAACTCTTCATTCATATAAGGACTCCACTTTTTCTCTTGTGTAAATTAGTGGTTCCTTTTAGGAACTTTATAGGTGACTTTCTTGACTGCAGGTTAGCATGGCCCCACTCACACAAGGATGATACCCCTTTTTCATTGCACAGCTCCTCGGGCATATCCATCCCTCCCAGTATTATTTAGTGTGAGCATAGAAAGGTTACCAATTCCTATACAGTCCTTCTGCATACCCTTCTTCACTTTGCCTCTTAATGTGTAGTATCAATTGGCATCTATGTAGACTGACAACATAAGAAGGATAAGCAAGCTTATCAATATGGTTTCTCAAAATCGTAATCACATTCCATAACATTCACTATCAAGTATTGAAACACCAGGAATGCGTCCATTCCCTTAGGGTGTAGTCAATATTGACAACCTTATCATGACCCGACACCAGAAAGTTGTGCACCCCCTTTCCAATGTGAGCCATGTAGACCCTAGTCATACTCAAGCAGTCTGAAATGATATAAATAAAGTAGAGCATGCTCTACGTATTAATCCTAATAATTAGACATGCATGTTCTTATCTAGGGTCACAAAATACTCATTCATTTTGTAGATGTATCTTTTCTTCATTTGTGAAGAATGGGGGCTCCCTTCTCTGAGTCAACAGTTTTTCGGTTTGCCACCCCAATCTTTCCACGTTTCATAATCCACACATGCCTTCTTGGCATAGCTTTACCATCTCACTCTCATGGTTTTCCAACATACAGCTTAGCTGAGATGTCATTCTTAAAATATGAAATGGTGTTTCACCCGAAACACATTTCCAAAGCATGGAGTCCTTCCCATAGATTTTGGCTTCTGCAGGTCATCACACATGGTCTTCCTTCAATGTGTCTTCCTGGCACATTTATCAGATAGCCAAACAGTCAGTAGCATCTAACAATAAAATTCAAATCTGATTTCTCTAATCATTCAATGGCATTAATAATTAAATTCAAGTATGAATTTGCAATTCTGTCCTCTACAGAAATTGATTTGCTTAGCCATGACTCCGATCTCACATCGTTTGGCCCTTGCTCATGGTAGATTCCAATCTTCATCATGGACTTACCCACCATGCCCAAGACAATCTACCTGAAATCTGTAACTTCAATCAGCCAAACACTTTGTAAGTCTCTTATGCATATAATATTTCATTGCTGCCACAGTCATTGAAGCATTTTCAGAATTATAACACTCCATAGTTCAAACATTTCTAGTTGTTAACATTTTAAATGAAATGAAATATATATTTATACAAATATATTTGCATGCATCCTTATCATAATAAAATTGCAAGACACAGTCACGTCATTTATGCAATTTAAACGAAGCTTTAGATACTCATTACTTCGTATCCATACAAATCTGTCATTTCCACATGGCACTCTTGGTAGCCCATCAACATGTCTACCTTCTTCATGCAATCATTCTCCTGCATTCACAGTAGCTCATGAAATGGTCTTAGGATTAACAATAGTCCACCATTTCATCTATTATCTAACTGCGTTGAAACATATATATGTCATACCCATGCATTCACACAATGCATCTCAACATGTGCACTCACACATGTGCATGCACATTCACAACATTTTCATAATATTTTAATGTGCATTCACTCAATGCAGCCTTGCATTAATTCATGAATACATGCATTCAAACATATTATGGCCTAACCATGTACTACCATGATAGGGACATAAGTCCTCACTTTCCTTGGTTATTTAAACTTATAATTCGGCATACCCAATTGGCATGTTATAATTTCATATGGATGCATTGAGGTTTCCAAGGAATTATAGGGTGTAAGGATCCTTTCCCTTACTACTACATATCTTGCCATATCTGATGGATTAATATTCGCATCCATGCATTCAATACCACATGCAAACCAAATAAACATAGTTGAAGGGGTCTTACCAAATCCTCTTTCAATATTCATGCCATTAAGAAAAAATAACCATTACCTGCATGGCTATCATTAACATCGCTTGAAGTTACCTGATCAGTTGGCCTCTTACCAAGGCTTCACGGTCCTTTTTCCAACCTCATGATCATAGACTTGTTGCCCCATCCTTTCTTCATAGGTTGTTGGTTGTATGCAACAATCATCATCCACATCCTTATCCATGCTTTGGTTGTCTTTGGTCCTACAACCAATGCGAACACGACCAATTATTAGCAACCACCGTAATCATCTTAAGTGGCTCATTGCATATGCAAAACCTCACTATTTTACCAATATGCAATATCATATACATGCATGAATATTTTCACAGGCACTGTGCAATGTTTCTTAATATGCCATCTAGTGCATATTCATTTCATCTATTTAATGTATTGCATTTTCAATCATGCTTCTATGGCCTAATTCCCACAACCATTATCAACAACATTAATTGTCATCCACCATGAGAAATACCATTAATGGGCTATTGCATGTGTAACTTCACTACCTTTTTACCCATATGCAACATTATGCTCATGCATAAACACATTTATATGCACTATGCAATATCTATTAATGTGCCAACTAGTGCACGTTTACTTCATCTATATGATCCTTTGCATTTTCAGCATTCCTATGCCATAGTTTTTATGCCTATAAAACTTGTAAAATACAAAAACAATAGAAAGAGAGGAGTTAATGAATTCTCCCTTCCCAATTCCCCATCATGACATGGAGTTTCTCCTCCACATCATAGCTGATCCCTTTTTTGGCTTCCTTACCAAGCATTACAGGGATTCATTAGCTTTGATCTTCTCACCAAGTAGCAATTCAGTACATATATACACGTGTATAATATTTTGGCCCATTATTCAAACACCTTGGAGAAGTAGAAGGAACCCATTGGAGCACGGAAGCAGCCCTCCTGGACTAGTGCAAGAGCTCCACCAACCTCGACACTTGAGGTAAATTTAATACAAAAGGAAAATCTTTATCATCTTGTCATTCTTTTTTATTTCTGTTAATGCTCATGCTAGGTTAAATTTCATACTTTTTTACTGCTTTAATTTACTGTTTATTGAACTGCTACTAAGGAGGCACTTCTCCTTAGTAGGTGCTCATTTGCACAAGTTAGGGTGAAAACCCTAGCTACACTGAGAATCTTGTTGATAGTGGCCTTCTAGTAATGGTGTCCTCCACAAACACCACTGTGAAACTCTCTTATGGTCATTCTAGCTTCATCTTCCAACATATAGTTCAGTAAAATACCTCCAGGATCTTTCCGATAGAGGCCTCCATCTAGTATGCAAAATTTTGCAGCCTTCATTTTTATTGATCTAGCTTTGCTCTTTCCCATATCAGGGGGTGCTTGTAAGTTCTGCAAAACATATATAATGTCAAAGTACCAAGGATATGATAAGAATTTTTCTGATACCTGCAACGGTGGGTCTTGGGAAGTATTCTCCAACATGTGTGAGACCAAGTTCACACTTAGTGAATCCCAATTTTCTTCGGCCATGAGTCTGGCTAGTCTCTCCCCTTTGACAAGCTTTGTAGGCTTGATTTCTAAGTCATACTCCAATAGCACAGCTATCCGTTTTTCCCTTCGACCTTCTGGATCAGGTTATGTCTTTTACAACAGCATTAGGAACAAAAGCAACAACATGAGAATGTAGAACATAAACTATGGAATCTTTTAAAGTTTTAATCATGGCATAGGCATGTTTTTCCATAATATTGTACTTGATCTCAACATCTCAGAGACCTCTGTTGAAGAAATCTATGGGCTGCTCAACTCCTTCCTAATTTTTATGTAGAAGAACTCCTGCTATGGAATGTTCTGAGTCAAAAGAAACATAAGAAATTCTTTTTCAAAATCAGTACTGATTAGTACTGGTGCTTCAACTATTTCCTTCTTTATATCTCCAAATTATTTCTTGGATTCAACAGTCCACTTGATCTGATTATCCCTTTTAAGCATGTTTGTAATTGATTTCATGATCTCTGCAAAGTTGGGGATGAATCTTCTTAAGAAGTTTACTCTGCCAAGGAAAGATTGGACTTCCTTTTTACTCCTAGGGAACTCAATTTTCTGTATGGTGTTAGCTCTGTCTGGATCAATTTTAATTCCATCTTTAGATATTATATGACCCAACAACTTTCCTTCTTGCATGGCAAAGTTTGACTTCTTGGGGTTTAGAGAAATCCCAAACTTTCTACATTTTAAAAATACTTGGTGTAGATGTTTCAATTGTTTTGCATCAGACTTGGAATACATAGCAATATCCTCTATATATATAACCACGAACTTATCTCTTTCTTCTACAAAAGCTATATCCATATTTCTTTAAAATGTGGCTCCTGCATTTAGTAGACCAAAGGGAATTTCAACATACATTAAAGTTTCCCAAGGCGTGGTAAATGTTGTTTTTCTTGATCTTCTGGTAACACTTTTACCTGATTGTACCTTGAAAATCCATCTAGCATGGAAATTCTTGCTACCCATACAACTTTCTGCAAAACATGATCCATTTTGGGAAGGGGATAGTGGTCTTTTAGGGACACTTTGTTTAGATTTCTAAGATCTATACATAGTCTGATATCTCCATTTTTCTTTCTTGCTGGGACTATGTTGGCTACCCACTTTGAGAATCTTAATGAGACTATGATTTTGATTTCATATAGTCTCTTCACTTCCTTTTCTATAAGAGGGATTAGCATAGGGTTCATCCTTCTTAGCTTCTGCTTGAATGGTTTTTCACCTGTATTTACTGGTATGGTGTGCTGTATGATAGATGTATCATATTCCTTTAAGTCTTCATAACACCATGAAAATACATCATAAAATCTTCTCATTAAGTCAACATAATCATCTTTGGTACCTGGGGTTAGGGATTTAGATAGCTTGAAAATCTTGGGTTCCTCATCATCCCCAATGTTGCAGTATTCTACTTCACTATGGTTTGGAAAAACTTTAAGGTTTTTGGCCACATCATTTTCATCAAAGAGATTTTCTAATGGCACTAACCCTTTGGGGATATAGTTTCTTTTCAACTGAAGAATCTATTTCTCTCCCAACGTTTTGAGGAACTTTGTTGAATCAGGTTCCCATTCTTCATTTGCATAGTTTTCTTGATCAATCTATACTTTAATAGACTTTAACAGTTAAATTGCTACATCTTTATATTAACAAATTTAAAATAAAAATTTATTAAAAACATATGAAAAATCTGAAAAAAAAAACTTGGAAATTTTGGTTATGAATGCAATTGGATAAGCATAAGCATGAGCATGGTTCTCTAATTTTTTTTAAACTTATGCAGCCACACCTCGTTTTCATGGAAAGCATGTCGTCTTGGGAGAAGTATCAAGGTAAGGATGTAGAGAACAAAATTAAGTAGTTGCCTACTGCAGATAATGGCGAAGTTTCCGAGATAAATATAATGGTGTAGTTACAAATCTTTGCCATGCATGTAGAATTAGTATTGGTACAAAGGACAAGAACACTTTGATCTAATGAAATTTTACTTACTTCAACTTTTCAATGGAATTGGAACTCACATTATATGCTAATATGCGAAAGTGGTGATTTATAATTGTTGTTGTGTGAGTTTTTGTTTATAATTATTTTTGTTCATAATTATTTTGGGTTTGTTTCACTATAGTTTATTCTTTTTTCATAGTTGTGGTGTGAGTTTTTGTTTATAATTATTTTTGTTGATAATTATTTTGGGTTTGTTTCATCATAATTATGTTCTTTGTTATGGGTTGATGTTTTAACTTTTCACTTGTTAATTATGAGTTATGAGTGTGGTAAATACTTTCTAGGGATTTCAATAAAGATAAAATAAATATTGAAATCATCTTTTTCCCATGAATCATGAAGTATTGATCAAGTGAGTGTCGATAAAGAGACTACAGATATTAATGAACCTAGATTCTAATGAACTTAAATGGTCTAAGTGTGTGCCCAAGCCCTCCTTTAAAATATCCGGGGTTTGGGTAGTATTGGATAGGGCAGTTCCAACGATTCAAAAATGTGGGTAGCAGTAGGAGGTGGACCAATCTTTATCTCGACCAATTAAATGTAGCGAAGTGCATATTTAGCCCGACCAATTCATGTAATGGTGAGCGACTTTTCTCAAATATTGTAGATAATATTCCAATTATTTTTTTAAATCTTTGCATAGTTTTCATATATCCCATCTCCTTTAGGCAGGGACTAGCAACTTTGCTGCTATTTTCCTTGTTATACATATGAAAAGGCCCAGTTGATAATTTTGTGGTAACAAATGGATTAGGGGCATCGTGTTGAACTTGTAATTATCATATATTTTATGTTTGGGACGCTGCTTATTATATTGGTTTGATGGGTGTTGGAGAATGTTTGATGTGTTTAGTATTGAAATGCATGTATACAAGATTACCATGGTACAACCGTTGCATCATCTAGTGAATCAACAAAATAATCATTAGCATATGAGTGTACACGATTCATGCATCGAGATCAATGGTTAATAGATATTTGATGCAGAGTGTTTTTAAGATGAAGTAGGATAATTTGTCCTATTGTGAGTTCTATGTGTGTGTATGGGAATGCCACATATTATTTTAGTGGTGATGTAAAATTAGTTTCAATGCGCCATACGACTTATTGAATATATGATATCCATAATGTCCTAGTCACAACTAACTTCAATTTGTATCATGACTATCCTCTGTGCACTATGCAACTTTTTAAGAAACCGTGTAGATTAAGGCACTAGAAGAAACAATTGTGAGTATGAGACAACTACAAGCTCGTACCATCCTCTCTTTTTCTGATATGCATGCTAAGATCTAATGAACAAATTTTTAAATTTTAATACTTGCACTTTGAGAAACTTTTGGGTGGCAACGATATGTCTTGTTGCACCGAGTGAAACGAGGTGCTCTACAGTCCAGATGGTGGAGATGTTGTAACGTGTGTGATGTAACGTTACATCGTGATGTAACATTTGTTACTAACAAAATAATTAAAAAAATTCATGTCAGCTCATAAAATAAAAAATTAAATTATGGAAAGTATTTAAAAAATACCATGTTGGTTCATAAAATAAAATATTATGAAAAGTAATTAAAAAATAGATGTTCGTTTATAAAATAAAAACTTAAAACTTAAACCTGGATCTCTCAATCAAGAGAGATCAAATTTCTTGAGTTTAAATTTAAAAAAAGAAATACACCTCAAGAAATTGGATCCCTCTCGATGCTTGATAGATACGGGTTTAAGATGGATCTATGATGGTTGTAATCTAATTTTGGCGATGCTTATTAGTAATCAGTGTTGTGAATTATCACATGTTAAGTTTATTTTTCTTAACATCAACAATAACTCACTTTGAAGGATATTATGAATGGTAAAGTTGATATTTTGATAACTATTTAAAATGCCTTTGAGTTACAAAGAAGATATTGAGGATTGAGTTGTTGTTTATGTTATGCATATTTTGAGTGGTGTACCTCAATGGATTTGGTTATTGTGGTCCGAGAATGGAATACATGGGAGCTACAAGGAGTTTTATAAAGACGTTGGGTCATATTCCCAACTTGACAAGATGGAAGTTACAAGGAAGGCCCCCTTGTTTAGTCGGTCTTTGGTTCATAAGTCCTATTTGTGTTTTCCTAGATTTTGAAATGTCTAAACATAAAGTATTTTTTCATATTAGTTTGATTATCTCCCAGCTTTCTTTATATAATACCATGTGTCAAAGAAGTGTGGAATAGTTGGCAATCACTTGGTTGCTTGCTTTATAAAGACATTGAGGCTCTTGGGAAGGTGATTGGTCATACTTGCTATGGTATGTTAAACACTGTTTTTTTCTGAATCTTGAACACTTCTTTCATTTCACACACTCAAGAATCTAAGTCTAGTTGGTTTTGCTGACAACAGGAGTTCCTATTGAGTGAAACATTGGAGGGTTTCATCCTATTTGCATTGCTAACATGTATATTTATCATTTGATTATGCTGGGAAGGGTCATTCAAATATCTCACTTAGATTTAGTCACTTGATTTGCATAAAATAATAGCAACATCCCAATAAATTTGCAATATGTTGTAGTCGTGTCTATTCTTTCCTACTTTTTTTTTTTTACTCTCGCCTTGACTAAGCAGTCCTGAAAATGTTAGTCTTTGTGTTTGAACAATTCTCGATCCAATTTTTTGCAAAATTATGAAAGATTCTGTTTGATGTAATCCTTGTGTAATAATGGAAGACACCAATAAAGAATATTCTTTTCTTCAATTGTGATGTTTATATTGTTTGGTTGCTAGCCCCCAAGTTTTCTTGAAGTTATGTTATTTTTACCTTATTAAAAAAAATCCGTTTTACTTCTTTGTTTAAGAAATACATGTTCACATATTGCTACATACTTGTCATTTTATTTCAACTCACTTTGTTTACATATTGTTATCATTTTTTACATTTTGATGAACACTTATACACAAAGAAAAACAAATTACTTTGTTGTTTGCAGTTTTGAATAAATTTAGATTTTAATTTTTAATTTTATTTATTTATTTACATTCAATAACTTCATTGGATTTACCAATGACGGTTGAGACTAATGAATGTTTAAGGATATAAAGAAATGTGCCATTCCCATTTCCTTTGGTGATCCGCTCGGGGCCAGGAAGCATGGGGGGACAACAGTTCGACTAAATGAGTCGGCTCTGTAATGGCGGACGCATAAGAAATAGAATGAGAAAAGAAGGAATACACTACACAGATAAACATGTATACACACAGACAATATGCAAGAATGCGAACTGATTTCTCTATTACTGGATGTAAAAGATCATAAAACTCTGCTTGTATAATACAATAGCTTACATGCTTATATAGAGAGTGTTGAGACGCTTGGGTGCCTTTTCGTTACGTTCAGTTACAAGAGAAGTTATAACAGTTTCGAAAGTTCAACCATTACAGTCGACTGGAAGACAGGGAGTCGGTCTGTCGAATTTCGAAAGTCACAAGTCGCAAGTCGAGGCTGCATGTCGATGTCGCGAAACTGTGAGGTTGCTAAACTTGTCGAAGTTGTGGAAGTTGTCGAAGTCATGTCAAATTCAAAACTTGTTGAAGTTGTGTCGACGTCGATGACTTGTCACAGTTGATGTTAGCATTCGACAACAATGCCAACTGTGATATGGATCATTTGGTTTATCCAACCAATAGGTTGAAAGAGTTGATTTTGAGATATACCATTCTCTTAATCAATAGAAGGGGCAAATAATTAAGCAAAAAAATTATGATTTAGCATTCATTCCTTTGATGAAAAACTTGAAATTTTGGAATTGCACACTAAGTTACAAGCAACAAACTTTGCATTTGAAGTAATTTATTTCAATTTTACCATTTTCTAAATTGATACTAAACTTGTGCAAACATGGTAGCCCCTCTATGAAACTTACTTTTTCAAGCTTAATGGAAACGTCAGCTTGTTTTTGCATTTCTTGCAACAACTCATTTCATCAATTTTTTTTGGGTTCAAACCCTCATCCTTATGCATTGTATCCTTCAATTTCATGCTCATGCTTCAATATTGAGTTCATCATCCTTATTCATTGAGTTTTTAGGTTTATGCATTGGAAATTTTAGGCTATATTGAATATCTCATTCTTATACACAATGAATTGGATCATTTCTTACGTATACAATTCATTTTCAAGCAAATATTTTGCACAATCTTATGAACTTGTCATTTTTGTGAAGAAACTATAATTGAAGAATAAATATAAATTTCCAATAAATGCTTATGCATAAATACATTGAATGTGTCATGCTTTTAACAAAGTTACTAAATTGTTTCCATGCTCATAAAAATATAGTTAAGCCTTCATGATGTACATTCAAACCTCTCATTCTTATACTTATTTATATTTATATGCATTAGAGAATTTATAAATTTATATAAAAATATATCTTCCAAAAAAATCCTTGAAACAAATTATTGTACACTTATGAAAATGTCATTTACAAGAACATTCTATTGCCATTATGAATTGAATAATAGTAAAATATTAAAGATTTCATTCTTTTGCATTAATGAACCAAAATGTATTGGGTCATTTCATGCTTGTGCATTACTATGAAAGAGATTTCTTCCTACATGAAGGATATGCAGTAGTTTTGAGCGTATGGTTTATTAAATAGAAGGCTTGAACAATGTTCTTTATCAGAGAATGACCACATCTTTATTATCTAGTCTTCATGAATAATTCTTACTTGACAACTTTCCAAAGATACATGTCCACGGTTAGCATGTGTATATAAAGACTAATGAAATATAAAATATGATGGTTTTTGCAAGCATTTCCCAGCAATATTTATGAACCTGTGGACTCTTCTTTTGAACGAGTAAAGGAAGATAGGATAACATGGATGGATAAGCATTTAAAGGCATGCTTCAAGGGCACATTTTATCATATGCTTGAAGTTATTAAATCCAAGGAGAAGAAGGCCACTTGCCACTTTAAAACAAGACTTTGAATAAAAGGTAAATCAAAACAAGTTTGTGACAAACAAGGAAGTGAGGGGGATATCAAATATCCTTCACCGAAGGAAGGTCAACATCATATGATTTTAAATTGTTTGGTTACATAAGTTCAACATCATATGATTTTAAATTGATTTTTTACATAAATAGTGTTTTTTAGTTAGTATTGATGGAAAAAAATACATTCGATATAATTTTCATTTCCTTTATGAGCAATCTCACGAGCTTCCAAAAAAACAACTCATTGTTTCTTCAATAATAATAAAAACAAAATATATAATAATAACATTATGGTATTAAATTTATAGCAATATGGATAAAAAGCATGAGGTTAGATGTGAAGCAAAAATATGAAAAAGCAATAAAGATTTAATATGATAATAATTCAAAAATAAAATTATTAAAAATCATTTTTTTCACAAAATGAATAAAGACATTGATACTGGACACCATTTGAAAAGAAAGATATTTGAGAGAAAGATTAGAGAAAGCTAGAAAATAGAGAAAGCTAGAAAATAAAGAAGAAGAGAGTGTTCGAATGATAATGTTGAGTCTAAAAAGGCGATCATTGGAATGATAAGCTTATTCTAAAAAGCAAATCGTGGCAAAGTCAACGTGTAACTACTCTTGAGCCAACTTTTTTTTTTATACTAGACATTGCATCATCTTAAAGTGTGGCTATCAATATGTGATTTGTGTAAGGCATACTGGTGTCATTTTCCACTTTGTAGAAGAGAATATAATTTATATGAGTCACAAATTATCTTTTTTATTTCATTTTCATTTTCTTTTTCTTTGTTAATTAGTGTTTGAAGCAACATCATATTCATTTCACAATTTTTTTATGGAGTAAGATATGACGAGCGGTTATGGGTTATGATCACCATAAACAAAACAAATTTTAAGATAATTAATCTCAAATTTTTTATGATAATTAATCTTAAAGATCACTTATAGTAATTTTATGCATGACAACAACAATAACTTGGAGGAAGTGATTTCATACAAATATCTTGGAATTGATTTTCATCATAAACTTAACTAGATATATAAAATGGAGAAAATGATTAATGGAGGGTTGAAATATTATTATGGAGAAGGATAGAGCAAATCCAAAACCACTTTAAAATATACAATCTCAAAATTAAAAGCAATACACCCAATCCTATCCTCATAAGTGAGTCTCTTTCCACTTACTATCCAACCTATTCAAGGATAAAGCTTCTGTACATTCTTCTATTTGAATAGGAAAGTCTACTACTTTACCAGTACCTAATATACAAGAGAAAGTTAAGCACCATGGGGGAACAAGAAGCTTGGTCATTCAACAAAATAGTGATTAAATATTAAAAATATTATTACATCTAAATTGAAGAAAAACATGGTGCAATAAAAAGTTAGAGGATGAGAAAAAAATTAAGATATTATAAGGAAGTGATTAACCTTAATCTAGAAGATAAAAAAAATATCTCTTTGTTTTAATTAGCATAAAGAAAAAAATAAATCTGTTAAAATAAGAACAAAGTTTCACAACAATTTCTAAAATGCACCAAGAGATGGTTGAAGATGAAAATCACTTTCTTATAGAATGTTCTGCTCTTTGAGTACACCCACATTAAAGTACAATTTCAACATATTTTCTACAATACTCACCTTCCTAACCTTTAAACTCATCACAAATATGGTGATTTAGGAATGCTTCTCGTAAAGTTGTTGAGCATAAAAATAAAATTTTAAGAAATAGAAAATGACTCTTTCTCTTTTTATGATTCAATAAACCAAAGTTGGAAACCAAAATTGGTCTCCTTAACGAGAGACCATTAATAACTATCATCATTATAAGTTTTTCAATTTTAAAACAAAATATAAAAAAAAAAAAAAAATTCATTTTAAATATTAAACAATAAAACAATAAATAATTTAAATCCATTTTAAATTTAAATATTTTAAATAATAGAAAAATATTAGATTTTTTAAAACTCTTGAAATTCAAAAGTTTTATATCGTAATAAAATTATAGAAATATTCAAAATAGCATTAACCATCAACCTAGCTTCCTTTCTCCAATGAGGCTTACAAAAACAACCGCATAACGTGAATAGCAAAAATAACATCGTAACATGAATTGCAAAACACAAGTTTCGAGATGCAATTTTTATTTTGGAAAATCTTACTGGAAATCAAGAAATAGATAGAAAGTTCATTCAATACAAAACATTTCTGACAGGAGATAGTTGATAGAAAATAGTTGAATAACGTTAATGGAGATAAATTCTTCATCCCATGGCACAATGAACTCTAAACGTATTTATATCTCACTGTCACTGCATGCATGTCACTGCGTGCATCAACAACAAATTTAAGCAAAGACAATCCCATTGTCTCACGGAGAGATTCATATAAATTGAGCTTCATAATATTTTCAGCTCAACGGCTCCTGTGAGATATCAATGGCTCCAGCCGCAATTCGGTTGAAGGTGTTTCACCAGAGAAAAGCGAGTACCATCATCAATACCTTGAATCTTCCCTTGGCTCACCAAAACAACGGATGGAATTGTCCAATGTGTTGGCATTGTGCATTTCAAAATTTCTTTAGGTGTATGAATTTGTCTGAAAATTATGAGATGTTTCTAATCATGCAATTTAACTTGTTTTGTAGAAAAGACCGTATACCTTCACCTACAAAAGAAGGACTACAACATTTGTTCAAGCAACAAAATTATCTATTGAAGATATTGAAGTTCCCAGGATATGGGAAGAATGCCATGATCCGTCGATCATGAAGAACGATGTTTGGGATGCGGTCCCAAGAGCTGAAGGGAAGTCTGTTGTGACTTCTAAATGGAACTATCAGATCAAGCATGCTGCAGATGGCAGCATAGAGAAATATAAAAGTGATGAAATAGAAGATACACCAGGTGGATTTCAAGACAGCCTTCTTGAATGGTGTAGTCATATATGTGTGCAGAACTTGGTAGGATAGACAGCTTTCTATCCAGTTTGGGCTTTACCAAGAGTGAAGTGGATTCCAACGTTTACTACAAGGTTGAGGAAGGGAATCCTGTGATTCTACTCCTGTATGTGGATGACCTATTTGTAATAGGAGATGACAGATTGATTGCCGACACACAGCGGAAGCTTGCTGCCGAGTTCGAGTTGAAGAACTTGGGGATGATGCACTATTTGTTTTTGGCATAGAGGTGTGGCAGAGTGATGGAATCTTCCTTGGACAAGAGAAGTATGCAGTAGAGATCCTGAAGAGGTTTGGGATGATGGACTACAAGGCTATGGCCACACCTATGGCATCGAACCTGAAGCTTCTGTGTGATGCTTCATCTGAGCCGGTTGATATCACTATGTCTCGTCAAATGATTGGGTCCTTGATGTACCTGACGAACACGAGACCAGATATTTGCTTTGTGGTGAACAAATTGGGCCAGTTCTTGACGGATCCGAGGAGTGTTCACCTGGTTGCTGTAAAGCATGTTATGAGGTACCTGAAGGGTACAGTGGATTATGGGCTCAAGTATGAAGCGAATCAAAATTTTAACCTGCAGGGTTATGTTGATTCAGATTGGGTTGGTAGTGCTGCAGATAGGAAGAGCACATTTGGATGCTGCTTCAGTATGGGATCATGTGTGATCTTTTGGTTTAGCAGGAAGCAATCCTGCGTAGCACTGAGTACAACTGAGGCAGAGTATGTTGCAGCCTGTTCATCTAGTTGTGAGGCAGTATGGCTATGGAAGCTACTGTCTGAGTTATTTGATCTCTCGTTGGATGCTACTGCTATCTTTTGTGATAACCAGAGTTGTGTGAAGCTGTCCGAGAACCCAGTGTTTCATGACAGGTCGAAACACATAGAGATCAAATATCACTATATCAGGGATATGGTGCAAAGAGGAGCTGTGAAGCTCTTGTATATTGCGACGGACGAGCAGATTGCAGATGTGCTGACGAAGCCACTAGCCAGGGTGAAGTTCAAGTACTTTAGGGAGAGGCTTGGTGTTCTTTAGATTGATGACACTTCGAGGAAGAAGTGATGGACACATTTGCAGTAGCCATTCCTAGCATGGTGGAAGGGGGATCCTTCACATGGCTGTGGATGTAAGCGCTAGATGATGAGCATCAAGATGATGTTCTAGTTTCTGCTCTGTATGATCAGTTAGATCATTTACATTTATGTATGTACGCATCATGTTGGATACTGAATATGATCAGATGGATCATTTATGTATGTACACATCATGTTGGATGCTGGATATGATCAGTTGGATCATTTATGTATGTATGCATCATGTTGGATGCTGGATATGATCAGTTGGATCATTTATGTATGTATGCATCATGTTGGATGCTTGGACCATGTATCTGTATATGTATCAGGTATGATCAGGTAGATTAGGTATGTTGATGGATACATTGTGTGGATCATGTATCTATGTATGTATCAGGTAGATACATTGTATATGATGATATGTATCAGGTATATACTTGGTATGCATCAGGTGGATGCATTGTATGATATGGATGATCATGGATGACGAGCTTCTCCAGATGACATGCATCAGGACGATGCAGTGATGATGATCAAGATGATCATGTGTACATCAAGATGATGTATGGTGAGTATCAGGATGATACTTTGTGGCTGTGGATCAGGTTGTGTAGATGAGCATGTTTGGGAGATCCTACAGGTCGGAGTTGCGTACCTGTAACAGTCTGGAATGCTCTTTCGAGACATTGCTCTGGGAGGACATGTAATTTGTGCCTTGGGAGATCTTCAGGTTGGAGTTGTGTACCCGTAACATCTCGAGATGCTCTTGCGAGGTTTTGTCCTATGGCATGTAATTTGCTCCTGGGAGATCTGGACAGGATGAAAAAGGCCTTAGATGCTTCAGCTAGGTTTTGCCATGATCACATGTAATTTGCTCCTGGGAGATCTGGACAGGATGAAAAAGGCCTCAGATGCTTCAGCCAGGTTTTGTGGTGGACCACATGTAATGTGCTCCTGGGAGATCCGACAGGTAGAGCTATGTGCTCGTAACAGCCTGGGATGCTTCAGCCAGGTTTTGTGGTGAGGTCACATGTAATGTGCTCCTGGGAGATCTGACAGGTAGATCTGTGTGCTCGTAACAGCCTGGGCTGCTTCAGCCAGGTTTTGTGATGGGTTACATGTAATGTGCTCCTGGGAGATCCGATAGGTAGAGCTGTGTGCTCGTAATAGCCTGGGATGCTGCAGCCAGGTTTTGTGACGCACGTAATAAGTCCTGAGGATTCCACAGTATGGCCAGTGATGACGAAGACCTATAGGTGGTGGGCCTACATCCAGTATGAAAAAGGACTGGCTCTGTAGAACTTCCTATGACGAGTAGATTCATAGATTGATTGAGATAGAAGTAGCAGTGATGATGATGATGACTTGATGACGATTATCCAGTGACGATGATCCAGAGAAGATGAGTTGTGCTAGAAGACCTGTGTTGAGAAATACCTTCCTAGTTAAGAGGGAGTGTTGATGTATATGTAACTTCGGAATGTATTTCACATATATGTATATTGTATTCCTATAGAGATGTTATTATTCCTCTATACGGAAGTGTCGTAACTTATACTTGATGGGTTATTAGACCACCTTGTTGGGGTCGGCCCTGTATAAGTCATGTGGGTCAAAGGGTTATTAGACCACCCTATTGGGGGTCGGCCATGTGGATCAAAGGGTTATTAGACCACCCTAGTGGGGGTCGGCCCAGTCAGCATTATGTTAAGTGGTTAAGTTGAGTCCGACCTAGTTGAGTAAAGGTCAAGTCAAGTTAGTGTATAAATAGAGAGTGTGTCTCTCTCATTTTATACATTCTATTCTCTCACTCACACTTGGGAGAGTGGAGCACTTGTGGAGGAGGAGGCTCTACTGCTAGGAGAAGACTATCTCTTTTATTCTGGTTGTATCATTGCTCTATCTATCTCTAAGGAAGTTATTGGGGTTTTTCACCTTTATGGTTTTCCCCAAGTAAACTCTGTGTCTCTTGTGTGCTTGCATTATTGTGTCCATGATTGATATGCTGTAGATTTGTTGTACATGTTTTTCTCTCAATTAAGATCCTAGATCAGATTGAAGTAAATTCTGAAAATTTAACATGGTATCAGAGCTAGCATGAAAGAAGGCATGATATGGCATGTATGACACTTGTTGCACTTATGATGCTAGGGCTTGGTATAGAAAAAACTAGTCATCGTAGCACTTTCGCTATAAATCCATTTTGAAATTTTTTTCGGATTTGAAACCTTTACAGGTCGAATATCATATCCCCATGTATCTTGTGTCCAAAGGACAACCTCTAATTTGTTGTACTTTGTGATTTATGATCTGTACAATATAGGGTTTCTGTTTCTTCCAGATATGAGTCAAAATCAGGTGACCTTAGGACAAAGGTCATAACTTGGGCTAGGAAGATCCAAATGAAATTTAGTAAAATGTGACAGGTAGTACACAGACTGTAATATCTCAAAAAAAGTTTTCAGAGCCGAAGTTGAACCAGTGACATGTGGCACACCGTACAAGTTCGCTCTCCTGTATTATCCCATAAACAGGTCACGTTGCGACACTTGGAATAACTATCTCTCAGAGAATCCAATTGAGGTCAAACCTATCGAGATGGAAAGATAATAGGTCGAGCTATCTTAGGAAAAATTTTCAGAGGCCAAAGTTGAACCAGTGACACGTGGCACGCCATACAAGTTTGCTCTCCTGTATTATTCCATAAACATGTCACGTTGCGACACTTGGCATAACTCTCTCTCAGAGAATCCAATTGAGGTCAGACCTATCGGGATGGAAAGATAACAGGTCGGGCTATCTCAGGAAACATTTTCAGACCTTGTGGATCGAAAAGTTCGGAGTTACACCAGAAACAATCAGGTACATATTTCTGTCAAATTATAATTATTCTTGAGCACCTTCATTCATGGCTTCCAGAATTTAGGGCTTCGGAGAAAGTTGAAATTTTTGTAATCAAAGACCACGGCTGAATGCTACTCATCAAAATCAAAATTTAGAGACCAAGATCAGAATTTTTGGTTGGGTAGAAGGCCGAGCTTGATCAGACCCTAGTTTGGGACTTTGATCAGAAAAGTGGAAAATTAGGGCTTCTGGAAAAATGGGAATTTTTGAAATCTGTGACCATGGCTGGAAGCTTCTCATAAAAATAGAAGCTTAGATATTTGGATCAAATGTTTTGATTGGGCAGAAGAGTGGGATTCATCAAACCCTAGTTTGAGGTCACGTCCAGTGAATCTGAAAGTTTCAAAGGAAAATTGAGGAGTGAAACTTTGCAATTTTCAAATTCTGAATATACCAGCTTGATCAGCTCATCAAGGCGCATATTTCTATCTTTTCGGAAGTTTGAAATTCAAAGTTTGAATTTTTGGGGTTTCTCTGACAAACCCTATTACAGCTCCAGATCCAGTTCTTGTAAATCAAGTGGATTGGGTTAATCCTAGAAGAGGATGGATTGGTCACTTGCATAAGTGAAGAAGTTCCTGTCTCAGAGGGAGATGAGGCTAAGGCCTTCCATAAGAAGATTACAAGCAATCTTGACAGGTATGGATTACAGGTATGTTTCATGGTTAAGTTTATCATATGTTTATCTTCATATCATTACAGTACAATCTTGATTAATTACTAGACTTGTCGTATCACCTTAATATAAGATATTCATTGATTGAGGTTTTGACACTTATGAATGTACTAATGCATTGTGATGTCATATGAGGTTTATGTTGTTCACTAACATAAAAGGTACACTAAGAAAGACAAATCATGTTCTACTTCAAGAACATATGATCATGGTGACATGAATACAAAGATTCATCCATTGTCATGGATCACATATAAGATCTACTTTCGAGGTATGTATAACTTCGTCCTACAATGGTTAACTTATGAGACATGCAGGCTACTAGCACAAGTCACTGAAGAGAACCAGAAGACATTATGCAGTTATGTTAGACATAACTAGCTAGCATGCTAATCCATGTATGTTTTTCCTAGATCAAGCTAGAATCCTACCTTGTGTTAGGATCTTATATTGTTGTGTTGTTGATAATGATTATTCATGAAGTCATAGGTTTGAATAGTCATGGCTATATGTATATTATGTTTCTTACCATAATTGATGATATGACTAACTAGAAGAATCATGAAGGTATAGGTTTGAGTAATCACGGGTTTATGCATTGATGATTTAAATAATCAGAAGAGTCCTATGATCAAATAAGAATATGCATGAGTAAAAGAAGACTTCCCTAAAACCTTGAATACTAATGTTTATTATCTGTGAATGATCATGACTATACATGTTTAAGATTATTGTGTTTTGATAGTATTAAGATTATACTAATAAATGTGTGATTATGTATGAGACCTCAAGGATAACACAATGATGATACTAATAATCATGCAGAGTGATTAAGGATGGATGTAATTTCAAGGACAGGTAATCCAGGAAGCAAAGATCAAGAGGGAGCACACTCCAGTTGTTCCTGGAAGAAAGCAAATGAGCATACTCCAGTAGTTTCTGCAAGGATGTAGATATCTAGAGGGAGTTGACCATCCTTCTGCATTCCACAATAGAAAGGTGTAGAAGAAGCTACTTCAACAGCTCCTGCAAGGAAGCAAAGACTCAGAGGGAGTCCACCCAACAAACAAACAAAGATAAGTATTACCATTCCTTACATACTTTTTTGTTTAAATAATATTATTCAATGATGTATATGCTTATGTTCCTAGATTTAGGATGTGTATTATGCATATTAGAATGATTGCATTAATGAACAGCTTACTACTAATATGCATTTGATGGGTAAGTGGCCTATGGCACTGTACAACATTCCATTGCTACTTATATAGAATGAAACCTCTTTGCTGACATGTTGGGAGTTGTGCACACTCTTAACAATGTTCTGGTAGAGACTGGAAGGCATCTAGAAAGTTGTGGAACATGGATAAATGTTGTATTGAAGCATTGGCTAAGATAATTGCATGACTATATGACATATTTCTTTAGGTGTAAGAATTTGTCTGAAAATTATGAGATGCTTCTAATCATGCAATTTAACTTGTTTTGTAGAAAAGACCATATACCTTCACCTACAAAAGAAGGACTACAACATTTGTTCAAGCAACAAAATTATCTATTGAAGATATTGAAGTTCCCAGGATACGGGAAGAATGCCATGATCCGTCGATCATGAAGAACAATGTTTGGGATGCGGTCCCAAGAGCTGAAGGGAAGTCTGATGTGACTTCTAAATGGAACTATCAGATCAAGCATGCTATAGATGATAGCATAGAGAAATATAAAAGTGATGAAATAGAAGATACACCAGGTGGATTTCAAGACAACCTTCCTGAATGGTGTAGTCATATATGTGTGCAGAACTTGGTAGGATAGACAACTTTCTATCTAGTTTGGGATTTACGAAGAGTGAAGCGGATTCCAACCTTTACTACAAGGTTGAGGAAGGGAATCCTGTGATTCTACTTCTGTATGTGGATGACCTATTTGTAACAGGAGATGACAGATTGATTGCCAACACATAGTGGAAGCTTGCTTCCGAGTTCGAGTTGAAGAACTTGGGGATGATGCACTATTTGTTTTTGGCATATAGGTGTGGCAGAGTGATGGAATCTTCCTTGGACAAGGGAAGTATTCAGTAGAGATCCTGAAGAGGTTCGGGATGATGGATTGCAAGGCTATGGTCACACCTATGGCATCGAACCTGAAGCTTCTGTGTGCTGCTTCATCTGAGCCAGTTGATATCACTATGTATCGTCAGATGATTGGGTCCTTGATGTACTTGACGAACACGAGACCAGATATTTGCTTTGCGGTTAACAAATTGAGCCAATTCTTGATGGATCCGAGGAGTGTTCACCTGGTTGCTGTAAAGCATGTTCTGAGGTACCTGAAGGGTATAGTGGATTATGGGCTCAAGTATGAAGCAAATCAAAAGTTTAACCTGCAGGGTTATGTTGATTCAGATTGGGTTGGCAGTGCTGTAGATAGGAAGAGCACATCTGGATGCTACTTCAGTATGGGATCAGGTGTGATATCTTGGTTTAGTAGGAAGCAGTCCTGCGTAGCACTGAGTACAGTTGAGGCAGAGTATGTTGTAGCTTGTTCATCTAGTTGTGAGGCAGTATCGCTACGGAAGCTACTGTTTGAGTTATTTGATCTCCCGTTGGATGCTACTGCTATCTTTTGTGATAACCAGAGTTGTGTGAAGCTGTCTGAGAACTCAGTGTTTCATGACAGGTCGAAACACATAGAGATCAAATATCACTATATCAGGGATATGGTGCAGAGAGGAGCTGTAAAGCTCCTGTATATTGCGATGGACGAGCAGATTGCAGATGTGCTGACGAAGCCACTAGCCAGGGTGAAGTTCGAGTACTTCAGGGAGAGGCTTGGTGTTCTTCAGATTGATGACACTTCAAGGAAGAAGTGATGGACACATTTGCAGTAGCCATTCCTAGCATGGTGGAAGGGGGATCCTTCACATGGCTGTGGATGTAAGTGCTGAATGATGAGCATCAGGATGATGTTCTAGTTTCTGCTCTGTATGATCAGTTGGATCATTTACATTTATGTATGTACGCATCATGTTGGATGATGGATATGATCAGTTGGATCATTTATGTATGTACACATCATGTTGGATGCTGGATATGATTAGTTGGATCAATTATGTATGTACGCATCATGTTGGATGCTGGATATGATCAGTTGGATCATTTATGTATGTATGCATCATGTTGGATGCTTGGACCATGTATCTGTATATGTATCAGGTATGATTAGGTAGATCATGTATGTTGATGGATACATTGTGTGGATCATGTATCTATGTATGTATCAGGTAGATACTTGGTATGCATCAGGTGGATGCATTGTATGATATGGATGATCATGGATGACGAGCTTCTCCAGATGACATGCATCAGGATGATGCAGTGATGATGATTAGGATGATCATGTGTACATCAGGATTATGTATGGTGAGTATTAGGATGATACTTTGTGGCTATGGATTAGGTTGTGCAGATGAGCATGTCTGGGAGATCCTATAGGTCGGAGTTGCGTACCCGTAACAGCCTAGGATGCTCTTTCGAGACATTGCTCTAGGACGACATGTAATTTGTGCCCTGGGAGATCTTCAGGTCGGAGTTGTGTAATCGTAACATTTCGAGATGCTCTTGCAAGGTTTTGTCCTATGGCATGTAATTTGCTCTTGGGAGATCTAGACAAGATGAAAAAGGCCTCAGATGCTTCAGCTAGGTTTTGCCATGACCACATGTAATTTGCTCCTGGGAGATATGGACAAGATGAAAAAGGCCTCAGATGCTTCAGCCAAGTTTTGTGGTGGACCACATGTAATGTGCTCCTGGGAGATCCGACAGGTAGAGTTGTGTGCTCGTAATAGCCTGGGATGCTTCAGCCAGGTTTTGTGGTGAGATCACATGCAATGTGCTCCTGGGAGATCCGACAGGTAGAGCTGTGTGCTCGTAATAGCCTGGGATGCTTCAGCCAGGTTTTGTGATGGGTCACATGTAATGTGCTCCTGGGAGATCCGACAGGTAGAGTTGTGTGCTCGTAATATCCTGGGATGCTGCAGCTAGGTTTTGTGATGCACATAATAAGTCCTGAGGATTCCATAGTATGACCAGTGATGATGAAGACCTGCAGGTGGTGGGCCTACATCTAGTATGAAAAAGGACTGGCTCTGTAGAACTTCCTATGACGAGTAGATTCAAAGATTGATTGAGATAGCAGCAGCAGTGATGATGATGTTGACTCAATGATGATTATCCAGTGACGATGATCCAGAGAAGATGAGTTGTGCTAGAAGACCTGTGTCAAGAAATACCTTCCTAGTTAAGAGGGAGTGTTGATGTATATGTAACTTCGGAATGTATTTCACATATATGTATATTGTATTCCTATAGAGATGTTATTATTCCTCTATACAGAAGTGTCGTAACTTATACTTGATGGGTTATTAGACCACCTTGTTGGGGTCGGCCCTATATAAGTCATGTGGGTCAAAGGGTTATTAGACCACCCTATTGGGGGTTGGCCATGTGGATCAAAGGGTTATTAGACAACCCTAGTGGGGGTCGGCCCAGTTAGCATTATGTTAAGTGGTTAAGTTGAACCCGACCTAGTTGATTAAAGGTCAAGTCAAGTTAGTGTATAAATAGCGAGTGTGTCTCTCTCATTTTACACATTCTATTCTCTCACTCACACTTGGGAGAGTGGCGCACTTGTGGAGGAGGAGGCTCTGCTGCTAGGAGAAGACTATCTCTTGTATTCTGGTTGTATCATTGCTCTATCTATCTCTGAGGAAGTTATTGGAGTTTTTCACCTTTATGGTTTTCCCCAAGTAAACTCTGTGTATCTTGTGTGCTTGCATTATTGTGTCCATGATTGATATGCTGTAGATTTGTTGTACATGTTGTTCTCTCAGTTAAGATCCTAGATCAGATTGAAGTAAATTCTAAAAATCTAACACCGCCCACAGGTTGGAAGTCACGCTAATCAAGGAAAAAATGTACAAAGAATATTTGATGAAGAACAAGCTCAAATGGATTAGAATGTAGCTGATTCCACCATTGTTCCTTCCCATGATAGTCAAGGAAACCATTGTTGAGGAAGAAGAAAGAAGGGCTTGGACCAAGGAAGAATAGAGTCAAGGGTACTACCGGAAAGCATGAGCACCTCGAGTCATTGCTTGGGACATTAGAGAATCCATTGAATAGAGGGATAGGTTACACAAGGATGTGTAACACCTTCAAGTTCTGTGGAGTTGATGATTCCACAATATAGGTATCAAATGCATTCTATTTTTCCTGTAAGGAGTAGGAAAACAAGCCAAAATCACCCCTTTCTGTAGGATAGGATGTGATTTGATTGATTATGAAATAGTGTGATTAAGTAGTTATCTTTTTCTTTGTTTAGCATGTATTTAATCAACTAATCAAGTGGATGAGCACTATGTGTGAATAAGTGCAGGTCTAAAGATAATTATGAAGATTGGAAAATTCAAGCTCCAGTTAAACCCTAGAGAAGGACACAAAGATCATTTTTTTCTTGATATATAGGGGAGAATCTAAATAGATTGAGGTTGTAATTTCCAATGTAGGGATTGGGGTTGAAACATTGTAATAAGTAGAGGCACATGGATAGCATGGGGCCTAAGGAATTTTGGGGATTATTTCTTTGTTTTTCAGACTTTGTTATACAATACTAATGCTTTATGATTGTTATGGATTCGATGGAATTCAAATGAAGAAACTGCAGTCTTTATCACCTGTGACTTCATAAGTTTTAATTAGCTCCTGTAATACGCATTGAGGAGCGCCCCCTTATTGTGTAGAACATGAGTTTTGTGTTTTATTTTCATATTGATTTATGCATCTTGTGGTTTATAATTGAACAAATACTTGTGGATTATTCAAAATATTGATTCTGATATCAAAGTTAAATTCTGAACATGACTATTTCTATTTGTAGTTCGGTATTACATCATCTGTAGTTCCAATGTATGGAGTCTGATAGTCCTGTAGCTACGTTCCACAAGGGTAGTTTCCAAATATACGTTATTATTTCCCAAACAATATTTATTGACTAGATTAGATTGAAGCTTCTAGTTAGATGTCTTTGGATTTTAGTTAAATAGATTCCTACTCTCAATAGATAGGTCCATGCTTTCAAATTTCATTTAAAATATTTATGCTTTGAAATAGATAGGTTCATGCTTTGGATTTCAGCCAAAAAGATTTCTTCTTTCAATAGATAGATCTATGCTTTCAAATTTCATTTAAAATATTTATGTGTTGAAATAGATAGGTTCATGCTTTGGATTTCAGCTAAATAGATTCCTTCTTTCAATAGATAGATCTATGCTTCTAATTTCATTTAAAATATTTATGCTTTCAAAATAGATAGGTTTATGATTTGGATTTTAATTAAATGGATTCATGTTTTCAATAGATAGTTCTATGCTCATGCTTTGGAGTTTAGTTAAATAGATTCACGATTTTAATAGGTTCATTTATTCTTTCGATTTCATCAGATCAGGATCTATACCTTCATCTGATTAGACATTTTCTCCCTTCAGAATAGGTGTATACCTTTTAATATTTCTCCCCAAAATATGACCACCCAAATATAAGATTCTATTAATAGTGCACATACAGTGAAGAGTGATTCTGAAGTTTTTATGTTCCCTGGTCGATATGTAAAGTGAGGTTATTGAACTAATACCTGTAAAAAGGTAGGCATTTCTGAATGCCACTTGCTAGGATAGATTATAATTAATCATAATCTAGATTTTAAAGGATGGAGCTAGGCTGCTCAAAATGGGATGGTCCATGGGATTTTAACGATCCACCATAATCAATATAAGTTGCACTAAAATATATATGGGAACCAAAATGGATATGATGGCCCCCGGGAATGAAAATGAAAAATCTTGAAAAATCCAAATATGCTACCTAGGGGAAACCCCTCCCCAGATAATCAAGCTAACTTCTCGTTGTAATTTGTAGATCACCATTACTACTATCTACACTCATAACTCATGGTATGCAAACTCAAGGACTAAATTTTTAAATGTAAACATTTAACAAACATTAATTGATTATAGATGTGCGGTCAAGATGGTTATAGGTGCACTAAATATTAATTATCATGCGAGATACCCCTTTAGTCATTGAATACTTGAGTAGTCTTGCATTCAAGCTAATCCTATATCAATATTGCTCCATCATTTACTACACACCTAGAGAATCAATCTTTGACAACATTGTTTTGCATGTCTTTCCAAAAAGAATAGGTTTGTATGGTCTCTCCTAGACTACCATAACTTAATTGTGGTATTCTGAATGCTATATCCCTTTACAACTATGCTACCGGATCTGCCACCCCAGTCTGTAGGATCTGTGGATCCACATATCCAATACATATCCAGATCGGATCCGCCTAGGATCCTTCATGGAAACAAATCCCTTGCAAAAGGAAATGTATCCTGGCCCTATGAAACAAATCCTATGAAAAATCAAAGAATTCTTGAAATTTCAAATGGATCCTGAAACTTACAGTGCTTCTATGACCCATTGATCCCCCCAATTTTTTTTAATGAAAACCTTAAAAAAACCTAAACAACTAATGGCTAAAAGTGTAAAACCCATTCCTGCTAAAGGTCTAATCTATGGTTCTACCCTTATGTCAAGATCTGCTCTTGAACTTCGATATATCAATATGTTCTGCTCTCAATGTTTTTATTTGATTTATCTTTATGGTCAAGGTTTGCTATCAAGGGATGATTTATCTTTATGTGCTATGTTGTTGCTCAATTCACCTAACCACTTTATTCCTTGCTGATAGGGACATGTGGATGTGGCTCACAAAAAACTATTTTGACCTGCTTCAAGTTCATGCTGAAATGGTTTTTAAAATTATCAATATCAATCATGGTTACAACTCATCAAATTATCAGCTTTGGTACATGAACTCTATTTTTTGGAAATAAGTTATAGTTCTACTCTTGTGTTTCACGAATAGTTTTGATTCTTCACTCTATATTTTTATTTATTATATAAATATTTTTACATTTTTTTGTACTTGTCATTTCCCCACCGGATCCAGACCTTGGGTTTTAAAAAATCTAGCGAATTAGTATCTAGATCCGTATCTGAATCCAAATCCGTATCTGTATCCTGTTAACTTATCTTTACAACAATCATCTACAACACCTTCAAACTATCAAATGAAATTTTATTATTTAAACAATTTATGAAATCCAAACTAGTGCATTTTGATTGAACAAGCATTATAATAAAATGGAATTCAAGGTGGGAAGGAATCAAATATTGAAATCCAAAAGGTTCATCCATCCAAAACCATGTGGTAAGAAGTGAATGAGCAATAGATCTATGCGTGTGATATTATATGTATCAAATACGCAACTTCATCTCCAACTTGTGGAATATACTAATTGCATTCTTCAACTTCAACCATCCTTAACCAAGATTGCTTCCTTATTAACTGCTTGTCTTTTCTACTTTCCACTGGCATTTTAACATTATTATAGCCAGTGATTTCACCTGTTTCTATAAGGTCTTAAACCTTCTTGATTGCTTAATGATTGTCATTTCTCATCATTTACAACTATCTATAAAAAATACACTATACTTCATTTTCTCTCTTTGAAACGTCATTGAGCTCTATTGGAATTACATTATGCTCTTGTAAAATAGCTCTCACATGCTCTTGGATATCCATTGTTTTCTTGTCTCTATAATTATCTTTTCTCGTGGAGGTTTGTAGTTATTGTTCATAGATCTCACATACTATTGTGGATCTTCCCTCTTTGATTTTAGGATAAGAGACTGAATTCTGCAGTGGCTTGGAACATGCCCTTCACACTTTGATTAATATTCTTCTTATCATTTCACACTTTGGTCCTCACAACACTACCCCAAAATCCATTTATAATAAGTAACAAAGACAATAATCAGGGCGAATTTGTCTGCATATTTAAGTTGTAGACTACTGGTGTTGTTGGTTGGGTAGATGATTGTCCATGTACTTAAACCATTAAGCATGACAACTTACTAACGATACACCCATGCTAATTCAAGTATATCACTTTTAGCTTCAAATTCTGTTGACATATTTGGCCTCTAATTTATTGTAGTCTACAGGGTAGCAAGATTTTGTAATGTTGCATATAGTAAACTTTAAGAAATACTGGAATGGAAGGGATTGGTCATTTGAAAGAATGAGAAACCATGAGAAATCGAGCTTCCTGGAATGTCTATGCTATCAAGTTCCATAAACTTCAATACTAACACGCAAGGCCATAGAACTAGAACATGAAAACTTATCAATAAAGATGGAACTTGACAAAATATCAGAAATTGGATAAGATGGGGGGCATAATGTCATGATCAATCAGGCTCTTGCCAAAATATTATGATGTGTGGTATTGAGACATGCCCATATGATTTCTAACCATTAAGGGAAACAGATCATGAGAAGATCTATCCAATCCTGTCTCACCCCACCTTGTTGTAGATGTACTCAAAGGAATACATTATTCAAATCCAGTTGTAGACAAGTAATAATTTGAATCAATTTCTGCCAGTTTCTCACCCATGACCCTTTTCTCCACAGTAGGAAACTTAAGATGAACATTCTCATCATGATTAAGAGTGGTATACTCTTCTAGAAGATTAGTTGATCCACCTTTAAGTGCATTGGCCCTTGACATAAGCATCAAAATTTGGTCCTTTCTAACATATAGTTATAATTCTTGCATGGTATCGGTAAGAATGCCTATGTCTACCTTCTCCCCTACAATAATAGGTAGGTTGTGTTGACATGGTGTTGCCACAAAAGCTTCAATCTGTTGAGTTTTCTGGTAAGCTTGATAAGAATCACCCAAACTAGGAGGCAAAAAGGTATTCATGTTCAGTAAACATTTTATGCCGCCAAAGTTTTCAGCCGAGTTGCCATTGTATCTCCCTAACCCAATAATTTTCTCATCACCATTACCTTCATATTGATCTACTAATGTCTTGATAGTGGGGTAAATTTTATCACCCTGGTCAAATGTTGTCTTTTGAACAACCCTATTGGTTTCACTCTCGTCTGACCTCTCACAAAAATTAGAATTAAGAGAAGGGTGTTCCTCTAAACTCTTTCCAATCCCTTGTTTAACTTTAGCCCCTGCGCAATCTAAAAAATATGGGTGGATCTATATTTACTTGATGAACAATTTGAATTTTTGCATCACCGGTTGGTAGTATATTGCTGATATTGGAATTCAAATTCATTTTTTTCAATAAAGATGTGGACTCCTTATTGAGGCACAAGATTATGTACTCTCATTTTTGGCCTTTCTAGGATGGTAATTTCCTTATTTTCTTGTTGTTTGTTTGTTGTAACTATTTCCGTTCCAGATGTAATTATTTGTTGTTTCAGTATGAATGTAACTTTTTCTTTACTGCCTTTCTTTCTTGGACAACTCCTCTTCAATGTGACACTTGGATTATTAAATACAATTGTTTATCTTTATGGCACACAGTTCGACTATCTGCTATTGGATTTCTATGGACACATGGTGTGAAACTACTTTTCATGTCGTGTTAAATTTTGAGCATTAATTCACAATACTCTAGGATCTTTACTGAGAGAATAACATATACAGTATATCAATGCATAAAAATCACAATAATCATGACAAGCATCACAAGAATCAAAATCATGAGAGACAAGAGACACAGAGTTTCTGTGGGGAAAAACCTAAGGTGAAAAACCCCACAACTTCCTCAGAGATAGAGAGAAATGGCTCAACCAAAGTACAACCAAAATACAACCAAAATACACTTGAGATATTCTCCTAGAGCAGATGATCCTCCTCCTCACTAGTGTGCCACTTTCTGAGTGAGATAAGTGTGACTCTCCGAATGATCCAAATAGAGATCTCCTGATCTCTATTTATACTTAACCTGTTTGCCCAGTTACACTATAGGGCCGACTTGTCTATCTAGATACATCCACAATATAATATATATTTCAGGGCCGGCCCCACACATGGTGGTCTAATAACCCATCGGCAAGTACACACACTTGTGACACTTGTCAATCCACATGATGACACTTCCTTATAGAGGAATAACACATCTCTAATAAGGGTACAATAAATATATACGAAATACACAGATGAAATACATTTCGAAGTTACATATACATCAACACTCCCTCTTAACTAGGAAGGTATTTCTTGACACAGATCTGCTAGACAAGTCTTCTTCTTGGGATCATCGTCATCGATGCATCGTCATCATCATCGTCACTGCTACTGCTATCTCAACCAATCTTTGACTCTACTCGTCATAGGAAGTTCTATAGAGCCAGTCCTTTTTCATACTGGATGTAGGCCCACCACCTGCAGGTCTTCGTCATCACTGGCCATACTGTGGAATCCTCAGGACTTATTATGTGCGTCACAAAACCGCGAAAGAGCATCCCAGGCTGTTACGAGCACACAACTCTACCTATAGGATCTCCCAGGGCCATATTGTATGTGACCTCACCACAAAACCTCGCAAGAGCATCCCAGGCTATTACGAGCACACATCTCTACCTATAGGATCTTCTAGGGACAGATTATATGTGGTCACCACAAAACCTCGCAAGAACATCCCAGGATGTTACGAGCACACAGCTCTACCTATAGGATCTCCTAGGGACAGCTTATATGTGTTCATGGAAAAACCTTGCAAGAGCATCCCAGGACTTATTATGAGCACATAGCTCAACCTATCGGATCTCTCAAGGAATATTATATGCCATAGGACAAAACCTCGAAAGAGCATCTGCCAGATATCCCAGGGCCAGATTATATGCCATAGGAAAAACCTCGAAAGACTATCTGCAGATATCCCAGGGCCAAATTATATGTCCTCCCAGAGCAAAACCTCGAAAGAGCATTTTCCAAATATCCCAGGGCCAGATTACATGCCATAGGAAAAACCTTGAAAGACTATCTGCAAATCTCCCAGGCCCAAATTATATGCTCATCTGCACAACCTGATCCATGGCCATAGAGTATCAACCTGATACTTACCATACATCATCCTAATGTACATATGATCATCCTGATCATCATCACTGCAACATCCTGCTGCATGTCATCTGGAGCAACATCCTGAAGCTCGTCATCCATGATAATCCTGATCATATCATGCATCTACCTGATGCATACCAAGTATCTACATGATACATATCATCATACATGATCCACCTGATCATACAATGTATCCACCTGATACAAATACAAATACATGATCCACCTGATCATACATGATACATATCAACATACATGATCTACCTGATCATACAATGTATCCACCTGATACATATACAGATACATGGTCCAAGCATCCAACATGATGCATATACAAAATACATAAAATGATCCAACCGATCATATCCAGCATCCAACATGATGCGTACATACATATACATATAAATGATCCAACTGATTATATCTAGCATCCAACATGATGCGTACATACATATAAATGATCCAACTAATCGTATCCAACATCCAACATGATGCATACATACATATAAATGATCCAACTGATCATATCCAGCATCCTCTTGATGCATATATAGAGCAGTAACTGGAGCATCGTCCTGATGCTCATCATCCAACACTTACATCCACAGCCATGTGAAGGATCCTCCTTCCAACATGCTTGGAATGGCTTCTGCAAATGTGTCCATCACTTCTTCCTCGAAGTGTCATCAATCCAAAGAACACCAAGCCTCTCCCTGAAGTACTCGAACTTCACCCTGGCTAGTGGCTTCGTCAGCACATCTGCAATCTACTCGTCCGTTGCAACATACAGGAGCTTCATAGCTCCTCTCTGCACCATATCCCTGATATAGTGATATTTGATCTCTATGTGCTTCGACCTATCATGAAACACTGGGTTCTTGGACAGCTTCACACAACTTTGGTTGTCACAAAAGATACCAGTAGCATCCAATGGGAGATCAAATAACTCAGACAGTAGCTTCCGTAGCCATACTGCCTCACAACTAGCTGAACAGGATGCAACATACTCTGCCTCAGCTGTACTTAGTGCTACGTAGGACTGCTTCTTGCTAAACCACGATATCACACTTGATCCCATACTGAATTAGCACCCAGATGTGGTCTTCCTATTTGCAGCACTACCAGCCCAATCTGAATCAACATAACCTTGCAGGTTAAACTTTTGATTCGCTTCATACTTGAGCCCATAATCCACTATACCCTTCAGGTACCTCAGAACATGCTTTACAACAACCAGGTGAACACTCCTCGGATCTGTCAGGAACTGACTCAATGTGTTCACAGCAAAGAAAATATCTGGTCTCGTGTTCGTCAGGTACATCAAGGACCCAATCATCTGACAATACATAGAGACATCAACCGGCTTAGATGAAGCATCACATAGAAGCTTCAGATTTGATGCCATAGGTGTGGCCATGGCCTTGCAATCCATCATCCCGAATCTCTTCAGGATATCTATTGTGTACTTCCCTTGACCAAGGAAGATACCACTTGCACTCTGCCACACCTCCATACCTAGGAAATAATGCATCATTCCCAAATCTTTCATATCGAACTCGACATCAAGCTTCTTCTTAGTATCTGCAATCAATCTGTCATCTCCTGTTACAAATAAGTCATCCACATATAGGAGTAGAATCACAGGATTCCCTTCCTCAACCTTGTAGTAAAGGTTGGAATCTGCTTTACTCTTGGTAAAGCCCAAACTAGATAGGAAACTGTCCATCCTACCATACCAAGTTCCGGGAGCTTGTTTCAAGACATACAAGGCTTTCTTCAATCTACACACATATGACTCCCTGTCATGAATTTTGAAACCGAGTGGCTGCTCCACATATACTTCCTCTTCAACTACACCATTCAAGAAAGCAGTCTTGAAATCCGTCTGGTGTATTTTACATTTCATCGCTGCAGCTAGGGAAAGTACTGTTCTGATGGAAGTATACCTGGATACAGGTGCAAAAGTTTCTTCATAATCTATTCCCTCTTTCTAAGAGAAGCAATGAGCTACAAATCTTGCCTTGTATTTCTCTACACTGCCATCTGCAGCATGCTTGAGTTTGTAGATCCATTTGGAAGTCAAAACAGACTTCTCTTTAGGTCTTGGGACAACATCCCAAACATCATTCTTCATTATTGATTAGTATTCCTCAACCATGGCATCCTTCCATTCTTTCTTTTCCGCTGCTTCTTCATAAATGGAAGGTTCTTTATTCATGATGTCACAGAGCAAAGCAACATAGCTGGTATGTGATCTGGTTCTCTTCTTTGCTCTGTGTTCTTCTTCTAGAATGCCAAAATATTTCTACATCTTGAATGAGCTCTCTAGTCCATGCAGGTTTCCTCTTGTGAGAGTTATCCTCACGGGGTGGATCTATAGGTTCTTGTGGATCTTCAAACTCACGAACAACTTCTGGAACTGCTTCAGTCATGGTAGTGTCTTGAAATCTAGTTTCCTTAGGTTCTTCATAAACTTCGATAGGTGCCTTCCTTGATTTGATGAATGCTGAGTTTTCATCAAATGTTACATCCCTGCTGACATCAATCTTTTTGAACCCTGGAAAGTATATTCTGTAAGCCTTTGAGCTTTCACTGTAACCCACAAAGATACCCTTCTTTCCTAAAGGATCTAGTTTTGTCCTCTTTTCCTTTAGGACATGAGTGTATACTGGACAACCAAATATTCTGAGATGGCTGACTTCAGGTTTCTTACCAGAAAATACCTCTTTTGGTGTCTTGTTGTCCAATATCTTGTGGGGTGTTCTGTTCTGCACATATACAGCCGTTCTAGCTGCTTTTTCCCATAGATGCATAGGTAGATACTAGTCATGCAACATTGCCCTTGCTACTTCCATGATTGTTCTGTTCTTCCTTTCTGCAACTTCATTCTGTTGAGGATTATAAGGAGCAGTCAACTCCCTCTTAATCCCTGAATCACTACAAAGCTTCTTGAAGTCACCTGAGGTGAATTCTCCACCATTGTCGGATCTGAATGTTTTGATCTTCTTTTCAGTTTGATTCTCCATCAAGGTTTTGAATTCCTTGAACTTATCAAACACCTCATCTTTGTTCTTCAAGAAGTATACCCAAGTCTTCCTGGAGAAGTCATCAATAAACGAGACATAGTAAACATACCCACTCAGAGAACTGGATGACATAGGACCACATACATCTGAGTGGATAATTTCCAAGATATCTTTTTCCTTGCTTTCACTACTTGGAAAATCTTTCTTAATGTTCTTACCTTTTGCACATCCTTTGCAAACACCTTCATGTTTAGTCTTAATTTCAGGAAGACCCTCTACAGCCTTGCTTGCAATTGGAAGTTCCCTATAATGCATATGAGCAAGTCTTCTATGCCAAAGTTCACTTGGCTCCATGGAGTCATGTACCATGGCATGTTCAGGTTGACCCTTCAATTTATACAATCCTCCCTCTTGCTCTCCAATCACTACTGCATCATCGATTGTTTTACCCTTTGGCCACATTAGGACTTGGCCATCTACAAATGTAACCCTTATGCCTTTTCAATCCAATGCAGAGATGGAGAGTAAATTCTTCTTGAGCCCAGGTACATAAAGGACTTCTTTCATCTTCAAAGATTTTCCAGAATATAGGTTGTAGGAGGCTTCACCACTTCCTTTGATTGGGTATTGATAATCATCCCCAAGTTTCACCTTATAGGGCGATTCATGTTCAGATAGATTCACAAAAGATTCCTTAAACCTAGTCATGTGTTTGGAAGCCCCACTATCAATCAACCAATCATTACAACCATGGGAGATAGTACCCGTGAGAGTAGATATTAAAACATACTCTTCTTCACTTAATGAGTCATCATCACTATCATCACTTTCTGCCCTAGCCTTCTTCTTTGGAGGTTCATCATCCTCGGCAGCATGAGCATGGAACTTTCTCTTGCTGCCCTTCTTCTTCTTGCTGGAGTTGTTGTTATTATCCCTTTTGTTCTTGGGACAATCTGAGGCAAAGTGACCCTTCTCATTGCATGTGAAGCATCTTAGATCCTTCTTATTCTTTTGATAGGATCTCTTGTAGCGAGAGTGCTCCTTCTTGGGCTTGATTTTTTTAGTGTGAGCTGCGAGAGCTTGATCTTCACCTCCCATCTTTTCCTCATGAGCTACAAGTCTAGCTTCTTCTTGAGAACATTCTTCCCATAATCTGTTGAAGGAGATCAACTTCTTCCTTGCGCAAATTCCTTGAATAAAGGAATCCCATGACCTGGGTAGGCGATTCAAAGTGGTCATGACAACTTCACCATTCTCCACCATTTCATCTACCGCTTCCAGTTGTTCCTTAATCTAGGAGACCCTAGAAAAATAAGATTGAATGGTTTCTCCATTCTGAAACTTTACTCCTTTCAATTGGTTCCGCAGGGTCATCTTCCGATTTATGTTCTTCCCTTCAAATAGCTTGGTCAAAGAGTCAAACATCTCCTTGGGTGTCTTTAGAGAAGACACATGGGGTATGAGATGGTCTTTGATAGAATCAGTAATGATTCTCTTTGCCTTGACCAAGTTCTTCTTATGCAATACTTTAGCCTCTTCATCCTCTGGGATAGGGATGTCTTCTTTTATATATGAGTCCAACTCATTCTCTTCCAGGATTAACCCAATCCTATACTTCCAAGCTCGGAAGTTATCAGCCCCTTCAAGCTTATCATCAAGATTGGTGTGGTGAGACATCTTGAAGAGTACTTCAAATGGAAATAGAAAAGATTTAGGTCTTACCACTTGAATTGCTGAAAACTGGATTTGGTCCCGGATTAGGGTTTGTCGGAAAAACCCTAAAAATTCAAAATGTGAATTTCAACTTTCTGAAAGGATAGAAACATGCACCTTGATGAGCTGATCATCCTAGTGTATTCAGAATTTGAGATCAGCAAAGCTTTAGCCTTCAGATTTGCCTTTTTGTCCTCCCGGGTTCACTCGGGAGAGCCCTGAATTAGGGTTTGAGTTTCATGGAGATCTACCCAGCCAAAAATCTCGATCCAAAGCTCTAAACTTCGATTTTTTCAAGGAGCTTCTAGCTATGTCTTCAGATTCCAGGAATTCCTATTTTTGTGGAAACCCTAATTTTTAGGGCCAAATCTGAAAATGCTCAGAATTGAATTCTGATTGGACAGATAGATTCTCCTTGATGAGTAGAGTCAATCTACTATACTGCTTTTCCAAAATCTGTGGAGAGAAACCCAATAAACAAGAAACGCAAGTTTCCGTCATTGCAAAATGTCTTCTTCTCAGGTTAGCTCTGATACCATGTTAAATTTTGAGCATTAATTCACAATACTCTTGGATCTTTACTGAGAGAATAACATATACAGTATATCAATGCATAACAATCACAATAAGCATGACAGGCATCATAAGAATCAAAAGCATGAGAGACAAGAGACACAGAGTTTCCGTGGGGAAAACCCTAAGGTGAAAAACACCACAACTTCCTCAGAGATAGAGAGAGCAATGGCTCAACCAAAGTACAACCAAAATACACTTGAGATAGTCTCCTAGAGCAGATGATCCTCCTCCTCACTAGTGCGCCACTTTCTGAGTGAGAGAAGTGTGACTTTCCGAATGATCCAAATAGAGATCTCTCGATCTCTATTTATACTTAACTTGTTTTCCCAGTTACACTATGGGGCCGACTTGTCTATCTAGATACATCTACAATATAATATATATTTCAGGGCCGACCCCACACATGGTGGTCTAATAACCCATCGGCAAGTACACACACTTGCGACACTTGTCAATCCACATGACGACACTTCCTTATACAGGAATAACACATCTCTAATAAGGGTACAATAAATATATATGAAATACATAGATGAAATACATTCCGAAGTTACATATACATCAACATGTCGAACCATCCTTTCTTACCTTGTGGTACTTGAATCTCTATAAGCGAGGATTGGATCTGCTACTTAAATTCAAATTTAGTTTCTTAGATGTGGACTCCTTATTGGGAAGAGGATTATATAATCACCTTTTTGGACTTTCTAGGAGGGTAACATTTTTACTTGTTGTAACTCCTATTCCATGGTGTAATTATTTGTGGTTTCAAGCTGAGTTTTAATTTTTCTTCAGTTCCCCATTTTCTTGAAAAGGTCCTCTTCTAAGGAGACGCTTGCATGATTAGATACAATCATAGATATTTATGGAACACAGTTTGGCCATATGCTATTGGATTTCTGTGGAAACGGTATAAAGCTACTTTAAATGAGAAACCATCCCTTCATCTTGGGGTACCTGAAGCTCTTTAAGCATGGATTGGATATGATGCTTAATGTCAAGGTCATTTTTCAACAAAGATGTGCTCCATATTGGGGCACATGATTATATACTTGTTTTTTAGACCTCTTTAGGATGGGAATTTCCTTGTTATCTTCTTATTTGTTATAACTCTTTGTGTTCCATCATGTAATTAGTTGTTCGATGAACTAATATATGATGTATTTCTTTACAAACAAGAAAACACACCAATTTTCCTTGTTTTTCCAACCCAATTGCAAATCAGAGAACTAACAAACCTATCAATGGTCAAGAATCCATGGTGTTTTGCAGTATGTAGTATCATCTATGTACTTTGAAATGAATTATTGTTGTAAGTTGAGCATTCAAGAGTGATCTCATAGTACATTGTTAATTAATTGTATTTCCATTAACCTATCCTTTGGTCATTTGTGGATATCAATAAAATCATCTTATCTTCTTATATGGGCATTTGAAACTTTCATATTAATGCAAAATCTATGTTTTTTGTTTTTTGAAATTTAGTTAACTCCCATGTTTTTCCCAATATCAAGGAAACTCTTAATTTCTAATCTCTCTGAGTAAATCTCCAAGTCATTTCTGGTGATCATGAATAAAATGAATGGGATGATAAATGATGCTATCTCTACCTAGTAGGAAGCATCTGCATATATATTGAAATAATTGTCGTGTGACTTATGCTTCTTAGAATTACAAATACTTTCATGGTTTGTCCTTTGCAAGAATATTGAATGCTTTTCATCTTTATGATAGCCATGTTGCAATGATAGTGCATAATCTTATGTTTGTTTTTTTTGAATAGTCAAGGTATAAATTGTGTAGGACAAAATTCAAGTCATTTCTTTCTTACATATGCATTAGATTGTAGAGTTTCATTCTTGGACATATTATATGATTAGTTAATATTGTTGTCTTGTTGAGAAGGTCAAAGAAGTCAACCAATGAAGGATAGGAGGAAACTCAAGACCAACCGGAAATTGGTTTAACTAGTTTGCATCAACCATATTCTTCAGGGATTCAACTAGATTCTTTAGGGTAAAATACTTTTGAATTTTCTTTGATTGTTCCATCGTGTCATTAGTTGTTCAAATTCCTATTGATTTTAAACTAAGTCACATGACATGAGGACACAAGACATGGAGGACACGAAAATACAAGTATATGACATGATACATGACGACCCTAGAAATAGGACATGGGGGACACGTTATATATATATATATATATATAAATATATATATATATATATATATATATTAAAAATATATCTATATTATTATATATATTTAAAAAACTAGAAGTCTATACATCAATCTGAATCATAATATCATTCAATTGAAATTTGACAATGATGAATTAAAATAAAATGATCAATGAACATTGAATCATGAAGTTTGAGTTTGAACCATAAACTGCATATTTGATATTTGATATTTGATATTTGATATTTCTCATTAAACTATCAAAATAAAAATGTATTACATAGATATCGAGAGAATGCCACTAGAAAATACAAAATAGAGTAGATACTACTACAATTTAGTATCTACAACACTACTAGATGCAAAATGAAAATACTAAATAGCCACTGGGAATATATTTGTTCGTTCTCTGTTCGTTGCTATTACACAGGGCCGTGGGCATAGCTATTGCGTGTGCTCTATTCATGTGCCTATTCCCTGGACTGCTCTAAGCTCTATTGAATGTCCTAATGAGCCTTTTCCCTGAGATATTTGTTGCTGCAACAACTCTTGTAGCTATTGCGTGGCTTCAACAAATCGGGAGTGGAAACTCCCACAATGACGACACCCTCACGACATCACTTATGCATTGAAAAACTTTAAGCAAACAGTCACGACCTCTCAGCAATAGTCATGAGTCACGACCTTTATGCTCCATGGGAACGAAACCTCTCTCAAATCAACAACAAAGAATGGGCTAGAAAAAAGGGGAAATCCTATTTTTTATCCGCAAGAGTGAACTGTTTTGATAGGAAACGTGTCCATAAATAAGGACACGATCATGGCACATGTTCGACACGTGTCCAGATTTCTGGACACGTAAAATTTCATGTCGGAATCATACTAGGGAACGTGTTGTGTCTAACACGTGGAATACATGACACGATCCCTGCTTTGAAGTGTCATGTTACTTATGTTTTAAAGAATATTTTATGCTAGGTTTATTTTGTGTTGAAATAATAGTGAACAAATGCATGTTTTTGTCTGAGATAAATGATATTGGAAAATTCATCATATTGACATGAAATTCCATTGGGGAGTTGATTTTTTTGAAAAAAATTGAACACTTTTCCTGAGATACCAATATTTAGCAATTGATTGGATTGATACATTTTTTCTAAGGAAAACCATCCAGAAAAACCTCAGGCACTTTCTTGCATTTTGTGGATGGTACCTAGTGTAAACCTGTCATCACTGGTTCAGTGCCTGACCTGGTAGGGACATTGGGGGCACAGAATAGTGAATCCAACCCGGGTGATCAACCCTGAGATATACTACATGAATCTCAAAGCACACAACTACTGGAGTTAGATCATCACTCTCATTGGATTGATACATACAAAATCATATAAGCAATCTTTAAAAAATTTACACATTAGTTTTGTCTAGAACCTTGAATCAAACCATACCACACAAAGAACTATGTCAATGATGTCCACCTTCTAAAAGAATACAAAGAGAGAAATGGAAAATTCAGCAAAATAAAACGTTGGCAATATATTAATATAAATCATCATCGTCAAATCCATCATTAACTACTATTATATGTGTTGAAATATTGTAACTCCCAAGAATATTCTATTTGTACTTTATCTAGAGATGTTTCATTCCTCCACTAAGACCTTATTGTATATCCGAAGATGTTTATTCCTCCGTCGGAATGTGGTAACTTGGGTTATTAGACTTCCCTAGTGGGGTCGGCCCAGTCAGCATTATGTTGAGTGGTTAAGTTGGGGCCGACCTAGTTAGGGTTAAAAGTCAAGTGAGGTAGTGTAGAAATATAGGAGGTGTGTTCCTCATTTATCTCAGACACACACTCACTTGTGAAACTCGCATAGGAGAGGGAGAGATATGCAATGGAGGAGAAGGAGCTCATGTTTGGTGATTGCATATTTGTATTTGTTGGTCATCTATATTGAGGAAGCTTTGCAGGGTTTTCTATCCCATAAGGGTTTCCAAGGATAAATTGTGTCTCTTGTGTTTATGTTGTGCTTGTTGTTCTTTTAGTGATCCAGTATATGCTATTGTTGTGAAATATAATGGAATACTGATGTTATCTATCTTAGCATATTGAAGCTTAACATGGTATCAGAGCTATCCTGAAGGAAGGCAATGTATGGCACTTACGACACTTGTTCCACTTGCGACAATTTGAAAGTTAAGGTTTTGTATATAAAAAACTAGTCATCGTGGCACTTTCCCTATAAATCCATTGTGGTGAAGGTTTAGGATCTGAAACTTGGACAGGCCGAAGATCAAATTTTCTTGTACCTTGTGTCCGAGTTTCATCCTCATATTCATTGTACTCTTTGAGATATGATTCGTACAAGTTAGGGTTTTTGCCTCTTCCAGAATGCAGTCCTAAACAAGTGACCTAGGGAAAAAGGTCACATATCGGGATTGGAAGCTCCAAATGAAATTATGTAAAAAGTGACAGTTAGGGCATGCACTTTAGTTTCACAACTCTGAGTTTCATATGCCGAAGTTGAAACAATGACACGTGGCACTCTGTACAAGTTCGCTATGTTGTTTCATCCGTTAAATAGGTCATGATGGAAAATGAAAATATCTCTCTGATGGAGAATCCATTGAAGCTCAAACCTATGGGGTTGGAAATATGATAGGTCACGATACCACAGGCTAGAGTTTCAGACCGTTCAGGTCCAAAATTTCAGAGGTACACCAGAAACAATACGGCACATCTGAAATGGCTCAATGAAGGAAATCTAAGAAGAGTAAGAAGAAGCTCTCACTTAGGGCTTTCAGTTTTTAGGTATGGAAGGACCTCATACAATGTTGGAGAAACCTGATGCAACATTGGAAACTTTGATTATAGATTTTGAATCCATTCATCATAGATATTAATCCTCCGTCAAAATGTTGTGAGAGGAAGAAGATTGAAAATTAGGGTTTCCCAGTAAGAAGAAACCCTAACAAGGTTGGGAGATTCATAGGGAAGCAATGAAGGAACTGATATTCTATCATCCTAGCACCATGAACATATATAAGATGTTTACAAGTGATATACTTTGGATGGTTATGGTTTTACCCTTATAGAGAAGACTACTCGACATGTATGACTTGAGAAGATACAGGTATGTTTTGAAATCTGTTTCATGCTTAAGTTCATAATATGTTTGTCTTCATATTATTGAGGTTAGTACAATCATGATTAATTTTAGATTGTCTGATCACCTTAGTAAAAGTATGAATGCATGTGAATGATAGAAGACATTCATTGATTAGGGTTATGACACTTATAATTGTACTAATGCACTTATGGTAGTGTATGAGGATGATGTTGTCTGCTAACAAGATACGTGTACATCAAGAAAGACAAATCAAGTTCTATGACCATGATGACATGAAGACAAAGACTCATCCATAGTCTTTGATCACATAGAATCTCTACTTACGAGTTATGTATGATTTTGTTCTACTATGCTTAACCTATGAGATTGTTACCGAACAATCCACTCGACCGGAGGTGAGCCGGATCTCCCTAGCTCAATGCGAGTCTAGAACAAATAGAATAGACTACAAACACGTTTCCTAGATCTACTTAAGGATCGAGTGCTAGATTTCTTACCTCTTTGATTCACTATCCTTTCTCTCGAATGTTGCTCCACATCCCACGGTCATTAGATCCAAGCTGCAAGACCTGTCAAGACACAAAAAAGAGAAATGAGTAAAGAGCATCTATACAATAAGAGATCTATGTAAACAGTTAAGCAGGTAAACAACACAACATCATCACATATAAGAGCGATATTGGTGGAAATCATTTGTATTACTGCAAATAGAGGAGTACATGATAGAGATATAGAACTACAACCAATGACTTAACATAGCAGCCCTTCTCCGCACAAGCTAATTGCCAAGCCCTTCCAAGGAAGCATGAATTCTCCAAGAGGTGAGTGAAGGTTTCCTAAGAGAGATTTCACTAGCATGTAGATACCATAGTCTTCCTCCCTTTGGTATGGGAGTGAGCCTCATATATATAAGACTAAGTGGATGAGGTTATGGATAGGATAGGATGAGAGATGGTAGGAGAGAGATAGGGGATCTTCCCAATAGGCTAGGGGTCGAGTACCAGCTCTCCAAGAGATTAGGGATAAGCCCCCAAATGGGAAAGCTTCGAGAAAGATCTCGAAATGGCTATTTTTTCCCATTAACAGACCTTGTCACACTTTGCTATAGAGAAACCTGCGACGACCTCTCAAAAGGTTGTACAAACTGAGTACAAATCCTCCAAATGAGCACTTGGTCCAGATGACTTCAGGGATGTATACACTAAATCATGATGATGAGTAGATTTTAGGTGTAACAGAATGCCCCCCAAAGCATGAAGCTGTTAAGGATGTACAGGTGAAGTGCTTTGATAGAAATAATGACAAAAGACTTGTCAGATGAAGGACGCTGCTGCAGTACAACTGACTCTGAACCAACAATCTCATATATAGTACAACATGGATACCGACCAATACATTGCAGATCCATGGGAGTAATGACTGACTGAACACAATCATGGCTACTAGACACAAGCATAGATCCATGATGAGATGATAACACAGCCACGACCAATACAAAAGTGGATCCGTGTAATATGACTCAATACAAACTCCATCGCAACCTAGGTAAAACATGACTCCCTAGGGTCTTCAAGCTGAACCCGCAATGATACGAATCTATCCATGTGATTACAAATGTTTTGATGTCGAACATGGTAGAAACCACTTGATTACCTGTCATTGATGTAAACCGTTAACAAGTGCAAGGGAGCTCACCATTAATGTCAATGATTCCCAAGGTATCACAGTACATATCATCAAGCGTGAATAAATGAGTTGATGTCGAACGCAAGATGAAATATTTCAATCAAGAGTCAATGATGTAAACTCATGATGAAAGCAAGGTGACCTGCCATTGAGGCATGCAGGACCAAGGTACTTGACTGGTTTCTAGATTCAATCCTTGGATGATGAGTTGAAGCCAACAAGGATGAATCCATCGAAGGAGGACCATAATGAATCCGCCATCAATCGACACGAAACACGACAAAAGATGTGTGGAGTGGGTCGGATGGTACAATAACATGTGAGACTGACTCAAAGTAACAACGGCATGACGACGTGTGTACTGACTGAAAATGATGAGTGATGAATGTGTTTTTGAACATGGGCATGGCATGACTTGGCAGTATTGACATGAGAATGACGCAAACTTCTAATGAAACTGATAGTGGAAGCTTTCTCTGAATGACTAAGAGGAGTAATAGGACTCAGAAAGTAAGCGGGGACTCATAGACAAACAGATGAACCAAGTATCGGTATGCAAATGCAGACGAGTGCCATGTTCAAGAACGACTATATACTGCCACTAAGGTATGTAATACAAACACTTTCCTTTTTCCCCATCATGAACGATGAGTGCCTCATGTGTTTTTTAACGAGCTTGATGAGGGTAACCAGATGCTCGGTATAGCTCATCTCATAGATGAGTCCAATCCCAAATATTTTCCGAACCTAGGATAGGAGGGGTTCATCCCATGATGGGCCCTTCAGTGTGAAAATTTTAATGAGTCCATAGAAGGAAAACTTGGTTGTCATTTCATATTTAGAGAGTCTGAAAAGAACTAAAGAAGACTCCAACGGTCTTTTTTCGTAAAGTTAGCCTCATTGCCTGAAAAAGGGTAAAACAACGCGGGAGAGGACTCTTCTAGTCATGATTGGCTGGAGTATTCCTTTTTCGTAACTAGTGCCCCTTGGTCCGAAAAAGGGGTAAACTATCATCAGGGAGATGACCATTCAAATACTTTAACAAGTGTGAACGCGACAAGTTTGCTTGGCGATATTTTCTATTTTAGGGAGTCTAAAAAGAGCTTAACTATGGACTCCAGGGTGTGTCCTTTTCCGTGGAAGTTTAACGAGCCCGGAAAAGTGATAAATCATAACTTGTTACTTGATCTCATGATTTGATGAGTATGAAAACAAACGAAGAGTAAACTCATCCTCATGCAATAATTATCACTTAACCAAAGACAATAAAAATGTTCAAAGGAGTGTTCATACCTGTAATTACCGTTGGTAATGCGAGAAACGCTATAAAAGACCACTTTACGACTCCTGTACACTAGAAAAAGTGTCAAATAGCCCCAAATATAATGACAAATGGTCAAAACTATAGTAAATGGCCCAAAAGCATCAAAATATTTGAAAAGGAATATTCCATGTCTATTTATAAAAAGAAATATGGGCCAAAAATAGAAACATTGTTTAAATTGCCAATTTGGGTGGAGAAGTACCAATTTGGAGCCAAAACTTCCACTGTCGATTTCGGGAGCTACGATCCACCATTTCACTAGTCGTTCGGACCAGGTAGGCCTAAATCTTATCTTGCAACTTTGTAGTGGTTTACTTTTTGCATTTTTCTCCATTTTTTGAGTTTTTTGATGATTTGGGGAGGGGACAATGCGCCCTTGGCTCGTCGCAAGTGGCCCTTTTGGGACTTGTGACAAGATTGGGTTGTCACAAGTCTCGAAAATGGGACCTGTGACGACGTCGCCCTGTACCTAAAGGTGAGGTGCGACGGCGGAAATCCACAACTCAAACATCAAAAATATCTCAAAAAATGAGTTTGTGCAAGTTGGGAAAGGACCTAACATGTTTTAAATGCCCCTTTTGGCAGGTTCCCATCAATCAAAAATGGTATTAGAGTGGCGAGAGAGAGAACATGAAGTGGAATATGAGCAAACCGCAAATGATCCACAATGTGTGGCTACTTTGTGAAACTGTGGGTTGCTCAAATTATTCGAGATATAGGGGATGAGAGCCTAGATCCCATTCATGACACACATGCTATAGAGTTGGGATGCAGCCCAACAGTACTTTGTCATAGGTGAGCATATCCTCAATATTGAAATTGAGGAAATATACTTTCTGACTAGTTTGTCTCGAAGAGGGGACACTGTACAACTCACTGGGACACGGGCCAGTGATCGTACAGTTGAGGACATGGTGTCATAGCACTGTGTTGCTACTTCTCATCCTTCCAGTGGGAAGATACTCATCAGAGATCTGGTGAGTCGTCTGCTACGGACCATACTGCTCACTATTACCAGGGTGGTGGGTAGCCAAGCTCCACATACGGCTACTCGGACTCAGATGTTGTATGCGGAAGACTATATGTCTCCCATGGTGTTCAACTAGTGTGAGGGTCTCCTTGCCAACATCCGAGCTCAGCTGACCAAGTGTCGGCGTGGGGAGCTCAAGCAGTTTGGGTATGGATCGATCATAGTGTCATTCCTTTTGGAGCGGGTTCCTCTCTTGCGCCCGCAGGTGGTACTGGATGATAGGGATCTGAGAGATCCTCACATGCTCAGGTGGACAGAGGTGATGACCCACCATGGTGGGGGTCCCATCATCACTTTTGGTCCTGAGTTTTTCAGTTGGCTGGAGGGCTAGATGCTCATGGTCGAGGACTTTCCATACGGAGGTACGAACTTCCGGGAGGATGCCGACTTAGTGCCGCCGGAAGGTGCAACAAGGGGTGATATCGGTAAGAACAAACATTTGTACCTTTTAGTTTTGTGAATTATATTATTTTTTTGATGTAGTGCTGACAAGTACATGATATGTGTGTGCAAATGTGGGTCCCGTGTGACCAGTAGGTCTCTCTCTTTTAGCAAGGAGAGACAGAGGTGGAGAGATAGTGGTTCCTACAGGTGCTCATGCAGCCATCGAGGAGATGGAGGAGGTATACCGGAACCTGTCCGAGCTGACTATGGAGGTCCCAGGGCCGGATATCGATGACCTACCGAGACCCATGTAGAGGTATGGGGTTGGAGCATCTGTGTGCTTCAACGCCTTGCTCCGCAAGGTGGCTCGTACTGTAGACTGCTTTCTCACCTAGCGTCAGAGAGCTGTTAAAGGAAGGGGTGGTGTATGGGTTAGGCGTCCAGCCTGATTGCACTTTTGGACTTGTACTGAGAGCTTAGAGGCCTCAGATTTTTGTACTTACTGAAAGATATGATGCTTCATATTTTTGTAGAGACTTACTGAAAGCTATCGTGCTTCAGATTTTGTACCAGCACTACTTTTTGAGCGATTTATATATATATACATTATCGGTGGTTTATACATTATGTGTTCTTCAAATGATTAGTGATGTGATCTTGTTTATATGTTTGCTTCTGTACATTATATTTACATGTTGTGAATGATTTTACATATTATGGATGTTATGTGTGTGCAATGTACCAATCCAAAATGAAATTGGCCATGGGTTCAGCAACTGTGTTTAACTCTCGTGGAATGTGCAGGTATTGAACAGATTCAAATGACCTTTCCAAGAGACGTACTTGTCTAAAGAGACGGAGTAAGATGGGATCATGGATGGCGTATATCCGGTCCAGATGGGAAACCACTAATTGAGAATCCATGTGGATGACAATGTAGTTCATACCTAAGGAAATGGCATCAGCTAGGGTTCTGATTACTCCCTGATATTCTACGGCATTGTTGGTCACAAACCCTAGGCAACTTCCTCCTGAGCTAATGAGCTCACTTGTTGGAGAATATAGTACCCAGGATGCCGAAGCAAGGTGAAGGGTATGCCGGCTGGCACCATCCGCGAATCCATAGCACGTTTCCATCTGCACACGCAAACAGAACATGGTATGAGAAGTGGAAACAAGATCAAAAGAAACTCAAAAAGAAATGCGTCACACAAAAACACAAAAACACGCCATGTACAGTATATACAAGCAAGTGTATGCATGAGAGATCAAGTGTAGTATCTCTTCAGGTAACGCCCATTTCCAGGTTCACCTAAAGAGATTCCATCATAATATTCAAGCTCGTAAGCACCTTTTTCTAACACACGTTTTTAAACGTAGGGTCCATGCCACATGGACTTGAACTTCCCTGCTCCTAGTTTATCGTGTTTCTGGTCATAAGTGAGGACCAGATCACCCTCATTAAAAATACGAGGTTCGACCAAATTATTGTATTGGGCCTTGATGCGTTTCTTATGCGCTTCATTAGCAAGAGCGGCATCACGGCGAGACTCGTCAAGCTTTGCTAGGTGCAAGAGACGTTCTTCCTCAGCAGTAGTGTTAGGAAGAAGTTCGACCGCAAGCTGTAAAGACGGGATTTTGCACTCTATCGGTAGAATAGCCTCCAATCCATATACCAATTGGAAGGGAGTGAATCTTGTGGTGGTTTTAACGGTAGTTCGGTAGGCCCATAATGCTGAAAAGAGCATATTATGCCAGTTGGACTTTTGTGTCCCTACCATCCTCTGGATCATAGTTTTCAAGACCTTGTTAATTGCCTCGACCTATCCATTGGATTGCAAGTAGTAGGGTGTCGAGTTTTCATGACGAAAACCCAACCTGTCGCTTAATTCATCAATCATATGGTTCTGAAAGTGAGAACTATGATCGGTAACTATGGCCTATGGAACTCCAAACCGTGCTATCACATGATTAAACATGAAGAGTGCGGTGGTTTTTCCATCGTTTTGGTATGTAGGCATAGCCTCGGCCCACTTTGTGAAGTAATCCACAACTACGATGATGTAACTATGCTCCCCGGCCGAGGTAGGCTTATAGTGCATAAAATCAATGCCCCATTTTGCAAATGGGACAATGACAATAACTGGATGTAGTGGGGCGGGATGAGTGCACTTCTTCGTGTGGAAGTGTTGGCAAGGAGGACATTTTTTAATGGCCTCAATACAATCTTTGAAGATAGTAGGCCAGTAATATCCTGTGCGCAAAATATTCTGGGTTGTAGCCATCCCAGAGAGATGACTGCCACATGCCCCAGCGTGACAGTCATTTAGAACACGTTCAGCCTCCTTATGAGTGAGACAACGTCGAAGAATTGAATCGACACCACGACGATACAAAGTATCATTGATGATTAAATAATACTTTGCATGGTGACGAATCTTACGACGGTCGTCGTGAGAAAGTTGAGGATCGAAGCGTTGGGTTTGAAGATACAACAGAATATCTCCATACCAGAGGTCATTCGTACTGATGAGAAACAATGATTCATATGGAAATGAGTCATTGTGCTCAATTTCTTCATCAGGATGGGGAAGGTCGCAGATGAGCTCGGCAAACACCAAAGACTTTTTAGACTTAGCTTTCTCAAAAAGAAGATAGAATTCTTGCAGTATAACGATCCAGCGTGAATAATTTCCCCCAAGCACCTAACGTGTCAGTACGTGGTACATGGGGTTCGAGTTGGCAATGATAGTGGTGGTGCGGAGCAAACTGTAGTGACGGAACTTCTGGACGGCAATGACAGCCGCAAAAGCGAGTTTTTCAACATGTGAGTATCTAGTTTCAGCGTCGGATAGACCCTTACTTGCATAGTATATCACATGTTCCTGAGCGTTTTGATCCTCCTGTACCAAAACCATGGCGATAGTTGTAGCAGAAGCGACGAGATATAAGATGTAATCTCGATAATAGTTAGGCGGTTGGAGCACAGGGGCATGTGTGATGGCATGTTTGATATTGTCAAAAGAATTTTGAGCTTGATCATCCCAAATGAATGGGATGTCCTTCTTAATCAGTCTCATATAGCCTTGAGTTTTCTCCACAAAATTGCACACAAAACGTCTCAAGTAAGTTGCCTTCCCTTGGAGACTTTGGAGTTCGGTCACATCAGTCGGGGGTGGTAGGTTGATGATGGCCTTCGCCTTTAAGGGATCAATGCAGATCCCATCCTTTGAAACGATAAATCCTAAGAGGCGTCCGGGCTCAATGCAAAAGATACACTTGTGAGGATTCAGACGGATATTGTACTGTCTGCATCTGAGGAATATAGCCGTCAGATGATTAATGTGGAACTCACACTGCTTTGAATGGGCAGGGAGATCGTCCAAGTAGGGTTCCAAAAAGTCCTTAATATCATGGAAAGCGTACGACATAGCCTGCTGGAACGTGGCGCCAACATTTTTGAGGCCAAACAAGAGTTTACAATATGCAAAGGTTCCCCATGGGCAGATGAAAGTCGTCTTATGTTGGTCGGCTAGGTTGATCTCAATTTGGTTTTAACTAGAAAAGCCATCCATGAATGAGAAGATGACGCTTTCAGCACAGTTGTCGATGAAGGGGGTTGGGTAGTTGTCTTTTGGACAAGCCCGATTAAGGTCCCGATAATCAACACAGACGCGAATGGTGCCCTGTTTTTTGTTCACAGGAACGACATTTGAGACCCAATCTATCAATGGGACAGGATAAATAAAACCAGCCTTTAAAAGCTTTTCAATTTCTGCCTTTATTGCCGCATTCTTCCGGGGGTGTACCAGTCGCAACTTTTGACATACAGGTTTGATGTCAGGATAGGTTTTTATTTCGTGAGAAACAATTGCGGGGTCTATCCCAGGAATCTCCTCATAGGACCAAGAAAACATGTCTCGAAATTGCTTGAACAAGACCGTGCTAGCAACGAGTTCTTCAGGGGAACACTTCTGGCCTACGTGAATGTGTTCCACTATACCAGGTTTCACCGAGATGTCTACCGGGGTGGTTGGCTCTATGTTGGCCAAGTTGCCCTCCATGTCCATAAGACATGTAAGGATGGGGGACCGAGGGGATGGGTATACATGTAGTGAAAAGAGGGTATGGATGTTGTTCTCTATGTATTCCAAAGGAGGAAGGAAAGATGACCTATGATGGAGATCATCCCATGGACCATTGTCAACATTCATTACTTCCATGATGGACTCGTCTGAATGAAAAGTCCGAAGTAAGATATCGGGTAGAGAGGATGTCTGTCGTAGAGAACAAGATGTGGAGGCCATGGTTAAAAGGTCCTCCGAAGCTGATTGGATAGCCTCATAAATGTGTTCAGTGGGTGAAAGAGGCATAACATCTCCAAGCAGGTGTGTTGTGGCTTCATCTGGTACAAGCCAAGCATCATTTGAGTGAGATAAAATCTCAGTGGAGATCATGTGCACCCTAGCAATATGATTAGGGGGGTCCACATTTGGAAAAATGACCATGAGAGATGAATCTTTCAAAAGGCCAACCCCTATGCTCTCATACTGGTTTGACGTTTGTCTAATGGAAGGAACATGGTCACCATGATGAGTAGTGGCATCCATTGTACAAAAATATAACTAGTTGAGAGTAACATGTCGTCCTTGGTGGGGGAATTGTACTGTGCGGAAGACTGAAGAGGCTACCTCCTGTATGGTATAAAACCAATTGCGACCAAGAAAGAGATTATAAAATAATGATCCCCAAGAACACTTCCACGTTAATGGTTACGGTCTTTCCGTCCAACTCAAATGCAAGAGCTTGTAAGAGCCCATGAGGTTGAAATCCACGCCTGTCGAATGCTTTGACCATGGTAGGAGAATGATTCAATTCAAGGGAGCCAATGGCGCTCCAACAAGCGATGGACATGACAGAAGTGGAGGCTCCTTCATCCAAAAGAGTACGATGGACAATCTTCCCAGCAAGGTTCGCAGTGACTTGGAATGCGAGCTAGTGTGAGAGTCTAAGCTTAAGGTTGTCAAGATGAAACATGATGGTGTTCAAGGAATCCAGGTCAACTGCACCAATATCTACAAGGAGAGTTTTGCGTTGATTAGGACAATTTTGCAAAACTTCCAAGGTGGACATGGCGCAAGGAGCTTGGGCCAAGTCCTCTACAATATTGTAATTTTGTGCCGCGCGAGCATTAGGATTGAAAACAACTTTTCGAATCGTACTCTTTGATGAATGCAATATCGAATCTAAAGAGGGTCTCTCAATGGTGAGAGAGGTTGATGGTACAGTGACATCAGGTAAAGAGTCGGACGCTTTTTCAGTATTACTTCCGGCGGGTTCCTTCGAAGGGACCTATTCATAAGATCACGAGCAAGTAGTTAAATTGATTGCCTCGTTACGCAACATGAGAACATGCGCGGTATTGGATGGTTCTCCCTGGGTTGGGGGGTTTGAGCAATCATTTGCTGATTTTGAGCAGGAAACAGATCGTTGAGGACTGCGGGAGTCAGTTTACCCCTAAGAAACTTTTTCACTTCATCTCTATGGGGGCACTCTTTGGAGAAATTATCTTCTCCACACAGTAAGCAAGGATACTTCAATTTCCTTTTCTGCTTAGTATCTTCGGGAGTGCTCTTCGTTTCCGCTGGGAAGAAGACTTCTTGGGTTTCCCCTTGTTCTTCGTTTTGCCATTAAACTTCTGAGATGAAGCTGATTGAACAGAATTCACCTCTTCAGTTACAGCAGGGGTAGTGGACTTGGCGGTGTTGTGTCCAGCTGGAGTTGGGTTGGATGATCCAACAATGCTACTAGCAGGCTGGGTTGTAAGGGAACCAATGATTCCATCAGCTTGGGGTCCCTTATGTGGTTTCGTGGGATCGTTAACGTCCCGGGGTGCGTTGGGAAAAATATTGAACAGAGTGCCAGACTGGGTATAAACCAGGTCTAACAGATGAGCACTTGCGATGGCTTGTTCTTCGGTGATAGCACCTCACATGGCAACATCTTTTGCTATGACAGGAAGGAGTGACTTTGTAAACCAGTCTGCTAGAAGCTGATCTGGAATGGGAGCTTTAATGAGACGTTGTCTCCTTCGCCACTCATGGATATGATCCGAAATGTGAGTGGCAGTATTCTGACAAAGCGAGGTTAAAAGCTCAGTACCAGTCTCATACCGTATAGGTAGCTAGAAATGTGTCAAAAAGTTCATAGCAAGGGAGACAAAGTCAGGAAAAGAGTGCGGTGGCAACTCAATGTACCACTTGGTAGCCGAACCGATGAGAGTCATTTAGAACAATCTAAGATGAATTGAATCATCCATTAAGGAATTAGATGAACACCATAAATGGTATGTGATCACGTGGTTCTTGGGGTCTTCACCAGGCTTGCCGTCAAACTTGGGGATATCAGACGGAAGTTTCACCGGAATCGGTGGCCAGTTAGATCCATGGTAAATGGGATGGTTGGTTAAACGAGAGAGGTCAGGTAGGTCCAAAGTAGCCAAAATGGGCAGCTATGGATTAGGCTGCGCGTATTGATAATACGGATATGGCGTGTAAGGATTAAACTGACCATAAGGTGTACCATAAAACTGATCGTAGGGGGGTGGGCCGCTCAGACCGGAAGGAGGTCCGCCACCATAACGTGGTCCATTCCAATAAGGTGGGGGTCCACCTCCACCTCCAGAAGGGGGTGGAGGTCTGCCGCCACCACAGGGAGGAGGTGGGGGTCTATAACTGTAATAAGGTGGCCCACCGTCACGTCCGCTTGGAGGAGGTGGTGGACCACTTCCACTGCCAGATGGGTGGGGGCCCCCATCGCCTTCGCTGCCGGAAGGATGAGGGTTTCTGCCACCACTGCCACCACCAGGGTAATAAGGTCCTCCACCGCCTCCGCCTGGAGGGGGAGGTGGACCATCACCGCCACCCGAAGGGAAATTTCCTCCTCCACCATGATAAGGTGGTCCGCCGCCTGCTTCGCCTGGAGGACGTGGTGGACCATTCCTGCCGCCGCCTAAGGGGTGATGGGCGTTGTAGGTAAAATGGGGTGGGCCTCCGCCAACGTTAGGTGGGGGCCCCCTGCCTCCAACAGGAGGTGGGGGAGGATCGATCGGGGGTGGTTCTACTTGAGGGATAGTCGGTTGGGGTCCATGTTGTAACACAGGTTGTTGCCCACATAGAGTGTAAGGATTCCCCGGATAAGGTATCCTGTATGGTGCGTTTTCGGGATTAGGTTGGCCCGACGCAGGGTTAACGGAACCTGGATACGCTTGACTCCATGAGGGTTGGGTTACATTTGATGGCCCTCCAACATGAGATAATCCCATGGTGGATGGTCTAGTGGGTTGGGTAGGTCCAGTATATGGCCCGTTGGGGACTCCACCAACGTTCTGGTTAGGAAACGGGGGTTTCCCCCCAGCCACAATAGGTTGACCACTATTCAAAGGTTGAACCAACGTGGGTTGTTGACTAGCTACCATGGTAATAACATTACCAATAAGATAATCCGTAGGAATGGAATACCCTCCCCTTGAATTTTGAGATGGGGGAGGAACTAGTAAAGTAACCGTGCTAGTGACATGTGTATTGGACCATTGTCCTTCCACTGGTTGGTTCACTTGAAGTGTAGGACTTGATTCCTGTGAGGGTTGACCGGTCTCATTAGTGGTCACGGGGTGGGGTGCTTCAGGTGATCCGAAATATATTGAATGAACTAGGAAGGGTTGGTAAGGAGGTAAAGATGGGTCTTGAACCCTCCTTTGGAGACTTGACTGCTGAAACTCTTCAGCCATGGAACGAAAGTGAGCCAATTGGCCACGAAAGTAAGCTAAAGGGTCTTCCGGAGTAGTCTCACTAGGTGAGGATGAGGTGGAAAAATGAACCACTGGATGGTCTGTAGAATATGTCCAATAAGCTGCTGAAGGACCAACAGTTATTGTAGGGTCATCCTGGGGTCGTTTTATCCATTCCAATGATCCAGGTTCTCCCGGGATGACGGGAGGAAAGCCATGTGAAGTGGGGGTGTGAGCTTCCTCATCCTGTGTGGGATGAGAGGCAGGTGAATCTGGTGGAAACAAATGTCCGCCAATATTCAAGGTGGGGTTCCCTACTTTAGTAACTACGATCGCATTACACTGATCCATTCTTACCCTCGAAATAACCTCCGGATTAAGGGGAAATTCAGGTGGCAAGTTCAAGATCCTACGGGACCTTCTCCAAGGAAAATCCGTCAGAGTATCAGGAAAATCAGCCAAAAAAGGCCGAAACAACATTTCTCCTAAAGGTATACTAAAAGAAAAGCAGTCCAAGAAAACCTACTCAAACTAAGGCAACAAGCAAACTTATGTGATAGAGTGGATTCAAAAGTTTGGAACCTCACGGGTTTATCAAGGCATCGCAAACCGCAATATATTGCAGGGTCCAACAGTATGACGCGACAAGGAGGATTGGGACCATACCCTTTCCTGCATACCCGACTACCTGGACAGGACGTGTGTGCTAATATCCTCGAGTGCTGTTCTCGGTGTATTGCTTTTCCAAGATGGACAAATGGTTAACTCAGTTGGTTTCAGGAATCCTAATGGTGTCTCCCGATATACTCAAAATACGTGGGAGCTCAAATCCATAGTGGTGTTGTCTAATGCATAGCCATTGGCATGACGCCTTCCGATATACGTGTCGAGTACGTGATACACCCTTCTATATACACCAAGTACGGATTATGGTACTTGGTGGATATGTGAAGGAGCTCAATATACCGATGTATGTGGAAGACTACAATACCCCTGGACTACAGTGCTGACAAGTAATGACAGCTACCATGCTTAATGATGCTAGAACACGTCTCTAACTTACACACAAGTTACTAAAATTTTTACATAGTTCTACCGTTAATTTTATCTTGGATGGTTAGGTGAATGCATGAGGTGAGTACATAATCAGAAATAGAATGCAAGTCCTAGGTACATGCACGAAATATTCTTTTCTTTCGATGAATTCCACCTGTCGTAAGGAGAAAGCTTTTTCTAATGGTATTGCCAAACAAACTCAATGCAACACAATTCCCAATGCAAACAAATTTGACAATGAAAGTACTCTTTTCTTTTTTAATGAAACACACAAACGTACACAACACTACTATCCAAATCAAAGTATTTTTTTTCTTTTCTTTTCTTTTTCAAATCAAAACAACACTAAGTAATGATATGAGAGGATTCTGAAATGGAAATGTAAGCTTTTCACTTTCTCTTTTCAATGATCTAAAGGCACCTATCTTTCCTTAGCATGGAAACAACTTTTGAAAAAACACGAAATGTACTAGAGCTTTTCAAGAAGATGAAAAACTCATAATTCAAGAAAAACACAACCAATCATATTCTCATTCATCTTTTCCAAAACATTCCAATGCACAATGATCTTTCTTCAATAAATTCTTGAGAAATAATGGAAAGAAGCACTTTTAATCTTTCAATGGATGTATCAAAGCAATAAACTTGAAGACAACTTTGCTTTCAGATCTAAATGACTGAAAAGAAAATGTTACTTGTGGCACTCATACACTCAGAAAACTCAAGAAAAGGCAAGCACTCAACCAAGCAGAAATGACACTCTTAACTCAAAATCAAGCAGCAGCAAGCAGACTAAGCAAGCAAAGCTCAAAGTAAAAATAGATGAGGTCTGGAAGGTGATCCAATGCACTGATCAGATCAGGGATGGAAGGAAGGGAACGCAAGAGTGAATGGATGAATGTGGGGGAGGCAAAAGTATCCACCACTACCGATTTCAAACTTGTCCAAAGCAGAACCCAAATTCAATCCAAACAAACCAAACTCTCAACACACAAATCAAAATGAGATCTTTGACTGAATGTTGTAGCACAGAGGGAGTTCATACACCAGAACAAGGCTCAGACTGACAAATAAGAGGGTGGATTCCTGCATGCTAAGTCTCAACAGATTGGTGCACTCTGGCTTTGCAGATAGTGTGACGTCGCAGGTTAGCTTCAGGAGATCTGCGATGATGTCGCAGTATACTAACACACAGAATGCGACAAGCAAGCAACAGTCAAAGAACAAAGACTCAGAAAAACACAGTGTCTCTCTGTTTTCACTGCCCAGGTGCGACAGGCGAGTTCCAAATTCAAAAATGAATCAGATCTCCCAATAATGGATCACCAATAGGTTTGAAACTAAGTTGTACAAACTCAAAGGAAGAAGGTCAGGATCTTCAATGTGAAGATCTGACAATGGAATCGATCCTAAGAAGGAAAAATGGCAAAAAAAATGACAACAAGGCTTGTGACAAGTAATCAACTGAAAATGACTCAGATTAACGATCACTAAACAAGAATACTCCCCAGTATGGTCGCCATATTTGTTACCGGACAATCCACTCGATCGGAGGTGAGTCGGATCTTCCTAGCTCAATGCAAGTCTAGAACAAATAGAACAGACTACAAACATGTTTCCTAGATCTACTTAAGGATCGAGTGCTAGATTTCTTACCTCTTTGATTCGCTATCCTTTCTCCTGAATGTTGCTCCACGTCCCACGGTCGTCAGATCCAAGCTACAAGACCTGTCAAGACACAGAAAAGAGAAACGAGTAAAGAGCATCTATACAATAAGAGATGTATGTAAACAGTTAAGCAGGTAAACAACACAACATCATCACATATAAGAGCGATATTGGTGGAAAGCATTTGTATTACTGCAAATAGAGGAGTACATGATAGAGATATAGAACTACAACTAATGACTTAGCGTAGCAGCCCTTCTTCGCACAAGCTAATTTCCAAGCCCTTCCAAGGAAGCATGAATTCTCCAAGAGGTGAGTGAAGGTGTCCTAAGAGAGATTTCACCAGCATGTAGATACCATATTCTTCCTCCCTTTGGTATGGGAGTGAGCCTCATATATATAGGACTAAGTGGATGAGGTTATGGATAGGATAGGATGAGAGATGGTAGGAGAGAGATAGGGGATCTTCCCAATAGGCTAGGGGTCGAGCACCAGCTCTCCAAGAGATCAAGGATAAGCCCCCAAATGGGAAAGCTTTGAGAAAGATCTCGAAATGGCTATTTTTGCCCATTAACAGACCTCGTCGCACTCTGCTATAGAGCAACCTGCAACGTCGCATGTTGCTAGTGTGCAACCTGCAACAACCTCTCAAAAGGTTGTAAAAACTGAGTACAAATCCTCCAAATGAGCACTTGGTCCAGATGACTTCAGGGATGTATACACTAAATCATGATAATGAGTAGATTTTAGGTGTAACAGAGATATGCAGGCTTACTAGCACAAGGTCTCTAAATCATTGAAGAAAACAAAGAAGACATTGTTTCTTTATGTTAGACAGAACTAGCAAGCATGATAATCCAGGTATGTTTTCCTATATAAAGTTAGAATCCTAATTTGTGTTAGGATCTTAGGTAAGTATACCTATGTATGAAATGATCATGACCATACATGCTTAAGATTATGTAGAATCATAATGTTTTGATTGTATTAAGATTATACTAATGAATGTATGATTATGTATGAGATCTTGAGGAAAGACACAATGATGAAACCAGTACACACTTAAGCATGCATAGTGGTGCATAATGGATAGAAGTTCAAAGACACATGATCATGATGCTATCATAGAGATCAAGCGGGAGGCAAGCACACAAACATAAAAGATAAGTATTTGAGATGTTATTTGAATCTCTGAATACTTAATGATATTGCTCGTAATAGTTGTATGCATACTTGTATTCCTAGAATATATCATGCATAGTGTAAGCATTCATATAGCATTGAACAATATACTAATAATATGCATATGATGGGTAAGTTGGACAAACATTCCATTGTTGCTTGTCTAGAATGAAACCTTTTTGCTGACATAATGAGAGATGTGCATGCTCTTGATAGTATGTTCCGGTAGAGATGGAAGGCATCTAGATAGCCATTCTATGCATAGAGGATATGGAAAAGTGTTGTGCCAAAGTAATGGTCAAGATACTTGCATAACTATGTGAATCATATCATTATGCATAATAGGTTATCATGTCAACATGATTTGATGATTATGAAGTATTATTAATCATGTAATTAACTTTGATTTGTAGGAAAGATCATGTGCTATGATCTACAAAAGAAGGATGATGGACACCGAACAAGTGATGGATTTTCAATAAGAAGACTTACAAATCAAACATACTATGGAAGGCTCTTGGATAGAGGATTCTCTTAGAAAGAGGGAGAGAATCATGATGAGATGTTTGCTCCAAGTGTCTATAAAGACCATTCTCTTAAATGGTGTAATTGAAGAAGAAGTGTGAATAGAGCAAACGCCCAGAATTCGATAGAGAATCGCACGATTGAAGAAAGCTCTGTATGGGTACCCAGGATCGATAGTCATTTAATGAGATTAATGATCACCACGGGTGAAGCGGTGTTCAACCTTTGCTACAAGGTTGAAGATGGTTTCTATATACATAAGACATTCTTCTCTTAGATGACTATAAGACGGAACTCACCATTAAGTTTGAATGATGTTGAGGCTCATATCAGTAGACCCATCTGACAGGATATGGAAGGGATAGATACGCAGAAGATTACTCAATGCATAGTGTGAATGATGTTCAGTCACATAATTGATAGCTTCTTGACAAGCTTGGGATTTTACAAAAGTAAAGCTGATCCTAACCTTTACCTAAAGGTTATGGATGATGAACCTGTCATACTATTACTGTATGTGGATGATCTCTTTCTGACATGAAATGAGAAACAGATCATGGAAAGCAAGAAGAATCTAGCTACAAAATTTGAGATGAAGGATCTCGGATTGATTTATTACTTCCTAGGTCTGGAAGTATGACAAGGACAAGAAGGAATCTTTCTCAAGTAGGGAAAGTATGCTATGGAAATCTTGAAAAGATTTGATATGTTGGAATGTAAATCCATGGACACTCCCATGGATTCCAACTTGAAGTTGTTAGTTGACGACTCATTAGAGTTAGTGGATGTGACTTTGTATAGAAAGATTGTTGGGTCATTGATGTATCTGACGAATATTAGGCCAGATATATGCTTTGATGTGAACACCTTGAGTCAGTTTCTAGTCGATCCTAGACGTGTTCACCTGATAGATGCAAATCATGTGATGAGGTACCTAAAGGGTACGATAGACTTTGTTCTATGTTATCTTGGAGATCATGATTTTAGGTTGTATGGCTACACAGATGTTGATTGGGAAAGAAGTGTATCAGATAAGAAGAGCACATTCGGTGGATGTTATTGTCTGGGATCTTCCATGATATCATGGTTTACGAGGAAGCATTCCAATGTGGCTCTCAGCATAGTTGAAGCGAAATATATAGTTGTGAAGCGATATGGCTTCAAAATTTGTTATCAGGATTTTTTGATTTAGAGATGGATTCCACTGTGATCCTATGTGACAACTGGAGTTGTATCAAGATGACATAGAATCTAGTGTTCCATGATAAGTCAAATCACATAGAGATCCGATATTTCTATATACGGGATATGGTGCAGAAAGGAGCTATACAGCTCGAGTATGTGAGCACTAACGAACAAGTTGCTGATGTATTGACCAAAACTTATGTCTTGAGTAAAGTTTGAGTATTTTCGAGACAAGCTTGGTGAAGTTTAGAAGGACCCTCCTCGAAAGGGGGGGTGATATTGTTGATGATGAGTATACTTGTATTGATGATGTGGATACTTGTATCGATGATGACGATACCTGTATTGATGATGTGGATACTTGTATCGATGATGTGGATACTTGTATTGATGATGGGGATACTTGTTTTGATGATGTGGATACTTGTATCAATGATGAGGATACATGTATCAATGATGAGGTTACCTGTTCCAATGATGAGTTCGATGATGAGGTTACCTGTCCCGATGATGAGGTCGATGATATCAACGATAAGGTTGATAAGTGGTCCTAAGACTTGGTCTAAGTTGACGAGGGAATTGCATCATCCCTATACTTCGGTCCCTGAATTGATCCGTAGACATATGTCTGCGATAAGTGATCCCTAGCGGACGAGGGGATTGCATCATCCCTAGAATTTTGTCCCTAAATTGATCCGTAGACATATGTCTCCGAAAAGTGGTCCCTAGTGAATGAGAGGGATTGTATCATCCCCAGACTTTGGTCCCTGAATTGATCCGTAGACATATGTCTCCGAGAAGTGGTCCCTAGTGGACAAGAGGGATTGTATCATCCCTGGACTTCGGTCCCTGAATTGATCTATAGACATATGTCTTTGAAAAGTGGTCCTTAGACTTTGTCTAAGTGGACGAGTAGAATGTATTATCCCTGGACTTGATGTCCTAAAGAGATCAGGATTAACCATCCTGTAAGTGGTGGGATTGCATTATCCCTGAACGTTTGGTTCAAAATGTACATGATAGGATTGCATCATCCCTGAACATTTGGTTCAAAATGTATGTGATAGGATTGCATCATCCCTGAATGGTTGGTTCAAAATGTACGTGGTAGGATTGCATCATCCCTGAACGGTTGGTTCAAACTGTCTGTGATAGGATTGCATCATCCCTGAACATTTGGTTCAAAATGTACGTGATAGGATTGCATCATCCCTGAATGTTTGGTTCAAAATGTACGTGATAGGATTGCATCATACCTGAATGGTTGCTTCAAAATGTACGTGATAGGGTTGCATCATCCCTAGACGTTTGGTTTCAAATGTACGTGATAGGATTGCATCATCCCTGAACGGTTGGTTCAAAATGTACGTGAAAGGATTACATCATCCCTGAACATTTAGTTCAAAATGTATGTGATAGGATTGCATCATCCCTGAATGTTTGGTTCAAAATGTATGTGATAGGATTACATCATCCTTGGATTTATGTCCTAAATTGATAGGGATTGTCCATCCCGTAATTGGATCATGTGTGTTGCAGGTTATTTTGCTATGATGTTGTTGATCGGAAGATCCAAACGATGAGGCTATTGATCGAGAGATCCAGATGATGATGTTGTTAATCGGAATATCCAGTTGATGAGGTTGTTGATTGAGAGATCCAGATGATGATTGATCAGAAGATCCAGATGATGATGTTGTTGATTGGGAGATCCAGATGATGATGTTGCTGTAGCTGATCGAGTGCTGTAGAAGATGAAGACTCAGTACTGAAGATGTTGATGTTTCAATATTGAATATCTTGAAGATGTTCCAGTAACTGTTTGAGTTACTAATGATAGTTAAATAAAGCTTCCAATGATTTATAGATGTATCATGTATCATGTATCATGTAGTTGATGACTCCTTTCTCCTGCAGATGTTGTTAGAATATCCTTCTCGTTAAGGGGGAGTGTTGAAATATTGTAACTTCTAAGAATATTCTATTTGTACTTTATTCGGAGATGTTTCATTCCTTCGCTAGGACCTTATTGTATATCCGGAGATGTTTATTACTCTTTCGAAATGTGGTAACTTGGGTTATTAGACTTCCCTAGTGGGGTCGGCCTAGAGTTAGTTGTAATGGGGTTTTCAAGTCCCCTAGTGGGGTCAGCCCAGTCAGCATTATGTTGAGTGGTTAAGTTGGGGCCAACCTAGTTAGGGTTAAAAGTCAAGTGAGGTAGTGTATAAATATAGGAGGTGTGTTCCTCATTTATCTCAGACACACACTTACCTATGAAACTCACATAGGAGAGGGAGAGATCTGAAAAGGAGAAGGATCTCATGTTTGGGGATTACATCTTTGTATTTGTTGGTCATCTATATTGAGGAAGCTTTGCAGGGTTTTCTACCCCATGAGGGTTTCCTAGGATAAATTGTGTCTCTTGTGTTTATGTTGTGCTTGTTGTTTTTTCAGTGATCCTCTATATGATATTGTTGTGAAATCTAATGGAATACTGATGTTATCTATCTTAGAATATTGAATATTAACATGGTATTAGAGATAGCCTGAAGGAAGGAAATGTATGGCACTTACGACATTTGTTCCACTTGCGATAATTTGAAAGTTAAGGTTGTGTATAGCAAAAAATAGTCATCATGGAACTTTCGCTATAAATCCATTTTGGCGAAGGTTCAAGATCTAAAACTTGGATAGGATGGAGATGAAATGTTCCTGTACCTTGTGTCCGAGTTTCAACCTCATATTCGTTGTATTTTTTGAGATTTGATCCATACACGTTAGGGTTTCTGCCTCTTTCATAATGCAGTCCTAAACAGGTGACCTAGGGAAAAAGGTCACATACTGAGATTGGAAGATCCAAATGAAATTCCATAAAGAATGACAGTTAGGGAACAGACTGTAGTTTCACAGATCTGAGTTTTAGATGTCGAAGTTGAAACATTGACGCATGGCACTCCGTACAAGTTTGCTATGTTGTTTCATCCCTTAAACAGGTCATGTTGGGAAAATGTGAATATATTTCTGATGGAGAATCCATTGAAGCTCAAACATGTGGGGTTGGAAATATGACAGTTCAGGCTACCACATGCCAATTTTTCAGACCCTTCAGGTCCTAATTTTCAGAGATACACTAGAAACAATATGGCACATCTAAGAAGAGGAAGAAGAAGCTCCCACTTAGGGATTTCAGTTTTTAGGTATGGAAGGACCTGATACAATGTTGAGAAACCTGATGCAATATTGGAAACTTTTATTATCGATTTGGAATCCATTCATCATAGATATTAATCCTCCATCAAAATGTTGTGGGAGGAAGGAGTTTGAAAATTAGGGTTTTCAAGTAAGTAAGAAGAAACCCTAGCAAGGTTGGGAGATTCATAGGACAACAATGAAGGAACTGATATTCTATCATCCTAGCACCATGAACATATATAAGATGTTTACAAGTTATATACCTTGGATGGTAAGGTTTTTACCCTTATAGAGAATACTACTCGAAAGGTATGACTTGAGAAGATATAGGTATGTTTTGAAATCTGTTCCATGCTTAAGTTCATAATATGTTTGTCTTCATATTATTGAGGTTAGTACACTCATGATTAATTTTAGATTGTTTGATCACCTTAGTAAAAGTATGAATGCATGTGAATGATAGAAGACATTCATTGATTAGGGTTATGACACTTATAATTGTACTAATGCACTTGTGGTGTTGTATGAGGATGATGTTGTCTACTAACAAGATACAGGTACATCAAGAAAGACAAATCAAGTTCTATGACCATGATGACATGAAGACAAAGAGTCATCCATAGTATTTGATCACATAGAAGCTCTGCTTACAAGGTATGTATGATTTTATTCTACTATGCTTAACCTATGAGATATGCAGGCTTACTAGCACAAGGTCTCTAAATCATTGAAGAAAACAAAGAAGACATTGTTTGGGTATGTTAGACATAACTAGCAAGCATGATAATCTAGGTATGCTTTTCTATATCAAGTTGGAATCCTACTTTGTGTTAGTATCATAGGTAAGTATACTTGTGTATGAATGATCATGACCATACATGCTTAAGATTATTTATAATCTTAATGTTTTGATGGTATTAAGATTATACTAATGAATGTATGATTATGTATGAGATCTTGAGGAAAGACACAATGATGAAACCAATACACACTTAAGCATGCATAGTGGTGCAGAATAGATAGAAGTTCGAAGACACATGACCATGATGCTATCATAGAGATCAAGCGAGAGGCAACCACACAAACATAAAAGATAAGTATTTGAGTTGTTATTTGAATCTTTGAATAGTTAATCATATTGCTCGTAATAGTTGTATGCATACTTGTATTCCTAGAATATATCATGCATAGTGTAAGCATTCATATAGCATTGAACAATATACTACTAATATGCATATGATGGGTAAGTTGGACAAACATTCCTTTGTTGCTTGTCTAGAATGAAACCTCTTTGATGACATACTGAGAGCTGTGCACGCTCTTGATAGTATGTTCTTGTAGAGATGGAAGGCATCTAGATAGCCATTGTATGCATACAGGATATGGAAAAGTGTTGTGTCAAAGTATTGGTCAAGATACTTGCATAACTATGTGAATCATATAAGTATGCATAATAGGTTATCATGTCAACATGATTTGATGATTATGAAGTATTACTAATCATGTAGTTAACTTTGATTGGTAGGAAAGATCAAGTGCTATGATCTACAAAAGAAGGATGATGGACATTGAAGAAGTGATCGATGTTCAACAAGACTTACAAATCAAACATACTATAGAAGGCTCGTGGCTAGAGGATTCTCTTAGAAAGAGAGAGAGAATCATGATGAGATGTTTGCTCCAAGTGTCTAGACAACTCCATTCTCTTAAATGGTGTAATTGAAGAAGTAGTGTGAATCAAGCAAAATCCCAGAATTCGATAGAGAATCACACGATTGAAGAAAGCTCTGTACGGGTACCCAGGATCGATAGTCATTTAATGAGCTTAATGATCAACATAGGTGATGCGGAGTTCAACGTTTGCTACAAGGTTGAAGATGGTTTCTGTATACAGAAGAAATTCTTCTCTTAGATGAATATAAGAAGGAACTCACCATAAAGTTTGAATGATATTGAGGCTCATATTAGTAGACCCATCTGATGGGAGATGGCACAGATAGATATGCAAAAGATCACTCAATGCATAGTGTGAATGATGTTCAGTCACATAATTGATAGCTTCTTGACAAGCTTGGGATTTACCAAAAGTAAAGTTGATCCTAACCTTTACCTTAAGGTTATGGATGATGAACTTGTCATACTATTACTATATGTGGATGATCTCTTTCTAAGAGGAAATGAGAAACAACTCATGGAAAGCAAGAAGAAGCTAGCTACATAATTTGAGATGAAAGATCTCAGATTGATACATTACTTCATAGGTTTGGAAGTATGGCAAGACCCAGAAGGAATATTTCTCAACCAGGGAAAGTATGCTATGGAAATCTTGAAAAGATTTGATATGTTGGAATGTAAATCCATGGCCACTCCCATATATTCCAATTTGAAGTTGTTAGCTGATGACTCATCAGAGTTAGTGGATGTGACTCTGTATAGACAGATTATTGGTCATTGATGTATATGAAGAATACTAGGCAAGATATATGCTTTGATGTGAACCCCTTGAGTTAGTATCTAGTCGAGCCTAGACGTGTTCACCTGATAGCTGCAAAGCATGTGATGAGGTACCTAAAGGATACGATAGAATTTGGTCTATGCTATCTTGGAGATCATGATTTCAGATTGTATGGCTACACAGATATTGATTGGGCAGGAAGTGTATTATATAGGAAGAGCACATCGGGTGGATGTTTTTGTCTGGGATCTGCCATGATCTCGTGGTTTAGCTGGAAGTAATCTAGTGTGGCTCTCAACATAGCTGAAGCAGAATATATAGTTGTGAAGCGATATGGCTTCGAAAGTTGATATCAAGATTGTTTGACTTAGAGATGGATTCCACTGTGATCCTGTGTGAAAACTAGAGTTGTATAAATATGACAGAGAATCAAGTGTTCCATGATAATTCAAAGCACATAGAGATCTAATATTTCTATATACGGGATATGGTGCAGAAAGGAGCTATAAAGCTTGAGTATGTGAGCACTGACGAACAAGTTGTTGATGTATTGAAAAAACCTCTCTCTCGAGTAAAGTTTGAGTATTTCTGAGACAAGCTTGGTGTAGTTCAGAAGGACCCTCCTCGAAAGGGGGAGTGATATGGTTGATGATGAGGATACCTGTATTGATAATGTGGATACTTGTATTGATGATGAGGATACATGTATTGATGATGTGGATACTTGTCTAGATGATGAGGATACCTATATTGATGATGTGGATACTTGTATCTATGATGAGGATACTTGTATTGATGATGTGGGTACTTGTATCGATGACAAGGATACATGTATCAATGATGAGGTTACCTGTTCTGACGATGAGCTCGATGATGAGGCTACCTGTCCGGACGATGAGGTCGATGATATCAACTATAAGGTTGATAAGTGGTCTTAAGACTTGGTCTAAGTTGACGAGGGGATTGCATCAACCTCGGACTTCGGTCCTTGAATTGATTCGCAGACATATGTCTCCAAGAAGTGGTTCCTAGTGGACGAGGGGATTGCATCATCCCTGAAATTTGGTCCCTGAATTTATCTGTAGACATATGTCTCTGAAAAGTGTTCCCTAGTGGACGAGAGGGATTGTATCATCCCCGGACTTTGGTCCCTGAATTGATCCATAGACATATGTCTCCAAGAAGTGGTCCGTAGTGGACGAGAGGGATTGTATCATCCTTGGACTTTGGTCCTTGAATTGATTTGTAGACATATGTCTCCGAAAAGTGGTCCTTGAACTTTGTTTAAGTTGATGAGTGGATTATATCATCCCTAGAATTTATGTTCTAAAGAGATCAGGATTAACCATCCTTTAAGTGGTGGGATTGCATCATCCCTGAACATTTGGTTCAAAATGTACATGATAGGATTGCATCATCCCTGAAAATTTGGTTCAAAATGTATGTGATAGGATTGCATCATCCCTGAACGTTTGGTTCAAAATGTACGTGATAGGATTGCATCATCCCTAAATGGTTGGTTCAAAATGTACGTGATAGGATTGCATCATCCTTGATCATTTAGTTCAAAATGTACATGATAGGATTGCGTCATCCTTGAATGTTTGGTTCCAAATGTACGTGATAGGATTGCATCATCCTTGGATTTATGTCCTAAATTGATAGGGATTGACCATCCCGTAATTGGATCATGTGTGTTGCAGGATATACTGTTATTTTTCTGTTGATTGGAAGATCCAAATGATGAGGCTGTTGATCGAGAGATCCAGATGATGATGCTATTAATCGGAAGATCCAGACGATGAGGCTGTTGATCAAGAGATCCAAATGATGATTGATGGGAAGATCTAGATGATGATGTTGTTGATCGGGAGATCCAGATGTTGATGTTGTTGTAGCTAATCAAGTGTTGCAAAAGATGAGGACTCAGTACTGATGATGTTGATGTTCCAGTATTGAAGATCTTGAAGATGTTCCAGTAACTGTTTGAGTTACTGATGATAATTAAAGAAAGATTCCAATGATTTATAGATGTATCAGGTATCCTGTATCATGTAGTTGATGACTCCTTGCTCCTGCAGACGTTGTTAGAAGATCCTTCTCGTTAAGGGGGAGTGTTGAAATATTGTAACTTCTAAGAATAATCTATTTTTACTTTATCTGTAGATGTTTCATTGCTCTGCCGGGACCTTATTGTATATCCGGAGATTTTTATTCCTCCGTCGGAATGTGGTAACTTGGGTTATTAGAATTCCCTATTGGGGCCGGCATAGATTCAGTTGTAATGGGGTGTTTAAGTCCCCTAGTTGGGTCGGCCCAGTCAACATTATGTTGAGTGGTTAAGTTGGGGCTGACCTAGTTAGCGTTAAAAGTCAAGTGAGGTAGTGTATAAATAGAGGAGTTGTGTTCCTCATTTATCTCACACACACACTCACTTGTGAAACTTGCATAGGAGAGGGAGAGATCTGCAAAGGAGGAGAAGGAGCTCATGTTTGGGGATTACTTCTTTGTATTTGTTGGTCATCTATATTGAGGAATATTTGTTGGGTTTTCCACCCCATGAGGGTTTCCCAGGATAAATTGTGTCTCTTGTGTTTATGCTGTGCTTGTTGTTCTTTCACTGGTCCTGTATATGCTATTGTTGTGAAATATAATGGAATACTGATGTTATCTATCTTAGCATATTGAATCTTAACAATATGATTTATAAGAACCTTGATTGGCCTTTAGGTATTGTTATCTTGCAAACCAAGGGAAACTTACATATTTTAATTGTAAGAATATAACAACCTTTTTCATGGTTGAATGATTCTTTATTTGGACAGGTTCTTTTCTAGTCTCAGGAAGGGTGTCCCTGGGGGTTGTATGCTGCTATCAAACCTACATATATGTGTTAACTTCAACTGGTCAATATACATAAACTCACTTGGGGCTGCCTATAAGCAATCCAAAGTAAGATACAAAAGCATAATGAAATTTATTAAGGTTGATACCATACTATAGAATTAAATCACCACAACAAAAATATGAAACAGATAAGGAGAATATGTGTCTTGAATGAATGGTGAAATCAAGACAAGTGCATAAAATTAACCATCCATTGTAAACCCTATTTAACCAAGCAATAACCATTGGATCCAAGGAGCCATATATCAAGCATAAAAGGACCAAATTATATTTACATTTAAGAGAATGTTTGCATCATAATCAATTGGAATATAACATGTTACACACAACTATGTTGGACAACGATGAAGGTAATGGTGATAGGTCCTTGAAGATGGAAGAAGAAGTCTTTCACTGCTGCTGAATAATTCCAAAAATATGTTCTAACATCTCTATTCTTTGCTCTTGTTCTTCTAGAAAAATACACAATGAATCTTGGACTAACTCGCCCTTTTTGTAGAAGAGAGAAAAAATCCACTCTATGACTGTACTTCTACATGTCATTCTGACGATCTTTTGTTCTTAAATATCGTCAAATACAACTTCAGTTATCCCTAAAAAATATAACATGAACTTAATTCTTAGTTGATACCATATATAAGGGATGTGCTACAACCTGAACTGGATGAGAATGGATAGAATTTTGTCAGTTTGATTCCAATTCAATGTGGTCAACAACTAGTTGATTGTCTATAATATTTGTGTGAAAATTAGTGAAAAATATTGCCAAATATACTCCCATACAGTGCCAATTCCTGAGTTGTATCTCTATCGTAGAACTTTAACCACCATAAAACGTGACAAAATACTTGAATTGTTGCACTCTGTTTGCTTAATCTTTAATTATCCCACTGGAAAAAATGATATCAAGTCAATATACCCTCCAATGAGACTGTTGTTTAAAGTTATAACAAATAGATACTTGTTGGAAACTCTGAAATTAATGTCATTGGCACTACAAATTGTAGTTAATACCCTGTTTTAGAGGTCACATGGTTGAGATATTACTGAATCAGGAAGTTCCATTCCTATTACACTTAAACACAAAGAAGTTAGGGTTTTATTTGGAAACAATTAGAATGGATCACTAATTATAAAAACAATTCGAATTAGGGTTTTGGATTGCTAATTTATAGAATGCGTGTCAAATTTAAAGAAGAGGTTGATATATGTTCTTGGAACTGCTTGTTAGGGCACCTAGGTTTGAGCATCCTTCTAGGGTTTTCACTAGACCTCATGAAATTTTGATAATACAAGTGAATTAGGTTTTTTCTTCAACCATAATAGCAAATTCGAAATAGGTTTTTGGGCCCACATTCAAACTATGGTTTTGGAAAGATTTCATTAGATAAACCACATGTTATCTTGAAACCTCACTTGCTTGCTAACCTGTTAACTCTAACTGACCAGATTCCAACCATTGTATCTACCAAATATTGACCACCTAAAAATAGACATTAGCAATCAAAATGGAAAGACCAAACATGAAGGGAAATTCCATGAATCCCCTACCATATATTGAATGTCTAAAAATAAATATTGTTGAAATTAGCAAGGTATGAAATGTAGATGAAAATGGTCTCATCAGAGTTGTCTCTTGTCAATAAATCCAAATATGTGTTCATAATAGACATGCAAGCCCCAAACACCTAGTTGCTAAAAGTAGCACTGTCTTGAAAAATGCTTCCATGTCACCTAAAAAATGCTCATCATAATTGTGGTGTCACAAGAACCAACAAATATATAAACATCTTTGACATGTGATCCATGGAACAATGTCTCCAATCCAAAATGAAATTAATAAAAATAGTAATTTCCCATAATCTGATAGAAATGACTACAAACAATCTTTGTTCTTTATAATACCCTAAATATACCTGAAATAAAACCACCCTGATTCCATCTCACATGAAAACCAAAATATGGGGGGGGGATGGGTGGTGATCTATTGGATCCATGGATCTGCAACATGATTTCCTACTTTAAGACCTATCCGGATATGTATGAAGATACCTACATTTTTTAGTGAACCCTACAACCATGCTTATCAATTTCCTTTTTCATGTCTTCCTTTTAGCATGATTAGAACATAATGTACTTTCTATATTTTTGGATTTTTTTTAGTATTGGCCTAGTGTTTATATTGTGAAATCAAATGATGTGATTTTAGATTGATTACTACTCATTTATTGATTTACTTGAATTATAATTTATGTATATTGTTTTTCTTAATGATTATTGAGAGCCAATGAATTATGCATATTAAGGTACTACATTCATTTGTTTCCAATTTATTTAAATTTCAACTGACCATTTTTCAGATTGAAGATGTTAGATTATATTTCTAATTATTTAATTTAAACTAAAATTTTGATTTTCACATAATGTATACATGTTTATTTTTCAATATTTTCTCAAACTAGATATCTCAGGGCATGCATTTTAGTCACAAGGCCATTAATGGTTATTCCCCTAGAGGTTGGAAGATGTCTGTGATGATAGAGGAAGTGACCCTTTTATACACCCCAATTTCAACTTGTTTAAGTCTTATTCGAGGAGGGCCACCCATATTTAAATCTAATAAATATAGGTTTGGATTCTAGAAAGACTCCAAAACAACCTACCGAGGATCGTGGAGGTGCATACTTTATGAAACATGCAACATGCAACAGGTATGTTGGTTTCTTTCAACCTATTGATGAGGAACCTATGAGTATAAATAATCCATGGGCTCTCCCTGTCTCCCCTAATGGAGAGGGATTGAAAAGAGGGACTAGGGTGGGAGAGGGTTCTTATAGAGAGGTTGTTGCATATATATTGGACCATCCTATTGGTGGACCTCGACCCTTGACTAGTGATGAGTTAGGATTTATAAATGTCCCTTCCATGCTATCTTAACCTTCAACATGAACCCCAAAACTGTCCTTTCTTGCTTATATTTCCACCACTATTATTTTCTCATATTCTAGGGTTGCTATAGGAATTAGGGATGAAACATCATGTCTTAATGCTCTAGAATTCTAGATATGGCCATTTGCATTTTTATGGTTGTATTATCCCTGGATTGTCAAGTACATGCCCAAACTTGAGAAAAAAACCTTCTTTTTGTTGATACTATTGGATTAGGGATGTTCATGCCCATAATTGATTTTTCAAGGTTGCAAGGCTCCCTTTACTGCTTCTAGAATGATGAAGGATTCCCAGAATTGTTGTTAGCTGCTCAAAATGCTTGGAATTCACCTTCCAATCACCATCATCATGACAAGGTCACCATAGAAGGGTGTGATTAGAATCACACACGAACACCCATACAAAATGGGGGGTAATAGGGGGAATGTTCCTTGCCCTTCGGAACACATTCTCATGTAATTCTGGAATAAGCATTGAGTTTCCCTCTAACAACACAATATAATTAAATTCTCATTGGTAGAAGTGCAAACAACAAGTTTAAGGAAAATGAGTACCTAAATTGAGTTTAATAGGAAAATTTTCCAAGGGATTAGATTTTTATGAAAAAACATGAATGCACTTATTGTACTCGCAATTTTTTGAATTTGATTTCTCATTTTCAGCTGCACACAAAAAAATAAAGAAATCATCAATTTTTCAATGATTTTAGCAACATTGCTAATCCATATTACAAAACTATTTACTATGTTAGTCATGCCTTGTAAAATGAAACAAATGAAACAACTAGCCATAAGAATAAATACATAGGAGGAGAAAGAGAGTACTTTGAAGAATAAGGAGTGTAAGAGAAACACATAAATCTTACCATGTTCTTTACATAGGGCTCTACTTCCTGGGATGTATGTTTCTGCTGAGCTCTTCCTAGGAGAAGGTTCATTTAGTCATTATGCTTCTATAAATTTTTAGATATGAATTTCCCTTTGATATGAAAATATGAGGGATTAAATGATGGAACAATGCTCGATGGAAAATAAATCAAACAACAAGATTAAATAACTCAATAATGTAGGAGTTGAGGGATTGAATACCATGCTCGAGGAACTTTCCTCTGAGGCCTTCTTGGTATTTTAGTGTTCATAGCCATCACCACTTTTTGGATGTCACCACAATAGGAGAAAATATGACATGAGTGGGGGAAAGGATATGCATACAAAGGGATACTTATGATTCTTATTAAGGAAGGTCATAATTGAGAACATGGATTGAATATCGAATTTGGAGGAGAGCGGTTTGTTGAGGGAAAATGGTGCATTGGAAGAAATTAGGTTAATGGTGAAGAGCCTCACGAAGCTTATGCCTCATTAAAGAAATGAATTGCCATTTTTTAATGACAAAGGAGGTCATGATAACATTTTTGAAGGTAGATTAATATGGTGGGGGGGGTGTTGTAAATTTAATTTCGAGATTCTTGTGTTTGTATTTGAATCAATTGGAAAAAGCTAGGTCAAGTGGCAATCTTGTTATTAATATTGTTATTTCTTCTAATGTCCCCATTCAAATAAATCTAAAGAAGAGAAAATTCCACCAATCTACTAGTTTCCTAGGTTGGGGTGGAAACATTATATTTGGAATAAGGGAACTAATAAACCCCAAATGGACATTAGATTGAAATAAATATATTAAAAGGGGTTAAATAAATATTTATGATAGGAAAATATGGTGGCACTTGGTCATGGAGACACATTGGTGGTTTGGGACCCACACAAAGCTAGATTCCTCATGCCACATGGCATTCTATTCTCACCCATTCGAATCCAAGGTGGAGTCTAATGATATTGGGGAGTTGGAAGGTTAATATACTTGGCATGAATCAATGTAGTTCGAATTGGAGTGGAAGAGTAACTCCCATGGAAGAGGAAGAGGCATTGGAGAAATATTGAGACACTTGGGCTAGATTCCCTAGCTTCTATGAAGGCTGACATATGACTTACATGACATGTCAGGGCTAAAACTAGCCTCCAAGAAGGCACACAAGGGAGTTAGGGCATCCAAAGAGACACCTATTCGAATTGAGTGAAGGTAGAGGCTAGAATTGGAGGGACAAGTGGCATACTTTGGAATCTCTTTCCAACTTGATTTGACATGAGTCTTTTGGAAGGAATTCAACCCATGGAGGACTTGAGAAGTTTATAAAAGATAAGAACAAAGAATGAGAGTGTATTTTTATCATTTGAGATTTTGCATTTGGAGAGGAGAGCTAGTAGAGTGCTATTCTACTGGCCTTAGCACCAATTTCGAGGTTGAAAGATTCCCATCCTAATTGGAAATTGGAGAGTCTATTCAGAACTTTCATTTGGAGCTACAATGGAGTCTTTTGTTATAGGTTGAAGATGCAATGTAGCTTGTGATCACATTTATTTCATGTTGCTTCTACAACCATTCTCTCATTTCTTGGCATATTCTTGCTCCTTGAGGAGAGGCACACTTGGTGAGGTGATGATCTCTTTGAGATAGCTCCTGAGGTCCCATATATTTGTAATATGATATATATACTCTATATTTACTGCTCATAACACTTTCAGATCGAAATTCCAAGATATTGTTAAGTTTAGCATAAAACTCACAACAAGAGCATAATAAGATCATTGAAAGAAACACAATCACAAGATAGACACAAATTTATCCTGGGAAACCCTCATGGGGTAGAAAACCCAACAAATATTCCTCAATATAGATGACCAACAATTACAAAGATGTAATCCTCAAACAAGAGCTCATTCTCCTCCTTCACAGATCTCTCTCTCTCCTATGCGCAAATCACAAGTGAGTGAGTGTGTGTTAAATGAGGAACACATGTCCTCTATTTATACTTTACTTCAATTGAATTTTAACCCTAACTGAGCTGACTTCTCCTATGAGAGTCTAATAACCCATAATAACTTAACTCAGGGCCGACCCCCTAGGGAAGTCTAATAACTATAGTTATAACATCCCGACGGAGGAATAAACATCTTTGGATATATAATAATGTCCCGACAGAGCAATGAAACATCTCCGGATAATAAAGTACAAATAGAATATTCTTAGAAGTTAAAATATTTCAACACTCCCCCTTAATGAGAAGGATATTCTAACAACATCTGCAGGAGAAAGGAGTCATCAACAACACTATACATGATACATCTATAAATCATTGGAAGCTTTCTTCAATCATCATCAGTAACTCAAACAACTACTGGACCATCTTCAATATCTTCAATACTGGAACATCAACATCTTCAGTACTGAGTCTTCATCGGCTATAGCACTCGATCACTCGATTAGCTACAATAACAACATCATTTGGATCTCTCGATCATCAACATCATCTGGATCTCTCGATCAACAACATCATCATCTAGATCTTCCGATCAACAGTACCATCTGTATCTCTTGATCAACAACATCATCATCTAGATCTTCTGATCAACAGCATCATCTGGATCTCTCGATCAACATCATCATCAACAACATCATCTGGATCTCTTGATCAACAAAATCATAACATGCAATACACATGATCCAATTACGGGATGATCAATTCTTCTCACTTTAGGACATAAGTCTAAGGATGATACAATCTTGATCCTCTTATGAGATGATCAATCCCTATCATTTTAGGACATAAAGCCAATGATGATGCAATCCTGATCCACTTACGGGATGATCAATCCCTATCACTTTAGGAAATAAATCTAAGGATGACGCAATCCTGATCCACTTACGAGATAATCAATCCCTATCAATTTAAGACACCATATCATGTCTACGGACGATGCAATCCACTCGTCAACTTAGACAAAGTCTAAGGACCACTTCTCGAAGACACAGATCTCTGGATCCATTTAGGACAGAAGTCCAGGGATGATGCAATCCACTCTTCTACTTAGAAAAAGTCTAAGGAACACTTCTCGAAGACATAGGTCTCCGGATTCGTTTAGGACAGAAGTCCAGGGATGATGCAATCCACTCATCTACTTAGACAAAATTTAAGTACCACTTCTCGAAGACATAGGTCTCTAGCTCTGTTTAGGAAAGAATTCCATCGATGATACAATCCACTCGTCAACTTAGACCAAGTCTAAGGACCACTCATCGACCTCATCATCGGTATCTTTGACCTCATCGTCGGTATCATCGACCTCATCGTCGGTATCATCGACCTCATCGTCGATACGGGTATCCTCATCATCGACCTCATCATCCGAATAGGTATCCTCATCATCAATACAAGTATCCTCATCATCGATACAAGTATCCTCATCATCGACCTCATCGTCGATCCAAATATCATCATCGGCCATATCACTCCCCCTTTCAAGGAGGGACCTTCTGAACTACACCAAGATTGTCTCGAAAATACTCAAACGTTACTCGAGACAGAGGTTTGGTCAATACTTTAGCAACTTGTTCATCAATGCTCACATACTCAAGCTTTATAGCTCCTTTCTGCACCATATACAGTATATAGAAATATTGTATCTCTATGTGCTTTGAATTATCATGGAACACTAGATTCTCCGTCATCTTGATACAACTCTGGTTGTCACACATGATCACAGTGGAGTCCATCTCTAAGTCAAATAGTCCTGATAACAACTTCCGAAGCCATATGGCTTCACAACTAGCAGACCAAGCTGCGATATATTCTGCTTCAGCTGTGCTGAGAGCCACACTGGACTGCTTCCTGATAAACCACGAAATCATAGCAGATCCCAGACAATAACATCCACCCGATGTGCTCTTTCTGTCTGAGACACTTCCAACCCAATTTTCATATGTATAACCATACAATTTGAAGTCATGATCTCCAAGATGATATAGACCAAAGTCTATCATACCTTTTAGGTACCTCATCACATGCTTTGCATCTATCAGGTGAACACGTCTAGGCTCAACTAGATAGTGATTCAGGGTGTTCACAGCAAAGCAGATATCTAGCCTGGTATTCGTCAGATACATCATCGACCTAATAATCTATCTATACTGAGTCACATACACTAATTATGACGATTCATCGGGCAACAATTTCAAGTTGGTATCCATGGGAGTGGCCATGGCTTTACATTCCAACATATCAAATATTTTCAAGATTTCCACAACATACTTTCCCAGATTGAGAAATATTCCTTCTGAGCCTTGCCATACTTCCAGACCTAGGAAGTAATGCATTAATCCAATATCTTTCATCTCAAATTTTGTAGCTAGCTTCTTCATGTTTTCCATGATCTGTTTCTCATTTCCTGTCAGAAATAGATGATCCACATATAGTAATAGTATGACAGGTTCATCATCCATAACCTTAAGGTAAAGGTTAGGATCAACTTTACTTTTGGTAAAGCCCAAGCTTGTCAAGAAGCTATCAATTCTCCCATACTAATCTCTAAGAGCTTGTTTCAATCCATACAAAGCTTTCTTCAACTTGGGTACGTGAGTTCTTCTATATTCAACCTCAAATCCTTGTGGTTGTTCTATGTACACTTCTTCCTCAATTACATCATTCAGGAAGGTTGTCTTCACATCCATCAAGTGTAATCTCCATTTCATCATGGATGCAAGTGCCATGATGGTTCTAATGGAAGTGTACCTTGCAACTGGTGCAAATGTTTCTTCATAGTCAATTCCTTCTTTCTGAGAGAATCCCCTGGCCAAAAACCTTGCCTTATACTTTTCAATGCTACCATCCCCAGCATGCTTTATCTTGTATATCCATTTGGAGGATACCACACTCTTGTCTTTTGGTTTTGGAACTATATCCCAAAAATCATTCTTCATTATTTATTGGTACTCCTCCATCATTTCCTCTACCCATTCTTTCTTATGAACTGCTTCTTTATACCTGGTAGTTTCTTGATCTACAAGATCACACATCAAAGCCACATAGCTAGAAAATGGATTTGGTTTCTTGCTTGCTCTAGTGGAGCCTTCTGGAGCTCCATATCTTTCTGCTTCTTGTATAATTTCTCTTTCCCATGTTGGCTTTTTCTTTCATGATATGTTCATAGGTGGGGGTTCTTGAGGTTCTATCATATCATGGTCTTCTGGTGTTTCTTCTTCAGGAAAGGAAATAGCTTTTGTATTTCTAGGAGGTATATCTTCTTCATATACTTCTTCACACTGGCTCTTTCTATATCTTTTGAGAGTATCTTCTTCATCAAATGTTACATCTCTACTGATTTCCATGCGATGGAATCCTGGGATGCATGTTCTGAATGCTTTGGATGCTTCACAATACCCAACAAATATTCCCTTTTTTCCAAAAGGGTCAAGCTTAGTTCTCTTCTCTTTTGGTATGTGAACATATACAGGGCACCCAAATATCTTGAGATGGCTTACCTCAAGTTTCTTCCCTATGAACATTTCTTCTAGAGTTTTGAATCCAAGGGCACTACTAGACAATCTATTTTGGACATAGACTGCCATCCTTGCTGCTTCATCCCATAGATGCATAGGAATATCTTGATCATGTATCATTGTCTTCATTGCTTCCATAATGGTTCTATTCTTTCTTTCCGCAACACCATTCTGTTGAGGATTGTAGGGAGTGGTTAGTTCCCTCTTGATTCCAGCTTCTTTAAAAAAGACTTCAAAATTCTTTGAAGTATGTTCTCCACCATTATCTGTCCTGAGTGTCTTGATTTTCTTTTCTGAATGACTTTCTATCAAGGCTTTGAATTCCTTGAATTTTCCAAAGACTTCATCTTTTCCTTTTAGGAAATATATACAAGTCTTTCTTGAATAGTCATCAATAAATGTAAGGTAGTATTTGTATGCACTCAAGGATGTGGAGGGCATTAGACCAGATACATTTGATTGGATCAATTCCAAAGTACTTTTAGTCTTTCTTTCACTCTTTGGAAATGGATTCTTGATATTCTTCCGTTTTGCACATCCTTTGCAAGTGCCTTCATGATCAACCTTCAAATCTGGTAATCCTATTACTACTTTGCTTAGATAGGGTAGTGCTTTGTAGTTGATGTGAGCAATCCTTCTATGCCATAGCTCACTTGGGCTAGTGGCTTCATGAACAAGGGTTGCTTCTGAATGTCCTCTGTGTTTATATAGGCCTCCTTCTTCTTCACCAATGACAACTACATCCTCAATTGATTTTCATTTGGGCCACATGAATACTTGTCCATCTATGAATGCAACCCTATAGCCTTTCTTATCTAATGCCAAGATAGAAAGTAAGTTCTTCTTCAAACCTGGTACATATAAAACTTCCTTCATCTTCATGGGGGTTCTAGAATCAAGTTTGTAGCTTGCTTCACCAATTCCCTTGATGGGATATTGATAGTCATATCCTAATGATACCTTCTATGGAGATGTCTTCTCTTCAAGTCTTGAAAGAGTTTTCTTTTGTCTTATCATGTGCTTTGAAGCATGTGACTATCAATAAGCCATGTATCTTCTCTAGGTGTTACAGACCCAGAGAGTGCAGAGAATAGAACATACTCTTTTGCGTCTTCTTCTTCTACCTTAGATCTTTTCCTTTGACGTCTTTCCTCTTGTTCTTCTTCACTATCATATTCTTCTATATGTGCTTGATGTCTTCTATGGTGGAAACCCTTCTTCTTCTTTGAAGGACAATTTCCAGCAATGTTTCCTATTTTGTGACAATTGAAACATTGGAATGAAGAGTGATCTCTTTCTGGATTGGCTCCTTTTTTCTTTTGAAACCTTTGTGGAGGTCGGGACTCCTTGTGGATTTCCTTCAGGAAGTTGGATTGAATTCTTGTTCTCTTAGTATGGGTATCTAATGCTTGATTATCTTCCTTTAGTAGGGCTTCTCTATTGGCTACTCTAGCCTCTTCTTGAATGCAATCCTCCCATACAATATCAAACTTCATGCTTTCTTTTCTGGCACACATGGTTTGGATGAATGAATACCAAGGTCTAGAGATACCATTGAGAGCAGTCATGACTAGTTCATATTCATCAAGGGTGTCTCCAATCGCTTCTAGTTGTTCCTTGAATTGGGAGACCCTTGTGAAGTAATCTTGAATAGATTCTCCTTGACTCATCTTGGTGCCCTTCAATTGAGCTCTCAAGTTCATCTTCCTGTTGATGTTCCTCCCTTCATACATTCTGGCTAGGGAATCATACATTTCCTTCGGGGTCTTCTTGGATGACACTTGGGGAATCAAGTGGTCTTTGATAGAATCAACAATGATTCTCTTTGCCCTAATCAAGTCCATCTTGTGCTTCTCTTTAGCTTCATCTTCCGAAGGTTTTGAAACTTCATCTTTGATGTATTGGGAAAGATCATTATCTTCAAGAATGAGACCAATCCTATATTTCCATGCCTAGAAATTCTCTATTCCTTCTAGCTTATCCTCAAGCTTAGTGCTTGGGGCCATCTTATCCTGGAGGTCACCAAAAATTGAAAAATCTCAAAATGAAAAACTGACCTTACCAGGAGATGTGATTGACTGAGGCAAGTTGACTGGTACACTTGATTTTCGAAAGCTTCAACTTTTCACCCTTCAATCTTGACCTGCGAAATTCAGACCTGTAGTAGAATTCTGGTTTGCAGTTTTCTGGTTTTCTGCAATTTTTGGTCTAAAAGTCAAATTAGGGTTTGACTTATCCCAGGGTTCTACCCACTCAAAAACTTTGATCTAGGGCTCATAATTTCTCTTTTGAGGAAGAGCATCCAGCCATGCAATCAGACTCCAAGATATCCAACTTTTGCACAAACCCTAATTTTTCACCGGAGGAGGAGAGAGATTTTTCACCTTGTGAAATATGTCCTATTCAGGCTAGCTCTGATACCATGTTAAGTTTAGCATAAAATTCACAACAAGAGCATAATAAGGATGACTGAAAGAAACACAATCACAAGATAGACACAGATTTATCCTGGGAAACCCTCATGGGGTACAAAACCCAGAAAATCTTCCTCAATATAGATGACCAACAATTACAAATATGTAATCCCCAAACAAGAGCTCCTTCTCCTCCTTCGCAGATCTCTCTCTCTCCTATGTGCAAATCACAAGTGAGTGAGTGTGTGTTAAATGAGGAACACACCTCCTCTATTTATACTTTACTTCACTTGAATTTTAACCCTAACTGAGCCGAATTCTCCTAGGAGAGTCTAATAACCCCTAATAACTTAACTCAGGGTCGAACCCACTAGGGAAGTCTAATAACCCTAATTATAACATCCCAATGAAGCAATAAACATCTCCAGATATATAATAATGTCCCAACGGAGGAATGAAACATCTATGGATAATAAATTACAAATAGAATATTCTTAGAAGATATAATATTTCAACAGATATTTCATGTACAAATCCTAAACTATGAATAAATGGTGTCATTTCCCCAATACCTTGTTATTTGCACTTGAAGTGGTATCAAATTTGAATGGTTCAGTAAATATATGATATATTAATGTTGTATGGAGTGCCATTAATATGATGAAGAAGTTACATATTCATTAGACAATCATTTGGAGCAATATTCTTAAGTTTCATAACAATTTTTCAAGATTTACTATCATTCCCCCCTAGGTCAAAACTAGTATACAAACATCTGATTTATGGGAGTTTCATAAGCTTATAGAAACTTATTAGTGATGAATTGGGGAGCCCATTGAATCCCTTTATCATTACCATGTCTATGTTCTGAAATTTGGGAAGTTTTTACAGTGTTTGGGAAGCCATCTTTGTCTCCTACCCTCGGGGATTGTGAACCTCGATTTGACTAGTAAAGTTCATCATTTTCCCCTGATTATAAATGAATGTTGAAGAAGTGTTTTAAGAGTTTCAAATAATCCATCAGCCTCATTTACATGTATGAATACCTTACAAACTCATTTATTCCCAATTCAGAACCATTTGGAGCAATTTGGAAGCAGTTGAGTCAATACTAGTCCAAGGGTCAAATTGGCCAAAAATTGACATTTTTCCAATTTATCCAAATTTATTAAAAGGGGACACTAAAAGTGGTATCAGAGCATGGTACTTGCACTTTATATGGATGACCATTTATGAAGACAAGAATCCAAAGAAATCAGCCCCCACCCTTAGAACCTGAAACTGAAAGTGTTTTTGTTGAAGAGGAAGAAGTAGGAGAAGAAGAGTATTTTGTTGAAACTATGGATAGGGATGAGAAGGGAACCTCATAGGATAAGGATGAACTTACTAAACTCATGAAACCATTATTTTAATACATGTCAAAATAGATCATGAAAGGGTTCGAATTCTTGTCTAGTCAACTTGGAAGCAAAGGAGCAATAGGAGGCAACGAGAGTTCTTCTTTTGAGAAAACTAAGGCAATGGGAGAAAGTATTTTCTCAAGAACAGGACCTCATAATAGACCTAATGAATTTAAGAGGGCACCAAGGCCTACTACACCTAAATTTCTTGTGGCCAAAGAAGAACCTAACACCCCATTTTCTATGCAGGAAGTTGTTAAAGAATGGGAAAAGTTGAGTGAAGATTGTAGAAGGACTCTACCATTTGACCAATACTTTACTCTATCAAACAAAATTGAAATGAGGGAAGGTAATAGGACTCCATTTCAGAATAAATAATTGAATTATGCCGTTGGTAAAATTCCCCTTCCCACTTTTGATGGCTCATCTCAAAGTTCTGCAAATACTTGGGTACAAAAACTAGATGTGTATTTTTAGCTGAATCCAATGGTGGAAGAGGATGCTTTAAAAATGGCTATTTTGCATCTAGAAGGAGATGCCAATGATTGGTGGTTCCATGGTATGAAAACTTTGGGACATGATAAGGTTACAACATATGGATAATTTGTTGATAGGGTATTAGAAATATTTGAGCAAAAAGACCAAGAATTGCCTCTCAAAGAACTAGCCCAATTGAAGCAAATTGGAACCCCTGCTGAGTATATGTTAGAATTCCAAAAATTATCAGTTAAGGTGGCTGATATATCTATGGTAAGATTAGTATTTATTTTTACTGAAGGTTTGGATGAACCCTTAAAAGGTATAGTTAAGGCCCACAACCCTAATTCATTGAAGGATGCCATGAACTTGGCAAGAGATCTGCAGAATGTGCTACCAATGACACGGTTTCCCCCCAAGACCAACTTCTCCTACCAATTCAGATTTGAAAAGAAGCCATGGAAAGAAGATGATTGTGGAAAGGATAATAAATAGGGACTAAGCAAGGAAGAACTCAGAAGGAAGAAACTATGTTACACATGCTTCCAACCATGGGTATCAGGGCATAAATGTGCTAAGGGAAAGCCACAATTCATTGAAGTATTTTCTGATGATGAGTATGAAGGGGGTATGGAGGAAGGAGGAAATATTTAAGCCCAATAAGATGGATATGCCACAACAAAAGAAGAGAAAAAAGAAGAAGATCATCCATTACCTAAAAAAGGGAGACTAGTAGTGCTTTCAGGAGTGCCTCGTTTCCACACTATTCGATGCCAAGGAGATGTACTGTTAGATTTTGAGCATTAATTCAACATACTCCAAGATATTTACTGAGATAATAACATGTACAACATATCAATCATATCAAGCATGTATCAAGCATATCAAGCAATGACATAATACAATGGACACATAGAGTTTCACTGGGGAAAACCATAAAGGTGAAAAACCCCACAACTTCCTCAGAGATAGAAAGAGCAATGATACAACCAAAGTATGAGAGATAGTCTTCTCCTACCAGCTAATCCTCCTCCTCACATGTGCGCCACTTTTCGAGTGATGGAAGAGTGAGTTATGAGATGATCAAATAGAGATCTCCCGATCTCTATTTATACTTGTCCTGTCTTTCCCAATAAACTTGTGGGGCCGACTTGTCTAACTCGGTCTAATAACCCATGGTTACATCAATCTGGGCCGACCCCTCACTAGGTTCTCTAATAACCCATCACAGCAAGTTACGACACTTGCGACACTTGTCAATACAAATGATGACACTTCCATATAGAGGAATAATACATCTCTATAGGAGTACAATAATACATAGATGAAATACATTCCGAAGTTACATATACATCAACACTCCCTCTTAACTAGGAAGGCATTTCTCGACATAGATATGATAGCACAAGTCTTCTTCTCTGGATCATCATCACTAGATCATCGTCATCTTATCATCATGACTGCTGCTATCTCAATCAATCTCCAATCTACTCGTCATAGGAAGTTCTACAGAGTCAGTCTTTTTTCATACTGGATGTAGGCCCACCACCTGTAGGTCTTCATCATCTACAGAGCCAGTGCTTTTTCATGCTAGATGTAGGCCTAGCCTTCATGTAGGTCTTTCAACATCTCTGCGAGAAAGCCATCAAGTAGGTACACCTCAGGACTGATTACACTGCCTCTGCAAAACCTACAAGATCTCCTAGGATTGATTACACTGCTTCTGCAAAACCTGCAAGAGCATCTCAGGACTGATTATATGCCTCTTCCAAACCTGTGTACCATACTGTCACATCACCATCTTCAGATCACCTCATCGTCCACGGAGCACAACCCAGATGCACATCACATAGCACTTACACTCACCGGCATGGGAAGACACACCTCAACCATCCATGAAAGGATCAGCCCTTATATCTACGCCATGGGACGACACACCTCAACCATGCGAGAATGGCACCGCACTTATATCCATAGCCATGGGAAGACACACCTCAACCATGCTAGGAATGGCACGACACGTATATCCAAAGCCATGGGAAGACACACCTCAACCATGCTAGGAATGGCACAACACTTATATCGCAGGCATGGGAAGACACACCTCAACCATGCTCGAACGACCCAACACTTATATCGCAACCATGGGAAGACATACCTCAACCATGCTCGAATGGCCCAGCCCTTACATCAACAACCATGGTAGGACAAACTTCAACCATGTCGGAATGGCGCATGTGCATCGGTGTCTCTAGACTCATCACTTCCCCTTGGAAGACATCTCGATCTAAGGTACACCAAGTCTCCCTCTGAAGTATTCAAACTTCACTCCAACCAATGGCTTGGTCAACACATTGGCTATCTGCTAATCCATTGCAACATACAGGAGCTTCACTGCTCCTCTCTGCACCATATCCCTGATATAGTGATACTTGATCTCAATGTGATTAGACTTGTCATGGAACAATGGGTTCTCTGACAACTTCACACAACTCTGGTTACATAACTGGAGATCAAATAGATCAGACAGTAGCTTCCTGAGCCATACTGCCTCACAACTAGCCGAACAAGCTACGACATACTCTACTTCGGATGTACTCAGTGCCATACAAGACTACTTCCTACTAAACCAAGAGATCATACCGGATCCCATATTGAAGTAGCACCCCGAAGTTCTCTTCCGATCAATGGCACTGCTTGCCCAATCCGAATCAACATAACCCTCTAGGTTAAACTTTTGATTCACCTCATACTTGAACCCATAGTCAACTGTACCCTTCAGGTACCTCAGAATATGCTTTGCAGCTATCAGGTGAACATGTCTCGGATCTGTCAAGTACTGGCTCAAGGTGTTCACCGCAAAGCAGATATCTGGTCTCGTATTTTTCATGTACATCAAGGACCCAATCATCTGACGATACATCGTAGCATCAACCGGCTTAGATGAAGCATCACATAGAAGCTTCAGGTTTGATGCCATAGGTGTGTCCATGGTCTTGTATTCCATCATCTCGAACCTCTTCAGGATCTCTACTACATACTTCCCTTGTCCAAGGAAGATTCCATTTGCATTATGCCACACCTCCATACCAAGAAAGTAGTGCATCATACCCAAGTCCTTCATCTCGAACTCGACAGCAAGCTTCATCTTCGTGTCGGCAATCAATCTATCCTCACCTGTTACAAACAGGTCATCGACATACAATAGTAGTATCACTGGATTTCCTTCCTCGAACTTGTAGTAAAGGTTGGAATCCACTTTAATCTTGGTAAAGCCCAAACTAGATAGGAAGCCATCTATCCTGCCATACCAGGTCCTAGGTGCCTGTTTCAAACCATATGTGGCTTTATTTAGTTTGCACACATGTGACTCTTGGTCATGTGTCTCAAACCCGAGTGGTTGCTCCACATACACTTCCTCTTCAACTACACCATTCAAGAAAGCTGTCTTGACATCCATTTGGTGTACCTTCCATTTCATCACTACAACCAGAGCAAGTACTGATCTAATGAAAGTGTATCTGGCTACAGGTCCAAAAGTCTCTTCATAATCAATCCCTTCTTTCTAGGAGAAGCCACGAGTTACAAACCTAGCCTTGTATTTATCTATGCTACCATCTACAGCATGATTGATCTTATAGATCCATTTGGAAGTCACTACAGACTTCCCATCTGGTCTTGGGACTGCATCCCAAACATCATTCTTCAGGATCAACTGGTATTCCTTGACCATGGCATCCTTCTATTATTGCATCCTGTATCCTGGGAACTTCATATTCTTCAATATCTTCAATAGATAGTTTGAACTTCGTTGCTGGAAAAATTTTTGTAGTCCTTCTTTCGTAGGTGATTGTACATGATCTTTCCTACAAGTCAAATTCAATTGCATGATTAGAAACTTCTCATAGTTTACAGAACAAAGTATTACACATAAAGGCACATGTCATATAATCATGCAATTCTCAGCCAATGTTTCAATACAACATTTATCCATATCTCGTAACTTTCTAGATGCCTTCCATCTCTACTAGAACATTATTAAGAGTGTGCACAACTCCCAACATGTCAGCAAGGAGGTTTCATTCTAGATAAGTAGCAATGGAATGTTGTATAGTGCCATAGGCCACTTACCCATCACATGCATATTAGTAGTATATTGTTCATTAATGCAATTTTTCTAATATGCATAATACACAACCTAAGTCTAGGAACATAAGTATATACATCATTAAAAAACATTATTTAAACAATCAGAATATACAAGAAATGGCAATTCAAATACTTATCTTTGTTTGTTTGTTGGGTGGACTCCCTTTGAATCTTTGCTTCCTTGTAAGAGCTACTGGAGTTCTATTCTGAAGTAACTTCTTCTACTCCTTTCTGTTGTGGATTGTTAGGAGTGATCAACTCCCTCTTAACCCCTAAATCACTGCATAACTTCTTGAAGTCTTCTGAAGTGAATTCTCCACCAATGTTGGATCTATAGATCTTGATCTTCTTTTCAGTGTGGTTTTCTATCAAGGCTTTGAATTCCTTGAATTTGTTGAATACTTCATCTTTGTTATTCGAGAAATAAGTCCAAGTCTTCCTAGAGAAATCACCAATGAAAGAAACATAGTATACATACCCACTCAGAGAACTGGATAACATCGTACTACATACATCGGAGTGGATAATTCCTTTTTCCTTACTTGCTTGTAAATTCCTTCTTTGTGTTCTTTCCTTTTGCACATCCTTTGCAAATACCTTCATGTTTTGTCTGGATTTCAGGAAGACCTTCCACTACCTTGCTTACAATTGGTAATGCCCTATATTGCATGTGTGCAAGCCTTCTATGCCAAAGTTCACTTGGCTCTACTGAGTCATGGACCATGGTTTTTTCTGGTTGGCCCTTCAATTTGTATAATCCTCCCTCTTGCTCTCCAATCACAGCTGCATCATCTATAGTCTTACCTTTTGGCCACATTAGGACTTGGACATCTACAAATGCAACCCTCATGCCTTTTGCATCCAATGCAGATATGGAGAGTAGGTTCTTCTTGAGACCTGTAACATATATAACATCTTTCATCTTCATAGACTTTCCAGAGTCTAGCTTATAGGAGGCTTCACCACTTCCTTTTATGGAATACTGGTAGTCATCCCCAAGTTTCACCTTGTGGGGTGAACCATGTTCAGATAATTTCATAAAGGATTCATTGAATCCTGTCATGTCTTTAGAAGCCCCACTATCTATAAGCCAATCATTACTTCCATGAGTAATGGTTCCAGCGAGAGCAGAAATCAAAACATATTCTTCATCACTTGAAGAACCTTCACTATCTTCTCTAGCCCTCTTCCTGGAAGGCTCATCATCCTCTGCAGCATGAGCATGATGTCTTATTTTGATGTTCTTCTTTTTGTTCCTAGGACAATTTCTGGAAATGTGTCCCCTTTCATCACAAGTATAGCACCGAATATGAGAGAGATATTTCATAGATCTTCCAGAGCTTTCCTTCTGTCTTTGGTGATAGTGTTTACCTTTCCTATGATGAGAGTGCTCCCTTTTGATATTATCTTTCCTGGTGTTTGTTGTGAGAGCTTGATCTTCATTCCCCATTTTCTCTTCTCGAGCTATAATCCGAGCTTCTTCCTGTGAGCATTCTTCCCATGCCCTGCTGAAAGTGATAAGTTTCCTTCTAGCACAAATTCCTTGGATGAAGGAATCCCATGACCTAGGAAGGCCATTAAGAGTGGTCATTACCACTTCTCCATTTTCTATATCTTCTCCCACAACTTTAAGATGTTCTTTTATCTGGGAGACCCTTGAGAAATAAGACTACATAGTCTCTGCATTCTAGATATTGATATTCTTCAATTGATTCCTCAAGGTCATCTTTTGATTTATGTTCTTCCCTTCAAATAGCTTGGTCAGGGAATCAAACATCTCCTTTGGTGTCTTTAGAGATGACACATGGGATATGAGATGATCTTTGATAGAATCAACAATGATCATTTTTTCCTTGACCAAGTTCTTCTTGTGAAGAGCCTTAGCCTCTTCTCCCTTTGGGACAGGGACCTCTTCACTTATATAAGTGTCCAACTCATTTTCTTCCAGGATTAACCCAATCCTATACTTTCATGCTCGGAAGTTATCAGCCCCTTCAAGCTTATCCTCAAGCTTGGTGTGGTGAGACATCTTAAAGAGTACTTCAAATGGAAATAGAAAAGATTTAGGTCTTACCACTTGATTTGCTTAAAACTAGATTTGGTCCTGGATTAGGGTTTGTCAGAGAAACCATAAAAATTCAAACTTTAAATTTCAAACTTCTGAAAGGGTAGAAAGATGCACCTTGATGAGCTGATCAGCCTGGTATATTCAGAATTTGATATCTGCAAAGTTTCACCCTTCATAAATGCCTTTTAGTCTTCCTGGACTCACTCAGGAGAACCCTGAATTAGGGTTTGAGTTTCCCGGAGCTTTACCCAACCAAAAATCTCGATCCAAAGCTCTAAACTTCGATTTTTCCAAGTAGCTTCCAGCTATGTCTTTAGATTTCATAAATTCCTATTTTTCTGGAAACCCTAACTTTTAGGGCCAAAATTGAATGTGCTTAGAATTGAATTCTGATTGGACAGATAGATTCTCCTTGATGAGTAGAGTCAATCTACCTTACTGCTTTTCCAAAATCTATGGAGAGAAACCCAATAAACAAGAAACCCTAGTTTCCGCCACTACACAATGTCTTCTTCTCAGGGAAGCTCTGATACCATGTTATATTTTGAGCATTAATTCAATATACTCTAGGATCTTTACTAAGAGAATAACATGTACAGCATATTAAGCATATCAAGCAATCACATAAGACAATGGACACACAAAGTTTCACTAGGGAAAACCATAAAGGTGAAAAACCTCACAACTTCCTTAGAGATAGAAAGAGCAATGATACAACCAAAGTACGAGAGATAGTCTTCTCCTAGCAGCTGATCCTCCTCCTCACATGTGCGTCACTTTCCGAGTGATGGAAGAGTGAGTAATGAGATGATCAAATAGAGATCTCCCAATCTCTATTTATACTTGTCCTGTCCTGCCCAATAAACTAGTGGGGCTGACTTGTCTAACTTAGTCTAATAACCCATGGTTACATTAATCCAGGCCGACCCCTCACTAGGTGGTCTAATAACCCATCACAGCAAGTTACGACACTTGTGACACTTGTCAATACAATTGACAACACTTCTGTATAGAGGAATAATACATCTCTATAGGAGTACAATAATACATAGATGAAATACATTCCAAAGTAACATATACATCAACATGTGCAAAGATAAAGGGTTTCGATATTGGTAGATGGAGGAGCCACCTATAACTTCATTGATGCAGCCATAGTGGAGAGGAGAAAGTTACATGCTGAACCATTCGATGGATTGATAGTCATCATTCCAGGTCACCATACTATGGAGTGCAAACCATGGATTCCAAAGCTACAACTCACCATAGGTAATTACACATTTTTTGATATATTTTATGGGGTTGATGTTGCTGATACTAATGTGGTATTGGGAGTGCAAAGGTTGTACTCTATAGGGGAACATACAGTGCACTATCAGATCCATGAAATGAGATTCAAAGATTCAGAAGGAAAACAAAGGGTTTTGAGAGGAATGCACACCTATCCGAATCAAGTAGTGTCTTCCCACAGTATGAAACACAAGAATGAAAATTTTTTGGGAGACATTCCTCATAGAATGGCACTTGATAGAGGAGGAACAAGTTTTCAACATCCTAAATTGAGATTGCTTGAGGGAAATCAATCTTGGGTGGGGAGGACTGTAATGTCCCCATTCAAATAAATCTCAAGAAGGGAAAATTCCACCAATCTACTAGTTTCCTTGGTTGGGGTGGAAACATTATATTTGGAATAAGGGAAATAATAAAACCCAAATGGACATTAGATTGACATAAATATATTAAAAGGGGTTAAATAAATATTTATGATAGGAAAATAAGGTGGCACTTAGTCATGGAGACACATTGGTGGTGTGGGACCCACACAAAGCTAGATTCCTCATGCCATGTGGCATTCTATTCTCACCCATTAGAATCCAAGGTGGAGTATAATGATCTTGGGGAGTTGGAAGGTTAATATACTTGGCATGACTCAATGTAGGTCTAATTGGAGTGGAAGAGTAACTGTTCGGGTACACAGGGTACTACCAAAGGACCGAACACCAAGAGCAACCACTTCACACAAACAGATCATAGATCAACACACCGATTTTTTGACGTGGTTTAAACCCTCTTGAGGGAAACACTCCACGGCCCCGGCCAAATAGATTCTATAGGACAATTTATTATGCAAAGAAAGAAAGTTACAAATGAGCTTCTCATAATCGATCAAATAAATAATGACCCTCCATGCTCTTTAAATAGAGATCATGGACCAATCGGGTGTTAAGCCACGGATCAAGGTTAGGTTTGATCTAAGAGAAGTTGAGCCGTCGGATCACTCTATGTCGGGAACATATCGTGACTGTCGGATTAACTATTTACAAATGCATACTAAAGAAACACACTATCCCTAACAGATATATTACACAAGTTGATCTTAACTAACTCCTAAGTGTCTAAATATCCTAACATCCCCCCTTTAGAACAACTTGGGATAGGATTGAAGGATTTACAAAAGTGACACTATTAGGAGAAGGAATGAGGCATTAGAGCCTATCCCCCCTTAATGACAAGTTCCTGAACTCCTAACATAGATCGAGTTTAGAAAACTTCGCTTCTGTAAGAGACTTGGTGAAGATGTCTGCAACTTGATCATCTGTAGGGCAAAATAGCACTTCAAGAACACGATCATGAATAAGATTTTTGATGAAGTGCATATGTAGCTCAATGTGTTTGCTGCGTTGATGTAGAACTAGATCTTTGGCAAGCTTGATGGCACTTTGATTGTCGCACCAAAGTGGAGTAGGCTGCTGCTGCTCGAATCCAAACTCTGAAAGGATCTGTCGAAGCCATAAAGCTTCCTGACTGGCATTAACTGCTGCTCGATATTCTGCCTCTGCTGAAGAAAGAACAAGAGCTTGTTGTTTCTTACAAGCCCAAGTAATAGGTCCAGATCCCAGACTGAAAACATAACCTGTAGTAGACTTTTGATCATCAGGATCGCCGACCCAATTTCAATCAGTGAAACCAACCAACAAAGGTTCCCCTCCTGTACTGTAATGAATCCCAAACTGAACTGTACCTCGAATATATCGAAGTATTCTTTTAGCTGCTTTCCAGTGACTTTCATGAGGTGTCGGCATATAGTGGGAAACATGACCAACGATAAAGGAAAGGTCAAGACGAGAATGAGTCAAGTATAAGAGACTACCAACAAGCTGATGATACAAGGTGGCATCGACTTCAGGTAAAGTACAAGTGGCAGAAAGTTTGACTCCGTACTGGAAGGGAGAAGGAGTTGGTGTACAATCTTCCATGTGAAAGCGACGAAGAAGGTCACAAGCATACTTAGACTGAGAAAGAAAGATTCCTTCTTTGGTTTGCAGGACTTGGAGACCAAGAAAATAATGCAAATGTCCTAAGTCTGACATTTCAAAATTTTGTTTAAGACTGGATTTCACATGGGTTATAAGCTTAGGGTCACTACCAGTAAGAATAAGGTCATCGACATTAGAACAAGTATGATGAGATGGTTTCCTACTTTCTTGGTATAGACATTGGGGTCAGAATGGCATCTAGAAAAACCAGCGTCAACGAGAAAGTTATCCATTTTGGCATACCAAGCTCTAGGAGCTTGCTTAAGGCCATATAAGGATTTCTTAAGGCGGCAAACAAGGCTAGAGTTATTTTGAACATAGCCAAGAGGTTGTTCCATGTAAATTTTCTCCTGTAAATCACCATGTAAGAAGGTAGACTTGACATCCATTTGATGGACTTCCCAGTTGTGTAAAGTTGCAAGGGAAAGAACAAGGCAGATGGAGTTCATTTTTGCGACAGGAGCAAAGGTTTCATTGTAGTCAATCCCTTCAACTTGGGAAAAACCTTTGGCAACTAACCTTGCCTTAAGTATTTCAACACTTCCATCTGCTGCATACTTAGTTCTGTAGACCCATTTACATCTGACAAGTTTTCTTCCTTTTGGAAGAGGTACAAGATCCCAAGTATCGTTCGCCATTAAGGAACGATATTCTTCATCCATGGCTGCATCCCAATCTGGATTCCCTGAAGCTTCTGCAAAAGTTTCTGGATCATGATTCTCGAAAACTTGAGCCAAAAGAGAAGAGGCTCGCTGAAACTGAGAACGTGTTCGACGTTGATCTCTAGGATCATCGACAAGATCACCAGCTGCTTTACATGTTGAATGGACCCATCGAGGAAGCACTTGTGCTGGTGCAACTGGAGGAACATGAGTAGGCGGAGGTGGATTTTCATCCTCACTGTCATCATCAGAAACTGGAGTTGGAAACCTGTCAAGGAAGTTGTAAGAAGAAGAAGAAGGCACAAATGTCGAATTAGGCTTGCAGGCCAAAGATGGCACAATCGCCGAGTTAGGCTCGCAGGCCAAGAGATTTTCATTAGATTTAACATCTCTTCTAATGATTATATCATGAGAATGTGGTTGAACAAGTCTATAACCTTTTACATCTTCAGAATATCTAACAAATATGCACTTTTCACTTTTAGGCTGCAACGCTTTCCGTTTTTCATCCGGAATGTGAGTCCATGCTTCACTACCAAACAAACAGAAGTGACTTACATCAGGTTTAGTTTTACTCCATGCTTCTTCCGGTGTTATACCTTGTAATGCTTTAGTGGGGGTGCGATTAACTATGTAATTTGCACAATTAATGGCTTCATTCCAAAATTGAAGACTTAGTCCCTTAGATTGGATCATACAATTAGCCATTTCTTTTAAAGTGTGGTTCTTCCGCTCAGTTACACCATTTTGTTGTGGTGTATATGGAACAATGTGTTGTTGTTGGATGCCTTGTTCAGTGCAGAAAGTAGTAAACTTATTGTTAACATATTCTCCTCCATTGTCAGATCTTAACTTATAATTTGACGACCAGATTATTTTTCCACAAGGGCCTTGTAGGCCAAGAACATGTTAAATACTTCGCTCTTAAGTTTTAGGAAATAAACCCAAGTGCATTTGGTGTAATCATCAATGAAAATTAAGAAATATTTAAAACCAGAAAAGGAAGCAGATGGAAGAGGACCACACAAGTCACTATGCACAAACTCCAAGGGAACTGAGGCGTGCCAAGAGGCACGTTTGTCAAAACTGTCCTGATGATGTTTTTCGAGTACACAACCAGAGCAAACACCATCCCTGCAAGATACCATCGGAAGACCTGTCACCATATTTTCTTTACATAGTTGTTGCAATGAGCGATAATTTAAGTGACCAAATCGCTCATGCCAAAGTTTGCTCAAGTTATCACTATGAGCAACAAAAACTAAAGGGAAAGGTGATGACCCAAAGTTGTTAAACTTGTACAACCTGGTAATATCATCAACAATTCCGGTAGCTAGGACCTGTTGAGGATCTTTAAAATCTTTGATTACAACTTGGTGAGGTGTAAAGGTTACAGTTTTACCTTCACCAGAATGAGTGATCTGATAGACTGATAACAAATTGCAGGAAATTCTTGGAACACATAGTACATCACTAAAATGACCATTATCTACTAGAACTGTTCCAGCTCCTACAACACTTAGAGATCTATCATCACCAACAAATATTTGTTTGGTGTTACATTCATGCATAGTAGAAAAGATGGCTTGATCCTTAGCCATATGATAAGATGCTCCAGAATCAATGAGCCATTCATTTGAAGTAGAAGAAGAAGATGCATTATAAGAATAACTAGAAGCACAAAGTGCATGTCCATGAGAGGCAGATTCTGAAGACGAATCTAGGCTGATGTGGTGCTTCTTCATTGCTGCTTCCAAGGCTACCATCTTCTTGAAACACTTAGATTCATCATGATTATCTTTCCTGCAATAGTTGAAATGACGCTCAGTCTTCTTTCCTTTTGGCTTGGATCATTTGTCATTTTTTAAAGAATGAGCTGACTGAGAGGGTTTGGGAACCTTGTTTGACTTATTATTGCGATAATTTTGTTTCTTGGGAGGCTTGGACTTTTTTTTCTATTGGGACAGTAAGGCTTTCCCAGATGTATCTGCATTGTTGATTATTCCAAGATGAATGAGTTTATCTTGTTCTCTAATCAAGGAATCACAAAAGGATTCAAGACTAGGCTCTTGATAGCTAGCTGCATTCAAGGATGCTTTCATGGAGTAAAATGTAGATACAAAAACAAAATATGCAGGTCCAAGTTTGGAAAGAATATGATAAATGCATTGTTTGTCTTCCCTCTCAATCTTACATTCTTCACATAAGAGTTCAAGAGTTTTGTACTTATATAAATAATCTTGAATGCATGAAAAATCACTTGGATTTAAAGAAATCAACTCATTTTCGAGTTGGTGACCTCGAATTTCATTGTGTTTACCAAACACAGATTCCAACTTGTCCCAAGCAACATTAGGTTCATCAATTCCAGATATGTGGAATTGCAAATCAGTAGAGATTGACATCCCAATCAATCCACGAGCTTCATCACATCTATTTTCCCATTTTATTTTCTTATCATCATCAGTGGGTTCATTTTCTTTCCCTGAGGTAATTCTGAAAAGTCCCCTACTTTGTAGAACATCCTCCATACGAGATTTCCATGAGAAATAGTTGGAATTGTTAATTAGAATATCACAACGGGCGGCCATATTTGTAAATTAATGGCTATAAAATCATAAACCAATAGTCTGGATGTGAAGAGCTCAAAAAAATAGGCGGTTTAAAAAAAACGGCACTGAAAACTGACTCTGTATGATGAAGTTATGCTTGAACAAAGAAACTGTTGAAGATGTCCCCAATAGTGACGTGGTAGCTAGAGAATGTCCAGCAAAAAAAAAAGAACCCCCCTCTTCCCAAGATGAACCTTTTGACAATCACTTTACAAGAAAGTTGCTTTAAGTGAACCAATTTTGTAAAATAAGTGAGTTCAATTTTATAATAATATTACTTTTAAATAGTGCAACAATAAAAAAAACTTAAGTGACTCGTATTTTTATTTTTTATTATTTAAGTGAGATACACTTTTACAATAAAATAACTTGAAAATAGAAATTGTATGCACTTTTTCTTTTAAAAGTAACTTCCTAAGACTTGAACTCAAGACCTATTAAGGAATAAAGCAACTTTGAACCAAGTGAGCTAGATTAAAATGTATGTAAAATATGAGAATGAGGAAGGGTTTTTTTTTTTAACTCTTCTTGCTTGGTTTGCGTGCTTGCTCTTTTTCCTGCAAAACACAACACAAATCGAAACAAAAAAAATTTTCCACACTTATGGAGTTAGAACTTGTTAGTTTGCCCGGAAATTCTACGTTTTTTCTTTGTTTCTGATTTGCCGAGATCGTGCAAGGTGCACGGCAAAGAGCATACTCAGACGAGAAAAACCCTTTCCCTTTCTGTTTCTGATTTACTGAGATCGCTCAAGGTGCACGAAAAAGAGCATACGCAAACGGGAAAACAACAATTTGAACAAAAAAAAATCTAACAGTAAAAAATGATGAAATTTGATATTTTTTCCTTTTTAAAAAAAGAAAATAAAAAAATGTGTCATTGTAACATTATACCTTCAGATCTGATGAAGTATGCGTTTTTGGAGCAACCGAGAACTGTTTTTGATCAAATGAAAACTATTTCCCAATGGAAACGACGCTCTAGACGCAATGGAACACCTCCCATAGTCCAGAAATGCACAGAAATACCAGATCTAGAAACCATTTCGAGTTTCAGCAACAGCAGTTCAAGATCTAGATCATAACCGGAAGCGGCACTTCATAAAGCTCTGATACCATGTTCGGGTACACAGGGTACTACCAAAGGACCAAACACCAAGAGAAACCACTTCACACAAACAGATCACAGATCAACACACCGATGTTTTGACGTGGTTTAAACCCTGTTGAGGGAAACACTCCACGGCCCCGACCAAATAGCTTCTACGGGACAATTTATTATGCAAAGAAAGAAAGTTACAAATGAGCTTCTCATAATCGATCAACTAAACAATGACCCTCCATGCTCTTTAAATAGAGACCATGGACCAATCATGTGTTAAGCCACGGATCAAGGTTAGGTTTGATCTAAGAGAAGTTGAGCCGTCGGATCACTCTATGTCGGGAACATATCGTGACGGTTGGATTAAGTATTTACAAATGCATACTAATACATACTAAAGAAACATACTATCCCTAACGGATATATTACACAAGTTGATCTTAACTAACTCCTAAGTGTCTAAATATCCTAACAGTATCTCCCATGGAAGAGGAAGAGGCATTGGAGAAATATTGAGACACTTGGGCTAGATTCCCTAGCTTCTATGACAACAATGATGAAGATTCTATGACACCTATGACACAAATTAGACCTGAAGGCTGAAATATGACATACATGACATGTCAGGGCTAGAAATAGCCTCCAAGAAGGTGCACAAAGGGATTTAGGGAATCCAAAGAGACACCTATTCGAATTGAGTGAAGGAGGAGGCTAGAATTGGAGGGACAAGTGGCATACTTTGGAATCTCTTCCCAACTTGAGTTGGCATCGGTATTTTGGAAAGAATTCGACCCATGGAGGACTTGAAAAGTTTATAAAATAAAAGAACAAATAAGGAGAGTGGCTTTTGATCATTTTATATTTTGCATTTGGAGAGAAGAGCTAGTAGAGTGCTATTCTACTTGCCTTAGCACCAATTTCGAGGGTGAAAGATTCCCATCCTAATTGGAAATTGGAGAGACCATTCAAAACTTTCATTTGGATCTACAATGGAGTCTTTTTTTACAGGTTGAAGATATAGGGAAACTCGTGGTCACATTTATTTCAGCTTGCTTCTACAACCATTCTCTCATTTCTTGGCATATTCTTGCTCCTTGAGGACAGATGCAGTTGGTGAGGTGATGATCTCTTTGAGATAGCTCTTGAGTCCCCATATATTTGTAATATGATAAATATACTCTATATTTACTGCTCATAATACTTTTAGATCGAAATTTCAAGATATTTCATGTACAAATGCTAAACTATGAATAAATAGTGTCATTTCCTCAATACCTTGTTATTTGCACTTGAAGTGGTATCAAATTCAAATGGTTCAGTCAACATATGATATATTAATGTTGTATGGAGTGCCATTAATACGATGAATAAGTTTCATATTCATTAGACAAGCATTTGGAGCAATATTCTTAAGTTACATAACAATTTGTGAAGATCTACTATCATTTCCCCTTAGGTCAAAGCTAGTATACAAACATCTGATTTATGGGATTTGCAGAAGCTTATAGAAACTTATTAATTATGAATTGGGGAACCCATTTAATTCCTTTATCAGTACCATGTATCTGTTCTGAAATTTGGGAATTTTTTACAGTGTTTGGGAAGCCATCTTTGTCTCCTACCCTTGGGGATTGTGAACCTCGATTTGACTAGTAAAGTTCATCATTTTTCCCTGATTATAAATGAATGTTGCAGAAGTGTTTCAAGAGTGTACAAGAATCCATCATCCTCATTTACATGTCTGAATACCTTCCAAACTCATTCAAACCCAATTGGGAACCACTTGGAGCAATTTGGAAGTAATTGAGTCAATACTAGTCCAAGGGTCGAATTGGCCAAAAATTGCCATTTTTCCAATTTATCCAAATTTCTTAAAAGGGACACTACATTTCCCCAATTTTTAAAGGGTTCTATATCAATGGAAGAGCACTTTCCTTACAAGCAGGAGGTCAGTGGTTTGATTCCTCTGTGCCATAATGATATTGAAATATTGATATTTTTAATAAAATATATTTTATTATGATTTATTTTTGCTATATGGGGGGTTTCAAACCGTTTTTGTATGTTGCTACGAGGGGGGTTCTAAACCGCCTTTATATGTCACTATTAGGGGGGTGCAAAAATTCCCTTGTATGTTACAACGAGGGGGGTTGATAACCACCCCCAAAGGTTTGTAAGATAGTGTTTTAGGGGGGTTTCGAACCACCCGCATAAGTGTCTACAAGGGGGGTTTTGAATCACCCCCATAGGTACCTATGAGGGGGGTTTCTATTCTCCCCCAAATGTTTTTAATAAGTACTTTTAGGTGGGTTCTAAACTCCCCCCCAAAGTCACTTTTAGTGTCGGTTTTGATCTCTTCTAGAACTGCCCTTAAAATTTGAACTTTTAGCGTCGGTGCTATTGGGAGTAGTTTTGTTAAGACCACCCCAAAGGTTTGTAAGTTGGAGTTTTAGGTGGGGTTTAGAACCACCCTTGTTGGAACCTATGGGGGTGTTTAAAACTACCCCAGTAGGTACCTACGGGGGGGTTTGTAACCGCCAGCGTAGGTACCTACATGGGGGTTTTGTAACCTCCTTCGTAGGTACCTACGAGGGGGGTTTGTAACCTCCCCCAAAGGTTTGTAATAAAGAATCTTAGGGGGGGGTTTGGAACCTCCCCATAGGTGTCTACGAGGGGGGTTTAGAACCACCCCTAAAAGTCACTTTCCCTAAAATTGACTTTTGGGGGCGGTTTTGACCTCTTCTAGAACCACCCTTAAAAGCACAAACTTTTAGCGTTAGTGCTATTGGGGGCGGTTTTGTAAATACCTTTGCCAAAGCCAAAACCGCCCCCAAAAGTTACTTTTGGAGGTGGAAGACAACCCCACCTAAAAGTCAAATTTGTTGTAGTGAAGGAAGCAATTCAAAGAAACAATGCATAAAGTTAGGGAGTGAAATGGAATTAAGGAAAGCATTTCAATGTTTGTTCATCAATGGATATTTGAGTATTTCCTCTATCATAAATTGTTACTAAATATAGCCAAGAAGAAGAAAATATCACCAATGTTCCCTCTTATATTTTGGATGTGCCCTACAACAATAGTGCTGCCACTTAGTCACTGAAGAGTCCATTTTACACTTTCTTTGCAAAATATTTTATTTCTCATCTTAGTATATGAGAAAAAAAATATTTAATGTCCCGAGGGGCTTGACTGGTTGGTCAAGTAGTGCTGGTGATATTCTCAATTCCCCCAATCAAAGTGACAAGTTCAAGACATGTCCAACACAAGCAGGCCAGGAGTGGTGATGAACATATACCCTAGCCCCTACTGCAATTATCTTTCCACCAATCAAGGTGTTGATTGAGCAACAATAACTTTTTTTTTTGTAAGTGTTGATGTATATGTAACTTCGGAATGTATTTCACATATATGTATATTGTATTGCTATAAAGATGTTATTATTCCTCTATACGGAAGTGTCGTCATTTATATTGTAAATGTCGTAACTTATACTTGATGGGTTATTAGACCACCTTGTTGGGGTCGGCCCTATATAAGTCATGTGGGTCAAAGGGTTATTAGACCACCCTATTGGGGGTCGTCCATGTGGGTCGAAGGGTTATTAGACCACCCTATTGGGGGTCGGCCTAGTCAGTATTATGTTATGTGGTTAAGTTCGAGCCTACATGATTTATGTAAAAGGCAAGTCAAGTCAAGTATAAATAGAGTGCGGGAGGCACTCTATTTGATCACTCACTTCTCACTCATGCACTCAAGGAGGAGTGGCGCACTTATGGAGGAGGAGGATATGCTGCTAGGATATGTCTATCTCTTATGTTTGGGTTGTATCATTGCTCTATCTATCTCTGAGGAAGTTATTGGGGTTTTTCACCTTTATGGTTTTCCCCAAGTAAATCTTTGTGTCTCTTGTGTGCTTGCATTATTGTCTCCATGATTGATATGCTGTAGATATGTTGTACATGTTGTTCCCTCAATTAATATCCTAGATCAGATTGAAGTAAATTCTGAAAATTTAACATGGTTTCAGAGCTAGCCTGAAAGAAGGCATGATATGGCATGTATGACACTTGTTGCACTTACGATGCTAGGGCTTGATATAGCAAAAACCAGTCATCGTAGCACTTTCGCTATAAATCCATTTTGGCAAAGTTTTCAAATCTGAAACTTTTACAGGTCGAATATCAGATCCCCATGTACCTTGTGTCCAAAGGAAAACCTCTAATTCATTGTACTTTGTGATTTATGATCTGTACAATATAGGGTTTCTGCCTCTTCCAGATCTGAGTCAAAACCAGGTGACCTTGGAAAAAAGGTCATAACTTGGGCTAGGTAGATCCAAATGAAATTTTGTAAAAAGTGACAGGTAGTACACAGACTGCACTAGCTCAAGAAAATTTTTCAAAGGCCGAAGTTGAACCAGTGACACATGACACGCCGTACAAGTTCGCTCTCCTGTATTATCCCATAAACAGGTCACATTGCGACACTTAGCATAAATCTCTCTCAGTGAGTCCAATTGAGGTCAGACCTATCAGGATGGAAATATAACAGGGCAAGCTATCTCAAGAAAAGTTTTTCAGAGGCCGAAGTTGAAACAATGACACATGGCACTCCGTACAAGTTCACTCTCCTGTATTATCCCATAAACAGGTCACATTGCGAAACTTGGCGTAACTCTCTCTCAGAGAATCCAATTGAGGTCAGACCTGTCGGGATGGAAAGATAACAGCTCGGGCTATCTCAAGAAGCTTTTTCAAACCCTATGGATCGAAAAGTTCGCAGTTACACCAGAAACAATCAGGTACATATTTCTGTCAAAACAGAATTATTTTTGAGTACCTTCATTCATGGCTTCCGGAATTTAGGGCTTCAGAGAAAGTTCGAATTTTTGTAATTGGAGACCACGGCTGGATGCTACTCATCAAAATAAAAATTTAGAGACCAAGATTAGAATTTTTGGTTGGGAAGAAGGTCGGGCTTTATCAAACCCTAGTTCGGGACTTTGATAAAAAAAGTGGAAAATTAGGGCTTCTGTAAAAATGGGAATTTTTGAAATCTGTGACCACGGCTGGAAGCTCTTCAGAAAAATAGAAGCTTAGAGCTTTGGATCAAACCTTTTGATTGGGCAAAAGAGTGGGTTTCATCAACCCCAGTTCAAGGTCACGTCCAGTGAATCCAGAAGTTTCAAAGGCAAAATTGAGGAGTGAAACTTTGCAGTTTTTCAAATTTTGAATATACCAGCTTGATCAGCTCATCAAGGCGCATATTTCTATCCTTTCGGAAGTTTGAAATTCAAAGTTTGAATTTTTGGGGTTTCTTTGACAAACCCTAATCCAGCTCCAGGTCCAGTTCTTGCAAATCAAGAAGAAGATGGATTGGTCACCTGCATAAGTGAAGAAGTTCCTGTTTCAGAGGGAGATGAGGCTAAGGCCTTACATAAGAATATTACAAGCGATCTCGACAGGTATGACTCATTGAGGTATGTTTCGATATTTGTTCATGATTAAGTTTATGGTATGTTTGTCTTCATGTTATTACGGTTAGTACAATCTTGATTTTAGATTTTTCGTATCACCTTAACAAAATTATGAATGCATGATAGAAGATATTCATTGGTTAAGGTGTTGAAACTTATGATTGTACTAATGCATTATGGTGCTGTATGAGGTTTATGTTGTTTGCTAACATAAAAGGTACACCAAGAAAGACAAATCAGGTTATACTTCAAGAACGTATGATCATGGTGACATGAAGACAAGGATTCATCCATTGTCATGGATCACATAGAAGATCTACTTTCGAGGTATGTATAACTTGTTTCTACAATGGTTAACTTATGAGACATGCAGGTTACTAGCACAAGTCACTGAAGAGAACCAGAAGACATTATGCGGGTATGTTAGACATAACTAGCTAGCATGCTAATCCAGGTATGTTTTTCCTATATCAAGCTAGAATCCTACCTTGTGTTAGGATCTTATACTTTTGTGTTGTTGATAATGATTATTCATGAAGTCATAGGTTTGAATAGTCATGGTTGTATGCATATTATGTTTCTTACCATAATTGAAGATATGACTAACCAGAAGAATCATGAAGGTATAGGTTTGAATAATCACGGGTTTTATGCATATTATATCTCTTCTTTTGATTGATGATTTAACTAACCAGAAGAGTCCCATGATCAAATAAGAATATGTATGAATAAAAGAAGACTTCCTTGAAACCTTGAATACTAATGTTTATTATCTGTGTTTGAATTGATCCTGACTATACATGCTTGAGATTATTGTGTTTTGATAATATTAAGATTATACTAATGAATGTTTGATTATGTATGAGAGCTAGAGGATAACACAATGCATAGGGATCGAGAATGTATATAAGTTCAAGGACAGGTAATCCAAGAAGCAAAGATCAAGAGGGGGCACACTCCAGTAGTTTCTACAAGGATGCAGATATTCAGAGGGAGTTGACCACTTCTCACAATCCACATCAGAATGGAGTTGCAAAGATTCAGAGGGAGTCCACCCAACAAACAAACAAAGATAAGTATTTGAATTGTCATTACTTGCATATTTTATTGTTTAAATAATACTATTCAATAATGTATATACTGATGTTCCTACAATTAGGTTGTGTATTATGCATATTAGAATAGTTGCATTGATGAACAGTATACTACTAATATACATGGGTAAGTGGCCTATGGCACTGTACAACATTCCATTGCTACTTATCTAGAATGAAACCTCTTTGCTGACATGTTGGGAGTTGTGCACACTCTTAACAATGTTCTGGTAGATATTGGAAGGCATCTAGAAAGTTATGGAATATGGATAAATGTTCTATTGAAGCATTGGCTAAGATAATTGCATGACAGTCTGACATATTTCCTTATGTGTAAGAATTTGTTCTGAAAACTATGAGATGTTTTCTAATCATGCAATTTAACTTGTTGTGTAGGAAAGATCGTATACCATCACCTACAAAAGAAGGACTACAACATTTGTTCAAGCAACAAAATTATCTATTAAATATATTGAAGTTCCCAAGATACGGGAAGAATGCCATGATCCATTGATCATGAAGAACGATGTTTGGGATGTGGTCCCAAGAGCTGAAGGGAAGTCTGTTGTGACTTCCAAATGGAACTATCAGATCAAGCATGCTGCATATGGCAGCATATAAAAGTGATGAAATGTAAGATACACTAGATGGATTTCAAGACAGCCTTCTTGAATGGTGTAGTTGAAGAAGAAGTGTATGTGGAGAAGCCACTTGGTTCAGAGACACATGACAGCGAGTCATATATGTGTAGAACTTGGTGAGGATAGATTGATTGTCGACACGCAGAGGAAGCTTGCTGCCAAGTTCGAGATGAAGAACTTGGGGATGATGCACTATTTGTTTTTTTTTGGCATGGAGGTGTGGCAAAGTGCAGATGGAATCTTCCTTGGACAAGGGAAGTATGCAGTAGATATCCTGAAGAGGTTCAGGATGATGGATTGCAAGGCCATGGCCACACCTATGGCATCGAATCTGAAGCTTCTTTGTGATGCTTCATCTGAGCCGATTGATGTCTCTATGTATCGTTAGATGGTTGGGTCCTTGATGTACCTGATGAACATGAGACCAGATATTTGCTTTGCGGTGAACACATTGAGCCAGTTCCTGACGGATCCGAGGAGTGTTCACCTGGTTGCTGTAAAGCATGTTTTAAGGTACCTGAAGGGTATAGTGGATTATGGGCTCAAGTATGAAGCGAATCAAAAGTTTAACTTGCAGGTTTATGTTGATTCAGATTGGGCTGGCAGTGCTGCAGATAGGAAGAGCACATCTGGGTGCTACTTTAGTATGGGATCAGGTGTGATCTCTTGGTTTAGCAGGAAGCAATCCTATGTAGCATTGAGTACAGCTGAGGCAGAGTATGTTGCATCCTGTTCAGCTAGTTGTGAGGCAGTATGGCTACGGAAGCTACTATCTGAGTTATTTGATCTTCCGTTGGATGCTACTGGTATCTTTTGTGATAACTAGAGTTGTGTGAAGTTGTTCGAGAACCCAGTGTTTCATGACAGGTTGAAACACATAGAGATCAAATATCACTATATCAGGGATATGGTGCAGAGAGGAGCTATGAAGCTCCTGTACATTGCGACGGATGAGCAGATTGCAGATGTGCTGAAGAAGCCACTAGCCAGGGTGAAGTTCAAGTACTTCAAGGAGAGGCTTGGTGTTCTTCAGATTGATGACACTTCGAGGAAGAAGTGATGGACACATTTGTAGAAGCCATTCCAAGCATGTTGGAAGGAGGATCCTTCACATGGCTGTGGATGTAAGCGTTGGATGATGAGCATCAGGACGATGCTCCAGTTACTGCTCTGTATACGCATCATGTTGGATGTTGGATATGATCAGTTGTATCATTTATATATGTATGCATCATGTTGGATGTTGGATATGATCAGTTGGATCATTTATATGTATATGTATGTATGCATCATGTTGGATGCTGGATATGATCGGTTGGATCGTGTGTATGTATTTTTGTATATGCATCATGTTGGATGCTTGGACCATGTATCTGTATATGTATCAGGTGGATAAATTGTATGATTAGGTGGATCATGTATGGTGATATGCATCATGTATTTGTATTTGTATAAGGTGGATCATGTATGATGATATGTATCAGGTAGATACTTGGTATGCATCAGGTAGATGCATTGTATTATTAGGATGATCATGGATGACGAGCTTCAGGATGTTGCTCCAGATGACATGCAGTAGGATGTTGCAATGATGATGATCAAGATGATCATGTGTACATCAGGATGATGTATGGTGAGTATCAGGTTGATACTCTATGGCCATGGATCAGGTTGTGCAGATGAGCATATAATTTGGCCCTGGGAGATTTGCAGATAGTCTTTCGAGGTTTTTCCTATGGCATGTAATTCGTTGCCCTGGGATATCTGGAAAATGCTCTTTCGAGGTTTTTCTCTGGGAGGACATATAATTTGGCCTTGGGAGATCTGCAGATAGTCTTTCGAGGTTTTTCCTATGGCATGTAATTCGTTTCCCTGGGATATCTAGCAGATTCTCTTTCGAGGTTTTGTCCTATGGCATATAATCTGTCCCTGGGAGATCCGATAGGTTGGGCTGTGTGCCCATAATCAGTCCTGGGATGCTCTTGCGAGGTTTTTCCATGACCACATGTAATTCGTGCCCTGGGAGATCCTATAGGTAGAGCTGTGTGCTCGTAACAGCCTGGGATGCTCTTGCGAGGTTTTGTTGTGACCACATGTAATTCGTGCCCTGGGAGATCCTATAGGTAGAGCTGTGTGCTTGTAACAACCTGGGATGCTCTTGCGAGGTTTTGTGGTGAGGTCACATATAATATGGCCCTGGGAGATCTGCAGATAGTCTTTCGTGGTTTTTCCTATGGCATGTAATTCGTGCCCTGGGATATCTGGCAGATGCTCTTTCGAGGTTTTTTGATGCACGTAATAAGTCCTGAGAATGCCACAGTATGGCCAGTGATGACAAAGACCTGCAGGTGGTGGGCCTACATCCAGTATGAAAGGATTGGCTCTGTAGAACTTCCTATGACGAGTAGATTCAGAGATTGATTGAGATAACAGCAGCAGTGACGATGATGATGACTCGATGACGATTATCCAGAGAAGATGACTTGTGCTAGAAGACCTGTGTCGAGAAATACCTTCCTAGTTAAGAGGGAGTGTTGATGTATATGTAACTTCGGAATGTATTTCACATATATGTATATTGTATTCCTATAGAGGTGTTATTATTCCTCTATACGGAAATGTCGTCATTTATATTGTAAATGTCGTAACTTATACTTGATGGGTTATTAGACCACCTATTGGGGTCAGCCCTGTATAAGTCATGTGGTTCAAAGGGTTATTAGACCACCCTATTGGGGGTTGGCCATGTGGGTCGAAGGGTTATTAGACCACCCTATTGGGGGTCGGCCCAGTCAGCATTATGTTATGTGGTTAAGTTCGAGCCTACATGATTTATGTAAAAGGCAAGTCAGTTCAAGTATAAATAGAGTGCGGGAGGCACTCTATTTGATCACTCACTTCTCACTCATGCACTCAAGGAGGAGTGGCGCACTTATGGAGGAGGAGGATCTGCTGCTAGGATATGTCTATCTCTTATGTTTGGGTTGTATCATTGCTCTATCTATCTCTGAGGAAGTTACTGGGGTTTTTCACCTTTATGGTTTTCCCCAAGTAAATCTTTGTGTCTCTTGTGTGCTTGCATTATTGTCTCCATGATTGATATGCTGTACATGTTGTTCTCTCAGTTAAGATCCTAGATCAGATTGAAGTAAATTCTGAAAATTTAATAGTAAGGTTGCAGAGGTGAGTTTTAATTATAAGAGCAAAAAAACATAGTAGATATTACATAGGTTATGAGCCGTCTGGGGAGGCCTCAGGCGATGAAGCCACCATCCCAGCTGCTCAAAAATATTGAAAAGACTAGAATTATACAAAAAAAGACCTTATGGAAAAGGCCTTCTCAGAATTTATGTTGGGTCTTTTTCAAAAAATAGAAACATGTGCATTGAAAGTTCTGAAAAACAAACTGAATAAAAGATTAAAAGAAAAAAGTTGGATGTCATTGTAGTAACTCGGGGCCTTTGGAGACCTGTTAGGGATTGACTTTAGCATGGAAAGTATCGGGTTCTTCTTCAATTATGGGGAAACCACCCTAGAAGTCTTCCACCGTCCCAGGGGAGAGGAGAGCTAGAGACGGGGGTCTGGTACTGTCGTTGGGGAGAGTGGTACCGTTTCCAAAGTTGGAGCTACCTCCTTCTTGCATAGCGTTGGGGGTGGCCAGCGTTGTAGGAGGATGACCAGCATTCGCACTGACATGCGTCTCCATATCCTACAGACCATCACCCTGACTAGTCATATTTTTATCTTCTTCAGCTTTTAGGAGAGCTTCTAGCTCATTGCTGTGCCCAAGGGAGAAATTTTCCTAGGTCATGTTTGCGTCCATGATGCCCAAATGGTCTCCCATCTCTGCCAATTTTTTTTTATATCCCAGAGAGTGCTAATGTTGTCGCTCCAGTTAGCCACCACCTCCTCCACTAGGGTGCTCATCATGTTCTTAATTAACCAGTAATGGTTGATGTTCCCTCCATTCTTCCCTGAGGCAAGAATGGCCACAACTCTGCGAGCTTCCCAACTGTCAATTAGGACGCGGGTGGAGGCAGAGATGCTCTATACATATCCATCCATCATTGTCCAATCCATGGTGTTCCTGGGTCATCTTCCCGAACCTCTCCTGCTACCACCACGACGAGGAGTGCCTCTTGGTCGTTCCATGACTACAGGTCGGCCAAGAGCTTCCTGAACCAGGGCCAAAAGAGAAAATGCAAAACAGAAATGACTAGGAGCCAGGTCAAAGGAATGATTTCAAGAGCCGACGTTGAGACATAAGTAACCCAGCTTACATGTGTTTATCTTGCTAAAGGTATTGATGCATGTCGCTGTCATTTTGAAAAGGGCGGAGAATTAATGCCAGAGGTTCCTTCCAAAACCCTCTGCCATCATCGAGGTACCTTCTGCATGGGGGTGAATTAATGACATGCCTTGGGGAGGGTCCCCTCATATTAACTCTTCGTCGTCTCTTTGTTGAGTGTGCTAACAGGTAGAGAGGTTAGTGCAGACACGATGGAATCCATAGGGGGGTTTTCTAGTGTGGGAAAGAGTGCCACCCAGATCCGGGGTGGAGAGGTCCTTGTTGGCCAAGGCACGACACTCTTGATGCAGATCTTAGGATTCCATGGTGGCAGGAGTTTCGACAATGAGGATCGAACTATCCGCATCTCCTTTGTTGGCCATGAGATCAGCTACATAATTAGCTTTACGTCGGACATGCTGAAAGGTGATTGTTCTACATTGCCTGAGTATTTAAGCAATCTCACTTAGATGTTGATCCAGTCACCACCCGGGGGACATGTCCGTAGCAGCGGATCCATTATAAAGATGCCTAGCTAGGGAGAGGATGGGTTGGGAGTCTCCTTCAACAATTAAGAGCATCATAATTTTGTTTTTCGCGATTTTCAGACCTTCCAACATTCCTGAGAGTTCAGCTGCGTTGTTGGAGTCCTGACCAATAGTTCCATGATATATGTAGAGGATGGAGCCGAATGAGTCTTTGAAGACCCCGCCGAATCCTACCGCTCCAGGGTTTCCTTTGGAAGCACCGTCAAAATTGAGTTTGAAGAAGTTGGATGGCGGAGTGCTCTAGTGCTCAGGGCTGGCAGTATTGGCATTGGGAGTGCGAGTTTGCAGAGGATTTATGGAGATGTTGAGCTCCCAGCTTTGCAGGATGTCCCTTTCAATTGTCGAGGTAGGGAGGTCCATGGTGCTCCAGTTCATGATGGCTAGAGTTTCCTGCAGATTGGTCTTTATAGAATGCCATATTTCCGTGAAGTTCTTGTAGTTTCCATAAAGTATTCTTTTTTTTCTTTCTTTCCAAATGTTCTAGGCAGTAATCCCTGGAATTAGCTCCCAAAGATGATTGACCACTTTGCTTTGGAAGGGCTTGTTGTCCCAAAGAGTGATGGTTTGAACAATGTCTCCCTGAATTTTGTTGATGTGCCTGCATCGGCTTGCAATTTGATGCCATATTTCGTTCACCATCTCACAAGATTCCAAGAGATGATCAATAGTTTCGGCATGGTTTCTACACATAATGCCCTAGGAGGGTCCAGAGAAGCCTCATTTGATGAGATTATCCCAGGTGAGGATTTTGCGTTGAGCCAACAACCACATGAAGGTGGAGGTTTTAGGACATAAATTGAGCTTCCAGATCTTTTTCCAAATAGGATTTTGATGCTCCACCTCTTCTTGAGATTTTAGGGAATAAGCTTCTTTGATAATGAGGGAGCCTTTAGTGTCGTATCCCCATCTTAGGATGTCAATATTGTCTTTGACCTTCATATGTCTAGTTTGTAGCTCTTTCCAGAGTTCCTCAGTGCTTTCCGGGGGGACAGGAGGGTCCCAATGTCTCAGATGATTCCAAATTCGAGCCTCTAAATTGTTCGATGGAATCCAATAATTGCTGACTTTTTCGTTGTCTCTGGCCTGGAAATACAATCGAAAATATTTCTGGGGAGTGAAGGGGAGGATACTTGGACGTTTTTGCCAGGATTCATGCCAGAAAATTGCCTGGTTACCTGCTCTTATTTCGTAGAATCTATGTTGTTGAATTAGAGCTCGTTGAGAGTTGGACGCCCTCCAAATAAGAGAGCCCGGGGGGGGTCGAGGTTGTAATGTATACACTGATAAGGAGTCCAATTTGGGGTGTATTTATTTTTCCAGAGTTGAGTCTAGGTAGGAATTTCAGACGTTACCCAATTCCACCAAATTTTGGCAGAAATAACTTGATTTTTTAGATCCGGATCCTGGAGGCCAAGGCCTCCTTCCCATTTGGTTTTGCAAACCGTCTGCCACTTGACAAGGGCCCACTTATGGTTGTCTTGTTTTCCTCCCCAGAGAAAGGATCTTTGAATTTTTTTCATGAGTTTGAGGACTCATTTGGGGGCGGCCACAACTGAGAAAAGATAAAGGGGCAAGGATTGAAGAACAAATTTGAGAAGAATAAGACGACTGGGAAAGTTGAGAGTTCTGTGAGTCTAGGAAGAGATTTTGGCTTCCATCTTGTGAAGGAGTTCTTTCCAAGAGGAGTGTTTGATGGTAGCGTCAAAGAGAGGGGCGTCGAGGTACTTGGAGGGAAGGTGGGAGACCTAGAAGCATAAGATACGAGTGATGTTTCTCTGAGTGATGGAATTCATGTTAAAGAAGAAAAGTTGGGATTTTTCTAGGTTGATCATAGTGCCTGATGCAGCTAAGGAAAGGGAGAGAGTTCTGTTTAGGATGGCGGCCTCCTGCACCGAGGGATGACCGAAGAGGAGATTATCATCGACAAACTCTTGATTTGTAATAGGAGAGCATCCATGAAGGTAAAGTCCTTTGAGAGAGATGTTGGTAACCAGGGTATTTAACATTCTGTTGAGGCCAAGTTTCATCATCAGAATGAAGAGGAAGGGCGAGAGTGGGTCTCCTTGACGAATGCATCTAGAAGGAGAGAAGGTGGAGGTGGGGTAGCCATTGACAAGGATAGAGAAGAAGGAAGAGGAGGTGAGAGACAGTATCTGATGAATTCAGTCATTGGAAAACCCAAAGGATGGTAACATTTTCCCAATGAAGTCCCACCTGAGTTTATCAAAATCCTTGGAGAGATCCAGTTTGACTAGCATCTTCAAAGTTTTTGTAAATTTCAGAGAGTGAATCACCTCGTGCGCAAGGATGCAGCCGTCGAGGATTTGCCTTCCTTCTACATAACCAATTTCCTCTTAAGAGATGAGGAGTGGGAGGAGGGTTTTGAGCCGGTTGGCCACTACTTTAGTGATAATTTTATAGACAATATTGTAGAGGGAAATAGGTCAGAACTTACTAGGGCTTGTAGCTGCCACTTCTTTGGGTATCAGCGTGAGGAAGGTTTCATTAAGAGTTGGGAGGTCCCATATTTTTTTCCCGGATTATTCTACTAGATCCATGATATCTTGTTTCAAGAAGATCCAATAGAATTTGAATAAATTTATAGTGAATCCGTCAGGTCCTGGTGATTTTCCTTCAACCATTTGATTGACCAAAGTTTCAACCTCCTACAGGGTGATGTTTTTCATGAGATTAGCATTGTGCTTAGCTATCAGAATCTTGGGTATGTGGTTGGTGACCTGGTTGATAGTGGCTTCTCTGTTAGGATTATCTTCAGTGAGGATATTTTGAAAATGGCTAACAAGTTCTTTCTCAATGTCTTCCTATCTTTTTATAAGAGTGTCATATTCATCCTTTACCGCAGAGATGTGGTTAGTAATTATGTATTGGAGGGTGGAGTAGTGAAAGAAGGTGGTGTTTTTCTCTCCTTCTTTTAGCCAGGTCATGCGATATTTTTTCCTCCAAGGATCTCTTCCTGGTCACATCTGGTGTCAAGTTGTTTCATGATCTCCTGCTCCTTTTACTTAAGAGGTTTGAGATAGCCTTGCTCCATAATAGATTTCTGAGTGTGTTCCAGTTCCTTCTCCAGGTTGCTCTTGGCTTTGAAAATGTTACCGAAGGTGGTATGGTTCCAATGTTTGAGCTTATATCTCAAAAGTTTTAATTTATGATGCATGATCACCATTTTGGATCTTCCTTCGACAATGGCATTCTCCCACCAGGCATTGACCATGTCTAAAAAAGTGGGGTGATTTAACCAAAATTTCTCGAAACGGAAGGGATGGTATTTGAGGTTACTTGAATTTTTTCAAGAGAGAGAGATGGGCCAGTGATCTGAGCCTACTGAGGGGAGAACCGAAGCAGTGATTGTTCCTTCTACATCAACAATCTTATCTGAGATAAGAAAGCGATCCAATATTTGAGGGAATTTGGTTTTATCATCCTCTTCTATTGTTCCAGGTCATGTAACCTTCTGAGGGAAGAAGGTATATAAGATTACAATTGTCAATGCAAGATTTGAAGCTGGTATCCTCATTTGAAAGGATGCACTGACCTCCTTTTTATTCCTGGAAGGAAGTTATCATGTTGAAATATCCTCCCAGAATCAACATCTTGCTAGTGTGTTGATGGGAGAACCATGTGATGTGATTGGGAAACTTATGTTTGAGAGCAAGGACTTGCGGGCCGTAGACATTCATGAGGTGGCCTGTGATTTATGTTCCAGCAATGAGAAATGAAGCGGAGAGAGAATGCCTAGTGGAGGAAAAGTTATTGAGCGAGATTAGGGTCAGATTCCAGGCTATTGCTAAAAATCCTAAGGCTCCAATGGAATCAATCTCCATGGCTTGAATTCCTCTCTAGATTCTGGAGATTACGGTTTGAAGGGAAGAACTGGAGCACTTGGTTTCTTGTAAAAAGATGATGGTGGGCATATCCTGCATGATTTTTATTTTCAACATACGGTGTTTAGAGGCCCCGTTCATCCCTCTCACATTCTAGGATATTAATTGCATTGAGAACTTGGGTTGGAGATAGGGAAGAATTCCGTGAGCTGGGCATATTTCCCTAATTCTATGAGCCTTGTACCCAACTAGCTAATTTTTTGAAGGTATGTTTTTCTACCCCATTTCTTATTGCCTCTTTGGAATTTTTGCTTTTCCTTTTGGGGGAGATTTAGGACTCCCAACTCACAGTTCTTGACTTTGTTTAGGGCTTCTGAGAGGAGTTGTATTTTCTTTGGCGGAATGGAGTGGAAATATTTCCTAGAGCATGCATCCTCCATTCCCAAAATGTCTAAGTCCACAAATTCGAGATCTGTCATTTCCTCATCTAGTAACACATCTAGGTTGATGTCTTCCTCTTTTCCTTTTTCGATTGCTGCCTTTGTTCTTACTTGTTCAGCTTCTACATCCCAAGACTGAGGCTCTTCTTCTAGATTGGTTCCAGGTGGTATAGGATCGATGTTCTTGTGGGTATCGGCCTGATTTTTTTGAGGTTCTGATTCTTCTTTTCTGATAGCAGCAAGGAGATCTTCCTGCAGGCCATCAAGGGCCCCAAAGCTGTTGCTAGTTGTGGGTAAGTCAGTATTTTTCACTTCCGGTTGATCTCAGCGATTATGGTGCCTTCTTCTGCCATTTTTTGAAAACCTTTCTCGTCTTTCTCAGAAGTTTGGGACTCCACAGGGTTGGATTTGCTGAGGGGGAAGTCCTGATATAGGTGCCCATGTTCATGGCACTTACAACAACGAAAATGGATGTGTTCGTAGTCCAGAGGTTGAACCCATTCAAAGTATGCATGAGTGAGGTTGATTGAATTTTGGAGAGACTTGGCTATATGCATATAAACAAAAATGCGTGCGTATGAGGTAAAATTGTTGTGCCTGGTTTGTTCCGTCATTTTGACATAGCTTCCCAATAGGTTTCCGATGTCTCGGAGCATGTCCTCATCCTAGTATTCCTGCGGGAGAGAGTACATGCGTATCCAGATTGGTGCCCAGGTAAAGTCTTCTTTGTCTGGGTTGAACCTTTCCGACTGGTTTTTGAGATACAATCCTGCCGAGTTGAAGAAATATGGTCCCCCATCCTCCATTCTGGCTTTGTCATCTAATATTTGGGAGATCAAAATGAGCTTTGGGATTGCACTTCTCCGCTATCCAGCCGCACAGAGCTTGTTCAGTGGGCCAAAATCCCATAAATTTACCGATGAGGCATGATCCTTCATTTGTTGTGCTCTTGCGTTGATGCGGTTTGCCAAGAGATAGAGGTAGGGTCTTTCAATGGATTTTGATATGTAGGTTGTGGTACCCTTCATTGAGGACTGTGTATTCGTATTTTTTTGAGCTTATTCATAGGAATCTGTGTTGACCAGATGGACGTCCGAGGATCTTATCCGTATTCTAGTGTCAGGAGGCGTTTCTGGGATATTGAGATCCATACCAACATATTGACGGGAAGGGCCTTCAACCCCTCCCTTAGGGGGTGCCATTGTCATGGCCAAGGGTCTCAAGGCGTGAGGCCGTCGTACCAGTGAGAGGAGATCGAGGGGGTAATCAGAAAAAACCCTAGCCGGCGCATACGAGAAACCCTAGTAGAGCGTCAATTCTTACAATAGGTTTTCCTTTGAGCAACAGTAAAAGTTAAATAGAAATCATATTCATAATTACAAAATATAGGTTTTGACTTTTTTGTGCAGGCATGAAATATTCTTCAAAGTGTCATATAGGATGCAATACAAACTGAGCTAGTTATAATTAAAAATTAGTTTCTCTCATTGTTTCACATGATTTGTTGCATGGGTCGGTCATATTACTATGCCATTTCCAGTAATAAGGGTGCAACTTAACTAGGTAACAACGACTAACTTCCAGAAAATCACTGATTTGGTATTATATATTCACTTGTTTATCCTCAAGCATAGAAACACACAATATAAATACATTAAGAAAATAATGCAATATGCAATAAATATGACATCACAAAATCATAGAACCAAATGCCACATTCAAATTCTTGAGACTTCCCATGTTTTCCTCGGTTTGACCCATTACAGACTTGGTTACTGTATTTGAAACAATTCTCAAGTTAGATTGGGAGTTATCAAATTCAACACCATGCTGACCCAAAATAGAATTCCTTTTTGTGTTTTAAACCTTGCTCAGGTTACAATAAAAAAAATTTAGGCTCATTATCGAATTGGTGTCATCTATGAACTCCATTCCTAGGTTCTCTGAAACAAAATCCAATGTTAAATATGGAACCCCTCTCAAATGCATGGAGTTTTCATTTACAAGTTCAATTTGACATGAAACAAAATCAAAAGTGGAGATTGGTGCTTTTCTTGAATCACGAATGCAGTTCTCACCTTCAAGCTTGGGATGATTAGAAAGAGAATCCATTGTAGAATTTGTTATTTTTCTTAAGGAAAGATGATAACTATCAGGTTCACTGTAACCGCAACCACAAATCACATCCATACCTATTAATTATTAATCAATATAATTGGAGGAGTTTCCCAACTAACTCTATCCAAATGAATACTCAAAACTAAACCATCACAAACCTTAGAACACAAGCAAGAATGGCATGTTTGAGCCATGGATAACTGCACCTATTGTCTCCCATACTCTTTTAGTTGCATTTGCTCAACCAGTTGTTTATTTAATTAATAGCAACAACATTCAATGATAACAACAATGACAAGAACAACATTGATATTAATAATAATAATTCCAAAGTCCAGAATCACATCATCAAACAAATGAGCATAATTCCATAGTTACATTAACAAATAGAACATAAGTCCATAGTCAAATAAAATACCATAAGTCCGGGGCTTAACCGCTAAGGTATTACATCTTCAAAGCTATCAAACCCAAGGAGAACAAGACCACTTTCCATTTCAAAATAAGACTTTGAATAAAACAAATAAAAAAAAATTGTACAAGTCAAGGAATTAAGCAAAAATATAAATAAGGAAGAATGAAGAGACAATCTATTTCCATCCATGATATGAAAGAAGATGCTTCCGATTCAAGATTTTGATTGCAAATTTTTTACTCACAAAAGGACAAATCAAGGAGAAACAATGATTGGATGAGGAAATGTGATTTTTTATATTCTTGTTTTAAAATATGTTTGTTCATTTTACTTGAAAATATGACTAAGGTGTATAATTGATTAACTGAATAGAATTAGAAGGCCAAAATCAATGAAGGTTGAATAGATTGAATGTTTCACGCTTTCAACAAAGTTCATTGGATTGTTTTTACACTCATACACATACAATGAAACCTCCATTGTGTGCAATTAAACCTCTCATACTTATCTATATTTATATGCAATGTAGAATTTAGAATTTATACTTTATAAAAATCTATCTTCAAAAAAATTCCTTATGCTGTCATAGAAATGTATCTTCAAGAAAAATTCCCCGAAACAAATAATTTTACACATTGAAGAAAGCATGCAAGTTTGCAAAGATTTATGAACTTGTCATTTACCAGAACATTCTATTGCCATTATGAATTATATAATAAAAAATAAAAAATATTTCATTATTTTGCAAAATCTATTGTGTCATTTCAACCTTGTGAATTGGCTTTCAACCCTGAAAGAGGTTTTTTTACACGAAGGATATGTAGCAGTTTCGAGTTATGATTTGTTGAACAAAGAGCTTGAACAATGTTCTTTACGAGCATATTTATTATTTAGATTATTTAGAATTCATGAGTAATTCTTACAACTTGCAACTTTCCAAAGATACATGTGTCCAATGTTCTCATGTGTAGAGGCTAATGACCAAAAGAATTTGGCGCTTCTTGCAAGCATTTTGCAACAAAATTTATGGACTTATGGACTCTTCTTTTGAACGACCAAAGGAAGATAACTTTGAAGCATTTAAAAGCATGCTTCATGAGCACAATTTTATCATATGCTTGCAGTTATTAAATCCTAGGAAAATAAGGCCACTTGCCACTTTATCAAAACAATTTTGTGACAAGCCAAGGAAGTGAGGGGGGCATTAAATATCCTTCCTCCAAAGAAGTTTAACATCATATGATTTTAAATTGATTGGTTACATTGATAATGATTTAGTAGTTACAAAAAGATAACATTTTGGTATATTTTTCGCTTTAGGGTGAAATTCGATATCATATGATTTTAAATTGATTAGTTACATTGATAATGATTTAGTAGTTACAAAAATATCACATTTTGATATATTTTTTACCTTATGAACTTCTCAAAACGAACTCAATATTATTTTTGAATAATAAAAACAAAATATGTAACAACAACTAATGAAAAATGAAAGTAATATGAATAAAAAGACTCATGTTAGATTTGAAGAAAAACACAAAGGAGTAATAAAGATTTAATATGATAATAATTTAAAAAAATTATAAAAAAACATACTTTTTACAAAATAACAATGTAACAACAACACTAGTGAAAAAAAAATATGATACCGAATTTATAGTAATATGAATAAGAAGACTCAAATTAGATTTGAAGAAAAACACGAAGGAATAATAAAGATTTAATATAATAATAATTAAAAATAAAATAAAAAATCATGTTTTTTACAAAATGAATATATACATTGATAACAATATGATTTCGTAAGAAAGATCATTCATAATAAAAAAATTTGAATAATTGAATGAAAATTTGGAGAAAGATAGAAAATCAAGATTAAAAGAGAGTGTTGAAATGATAACGTTGAATCTTAAAAACAATTCACTTAAGAGGATAATTGGAATGACAAGCTTGATTTTAAAAAGAAATCTGCCAATGACAAAGTCAACGTGCAACAATGCTTGAGCCAAGGTAACCACCGATCTACCAAACCACACATTATCTTAATGTGTTGCCATTGATATGTGTCAATGGTGTGATCCTTCACTTGGTTATAGAAGAGAATAAGCCACAAATTATATTTTTTACTCTATTTTCTTGTTCTTTTAATTTGTCGAGTAATGTTTGCAACATCATCATATTTTGTTTCAGGAGTGAGATATTACTCATGCAATGTAATGAGTCTTGATATATACAAATAATTAAAAATTTTCAATATTTTTTCTTTAGTGTGAGAATGGTTAATAATGAGAAAACTAAGGCTATGATAATTACATCTTAAAAGATCACTTATGATAATTTCATGTATGAAAACAACTTGGAGGAAGTGATTTCATAGAAATATCTCAAAATTGATTTTCATCATAAGCTTAACTAGATCTAAAACATTGAGAAAATGATTAATGGAGAGTGGAAAGCTTATTGTGGAAAAGGTTAGAGCAAATGCAAAGCACTTTATAACATACAATCTCAAAATAAATGCAATATACCGTATCCTATCTTCATAAATGAGTTTATTTCCAGTTAAGAGCATGACTATGACTAGGTACCTAATATACAAGAGCGAGATAAACAACATGGGGAACAAAAAGCTTCATAAGATTGCTTCATACTCTAATCAATACTACTTACAATTTAAGTGAGGTTGGCATAAAGATGCCAAGTCTTGGCTAAATCATTGGGAAGTTGAGGAACATAGCACTTTATAAAATAGTGGTAATATTAAAAGTATTATTATATCTAAATTCAAGGAGAAATATGGTGCAATAAAGAGTTAGCCGATAAGAGAAAATTAAGATATTATAAGGAGGTGATTAACCTTAATCTAGAAGATACAAAATATCTCTCTATTTTAAATAGCTTAAAGAAAAAAATCAACATTGATAAAATAAGAACATACTTTCACCACAATTTTTAAAGTGTCACGAGATGAAAGAAGTTGGTGTAGCACCAAAAGGGTTGAAGATGAAAATCACTCTCTTATAACTTATGTCTTGAGTAACCCACATTAACACAGAATTTCAAAATATTTGTTATTCTACTCGACATCAAGAAATCTATAGAAATGATCATTCAATCCAAAACATTTCTAACAGGAAATAGTTTAATCAGGTTCAAGGAGATAAATTCTTCATTTAACAAAGAACCTCATACCATCGCACAATGAATTCCTACCAAATTTATATCTGTCACTGTATGCATGAATAACGAATAAACAAAGATAATCTTATTGTCTACGGACAGATTCATATGAACTGAGCTTTCATAATATTTTCCGCTCAACTGCTCTTGCATTTCGAAGGGAGGTGCTGCCATCTGAGATATCAATGGCCCCGGCCTCAATTCGGTTGAAGGTGTTTCACCAGAGAAAAGCGAGTACCATCATCAATACCTTGAATCTTCCCTTGGCTCACCAAAACAGCGGACGAACCTCGTCTGGTAATGATCCACCACACGCCTTCATCCACGCCGCGGAGTTTCCCCACAATCAAAATACAATCCTGGAAACACTGCCCTTCTTCCATACGCCACAGACAGAACGAAACGATGTTTGCCCTTCCAATCCCTGGCGGCAACAAACGAAGAGACTTTCCCCACCACATCTCCTCCTTCAACCACAACTCCACAAGAAGAATCCCTCCCTCACGCTTCTCCCTTCTCACTATGAACAAATCATTGTGAAGTAACGTCGAAACCAGCTCCACATTGTCAAACTTGGCGCTCAATTGAGGCCGAGCGTATATATAAGGCATCAAGAAGGATGTCAACCATTTGCTTGCCGTGGAGCCGTTGTAGGCTTCATCTTCAACTGGTGCTACTAGCGAAGAACCACTGGCAGATTCGGCTTCGTCCGGTTCTTGCACCCACCTGCAATGAAAGGATTTACCCGGAGATTCACCAGTCGCAGAAATCTCAAATCGGAACACACGAAAAACCAATCTGTCACAAGCCAAATCCTCCATCGCCCAACACCCAAAATCTGGCTGTTCCCAGTCACTATCGCCCACAAACACCACATATATCTTCCCGTTCCACCTGAAAACATGCTTCAGCTCGAACGCACTGTGAGGAAGCGCACCCACTGGGAGATCGGATTCCACAGCCCATCTCCCATTTTCCACATCGAAAACCTCAACCCCAACAGTTTTTTCCGGTCGCGGGACGCAATTATGGGCCATCCGCAGGGGCAATGGCAGTACTGACAGCAGACTCGTGAACTTTACAAACATCCCGGTCCTGGGCATGCCCTCCATTACGAATATGAAATGGGGAAAGAGGGTTTGGTAACTATATATTTCGTGCTCAGTCCATTTCCATTTCCGTTGATGTTGGTCGGAATCCATTACCATGGTGTACTTATGAGAATTATCAGTCCCTCCATTGAAGCACAGAACGAAAGATCCACTTGCAGGCAGTTTTGAATTCGTATGCCAAAATTCAGCCATGCTCAAATTTGGTTGGCTTCCTTCGTACGCAATCAGGCGTTTTCTATGCTTCGGTTTCTCGAGGGTAACGACATCGTCGCTATCTTTTATCATATGGATCTCTTTGGCCCTTGCTAAGCTTGGATTATCCATTTCATCTCCGTTTTGCTCCTCAAATATGATGAAACTGTATTTTTCTTCATCATTTATTTGTTGCCAATCGTGTGTATGGTTCTGCATCCTGTCAGTTCTGAACAGATCGTTTGTATCGTTCTGCATCCTGTCAGTTCTGAACAGATCCTCGAGTTCTCCTTCTGCACTACTTATTCTTATTCTTTTCTTGCTATTTCGGCAGCGTCTCAACGACAAGATATGTTGTCCAATGGGTTGGCAATGGCATTGTGCATTTCAAATAGATTGGTTAACCGATCAAGAAATATACCATTCGTACGGATTATATTGTAAAGCCCAAAGAAATGAAATATCAAATAATAATAAATCATCTAAGTTTACGTTAATATATGAATAGGTGATTTCTCTTCTCAAAAAATTTGATTGACTACGGTGATATATGTGATCAAGGGATAAATGACACACAAAGAATTTAAAATTTTGAAATATGAATAATTCTTAAAACAATTAAATTTTAAAAATTAAAAATGATGGATTATATAATACTTAAACATAATAATGAATATTTGGGATAGGTGCTCAAGGGTGAAAGATAAATAACACACAAAGAATTAAAAATTTTTAAATATGAATAATTTTTAAAATAATTACATTTTAAAAATTAAAAATGATGGATTATATATACTTATAAGTGAACATAATAATGAATATTTAGGCATCATTTAGGATAGGTGTTCAAGGGCTTCACTATATTTAGGGAAAGGAAAGGTCAACTAACCTAATGGAGTCTTTGAAATATGACATTTTAAGAGATTTGGGATTTGATAAATAATATGGGTGTTTAGTAGGGGTTTTATATATAAGAATGACAGACTCATTAAGATGGATGAAAGGGAAAACAAGAGACTTAAGCTCTAAATTAAGATTCTTAGACTTAAGCACCCTTTCTATGGGGTGTTTATCCACTAGGTGGGATATTGGAACAATTAGGACATTTTATGCCCCATAAATGAGTCCTATGTCCCTATTCATGATATATGAAGGAAAAGAAGTTCTTTAGACTCTAGATGAAGCTTCTACTATTTAAACACTATCAATAAGTCCTCAAACCATTAACTTTTGATTGATAATATGGATATCATTAGTAGGCTATGTGATAAGGGCATAAAGGGGGTTTAGAATTAAACACATATATAAAGAGAGGAATGTTATATTTGATCTATAAAGGGTTGATTGATAATATGGGTGTCATTAGTAGGCTATGTGATAAGGTGTAAAGGGGCTTGAGAATAGAAAACATAAATAAAAAGAGGAATGTTGTATCTGATCCATAAGGAACACAACTTGTTGCAAAATTTATTCATTTGGTTAAAGACCTATTTTATAATTTTACAAAAGGTAAAAGCAAATCATAAATAAAAAAAATCACATGCCAAATGAAGACAAAAAAACACAAATTCAGATGCAAGATGTAAAGATATCTATAAAATATAAACACAAACAAAAAAAGAGATAATAAATACACATAATATATGAAACAAATTAAATTAAGAAAATATAAAACTAAAACAACTAAATACATGCTTTTTACTTGAACCCTAAATTAAAATATAAAAATATTCAATTAAGATTATTTTTTTTTTAAATTACATAAAAATAAAACCCAAAAAAAAGCCTCTCCGGCTTAAAACCTTTATATCTAGCCAACATTTGTAACTCTCTAACACCTTAAAGTGTATCCCATTTTATCAAAGTCCTTATGGCCAATGGCTACCCCCTTTCCCTCATTAAGAATTTGTGAGCCTCAACACCTTAATAATTTGTGACCCTCAACACCTTAATGTCCAAGGATCCCATCTTACCAGAGTCCTTATGGATAATGGCTAGCCCCTTTCCTCGTTAACAAAGCCTTTTGTATGGTCCTCCATCCTAAACCATTGCAACCCCTTTCCAATTCTCCACCTAGAGCACCAATCTCCCTTCCTGGTATACCAAGATTTATTGACCCTATCTCCAAGATTCTAATAAAAAGGAATATATCTTCACAAAACCCTTAAGCATTTATTTATGAATGTCTTTTATCTTTATTTATTCTCTAGGGCTTATCACTTTTTTTAGCTAATGCCATCCGTGCATCATTAATGTCATCATGATTAACTTTTGGGGTTTTATTATTTTCATCATCTAACTCCTCTTTTCATCATAATTTCTTTATTTTGATTATCTTTGCATGACATTTTTTTTCCTTTTATTTTATTTCCATTTTAAATTTGAGTCAATTCTAATTTATTCTTTATCTTTTTTTTACCGTTTCACTTCTCCTTGACAGATCAATTTGCCTAATCTTTAACGGCTAATTTCTCATTTTCTATTTCTTTTGCCATATGATAAATGGAGTGTCCACTCAACTTTTCTAAACTAGTGACCAACCTCTTCCAAAAACTCATCATATTAACATAGTGTACATACTTTTTAAATTTTAATTTAAAAATAAAACTAAATTCATTTCAACTTATTAATTTTTATTTATGATAAGCGACCTTAATATATAATAATAATAAAATAGTATTTTATTTCAAAACACTTATTATATTATCAACTACAGTTATTACACAAATTTCTAATAAATTGTTGCACAAATTACAATAGGGCTCAATAAGAGCATCATGTCACTTACAAGAATTGAGAAGGCAACAATCTTTCCTCCCAACCACCAGAGCTACAACCAATGGACAAAAAAAAAAAAAAATTGCTTTATATTCTTTTTTCTATAATTGTTTATTTTGAATTTGAAACTAGTGCCATAAAATCAATCTGATATGTGTTGTGCTTATATTTTCATCCACAAATAGTAAAATTTCTTACACCAATTTAATATTTAATATATAAACACCTTAAAATTATAAATTTGATTTAAAAACTAAAATCAAAACTAAATGCAATTATTAATTTTAGAAATGTAGATGATTACATACATTTCTAATAAATTGTTGCAAAAATTACATCAGTTGTCAACATATGAATTGAGAATCACAACATTTTTTTGCTCCACAGCTCCTTTCATTTCGGTTGGCCGTGTTTTAGGAGGAAAAAGCTATTGGCATCGCTGGTATAAACGGTTCCTTCATTTTGGTTTGAGATTTTTGACGAGTGAAAAGCGAGTACCATCATTGATATCTTGAAGCATCCCTTCGTTAACCAAAACAGAGGCCGTACCTCGTTTCTTAATAATCCACCACACGCCTTCATCAAGGCCGCGGAGTTTCCCCACAATCAAAATACAATCCTGGAAGCACTGCCCTTCCTCCATACGCCACAGACAGAAGGAAACGATAGTTGGCTTTCCAGTGCAGGGCGGCACCAAACGAAGAAATCTTCCCCACCACATCTCTTTCTTCAACCACAACTCGACAAGAAGACCCCCTCCCTCACGCTTCTCCTTTCTCACTATGAACAAATCATTGCAAACAGAGGTCGAAACCAGCTGCACATCGTCAAACTTGTGGCTCAATTGAGGTCGAGCGTATATATAAGGCATCAGGAAAGATGTCAACCATTTGCTTGCAGTGGAGCCGTAGTAGGCTTGTGCTCCTAGCAAAGAACCGCCGGAAGATTCGGCTTCGTCCGGTTCTCGTACCCACCTGCAATGAAAGGAATTAGCCGGTGCTTCACCAGTCTCAGAAATCTCAAATCGAAACACGCGAAAAACTAATCTCTCCGATGCCAAATGCTCCATCCTCCAAGACCCTAAATCCGGCTGACCCTCATCCCTATCGCCCACAAACACCACATATATCTTCCCGTTCCACCTAAAAACGTGCTTCAGCTCGAACGCACTGTGAGGAAGCGCGTCTACCGGGAGATCAGATTCTACTGCCCATTTCCTTTTTTCCACATCGAAAACCTCAACCCCAACAGTTTTTTCAGGTCGCGGGACGGAACGGGCCATACGGAGAGGCAATGGCAACACAGGCAGCAGACTCGTGAACTTTACAAACATTCCGGTCCTGGGCATGCCCTCCATTACGAATATGAAATTGGAAAAGAGGGTTTGGTAACTATATGTCTCGTTCTCAGTCCATTTCCAATTCCCTTGTTGTTGGTCGGAGTCCATTACCACGGTGTACTTACCGTTGAAACAAAGCACCGAGGATCCATTTGCAGGCAATTTTAAATTCTTATGCCAAAATTCGGCCATCTTCGGCTCTGGTTGGGTTCCTTCGTATGAAATCACGCGTTTCCTATGCCCCTCTTTCTCGAGGGTAATGGCATCGTTGCTATCTTTGATTAGATGGATCACTGTGGCCCTTGCTATGAATGAATTAACCGTTTTCTCTTCGTTTTGCTCCTGAAATACGATTAAACTGTATTCTACTTCATGATTTGTTCGTTCCAAATCATTTATATCGTTCTGCATCCTGTCTGTTTTTAACAGCTCCCGAAGTTCTCCTTTGTCACATCTCATTCTTGCTATATCGGCAGCTTCGCACCGACTAAATATACTGTCCATGTGTTGGCATCGTGCTTTTAATTCAAAAAAGAGAACCAGGTGTTGCATCGTGCTTTCAATTGAAAAAAGAGAACCACGTGGTGGCATCGAGCTTTTAATTGAAAAAGAGAACCGTTAGAATATTTGTTTAGATCCTTTTTAGATCCTGAGCATAGAAAGGATATAAAAAGTAGTAGTTTATTTATTTTAAGTGTGGTCGATTTTCATAATTTTTTTGGTGGGTTAATTCAACTGGTTGAGTGTTGTATTTGGGTCAAATCCCCATGTAGCTATGTAGGGCTTCAGTTGATGTCCCCACCCAGTTAGGCCTTGATTAGGTCAAATCCGCGAGTGGCTATGTAGGGCCTCACTTGCTGGTTTCCTAGAAATGAGGGTTTCCCATGATGTGTTCCATTGAAAAAAAACAAATGAAAATAAGTTATTTGTATTTCAATGGTCACCTTGAATGGTTGAAAACTCTAATATCTATAACAATTATGATAAATTGTGAAAATCTTCATAGTTAAATAGGGTTGATCTTGTTTGATTATGGTTGACTTGTTTTGACCATTGTACATTATGGCTAACAATGTTTGACTATATGGTTGACTTTTGTTAACCATAAATCACCATGTTTTACCATGGTTGACTATGTTTAATCATAATTGAAAATGTGACCATAGATAACAACAAAATATAGAAATCAAAACTATTTTGGCAATATCGTTCCCACAAAATATGCATTATTTTGGCCATTGATGGATCTTAGTTCAAAACTAAACCCAAAATATAATAATAACTGTTTATTAGAATCACACAAGACTAAAAAAACATTTTAAATCTCCCAAGAATTGAAACATATAACAATACATAAACAATATGCATGAACTATTTGTGAAAAAGAGATTAACTAGAGGTTCATTATTTTCTCTCAGCCACCCTCCTTGAGTGCAAAGACATTTGTTAGGACTATATAAGCCTGGCCTGTTATGATAGCTTCTTCATCTATGCACACTTTCGCTTGAGTTTTACATGTTCTTCTGAGTTGGGATAAAAAACAAATCCTCCCAAAATCACGCATCAATTGATACAATATTAAATAACGCATAAAATGAAAACAAAAGTAAAAATATAGATTTATCTCATCATCCTCATGTTCATGGTTTAATTTATTTCCTTGGGAATATGTATGCTTCTCAAAGTTGCATCGAAACAAACAAAATACAATACAACATTGTAATATCAATCTACTTATCACTACAAGAAAAAAAGGCCTTTGGTGATGGTCATGATTGTGACAGACCTTAAAGGGTCATCACCATTGTCACATATTATGGCAGGTCATAAAAAAAAACGCCATTTTAGTTGTCTTCAAAGGCATTCCTTTAAGGATCATCACCAAATCAATTTTCAATGAAACTTTTGTGAGGATTGTTAAAGGCCCGTTGCCAATTCTCTCTTTGGTGACACCTCTAGTGATGATCCTTTGGTGGTCCTCACTAATACCCATTGGTGAGGGTCATGCTTGTGACGAGACTTAAAGGGTCATCACCAATGTCACATATGATGACGAACCTTAAAAAATCGTCATTATAATTGTTTTTGGAAACATTCCTTTAAGGTTTGTCATGAAATCCCTTTTCAATGACACTTTTGGTGAGGGTTATTAAAGGCCCATTTCCAAATCTCTCTTTGGTGACACTTCTAGGGATGATCCTTTAAGGACCCTCATTAATATTCTTTCTGGTAACTTTTAGCAATTGTAAAAAAATATTTGTTACCATTGATAATTCTAATGAGGATTTTATGATGCTATGTGACCATCACTATAGTTTTTGATAAAAGATAATGGTTTAATATCACCGTTAGACCTCAAAATGGTTCCTTTATACTACTTTTACACAAAAAGACTCTTCATATTATATTAGGTTATATGCGGTGGCTATAGGCCATACACATTGTTCATGAGACTTGAAATCAATAGTTATAACCTAATTCCCTAGTTTTTTTCCATGGACCATGGTTAGGGCATTATAATGCCTTTCTATCATGCAGTAAACCTTAAAAGGGTTCCATATATGTTTAATAGGAAACATATTATGTCATAGGGGCTATGTAGTGTTATAGGGCCTTACACATGGTGCATGAACCCTCAAAGAAAAAATTAGAGTCTAATCCCTAGTGTTTGGCCCCAAACCATGGTTGAGATCCCAATTCTCATCCCTAAATACACTTTAATCCTTATACTTATGATTCTATATATTTCTCAATTTTTTCCTTATACATTTCCATAATAGTGGTATCATGTCATTAAAGCAATTTGGTGAAGTCCTTGTTTACTCTCGCTTGATTGGACCTCAACCAAGAGTTAAGTGTAGACTCTTCTCCTTCAATGCATCATCAGATGAAAACAAGTAATCCCTAATTAACACATTATCCTTGCAGTGTTTAATGGTTCCCAACCCTTTCAACATGAGACTATGTATGTTTATCCTTGTTTCATTTTTGCATTACATTTGTATTTTCATTGACTTGGCGAAGGGACAGGAACCATACCCATACTTGACCTACTATCCATCGAAATCCATTGCTTCTACTAGATTTCCAATCCATGTAGATATTGGTTTGTAGGGGTATCAGATATTTTGGAATTCGTGAGTATTGTGATTGAAAACCACCCTTTGTTTAGATACTCCTTGGAAGCACCTTGGTGAATTCCTTGTTTACTTGAGCTTGATTGGACCTCAACCAAGAGTTGAGTGTAGACTCTTCTTCTTCAATGCATCATCAGATGAAAACAAGTAATCCCTAATTAGCACATTATCCTTGCAGTGTTTAATGGTTCCCAACCTTTTCATATTGAGACTGTGTATGTTTAGCCTTGTTTCATTAAATTGCATTACATTTGGATTTGTGTTGACTCGGTGAAGGGAAAGGACCCGTACCCATACTTGGACTACTATTCACCAAAGTCCATTGCTTCTACTAGCTTTTTAGTCCATGTAGATATTGGTTTGTAGGGGTCTCATATATTTTGGAATTCGTGAGTATTGTGATTGACCAAGTACCTCTGCCTAGATACTCCGTAGATGCACTCGACCATCTCTTACCTAACAAGAAGGAGTTGAATGGGTTCATCCAAGATGACATTTATAGCTAGTTTATCAATATCATTTAGATAAACCCTTGGGGAAGGTTATGACCAAAGATTCCGTTCTACACTAAGTACTTCTTCGAGTTGAGGGATGAACTCATTGTCAAACCTTAGTACACACTTCACAATTAGATGCACACATTTTGTTTTCCCCTAGGACAATTTAGAGTGGGTTCACATAGACTTCACGTAATCATATTGTCTTTGAAATGAGTCTAGAGAATCGATATTTTACTCAAAACACTACATAAAGTGGTCATCCTTGATAATGCCCTAAATCATCAAAACCGTAATAAAAAATTCATGTCCATCTATTATTGAAGCCTCTCCAATCAAGCATGTCTATACCTGCGTATGAATTTGATGATATGACTGCTCCAATAACTTGTCTTCCAAATTTTAGCGCCAAGTACATAGCCATCCAAAATGTACCATTTCTATTTGAATCTTTGTTAGTTTACAAAAAGATTATTGAAGTTGGTTTGTCTTCCCACAAATACTACATGGATGAAGATCGCAACACTATAATTCACGATGATGACCATCTCAATGATAATGTTGGCACTCTTCAGGTGCACTATCTAACGTAACAATATCAAGTGCATCCTCCTCCCTATCATTAGATGCATCATCAACATCTTTATCCTTGTATTCCTCATTTTGATCATTGATTTCAAGAACATGATCCAATTTAGCATCAATGGTATGCTTTTGTAAATCATCACCAAGAAATATGACACTAACAAAGTTCATAGATTTGGAGTAATCAGAAATGTGAAAGAAGTCAAACTCAGTCCTTCCATATCCTATGCAAAATTTGTTCCATTTGAAGTGAAACTCTTTCCAAGGTTTGATAATTTTTTTTTTATCCCCAAACTAATTAGCATATGGAAGCCATAGTGTCATCATCCAAGGTATTTTATTTCACCTTAATCTATTCATAAAATGGCACTATTTGATGTATAGTTGTATGATTTTCAATGCCCTCTTGTTCACTTCTAAAACATTTAATCCAAATAATCGATTATCTTGAAGAAGTATGGATTCAAAATGTTGTTGTCGAAGAAGTTGCAATTCACCATTTAACAACTTGTTATGAGTATTGAGAATATCGATAATATTTTATGCATAACTTGTAGAAAAGTGGTCACATGACTGAGTGTACATTTTCTTATTTGAATAGTTGTTCCTTGTGCGATGTTGATTAATGTGTGCAAAAGACTAAAGAACTCTTCGATATTCCATGCCATCCTAATCCAAAAGAGATTCAATTTCCCAAAAAAACATGTCACAAAAAAATCCTAGTGTTGCAAATAATGGACACTAGACACCTTTGATCCCCCTATTCAATTTGAGTCCAAATCAAGATCCAATGATCTCAATGACAGATTCCAAAGTATGTCAACAATATGATGCCAAATACAAAAAATTATAAGGGATTCTTACAACTTGACCATGAAGTAATTATTCTAACGACTCAAATTAAATAATGGATTCACATACTTCTAACTAATGACATAAAAAAAGCTTCCAAAAGGATTTAAAAATGCAAAGTTTCGATTTCTTCAAGTGCTTCATGTGCAAATTGTTTTGTTCCTTCGCTTTCCTTCTTTATGGGATTGTTTCATGTTTCTTTATGTGAGTAAGTTTATTTGCAGGAAAGAGTAATATAGTAAATATTTTTACCAATACAATCATATGGGACAAATAAAAACCATCACACACACACATTCATCATATTCCCTTATTCAATTTCAAGGAGGTCTATGACTCAAGACAAAAAATTTAATTTAGTTTCAAATATAATTCCCCTTGTAAATATAAAAAACAACTAACCCCTTAAATGATCAATTTTAAAAAAGTTGAATGATCCTTATAAATTCTGTATGATGTATAAACCCTATAAATCCTTTTACAATGAAATGGAAAAATTGCATACTCCTAAAACACCCTTTTACAAATTTCAAAACCCATATTAAAAATTCTTAAATTTTCTTTTAAGATGTTTCTTGTCCCCAAAATTTCTTATAAGGTGTTCCTTGTCCCCTTGAAATTCTAGTCATGGACTTTTGTTAAAAAATATTTGTGTATCAACTTATATCCCCTTTTGAACTTTTGTGAGAAAATGTATTTGTGAATGGCCTTATTTACTCTTCAATTTCTTTAAACACCATTACAATTTGAAACATCCAAATATTGACCACCATTATAATTTAAAAATTCGAAAGATTGCAAGGACTTTGAACAAATGCTTGACTTTGATCATGCCATGATCTACTTTAGGAATTAAATAATTTTCAATATAATAATAAAATATCATATTTGATACCTCAATGTGGGATATGGATCATTACTTATCTTGTCAAGATGCTTTTGTTTCCAAATCTGTTGGTTACCTCTAGATCTGGACCAAAATTGCTTGGCTATTTCTTTCAATGCATATACTACATGGTGAAATTCAAAGTTTTGTTTGAGGTTTCTATTTCTTAACATTCCCACACCTTTGAAGGTCTTCACATTTCTATAGATGTTACTCCTTCGTTCCCTTATTTTGTCATTATGTCTTCATCATCATGTCCAAAGCAATGTACCCTTCACATCCATACTCATTTTTACCATTTGCATCACTATTTGGTCTTCCTGCTTTTCGTGGGAAGTGTCATCATGGTGAAACTAAGTCGTGTCATGAAGTTTAAATGTTTTTTGTAAAATGCATCACCTTGAAAATTTATATGCGATGTTTCATTTTGGTTGAAATGATGGTTGTGCCCATATTTTGTTTCCCAAAATTTGTGTCCATTTAATCCCTTCGAAACTCAATTGAAGTTTTGTCATAAAAGGTTTTTTGTGTCTCGTCGATTGGCATTCCCCATTTTTATGTCATTTGATAAATGTTTTGGTCACATCCATTGGTGTCATCATTAGAATTCCTATGTCCAAAAGAGTTTAAATCCTACCCTAACCATCTCCCTGCAAAAAAAAAAAAAAAATACTAATGTCCACTATTATAATAAAAGGTACCCCTCTCTTGTTCCAGTAATGTAATAAAATTCAAATATAAAAAATATAAAAAGAAAATCTCATTGATTCATTCCTAAAAGCTTCCCAACCCATTTACATTGAATTGTAGTAAAAAAAAGTTTATGCAAAATGTAACGTCCCCACCCATCATGCCAGTGCAATGGAGAGGATCGTGATGCTAAAACTGGGCAATTGGCCCCGATACCTACTAAATAAAAACAACCACATATATAGAAAGACAGGCATGCAGATGTACACATCTAAGCAAGTACAGCAAAAGTAAATACATAGGTAGAAATACTCATCTTTATTGCAATCTTCCCCAAGCAACTAGCTATGTCGCTGCAACGTTCCACCCAACCGTAGGCTCTTCGACAGCTTATACTGAGTCTGTCCGAAGGCCACCCCCGAGCTGGGCATGATTCTCACAAGGAAAGGGAACATTCCAGTTCACACACATCCCATTTACCATTCCATCTCGGCCAAGAAGAAACATTGACAGGGTTACACATTTACAACAACGGTGTTCACAAAACAGGGTCTACATTGCCTCTCCCAACTCATGGATTCACCCGAGCGAACTGTGGAATTTCGATTTCAACCCCAGGGAGAAAAACGATTTCTCTCCACTGGTTAGGATCCTTTCCAATGGCCTAAAAGACCTCTAGGAAGACCCAAAACATTCTGCTCTCTTCCCCCACTGGTGACCAACACAAAAACGCCCCTTCCCAGCTAAAAGATGAAGGGAAACACAGAAAAACGAGGGAGGAAAACGCCCCTTCCCAGCTAAAAGATGAAGGGAAACACAGAAAAACGAGGGAGGAAAACGCCCAGGAAGCTAGAGCTGAGTGAGAGAGCAAGGCCATGCTCAATCCTCCCTTAGGTAGCCATTTCGTGGCTCTCTTCTTGCCCCAAGAGGCCAACAAGTTTTTCCATGGAGGGTGGCTTGCCCATACCCAATTTTGGATAGCCATACCTCCCCATTCCCAAGGCATTAATTTCCCCAACCAACTCTTGGGAGAAATCAATGGTTGGGTACAAAAGTCAACATGGGTAGCTGAGGGTTTGATGGGTTTTCTCATTGACACTTGGCTTGACTCTATTGGCTCAAGGGTTTGAATGTTTTCCCTCCCAATTCCTTGTGAAATCATGCCCCTGTCTCTTTGTTGCATTGCATAGCTAGTTGTGGGTATTTATTTTTATTAAAATGCATATTACATGCTATTTGAATTTCCACTGTGCATTGCTAGCATGCAAACCATATGCTTCACGAAATCGATGGCGGGGCCTTGGCCTTGAGCTCCTCACCATGATTTCCTAACAATATTACATCATTTATAATGTTAATGCCATGGGGCCAAACTGGGTACATTACATTCCCCTCCCCTTGGAATAACACCGTCCTCAGTGTTTCAACACTTCGGACTATATACCCACTTTATACATGATTCATAGTTCACAGATGGTGGCAGGTCTGTCCTGCAATTCGTCCCCTCTCCTTGGCAGGTCTGTCCTGCAATTCGTCCCCTCTCACGATCAAGTCCTTTGGCTTCCACCAGCTGCTCCTGCTAGCTTTGGTCTTCCAGCTCCACAAGTGGGCATTGCTCCAGAGCAATCCTTTCTAATTGTTTATCTTCCAGCTGATCTACAAGTCTGGAATTTCATGGATGCCATCTTTCTTGTTGTCCCAGCAACTATCTGTGAGACTTATCATGGCAATTCTTGTTAGGACAAGCATAACACAATAATAAAATTAGTCAATTATTTTCCTAATTGACTTAGAACGTCCACGCTTTACTCATGAGACTTCCACACATTTCATGCTTTCCCACACACACATGAACTCACTCACATTCATCCTTTCACAAGAAAATAACTATTTCAACATTCTCAATTCATTTCAAGCAACGAAACACAATTTGGTTTCATTTATGACATGCACTCAACAATCCTTTGTTTCTAAGATGCATCAGTCAAAGAAAGAGAAGAGTAAGAGTTTTCCCCCTCTTAGTCTTGTTCCAATCCGGAGCCACACCATCATTGGTGGTTCTATGCTCCTTGGCCTCTTTCACTTCAATGTGAATGCTTGACTTGCCCTTTCTCGGTTATGACACTTTAGTGTCTAAGGTCTGTCGAGTAGATTTCAATGAGGGAACCCTCCCCCATGGTTGCTTACAGAACCTTTGGCTGCTAGGACCCACACAGTTCCACTAGCACCTTCTTTCATTACTGCTCATATTGAGCTCTTTTAGGACAGTCATATGTCCACATGCATCCTCCGGGTGCTTTCATAGTCTTTGCTTCCAGCAATACCTTTATTGGATGTCTTCACTTTATCCCACAGGATCCTTTTTTGCTTTCCAAGCATTGGATTTCCCGTGGATACCACAATGAATGTTGGGCCAGCACGCAGGCTACTCCACAACCATTCGAACAGGAAATGCCAGGCCAGTATGCTGACTGGTTTTATCAATTGTTTAAGGGAATGTTTGGCCAGCACGCTGGCTGCTCCACAACATCGAGTGGTTAATGTCCCCACCAACTATTCTCTGAATTTGCCAAGAATTTCATAGCGCCCAACCAGTTACTCTCTGGCTCTACCAAGAATTTATGGCTCCAACCAGTTACTCTCTGGCTTTACCAAGCATTTATAGCTCTTTCAGGGTCCTTGTTTCATGTAATGGCCAAGGTTTCCAACAAAGAAACAACAATGTATTAGTTTGGTTACAATAAGATTCGTTCCTGAAATCTTCATTATTCCAACAAGAATTAAATGAAAATGAATACTTATCTGTATTTTGCGTTTCCTCGCTACTCCACAGGTTTCCTTCTCTGCTTTACAAGCCTTGGATCACCTGTGGGGTGGATGCTTGGCCAGCACACATGCTGCTCCACAACATCATCCGAATAGGCAATGCCAAGCCAGTGCGCCGACTAGGTTTATCAGGCATCCCAAAAATCAGTATGCTAAGCCAGTACGCCGACTGGGTTTGTCAAGCATTTCAAAACCAGTATGCTAAGCCAGTACGTCGACTGGGTTTATCAAGCATTTCAAAACCAGTATGCTAAGCCAGTACGCCGACTGGGTTTATCAAGCATTTCAAAACCAGTATGCTAAGCCAGTACGCCGACTGGGTTTATCAAGCATTTCAAAACCAGTATGCTAAGACAGTACGCTGACTGGGTTTATCAAGCATTTCAAAACCAGTATGCTAAGCCAGTATGCCGACTGGGTTTATCAAGCATACAATAACCATTTCCAAGCCAGTTCTCCGACTGGGTTTGTCAGGAAATAACATCTTTTCACCAATACCTCCACAACATGCAAGTAACCAATGCCAAGCCAGTACACTGACTGGGTTTGTCAGGCATTAATTTAACAACATGCCAAGCCAATACACCGACTGGGTTTATCAGGCATCCAGCAACCTTTCGCCACAACTCCCAAATAACCAATGCCAAGCCAGTACGTCGACTGGGTTTATCAGGCATACAACCACCATTTCCAAGCCAGTACATCGACTGGGTTTATCAGGCAATATGAACAGCATAATATGATTACGTGGCTCCTTCTCTTGTGCAACCAGTGGTTCCCTCCAGGAACTCCATAGGTGACTCACTTGACTGCAGGCTAGCATGGCCCCACAATAACCACTCACACTACACAAGGATGATACCCCTTTTCTGCAACACAGCTCCCTGGGCCTATCCATCCCTTCTAGTGTCCTTTAGTGTGAGCGTAGAAAGGTTACCATTGCCCATACAGTTCTCTTGAGCACCCTTCTTCACTTTGCCTCTTTCGTGCAACACCAAGTTGCATTTGTGTAAGCTGTTAGCACAAGAAGGATAAGCAGGCTCATCAGTATTGTTGCCCAAAAACTGTAATCATATTTCATGTCATTCACTATCAAGTATTGAAACACCAGGAATGCATCCATTCCCTTAGGATGTAGTCAATATTGAAAACCCTATCATGACCCAGCACCAGAAAAGGTGTGCACCCCCTCTCCGATGTGCGCCATGTAGGCCCTAATCATACTCAAGCAGTCTGCAATGATATAAATAAGATGGAGCATGCTCTGCATATTAAATCTAATAACCAGACACGTATATTCTTAGTTAGGGTTACGGAATACTCATTCGCTTCACAGATGTATATTTTCTGCATTTGTGAAGAATGGGGCTCCCTTCTCTGAGTCAACAGTCCTTCGGTTTGCCACCCCAATCTTTTCATGTGCCATAACCCACACATGCCTTCTTGGCATAATTTACTGTCTCACTCACATGCTTTACCAACATGCAGTTTGTCTGAGACATTATCAACATTTACAATGGCGTTTCACCCGAAACCCATTTCCAAAGCATGGGATCCTTCCCATCTAGTTTGGCTTCTGTAGGCCATCACACATGATCTTCCTGCAATGTGTCATCCTGGCACACTTTATCACATAGCCAAACAGTCAGTAGCAATTATAAGCAATTCTCAAATCTGAAATTTGTAACTCTATTTTCCCACAGAGATTAGATTTGCAACTTAAACCAGACAGTTTTCAGATTCATTTCATGCGTAAATTTACAACCATGAGAACCTTCTCATAACCTTTGGCTTTTGTACATGGTAGATCCCGGTCTTTACTATGGGCTTACCCTCATTGCCATACGCAAGACTTTTCTACCTGAAACTGAAACTTCAATCAGCCAAATACGTTGTGAGTATCTACGCACATAATCATTCATTTCCATAACGGTCACTGAAGTGATCTTGGAATACTCAATAATTCAAACACCTTCAGCTGTTGAACATTTGAAATGCAATGAAATGTATATACATTTCTATATATGCATCATTATCACAATAGAATTTCATGACATAGTCACACTATCCATGCAACTTAAATAAATCGTAAATACTCATTATTCCACAATCATATCATTCATACAACTCTGTCCTTCCACAGAGCATTCTAGCAGCCCATCGATCATGATTTGGCTCTTCATGCACTCACTATTCTGCATTCATAACAGCCCATGAAATAGTCCTAGAATTATCATCAATTCATCATTTCATTCATTATTTATTTTGCAATGACATGTGTATCATCCCTATGCATTCATACAATGCATCACAAGATTTATAGAATCTCTTAATGCACATCTACTCAATGCTACCTTGCATTGTTTCATGAGTACTATGCATTCAAGCATATTATTATCGAAACATGACTACCTCATATAACTTGCATTATCATAATCAGGACCACCAGTCCTCACTTGCTTTGGTTATTAAGTACATAACCAACATACACATGACATGATATAAATTCATATGAATGCATTGAAACTTCTAAACAGTCATAGGGTGTAAGGATCATTTCCTTCACTTACCCACACCTCACCAAGCTTGGTAGGTTAACAGTCCCAATCGGTATTCAATATCACATGCAAACTATCTCAACATAGCTCAAACATAGTTGAAGAGATCTTACCGAATCCTCTTCAACATTCATGCAATTTGGCATTGATAATCATTACCTTCATGGTTACCATTAACATCGCATGATGTTACCCGATCAGTTGGCCTCTTACCAAGGTTGCTCGGTCCTTTTGCCAACTTTTGATCATAGATTTGTTGCACCATCCTTTCTGCATAAGGTCGTTGGCTTCATGCAACAACATCCTCAGCACATTTAGCCATGCTCTTTGTTATCTTTGGTCCTACAACCAATATCAACATCAACAATGATTATCAGCCACAATATTCTCCGTCAGTGGTTCATTGCATTTGTAGACTTCATTATTCTACCCATATGCAATATCCCATTCATGCGCAAGCATTTCCATATGCACTATGCAATGTTTGTTAAGGTGCCATTTAGTGCATATACATCTATGTAATCCTTTACATTTTTAACATTTTTATGCCATATGACAATTTCATAATTATAAGTATGATAACAAACAGGGGTTTAAGGAATTCTTCCCTTTTCGATCCCTCCTCGTATCATGGAATTTCTCTTCCATATCCTGCAATTGTAGAAATTGCCCACATTGACAACAAAATTTCTTTGTCAAAAACAGCCGCTGGCACTCTTCTGCACTAAATAATTATGATATCTGTAGACCTCATTCAAACTATGGTCATGCATCATCGTTCCCTGCTGGACAAGCTTTCCAATTCCTGTTTTCATGCTTCATTCCGACATCAGGTGTGGAAACTGCATCCCTTCAAAAATGACAACTTTCACTACAATTTTGCACATTTTACATAGTTGCATTTTGGTCCAGAATGCCAACTTTAGCCACCTGTGGAAGAAAATCTATGAGGAATCACAAAAACTTTTCTATCGGGCGGAGTTAGTCCATATAACAAGGAACACTCAGCAATTCACGGATTTCAATTCTGATGCACCGTTCATCTTCTATAAATTTCTGGGTTTTGCTAGTTTTCACTTTTCACATTTTTCCAAAATTCCAAATTTTGGGCCAAAAATGGTTATCTCCCAAACGGTGCATTTCTGGAAAATCTTCGTCTAACGGAAACTGTCCGTCTTAATGAGAATATGAAATGTCTAGTTCAGTAAAATTTCTGATTCCCACATCAGGGATCACTTTTACTACCCACAAGCTTTTCAAAATCCCGAAAAAGTGGCCCGGAACAGTGCTTTTTGGCCTTCTTGATCACCCCGACTCCACATCCTTTGGAGTTTGGCTCCAAGATTCTGAAATTAACATCGTGCCTGCTTCATGACTGCGCCTGATCAATTTCAGCTCAAACCGACCTTCCGTCAAGCCTCGGGACTCCGTCCTTCAAAAGTCACTATTATCCATTTTCTGTTAAATCAGAGTGTAATGGGCTAGGGGTCTTCACTGGTTCTTTCATGGCCCTCGTTAATGGCCTCCGAGCCCCACGGGAATCATTTCATTCCATTCCTCCTGCCGCCACTGTGGGGCGGTTCACTGAATGCTCCCGGTTGGCTATAGCCTTCCGCAAATTTCGGGCCGGTTGGCTGTATCCTCCCGCAGTTGCGGACCGATTGGTTGTATCCCTCCGTAGTTGCGGGCCGGTTGGTGGAATGCTTCCGTAGTTGCGGAACGACTCGGCGAAGTCTTCCGCAATTGCGGAACGATTCGCCGAAATCTTCCGCAGTTGCGGAACGATTCGGCGAAGTCTTCCGCAGTTGCGGAATGATTCGCCCAAGTCTTCCGCGATTTTGGAAGAGATTTCCTTCCGAAATTTTGGAAGAGAATTCGTTCCGAAATTTCCTTTCGACGCCGGGCACTTAGAAATTTTTCTGCTTTTTGGAGCATTTCACCGAATTTTTTCGCGTTGCGGGACAACTCACTGTATCCTTCCGCAATTTCGGAGCCGTTCGCGGAATCCTTCCGCAGTTTCGGAAGACTTTCCCAAATTCTTTCCGAAACAAACCTTAAACAAAAATTTTGAAAACACTTAGAAAAATTTTCCGTCTTTTTCGGAGGAATTCGCCGAATTTTTCCGCGTTGCGGGACAACTCGCAGAATCCTTCCGTAATTTCGGAAGAGAATTCCTTCCGCAAATTTCGGAAGAGAATTCCTTCCGAAAGCTTCCCTTCGCAATTTCGGAAAAACTCGCGGAATGCTTCCGAAATTTCGGAAAGATTCGCCGAATGCTTCCGTAGTTGCGGAAGACATTCGGGAATTCTTTCCGAAACAGTCTTTAAACAAAACTTTTTCAAACAGACTCTAAGCAAATTTTTCAAACACTTAGGAAAATTGAAATCTTTCTTTCTGTCAGAGATGGCTGTTATTGGATTAAGCCCATAGAGGCCCAATGCTGCAACCAGCAGCTCTGATACCAAATGTAACGTCCCCACCCATCATGCCAGTGCAATGGAGAGGATCGTGATGCTAAAACTGGGCAATTGGCCCCGATACCTACTAAATAAAAACAACCACATATATAGAAAGACAGGCATGCAGATGTACACATCTAAGCAAATACAGCAGAAGTAAATACATAGGTAGAAATACTCATCTTTATTGCAATCGTCCCCAAGCAACTAGCTATGTCGCTGCAACGTTCCACCCAACTGTAGGCTCTTCGACAGCTTATACTGAGTCCGTCCAAAGGCCACCCCCGAGCTGGGCATGATTCTCACAAGGAAAGGGAACATTCCAGTTCACACACATCCCATTTACCATTCCATCTCGGCCAAGAAGAAACATTGACAGGGTTACACATTTACAACAACGGTGTTCACAAAACAGGGTCTACATTGGCTCTCCCAACTCATGGATTCACCCGAGCGAACTGTGGAATTTTGATTTCAACCCCAAGGAGCAAAACGATTTCTCTCCACTGGTTAGGATCCTTTCCAATGGCCTAAAAGACCTATAGGAAGACCCAAAACGTTCTGCTCTCTTCCCCCACTGGTGACCAACACAAAAACACCCCTTCCCAGCTAAAAGATGAAGGGAAACAAAGAAAAATGAGGGAGGAAAACGCCCAGGCAGCTAGAGCTACGTGAGAGAGCAAGGCCATGCTCAATCCTCCCTTAGGCAGCCATTTCGTGGCTCTCTTCTTGCCCCAAGAGGCCAACACGTTTTTCCATGGAGGGTGGCTTGCCCATACCTGATTTTGGACAGCCATACCTCCCCATTCCCAAGGCATTAATTTTCCCAACCAACTCTTGGGAGAAATCAATGGTTGGGTACAAAAGTCAACATGGGTAGCTGAGGGTTTGATGGGTTTTCTCATTGACACTTGGCTTGACTCTATTGGCTCAAGGGTTTGAATGTTTTCCCTCCCAATTCCTTGTGAAATCATGCCCCCATCTCTTTGTTGCATTGCATAGCTAGTTGTGGGTATTTATTTTATTAAAATGCATATTACATGCTATTTGAATTTCCACTGTGCATTGCTAGCATGCAAACCATATGCTTCACGAAATCGATGGCGGGGCCTTGGCCTTGAGCTCCTCACCATGATTTCCTAACAATATTACATCATTTATAATCTTAATGCCATGGGGCAAAACTGGGGACATTACACAAAACCATTGTCCCTAAGTCCTATCCCTTTTTATTATTATCCCCTCTATTTATTCCTTGCTATTTTGTTTCTCATTATAATTGTAACATACCTAAAATAGAAATATCAATACAACAATTTTAATACTATAAAATTAGAGTATTTATATGTAATACAATCTTAACACATCAACGTGTTTCATTTAATTAAATTATAATTAATTATATAATCATTATCCTTTTAACTTGATTAAGTTATATAATCTTATTGTCTTCATCAACTCAAGGATTTCTTGTTCAAGTACATTAAGGGTAATCAAGTCGTCAATGAAGGGAATATTTGATTTTCCAATACAATCCTTGTAATAAAGGTATAATTACTTATGTTGATGCCAATTGGCTCCATGGCAAATGCTCCATTGAATCCATTGGATTTATTTCTAAATTAATACAATGTGTATATATGTGTGTATTTACAATTCAAAGCCACTAACTATATATACATTAGGATATTTGGCAACTTTATCGTGAATTCATGACATAGCCTTTTATAGATGACAACATTATTATTTGATAATCTATCTTCCATACGGTATATTAATGGTATATTTGATGTATGCTAGACTATTAATATTGTTCTTTTTCAACTCTATTCCTTATCAAGCTATCTTGAACCCAAGGCTTATTTACTAGCATTTGCTTTTTGAGAGGCAAAACTGAACGCTGGTAGGAAAAGAGGAAAGTTAGAAGGAACAAAAACATAGACATAGGTGGTGAAGGATATTGGTAGGAAAAGAGAAAAGTTTGTAACAATCTCAGATTACAAAGACATAGGCACTAAACCAATAACAAAAAATAATGTTAAGTTCATCAACACAGTGAGCCAACTACAATTGCTTTTCTCACAATCTCTGTAGTAGTAATCTCAACACTATACATTACTACTATATCAAGAATATATAAGCAATTTGAAAAAATATTTCTGAGGGAGGTGCTATCACTAGAGTTGAACTTAGACTACTGGGGTTCAATCCTAAGGAAATCTTAACAGTAAATACAAGGTAATTGGAAAATAATTCTATGAAACTTGGTGGTAGGTAAACAATTGTTACAGAAATCTAGGATATTTATATATTGAACAATAGGTAATGTATCAGTATGATGGATATTAAAAGGAAACAACTATGAGCATAACTTTGTGAAAGACATGAAACAGGTTCTGTATTCAAACATTAAAGATAATTGCATATTGGTCAAGATAATCATGGCATGGATTGATAAGACCGCACACAGACAGAATAATGATAATATGTAACAGAATTATTAAAACAGAGTAGGCTCATATGAACACAATCATGTCAAAATAGTTATTTCCAATTAATATGAAGCAAAACATGCATGCCTGCAATTCGAGCTTAGAGTCTGACTTCCATAACATGTTCCAACCTCTTCTATTTCATCATTGTTTAATATATATACAATATTCTTCAAAGTTTGAAATAGTTTCAAGATCCCATTTTCATGGATCGCCCTTCTCCAAAATAGTAAAGTTTTCAAACTTTAAACTCTCGAAGTACAAGTATAAACAAAATAAAAACAACATTATTTGTTGCTAGTTGTCGAATCACCAACAAACTAATCTTCTATTACTAGACTATCTTAGATCATCAGCAAACTAAAGACTTCTAGAAGATTATGCCAAGACAGTCAAATCATTAAGAACCTGGGACCTCTTTTGCAAGCTAATGTATGTAGCATCTTGGTTATGTTCTCGACCCTACAACTCCTTGATCTGGATCTTCATCTGTTCACATTTTTCTTGAATGCCCCTTTTCTTTTTCAAGATATCTTTAGATATAATGACAAGCTTTTGATAATCAGCCTCTTTCTCCTCCAAATCTTTTCGTAATCTTCTGTTGCAAGACATCAGGTTCTCATTCATATCTTGAAGATATTTATTATGTTCCTTGTATGATTGCAAGGACTTCTTAACCTGATCTAATTCTAGCATTATATGAATGTATTCTATTTCCATAAAAGCTTCATCTACATGCAAGGATTTCGAAACTGATCCATTTTCATTTTCAGAATGACTTTTTTATTCAAGCAAAATACTTCTGGTATATCTCCTGCACTTCCTTGAATATCTATGAAATTTTCATTTTCTAAAAAATGCCCATCAGCTATCTGTGTGTCTTTTTCACTATCAAAATCGTTGACAGCAATAAGTTCACTACCTTTCACACAATTTTGTATCAGCTTCATCTCTTCTTCTAACTTGCTTCTTAACCTAGTTCTTGGTTTCAAATCCAAGTCTTTCGTATTTAGGGTTTCAAGCTGTTTATCTTCATCAAAACTTGGATTTTTTACCACGATGCTAAGCATGTCAGATTCTTCCACAACATTAAACTCTTCTGCCAGCTTCTTACCTTCGTCTGCAATCTGTTTAGTCTGCTCGGCCCTAGTCTGGTCACCTGCTAGTTTCATGGGATCCTCTGTTTGCATTTGCTTGCATGAACAATCTGATTTCTTCCCTTTTCCTTTAACCGCCTTTTTCTTTTTAGATTCAAACCCTGATTCAAGGAGAAAGCTGTCCCAATCTCACCCACTCTTATTCAAATGAGAAATTACCAGCAGCTTAATCAAACCCTAATGCAAAATGGAACGGGCTGTATGTTCAGGATGGGTCTAAACCCATGAAATCATTCTTTGCAAATTTTTTAACAAATAATATGTTAAATTGAGCTTCAAACTTCCACTGAGATGCATTAACAATCGTAGATGGCACCTAAGCACTCTGTCATAATGACCCTCGCAAGTGATATAATTTTGCACCATTTCTAATGGAATCTGCCAATCTGGCTTAATCTTGCTTATATGAATACCATTTTTCCAATTTAATTTCTCAAACCCTGGTAACAGAAACTCACCATAATCTCCTTCAAAGTCTTGTTGTTTAAACCATTTTTTTCCCTGTGTCAGAACACCAATGGCCTCTGCAATAGATTCCTCATCAACCATAACCTTTAAGCTTTTAAAATCCACCACTCCATCTCTGTAATTTTTAATAAAAGCTTTGGTCACCTGAAGGTTGTAACCATACAATCTCTCACAAAAAGAAAACCATCTAGCATCTCTCATTAGTTGTGCTGACCTGGGAAACTGGGTAATCCATTGCATATTATCCGGCTCGATCCTGCAAATTAAACCTCCGGGATTCTTCTTCCTCATGCTCTGTGAAATTTCATCCATACTTACCCTAAAACTCCATACAATGCAAACTAAAACAGGGTCAAACAAAACATTAAAGGGTTAAATCAATAGCCAACAATTTCTGTCCATCATGTATGCTGATTTCGATGCCTATGGATATGACTTTGAATTGAAAGCTTGATGCTTGGAGACTTCCACGATTTCAATGGTGCATAGATGTATGGTACATGCCATAATGAATAAGCATGGCGCATTTAAATCATAGTACAAGGGTTTTCCACCTGTATCAATAAACGAATGTGGATATTTTATCACTGGCAACGTTACCACTAAAAATTTAATATATGCTTCCAGGCTACAATTCATCAATCATATGAATAATACCCATGTCCTAAGCATCATAACATGATTTGAAACAACATTTAATTAAGAAATAAGATCTTTTTTGAAAATGAATATGAACAATGAGCCTTGTTTTATTTTAATAAGTGAAACATTTAAATAAAAAACAAAGTAGGGTAAAAACAAAAAATAAGGGAAACTAGGATTTTTAAAGGAAAACTAAGTTGGAAAAAGAAAAGTTGCTATACAAGGTTGTATATTCTAAGGTAAATCTAGAAAACAACTCTAGAGATAACATCTGGCTCCGATTGGGGATAAAGTTCTCCTTGTGAGACTTTAAGAACACTTTGTCCTATGCCTTTTGAAATCTGCTAGAATCACATTTCTGTCTTATTGGGCTAGAGTCTATTCAAAACCTGAAATGATATGTACAATGAATATTTACAATGAACTTATCCACCTTAATATGTATGAAACAGTTTTAGAAATCGTCCATTTACTGGACTTGCAAATTCATCACCATTCAAGGTCTGTAAAACAAAAGTATTATTCCCCAAAATCTTAAGAACTATGAATGGTCCCAACCACAAATGATCAAACTTCCCATGTTTACCTTTGTCCTCATTTCTAGCATACCACCTTAACACTGCATCACCAATTGAGAAAACATCTATTTTGATCTTCTTATCAAAGCTCTCTTTCACTTTTTTTCTATGCACTTCAACTTTTTCCATAATGGCTTCTCTTTCTTGTTGCAACTGGATGATCTGAAACATTCTTCTTCTTTTTTCTTCAGGTTCTTCCTCAGTTTCCTGCACAAATTTAATTACTGGAGAAGCTAATTGAACAGGAAATAATGCATCAACTCCATATACCAACTGAAAAGGGGAAGTTCCAATTGATTTTTTAATAGTAACCTTGTCTGCCCATAGAGAAAATCTCAATTTGGTGTCCCAATTTCTTTTGTTTTCCAATAACATTTTCTTGATACTAGTCACAATACTTTTATTACTGGATTCTGCTAATCCATTACCTTGGGGGTAATAAGGTGTAGACTATCTCAAACTAATATTATTTTCTTCAGAAAATTTTATCATTTTTCTAGATTTAAATGCTGGAGCATTACCAATGATTAACTTTCTTGGACATCCAAATCGACTGAGAATATTGTCTTGAAGAAAATTAATGATAACTTGGTCTATTGCATTCTTGTTGGGATTGCCTCTATCCATTTGGTAAAAAATTATGTTGCAGTTAAAATCCATTTATGTTGATCATTAGATGTAGGATGGATCTCACCTATAAAGTCTAAACCCCACTGTTGAAATGGAGCATTTACTGCTATAGGTTTTAAGGGTAAAGATTGTAACTTGTGCCTACCTGCAAATTTCTGGCACTGCATACATGCTCTGACCTGATGATACACATCTGTGAAAAGGGTGGGCCAATAATACCCGGCTCTCAAGATTTTAAATGCAGTGGCTTTCCAATACTTATGTCCCTCACAAACACCACCATGTAACTCTGCAGTAACAGCATCAGATTCTACTTTATCTAAACATTTAAGCAATATACCTCCAGGATATTTCCAGTATAGAACTTGATCCATTAAAACATATTTAAGAGCTTTCAGTTTTAAAGATCTACACTCATTTTTATTTAAATATGGAGGACACTGTAAATGCAACAAAAAATATACAATCTTTTCATACCATGAAGAATCACAATACCTTTTGTAAATCCGTTCCTCATTCTGCTCTACTGACACAACTTGCTCTGAACTTTCAGCCATGAGATGAAGATCTAATACTTGACAGTTTGATTCTGCTAGAAGCTTGGCTAAACCTTTCCCATTTACCAATTGGTAGGTTTAATGTCAACATCATACTCCATAACTTTGGCTATCCATATGCCTCTTTTTCCTTCACTGTCAGGATGTACCAATATTTCCTTAACTGCTGAACTTGGAACATATGCCATAATTTTTGGATGCAAAACATAAATTATGAAAAACTTAAGAGATTTCACCAATGCATATGCTTGCTTTTCCATTGTATTATATTTAAGCTCTGAGTCTCTTAATGTTTTGATGAAGAAAGATATTGGTTGTTCTAAGCCATCTGTATTCTTTTGGAGTAAAACAACAGCTATGGTATCTTACGATGCAAATGAAAAATTGCAAAATCCTTGGTATAATCAGGAGCTATTAAAACTGGTGCTTCTATGAGTGCCTACTCTATTCTTTCTAATGACTGTCTAGCTTGATCTGACCACTTAACCTCCCTGTCCTTTTTAAGCATCCCATTAATATGTTTAATAATCTTTGCAAAGTTTGGAATAAACCATCTTAAGAAATTGATTTTCCCAATAAAAGATTGAATTTCCTTTTTATTTCTGGGGATGGTGATTTTCAAGATAGCCTTTACTCGTTCTAGATCTATGTTTATTCCTTCAGCAGAAACTATATGGCCCAAGAGTTTGCCCTTTGTCATGGAAAAATGAGACTTTTTTGGGTTAAGTGACAAACCAAATTTTCTGCATTTAATGAAAGTTTGTTTTAAATGCTTCAAATGCTCATCATCAGACTTAGAAAATAATGTGATATCATCCTGGTATATGAAAACAAATTTTTCATTCTCACCCACAAAGGCTATGTCCATTTCCCTTTGAAATGTGGCACCTACATTCATGAGCCCAAAAGGAATCTTGTCATACATAAATGTACCCGAGGGGGTTGTGAATGCTGTCTTCTCTCTGTCTTCTGGCTGTACTGCAATCTGGTTATAACCAGAAAACCCATCAATCATTGAAATCTTGTGGGAACCCACAACTCTTTGCAAAATTTGATCAATCTTAGGAAATGAATAATTATCTTTAAGGAAACATCTATTCAAGTTGCAGAAATATATGCAGAGCCTTATCTCTCCATTTTTCTTGCATATTGGCACAAGATTTCCTACCCAAGATGAATACCTGTGAGGCACAATAATTTTTGCATCCAACAATTTTTTTTACTTCCTTTTCAATAACTGGCAGTAATGCTGGATTAAGCCTTCAAAGTTTATGTTTAAAAGGCTTAGTGTTTGGTTTCAATGGGATCTTATGATGGATAATGCTAGTATCATAAGTTCTAAGATCCTCATATGACCAAGCAAAAATGTCCACAAATTCCTTCAGCAAACTGATGTATTTTCTGAGAGTGTTGTAGATATTCTGATCATTTTAGGTTCAGCTTCAGAACCAATATTGCAACTTAAAATGATAGTTTTAAACCTTAACAGTGCAGTAAAAACTCATACAGATTGTTAACCATTAACATAAAATACACAATGGCACACGCATAACACAGAGATGTTCACCTGGAAACCCTTAACCGGGAAAAAACCAGCAAAACTTAGATCCGCACAACTCTTTTCATTATATGTTTTCTTAACCATTTACAATACAATATATGGTATTCACAACATCTAAAACCCTAATTCGTTTACCTGAAATTAGGTTACAACGTTAATCCCTTTACCGAGATTAGATAGAATATAATGGGCCGAAACGACAAAAAGAAAAAAACAACCCAAAATTATTTTACGGTTCGAAACAAAAGGGGGGGGCCATGGCGGGCTACCCCCCCCTCCTGCCGTGCCCGACGCAGGCGAATCACTGCTGGGGAGGGGATCGTGGTGTGCACGCACCCACCATGTGAAGAGATATAACACACCCAACATAAAACACTTTCTTCAGTAGTTTGTAAGTTGGGTTTAAACAGTGTGTCATCCTTTGAGAACAACCTTTCCAGTGGGACAAGTCCCTTAGGAATGAAGTTAATTTTTAAATCAACAATTTTCTGATCAACAATTGAATTTTTTGTACAAGCAGTAAATTCAGCCATATCAACATCCTCATCTTGATGAACCCAATCATCAGCAAATTCTTCTGTCAATTCTAAAAACTCCTTTATCTCCTGATCATCCTGAAAGACTTTCCAGTGTTTGATGTCATCTGGAACAGATGGCATTTATCTCACATCAATGGGATACTTCAAATGTGTTAATTTTGGAACTTTGAAGTAAGCTGCTTCCAAAGCTAGTGAGTCTGATGTCTGATTATAATCTCTTGGGATATAGGTTATATTGAAAGCCAAGAAGAAATTATCTACCAAATCCAAAACTTCATTTCTATAGATTTTCAACAATTTATATTTTAAATGATAAACATACTTGACCTACTGAACAATCAATTCGGAGTTGCCAAATACAACAAGCTTTTGAATATTTAAATATTTTGCATCTCTCAATCCCAGAACCAATGCCTCATATTCAGCAGTATTATTAGTTGTTTGAAATTCCAGCTTGTACATGAGAGAAATGATTTCACCTCCAGTAGAAATGAGTACAACACCTGCTCTTGCTCCTCCCTTACTTGATGCTTCATCAAAATACATCTGCCATATACCTTCCTACTCTTCCTTCTTTTGATGAACAAGATTATCTTTCTGCACTTGCAAAACCTCCGTAGAATCATCATTATGAACTTGTAACACACCTGTAACATCATCATTCAAATGTAACATGCAAGAACCCATATCTGCCTATACTAAATAAATAGGATGGTTTGTAGGGTTCTTATCATCACTTACCAAGAATGCCAGTTGCACTTCCCTATAAAGACTTCTATATTCTCCTCCAAATATAGGTACTGATGCATAAGACAAATCCATTTGAAGGTTCCTCCTACCATTTTTGCCCATGATCGTGATAACAACATACCAAATCTAGGAACTACATCAACTACAACAATATCCATAAGTATACTTTTCATGGGCAATTATGCAAGGATAACAACCAGATCTTTGATGACCCCTAGACATTTCACTGCTCTAGAATCAAAGGTATACAAGTCATGATAAGGTTTATTAACAGAAATCCCTAAAGCTTCCATGACTGCCTTAGGCATGAGATTATGTGAAGTGCCTGAATCTAGGAGACAATTATGTAACATTTGACAGTTATGTAACATTTGATCATGAATAGTGAGTGTGATATAAAATGGAGGAGGATAAACAGATTTAGCATCTGGTTGATCAATTGTTTTTGAACCAGTAATAATAATTGGATTTTCTTCTTGCAAATTAATCACATTTGAAGGAATGGAAGCAACTGAAGAATTCAAAATCTTGAGAGTAGGCTCTCAGCTATATGATTTGTTCCTAACCAGCTCAGTCAGTGGAATACGAATCTTAATTTTGTTGATTTTTTGTTCTAAATTAAAATTAACAAGCTTTCCTAACTCTTCTGTTTCTGTGACTTTACTCTTATCCTTTTGTGTCTCTTGCTTTTTCTCAAAAGGAAAATGTTCTTTAGTAGGAAAAGTCCTTACCTTCTTTTTTCCAATTGCTGCTTGCTTCACTCCTGACCTGAGACCATATGAATTCTGCTGTGCTTCCTGATAAATTTTTGTTTCCTGCTCAAAACAATCTACCAACTTTGCATCATGATAATCAGCCTTCATTACAAAACTAGAAGAAGAAAACTCATCTAATTGATTCATATCAGGTTCTAAATCTTCAACTTCTTGTGTTGGTGTTTCATAAGCCTCGTCATCCCTTATCAAATTGTTTTGAAAAGGTTGTTGTACCCTTTGTTCTTCATTGTCTCTTCTCTCCCTTTGAATATCATTATTCCTTCTCTCTCTTGGAATAAACCTAGGGGGAAAAGGGCGTCTAAACTGATTTGGGTTTCTATTATCATTTTACTAAGTAGGCCTATTTTGACTTCTTTTTTCTGTTTCCATCTTATCAATCTTTGCAGATAGATTTTTTATCATTTTATTCATTTCATCCATGTTACTGTCTGAAGGTCTTCCTGTAGAAGCATATGGAATCATTTCCCGTTTTCCCTTTCTATCAAATATTTGACATTGTGCTTCTTCCTTGGGTTTATTTGAAGGAAGTATATTAGATTCAACTTCTAAGGCTGCTTCCTGCATATTCAATAGAGACAAAGATTTTATTTCCCTTAACCACAAAGAAAACTGATAATCAAAAGCATTTGCATAGGTTAACTTTGTTGATGTTTTAGTAGGTTTTATTTCAGTTGGAATCCTACTGTACATTTTGTTGAAATGTTTAGAAAAATCCCCAACAGCCTCATCCTTCTTTCTTTTCAGTGCTCCAAACTTTGTGATATATACATGTAATCTTTAATATCTCCCCATTGTTTCATGAACACTTCCTCTTGTTGATGTATATGTAACTTCGGAATGTATTTCACATATATGTATATTGTATTCCTATAGAGATGTTATTATTCCTCTATACGGAAGTGGTTGTATTTCTATAGAGATGTTATTATTCCACTATACGGAAGTGTCGTCATTTATATTGTAAGTGTCGTAACTTATACTTGATGGGTTATTAGACCACCTTGTTGGGGTTGGCCCTGTATAAGTCATGTGGGTCAAAGGGTTATTAGACCACCCTAGTGGGGATCGACCATGTGGGTGAAAGGGTTATTAGACCACCCTAGTGGGGGTCGACTCAGTCAACATTATGTTAAGTGGTTAAGTTGAGGCCGACCTAGTTGAGTAAAGGTCAAGTCAAGTTAGTGTATAAATAGAGAGTGTGTCTCTCTCATTTTATACATTCTATTCTCACTCACACTTGGGGGAGTGGAGCACTTATGGAGGAGGAGGCTCTGCTGCTAGGAGAAGACTATCTCTTGTATTCTGTTTGGATCATTGCTCTATCTATCTCTGAGGAAGTTATTGGGGTTTTTCACCTTTATGGTTTTCCCCAAGTAAAATCTGTGTCTCTTGTGTGCTTGCATTATTGTGTCTACGATTGATATCCTGTAGATATTCTATACATGTTGTTCTCTCATTTAAGATCCTAGATCAGATTGAAGTAAATTCTGAAAATTTAACATGGGTTCAGACCTAGCCTGAAAGAAGACATGATATGGCATGTATGACACTTGTTGCACTTACGATGCTAGGTCTTGATATAGCAAAAACTAGTCATCGTAGCACTTTCACTATAAATCCGTTTTGGAGAATTTTTCGGGTCTGAAAATTTTACAGGTCGAATATTAGATCCCCATGTACCTTGTGTCGAAAGGAAAACCTCGAATTCATTGTACTTTGTGATTTATGATTTGTACAATATAGGGTTTCTGCCTCTTCCAGATCTGAGTCAAAAACAGGTGACCTTGGAAAAAAGGTCATAACTTGGGCTAGGAAGCTCCAAATGAAATTTCGTAAAAAGTGACAGGTAGTACACGGACTGTACTATCTCAGAAAATGATTTCAGAGGCCGAAGTTGAACCAGTGATATGTGGAATGCCATACAAGTTTTCTCTCATGTTTTATCCCATAAACAGGTCACGTTGCGACACTTGGCATAACTCTCTCTCACAGAATCCAATTGAGGTTAGACCTGTCGGGATGGAAATATGACAGGTCGAGCTATCTCAAGAAAATTATTCAGACCCTATGGATTGAAAAGTTTGGAGTTACACCAGGAACAATCAGGTACATATTTCTGTCAAAACATAATTATTTTTGAGCACCTTCATTCATGGCTTTTGGAATTTAGGGTTTTGGATAAAGTTGGAATTTTTGTAATCAGATACCACAACTGAATGCTACTCATCAAAATTGAAATTTAGAGACCAAGATCAGAATTTTTGGTTGGGCAGAAGGCCGGGCTTGATCAGACCCTAGTTCGGGACTTTGATCAGAAAAGTGGAAAATTAGGGCTTCTGCAAAAATGGGAATTTTTGAAATCTGTGACCACGGCTGGAAGCTCCTCATAAAAATAGAAGCTTAGAGATTTGGATCAAAACTTTTTATTGGGAAGAAGAGTGGGCTTCATCAAACCCCAGTTCGGGGTCACATCCAGTGAATCCGGAAGTTTCAAAGGCAAAATTGAGGAGTAAAACTTTACAGTTTTCAAATTCTGAATATACCAGCTTGATTAGCTCATCAAGCTCTAGATCCAGTTCCTGCAACTCAATTGGATTGGGTTAATCCTAGAAGAAGATGGATTGGTCACCTGCATAAGTGAAGAAGTTCCTGTTTCAGAGGGAGATGAGGCTAAGGCCTTACATAAGAATATTACAAGCGATCTCGACAGGTATGACTCATCGAGGTATGTTTTGAGATTTGTTCATGATTAAGTTTATGGTATGTTTGTCTTCATGTTATTACGGTTAGTACAATCTTGGTTTTAGATTTGTCGTATCACCTTAACAAAATTATGAATGCATGATAGAAGATATTCATTGATTAGGGTGTTGACACTTATGATTGTACTAATGCATTATGGTGTTGTATGAGGTTTATGTTGTCTGCTAACATGAAAGGTACACCAAGAAAGACAAATCATGTTCTAGTTCAAGAGGACAAAGATTCATCCACTGTTATGGATCACTCAGAAGATCTACTTACGAGGTATGTATAACTTGGTTCTACAATGGATAAATTATGAGACATGCAGGTTACTAGCACAAGTCATTGAAGAGAACCAAAAGACATTATGCGGGTATGTTAGACATAACTAGCTAGCATGCTAATCCAGGTATGTTTTTCCTATATCAAGCTAGAATCCTACCTTGTGTTAGGATCTTATACTTTTGTGTAGTTGATAATGATTATTCATGAAGTCATAGGTTTGAATAGTCATGGTTGTATACATATTATGTTTCTTACTATAATTGATGATATGACTAACCAGAAGAATCATGAAGTTATAGGTTTGAGTAATCACGGGTTTTATGCATAATATATCTCTTATCTTGATTGATGATTTAACTAACCAGAAGAGTCCTATGATCAAATAAGAATATGCATGAGTAAAAGAAGACTTCCCTGAAACCTTGAATACTATTGCTTATTATTTCTGTTTGAAATGATCATGACTATACATGCTTAAGATTATTGTGTTTTGATAGTATTAAGAATATACTAATGAATGTATGATTATGTATGAGACCTCAACGATAACACAATGATGATACTAATAAGCATGCATAGTGATTAAGGATGGATATAAGTTCAAGGATAGGAAATCCAGGAAGCAAAGATCAAAAGGGAGGACATTCTAGTTGTTCCTGCAAGGAAGAAAAGATCAAGAAGGAGCACACTTCAGTATTTTCTGCAAGGATGCAGATATTCAGAGGGAGTTGACCACTTCTCACAATCCACATCAGAATGGAGTTGCAAAAAAGAAGCAAAGACTGAGAGGGAGTCAACCCAACAAACAAACCAAGATAAGTATTTGAATTGTCATTACTTGCATATTTTATTGTTTAAATAATACTGTTCAATAATGTATATACTGATGTTCCTAGAATTAGGTTGTGTATTATGCATATTAGAATAGTTGCATTGATGAACAGTATACTACTAATATACATGGGTAAGTGGCCTATGGCACTGTACAACATTCCATTGCTACTTATCTAGAATGAAACCTCTTTGCTGACATGTTGGGAGTTGTGCACACTCTTAACAATGTTCTGGTAGAGATTGGAAGGAATCTAGAAAGTTACAGAATATGGATAAATGTTGTATTGAAGCATTGGCTAAGATAATTGCATGACTGTATGACATATATTCTTATGTGTAAGATTTTGTTATGAAACTATGATATGTTTCTAATCATGAAATTTAACTTGTCTTGTAGGAAAGACTGTATACCTTCACCTACAAAAGAAGGACTGCAACATTTGTTCCAGCAACAAAGATATCGATTGAAGATATTGAAGCTCCCAGGATCTGGGATGAAGAAAGGGAAGAATGCCATGATCCGTCGATCATGAAGAATGATGTTTGGGATGCAGTCCCAAGACCTGAAGGGAAGTTTGTTATGACTTCCATATGGATCTATCAGATCAAGCATGCTGCAGATGGCAGCATAGAGAAGTATAAAAGTGATGAAATGGAAGATACACCAGATGGATTTCAAGACAACTTTCTTGAATGGTGTAGTTGAAAAAGAAGTATATGTGGAGCAGCCACTTGGTTCTGAGGCGCATGACAGGGAGTCATATATGAACAGAACTTGGTAGGATAGACAGCTTTCTATCCATTTTGGGCTCTACCAAGAGTAAAGCGGATTCGAACCTTTACTACAAGGTTGAGGAAGGCAATCCAGTGATACTACTTTTGTATATGGATGACCTGTTTGTAATAGGTGAGGATAGATTGATTACCGACATGCAGCGGAAGCTTGCTGCCGAATTCGAGTTGAAGAACTTGGGGATGATGCACTATTTGTTTTTGGCATGGAGGTGTGGCAAAGTGCAGATGGAATCTTCCTTGGACAAGGGAAGTATGCAGTAGAGATCTTGAAGAGGTTCAGGATGATGGACTGCAAGGCTATGGCCACACCTATGGAATCAAACCTAAAGCTTCTGTGCGATGCTTCAATGAGCCAGTTAATATCACTATGTATCGTCAGATGATTGGGTCCTTGATGTACCTGACAAACACGCGACCAGATATTTGCTTTGCGGTGAACACATTGAGCCAGTTCCTGACAGATCCGAGGAGTGTTCACCTGGTTGTTGTAAAGCATATTCTGAGGTACCTGAAGGGTACAGTTAATTATGGGCTCAAGTATGATGTGAATCAAAAGTTTAACCTGTAGGGTTATGTTGATTCAGATTGGGCAGGCAGTGTTGCATATAGGGATCACATGTGATCTCTTGGTTTAGCAGGAAGTAGTCCTACGTAGCACTGAGTATAGATGAGGCAGAGTATGTTGCAGCCTGTTCAGCTAGTTGTGAGGCAGTATGGCTTTGGAAGCTACTGTTTGAGTTATTTGATCTCTCGCTGGATGCTACTGGTATCTTTTGTGATAACCAGAGTTGTGTGAAGCTATCCGAGAACCCCGTGTTTCATGACAGGTCGAAACACATAGAGGTTAAATATCACAATATCAGGGATATGGTGCAGAGAGGAGCTGTGAAGCTCTTGTACATTGCGATGGACGAGCAGATTGCAGATGTGCTGACGAAGCCACTAGCCAGGGTGAAGTTCAAGTACTTTAGGGAGAGGCTTGGTGTTCTTCAGATTGATGACACTTCAAGGAAGAAGTGATGGACACATTTGCAGAAGCCATTCCAAGCATGTTGGAAGGAGGATCCTTCACATGGCTGTGGATGTAAGCACTGGATGATGAGCATCAGGACGATGCTCCAGTTACTGCTCTTTATATGCATCAGGAGGATGCCGGATATGATCAGTTGGATCATTTATATGTATATGTATGTACGCATCATGTTGGATGCTGGATATGATCAGTAGGATCATTTGTATATGTTTTGTATATGCATCATGTTGGATGCTTAGACCATGTATCTGTATATGTATCAAGTGGATATTGTGTATGATCAAGTAGATAATGTATGTTGATATGTATCAGGTATGATCAGGTGGACCATGTTTTGTATTTGTATCAAGTGGATACATTGTATGATCAGGTGGATCATGTATGATGATATGTATCAGGTAGATACTTGGTATGCATCAAGTAGATGCATTATATGATCAGGATGATCATGGATGACGAGCTTCAAGATGTTGCTCCAGATGACATGCATCAGGATGTTGCAGTGATGATGATCATGTATACATTAGGATGATGTATGGCGAGTATCAGGTTGATACTCTATGGTCGTGGAACAGGTTGTGCAGATAAGCATGTAAGTTGTGCCCTAGGAGATTTGCAAATAGTCTTTCGAGGTTTTGCCTATGGCATGTAATTTGTACCCTGGGATATCTGGAAAATGCTCTTTCGAGGTTTTGCTTGGGAGGACATATAATTTGTGCCCTAGGAGATCTGCAGATAGTCTTTCGAGGTTTTGCCTATGGCATGTAATTTGTGCCCTCGGATATCTGGTAGATGCTCTTTCGAGGTTTTGTCCTATGGCATGTAATTTGTGCCCTGGGAGATCTGATAGGTTGAGCCGTGTGCTTGTAATCAGTCCTGGGATTCTCTTTCGAGGTTTTTCCATGACCACATGTAATTTGTGCCCTGGGAGATCCAATAGGTTGAGCCTTGTGCTCGTAATCAGTCCTGGGATGCTCTTTCGAGGTTTTGTGGTGACCACATGTAATTTGTGCCCTGGAAGATCCGATAGGTTGAGCCTTTTGCTCGTAATCAGTCCTGGGATTCTCTTTCGAGGTTTTGTGGTGGACCACATGTAATTTGCTCTTGGGAGATCTGGACAAGATGAAAAAGGCCTCAGATGCTTCAGCCAGGTTTTGTGGTGAGATCACATGTAATGTGCTCCTGGGGGATCCGACAGGTAGAGCTGTGTGCTAGTAACAGCCTGGGATGCTTCAGCTAGGTTTTGTGATGGGTCACATGTAATGTGCTCCTGGGATATCCGACAGGTAGAGTTGTGTGCTCATAATAGCCTGGGATGCTACATCAAGGTTTTGTGACGCACGTAATAAGTCCTGAGGATTCCACAGTATGGCCAGTGATGATGAAGACCTACAGGTGGTGGGCCTACATCCAGTATGAAAAAGGACTGGCTCTGTAGAACTTCCTATGACGAGTAGATTCAGAGATTGATCGAGATAGCAGCAGCAGTGACGATGATGATGACTCGATGATGATTATCCAGTGACGATGATCCAGAGAAGATGACTTGCGCTAGAAGACTTGTGTCGAGAAATACCTTCCTAGTTAAGAGGGAGTGTTGATGTATATGTAACTTCGGAATGTATTTCACATATATGTATATTGTATTCATAAAGAGATGTTATTATTCCTCTATACGAAAGTGGTTGTATTCCTATAGAGATGTTATTATTCATCTATATGGAAGTGTCGTCATTTATATTTTAAGTGTCGTAACTTATACTTGATGGGTTATTAGACCACCTTTTTGGGGTTGGCCCTGTATAAGTCATGTGGGCCAAAGAATTATTAGACCATCCTATTGGGGGTTGGCCATGTGGGTCAAAGGGTTATTAGACCACCCTAGTGGGGGTCAGCCTAGTCGGCATTATGTTAAGTGGTTAAGTTGAGGCCGACCTAGTTGAGTAAAGGTCAAGTCAAGTTAGTGTATAAATAGAGAGTGTGTCTCCCTCATTTTATACATTCTATTCTCACTCATACTTGGGAGAGTGGAGCACTTATGGAGGAGGAGGCTCTGCTTCTAGGAGAAGACTATCTCTTGTATTCTGGTTGTATCATTGCTCTATCTATCTTTAAGGAAGTTATTGGGGTTTTTCACCTTTATGGTTTTCCCCAAGTAAAATATGTGTCTCTTGTGTGCTTGCATTATTGTGTCCATGATTGATATCCTGTAGATATGTTGTACATGTTGTTCTCTCAGTTAAGATCCTAGATCAGATTGAAGTAAATTCTGAAAATTTAACACCTCTAAAGCATCAATACCATCTATAGAGTTTGGTGGGAATTCTCTAAACCATTTTCGAACTTCACCATATAGACTTTGAACATAAACCCTCATCCACACATCTTGATGTTCAAAATTATGATTATCAGCATAGCTAAGGTATGTGTTCTAGTGCTCCTCTGCTGTAACACCTCCCTGACCATTGAATCTCGGGAGATATTTCTGATAGTATCCACTTGGGAGAGCGTTTAAAGGCTGAGGTAATACTAGAGGGGCATATATGGCTGCCACCATAGAAGCCATTATATCTAGAGGCTGACCAACCATATTTGGTGGATTAGATATCTGTGAAGAAGATGGTTGATTTTGTGGAGATCGTGGTTTAGTATGTGGAGGAGATGGCACTTCAATTTTCAATTGGCCAATAAGAATTATGCTTGTAAGAGGTATATAAGGTGCAATCAAAGAATTTAAAGTGAAGGTTTCCTCTGGTATATGCTTATGTTTAGAAGTTAGAGGATTTGAATAAACCTCAAAATCATCAATCTGAGTAGGTTTAAAGTCCTCAATATCAGGAATGTACACAGATAAAACTAATTTTCTTTTTTCTTGAGTATCCAACAATTCAGAAGGTATAGTTGTAGCTGAAGAATACTGAGGGTTACTGGATGATGGGAAATCAACTTTCTTTTTTTCTAGCTTCTCTTAGAATCCTTTTTGAATCAGAAACCCCTGAGTGCAGAGGAGATGAAGGATTTCCTTGAGTCCCTATCTACCTTGAAGCCACTGTAACTTTCTGAAATACAAGGTGAATGTGTAGTCTACAGATAAATTGTACTGATCTTGTCACCCTCCAAAATCAGATGTAACTATGTGAAATACCCAGGGAAGATGTACTTTCGTTTCTCCATTCCCCGGCAACGGCGCCAAAATATGTTATCACTAGAGTTGAACCTAGACTACTGGGGTTCAAGCCTAAGGAAATCTTAACAGTAAATAAAAGGTAATTGGAAAATAATTCTATGAAACTTGGTGGTAGGTAAACAATTGTTATAGAAATCTAGCATATTTATATATTGAATAGCAGGTAATGTATCAGTATGATGGATATTAAAAGGAAACAACTATGAGCATAAATTTGTTAAAGACATGAAACAGGTTATGTATTCAAACATTAAAGATAATTGCATATTGATCAAGAGAATCATGGCATGGATTGATACGACCACACACAGACAGAATAATGATAATATGTAATAGAATTATTAAAACAGAGTAGGCTCATATGAACACAATCATTTCAAAATAGTTATTTCCAATTAATATGAAGCAAAACATACATGCTTGCAATTCGAGCTTAGAGTCTGACTTCCATGATATGTTCCAAACTGTTCCATTTCATCATTTTTTAATATATATACAAAATTCTTCAAAGTTTGAAATAGTTTCAAGATCCTATTTTCATGGAACGACCTTCTCAAAAATAGTAAAGTTTTCAAACTTAAAACTCTAGAAGTACAAGTATAAACAAAATAAAAACAACATTACTTGCCGCTAGTTGTCGAATCACCAACAAACTAATCTTCTATGACTAGACTATCTTAGATCATTAACAAACTAAAGACTTCTAGAAGATTCTGCTAAGACAGTCAAATCATTAAGAACCTGGGACCTCTTTTGCAACCTGCTGTTTTCAGCATCTTGGTTTTGTTCTCGACCCTGTAACTCCTTGATCTCGATCTTCATCTGTTCACATTTTTCCTGAATGGCCCTTTTCTTTTTCAAGATATATTTAGATATAATGACAAGCTTTTGATAATCATCCTCTTTCTCCTCCAAATCTTCTCGTAATATTTTGTTGGCAGACATCAGGTTCTCATTTATATCTTGAAGATATTTATTTTGTTCCTTGTAAGATTGCAAGGACTTCTTAACCTAATCTAATTCTGGCATTATATGAATTTCTTCTATTTCCATAAAAGCTTCATCTACCTGCAAGGATTTCGAAACTGGTCCATTTTCATTTTCAGAATGACTTTGTTTATTTAAGCAAAATACTTCTGGTATATCTCCTGCACTTCCTTGAATATCTATGAAATTTTCATTTTCTGAAAAATGCCCATCAGCTATCTGTGTGTCTTTTTCACCATCAGAATCGTTGACAGTAATAAGTTCAATACCTTTCACACATTTCTGTATCAGCTTCATCTCTGCTTCTAACTTGCTTCTTAACCTAGTCCTTGGTTTCAAATCCAAGTCTTTTGTATTTAGGGTTTCAAGCTGTTTATATTCATCAAAACTTGTATTTTTTACCACGATGCTAAGAATGTCAGATTCTTCCACAACATTAAACTCTTCTACTAGCTTCTTACCTTCGTCTGCAACCTGTTTAGTCTGCTCGGCCCTAGTCTAGTCACCTGCTAGTTTCATGGGCTCCTCTATTTGCGTTTTCTTGCATGAACGATCTGATTTCTTCCCTTTTCCTTTAACCGGATTTTTCTTTTTAGATTCAAACCCTGATTCAGGGAGAAAGTTGTCCCAATCTCACCCACTCTTATTCAAATGAGAAATTACCAGCAGCTTAATCAAACCCTGATGCAAAATGGAACGGGCCGTATGTTCAGGATGGGTATGATCCCATTAAATCATTCTTTGCAAACTTTTTAACAAATAATATGGTAAATTGAGCTTTAAACTTCCACTAAGATGCATTAACAGTCATAGATGGCACCTAAGCACTCTGTCATAACGACCCTCGCAAGTGATATAATTTTGCACCATTTCTAATGGAATCTGCCAATCTGTCGTAAGCTTGGTTATCTGAATACCATTTTTATTTAATTTCTCAAACCCTGGTAACAGAAACTCACCATAATCTCCTTCAAACTCTTGTTGTTTAAACCATTTTTTCCCTGTGTCGGAACACCGATAACCTTTCCAATAGATTCCTCATCAACCATAACCTTTAAGATTTTAAAATCCACCACTCCATCTCTGTATTTTTTAATAAAATCTTTGGTCACCTGAAGGTTGTAACCCTGCAATATCTCACAAAAAGAAAACCATCCAGCATCTCTCATTAGTTGTGCTGACTTGGGAAACTGGGTAATCCATTGTATATTATCAAGCTCGATTTTGCAAATTAACCCTTTGGGCTTCTTCTTCGTCATGCTCTGTGAAATTTCATCCATACTTACCCTAAAACTCCATACAATGCAAACTAAAACAGGGTCAAACAAAACATTAAAGGGTTACATCAACAGCCAACCATTTCTGTCCATCATGTATGTTGATTTCGATGCCTGTGGATATGACTTTGAATTGAAATCTTGATGCTTGGAGACTGCCACGATTTCAATGGTGCATAAATGTATGGTACATGCCATAATGAATAACATGGTGCATTTAGATCATAGTACAAGGGTTTTCAACCAGTATCAATAAACGAATGTGGATATTTTATTACTGGCAGCATTACCATTAAAACTTTTATATATGCTGTCAGACTACAATTCATCAATCACATGAATAATACCCATGTCCTAAGCATCATAACATGATTTGAAACAACATTTAATTAAGAAATAAGATCTTTTTTGAAAATGAATATGAACAATGAACCTTGTTTTATTTTAATAAGTGAAACATTTAAATAAAAAACAAACTAGGGTAAAAACAAAAAATAAGGGAAACTAGGATTTTTAAAGGAAAACTAAGTTGGAACAAGAAAACTTGCTATACAAGGTTGGATATTATAAGGTAAATCTAGAAAACAACTCTATAGTTAATAAGAGGGAAGTGGCAATGCTAGAAATGTTTTGCAGGAAGCTAATAGTGTGGCCAGAATATGTATATTGTCCGCCACGGGCATGATTGACTTGTAAGATTGAGTTAACACAAGAAATGAGCATTTCTTCAACTTGACTAATCCTTGCAAGTACAAATGGTTGTATGCCAGGATCCATGTTGTTTGCCAAGGAAAAGCGGTGGAAATTTTTTTCCGCGATACTACGAGAACATGCATGAAATCATCAAACCATAATTGGAGAAGTTTAGCTTCTTCAATGTCTGGGTTTATAAGGAGGTTGGTATTGGAGATGGTTCCAATGGTTTTTCCATTGAAATCTGTAAGACGTCCACCTTTGATTGCAAGGATAGGGGAAGTAGCTAAACCTCGAAGGTTGACAAGTTGGGAACCCTCAATTGTGCAGTGCTCCCCCCAAAGTGTGATGTCTATGCTAAACCCAGACATGTCCCTCACGCCAACTGTTCGGAGAATGGTTTTAGAGCTATCTCTTTTGCATATAGTTGATGCAGGTGAAACATAAATGACAATTCCAATACAGTCAACGATGGAATTCAGGGGTGTATTTTGGATGTCATGGATAGATTTAAAGTGGAAGGAATGAAAAGGGATCAATGGGCACTCCTCTAAACATGGTTGAATTATTGAGGAGGGGTTAAGGAAAATCTCAAAAGCACTTTTCAAATGGTTGTATGTTGGGTTGAATGGTTTGAATGTTCCATTTGAGATCGTGTATACTACGGTAACTTGTATGGTGTCATACAAGGATGTGGCTAAGTCATTAAAAGCATAGATATGAATCTCATCTTTGGTAGAACTAACAAGGTCAAACCCAAAGAGCTGACCTGGCCATTTTTTATTGGTGTAGGCGTTCATATTTGTCTTGGGATTTACTTGCCCTTGGATGGTCCAAATTTTGTTGGAAGGGTTAAGCGATGTGAATTGAACAGTAGTTGCAACAAGGGTTGGGGTTGGATTTGATGGAGAAGGTATGGCAAGTGAAAGGTTTTGGGGATTAAGGGCGATGCTTTTTGGAATAGATGAACTGCTATGGGAGGTAAAGTTAGGGGTGAATTTTATTACATTTAAAACATATATAAAATTATACAATTTAGATAAATTAAAACCCTTCCTCAACATTTGCATTCTAAACAAGGGTTTTCACATCCAAGATTTGATCCCTCTATGCGTTTGGTAGATCAACTTTTAAGAGGGTTCTACGCTGGTTTATTAGAGAACTCTTCTTCTGCAGGGTCCTATATTTTCCCAAAATAATATCTTCAAGCACTTGCTTCTTCTCCCCCAGCTCTGGAGATTCCTTAATGGCCAAATTTAAGGAGATAGTTTGGTCTTTGACAATGGTTTAATTGTGCACTTCACCTAAGTATCCTAATTTTTAAGAAACTCAAAATATCGCTACACTAAATACCATGCATGAGAAATGATTTGATAATCAACACCTCTCACGGGGTGGGTTTTTTATTTGTACATATTCATGATCGCAACCAAAGTAAAAAAAAATTGCAAGTTTTCCAAGTTTAACTATTGAGAGTAATCTCCACTTAATAAAATATTTTTATTAATTCAATAGTTCCTTTCTTATTGAGTAATCTCCACTTAATAAATATTTTTATTTAATTGAATAGTTCCTTTCTTATAGTATTTTCTATTTGATTTATGTGCATTAGTTTTATTTGTTTAACTTAACCAACTACGTGGAAATTTGTACTCACTGTCAATTCAGAGGTGTATAGGAAAGGTTGTACATGTGCAATATTCTTATTCATGCAAATGATATGGCACGTCTCATGGCCAAGTTGAATCCATGCAAAAAAACAACTTGCCAAGCAGCACAACCACATTGAAGCCATGCATAAAAGTTGAGTGAGTGCAGAGAAATGTTGTTCCACTAGAATATGAAGCAAAAGGTTGAGTCGCTGAACATCTCCTTGTTTGTTTCAGCCAACTCCATTTTCACATTTGCACACCACAAAAGTATTTCTGAGATTCAGTTGTAAAGCCATATACATCTGTATAGCTTAGTCTGAAATATGTAAGCCAAAAATCCAATCAAAGGATTAAGCATGTTGCGATGGGCACAAAGCTATGAGAAATATTACAACACCTTTTGATTCGAGGACTCTTTTAGTGTGGAACGCACAAACTCCATATATTTGACCAAAGCTGCTTTCATTATCGCTTTGATAGCTTTTTCTTTCATCTTTTTAGCGTGATCCAATAAGAAGGACACTTAGAATCACCAGTCAGGAGAAAATAACATGAGATCAATGCATGGTAAGGAATCAAATATTTGTTCAAATGATAAGGATGAAAAATTAATCATGATTATGGTAGGTGATGCCATGCCTTCCTATATAGCTATGCCATCCTTTCTGTAAAAAAAATGAAAGTGCAAACACATTGTGCATACATAACTTTTTCATTATACATACACTATTGTGCAAACATTTGTTTTTGCTATCTATATAAAGTTAGATGTTTTCGTTGATCTGGTTTTCCATTCATTTTAGGATTTTCTACCCAATTGAGGGTTTCTTGAGTAATAACTTCAATGGGTTTTCTCTGTAATTAATGATATAATAACTTCAAATTACTTATGATTGGTTCAAAGCTAATATTCCTCTCAAGAAAAACTTGTTTGCAAAATGGAGAGAATCGATATCTTCTATGTGTCCCTGGCATCGACTGCAGTTTTCATGAGTCTCAAACAGAGGTCTCTCATTAGACAAGGAATCCTTTCAAGGAAGTTGGAGCAATAGGGAAGAAGATCTTTCGAGATAAGAAATAGTCTTCTGGAATAGACTAGAAGAGAGAGACCCAGAAGAAGCACCGAAATTCGACCAAGTAACGCAGATCAAAACCCCATAGGAATCGAACTGAGTCCAAGAGGATTCATAGAGAATGCAAGAAGGCCCACGGGGAAAGGCATAGTAATTCTATTATTAAACCTCTTTAGCAAATATCCAGGTGGATCAATTGACATGTCGAAGGGGAAGTCAGGTGTCAATTCAACGAAGTTTTTAGGAGTCAAGCAACTCATCTGCCTCTTGGCTCTAAGACGTAAAGTAATTAAAAAATTGATGTTTTATGTTCTTTTTCCTACATTTCATTCATCAACTTGAATGAAATATATGAAATTTGTGGTTTATATGGACCTAAACAATGTCGCATGCTTGAATCTATCCCTTAAGAGCTGTAAATTCTTGCAAGGGCATGCTTATTTTGCTGTTTTATAGGGAATTTTGGCAAAGGTTGATGCATGCGGGTGTTCCTGTGAAGAATGGAGTGAAGGAATAATTTTTGAGTTGAGAGTAACCATAGGCCTCAAGTGCTAATATTTTCCACGCAAGAAAATACCCCATATGGTTCAAATTATTTAGTTGTGGCACAGTAGATGATTTAGGCACAGTTTATTTGAAGAATGAATGTAGGCACAACTTATTTAAAGAATGAATCTGTCACCGTGGTGCTATAGGAATCATTGGAGGACTATTTGAGTATTGCAAAGGCAATAAAAAAATTGGATTCAGTTATCTATACAATAGGTGGAGGTGCATCACAAATGTGAATACTGGATAGTTGTACGGAGTCGTTTTTGTTGCAGCACAATATTATAAGGATATCAAACAAGTTGGAACAATCAAAGTATGAAATATACACATTTTTAGGAGGTGTTTCAATAAGTAGTTTAGTTTTAATTTCAAACCTTAGCTCACAAAAATCAAAGATACAAAAGTCAAATTTTTTTTAAGGTTTATAATTTAAAAAACCAATGAAAACAGATTCATGGAAATTTTAACCTGTTTTTTTTATATTACAAAGATTGTTGTGCTAGCTGAATTTGTGAATGACTTTGATAGATCAATGAATGCAGTGGAGCCTTCAAAGAGATCGTACTTCATAGTAATCGTACTTCATAGTAAAAGTTGAGTTTTATCATGAAATTGAGGGCCAAGGCATTCCTTATGCATACATATGCTACAACATCTTTGCCGATCTTTTTGTCTCAAATTTCTAGCAGAGGGGACTTCGAGTTCCTCTTAGAGATAAAGTTGAGATAATTGAAAATGGGAATTCCAAGGGTGTGTATGTGGGGAGGAAAGATCCGCTACGGGCAAGGGGAGCGCAGAGCGTGGATCGAGGATAGGTCAAAACCGGGGAAGGAGGAGATGGAAGGGAGTGTTGGGGAGGAAGGAGTGAGGGTGCAATAGAGGGAGCTATGTGGAGCGTCAACAAGGGATGAGACAGGGGGAGGAACGTTGGTTGGAGTAGCAGTGAGCAGCATGGAGCAGGGAGTGGAAACAATGGAGAGTTTAGCACCATCACGACGACACCATCCACGTGGCAGTATTCCATTCGCTCTATGAGCGAGGAATCTAGATGACGTGGATGGTTATGCTTCTCTGCTGTGAAATGCCTACAGCGTAATTACTAGGATTGAATAAAGGTATGGTGTAGATATCAATTAGTACTCTGGTGCCAAATTATGGAAGGACTAAAGTAGGAGAAGGATTAGTAGTCGTGTCATTCCTCGAATTAAGGGAACTGGTCCATGTACCTACATGCGTCTTGGATGCACCTCATACATTATGACAGATTTCTATTTGTTTCTTGACTGCATCGAATCTACTTCAGAAACTTCGATAGCTTCCTTTGTTTTTCTTGAAAACCAAAAAGTTTTTTTTTTCATTTTTTAGGATTGAACAGAGGTAGGTTCCATTTCCCTTCCACTATTTAGGTAGGTTCCATCTCCCTTCCACTATTTTTTTCAGACTGGTAGAATAACTGGTGTGTGCATGCAAGGCGAAGGTATTATTGGACATATGGTCTAGGGTCTGATTCGGGGTGGGGACGACCATAGCCGACCGCCCTAGCCACCCACCTATTAGCAGGACCCAAATCTCCCTTCCACTATATTTCTAAGTATGATGAACAAAAGAGCCATTCCTATTTCTAATGGCACTTAAAGGACTTCAACTTTTTAATTTTATATTTATTATGTTACTCTTCATCTTAATATTAACCTCTTATTATTAGTCCATGGAGTAGGTAGGTGACTATATGTTCCGCCTTTTGCAATTAATTTGACAACCAAAAATATTTTACAAAGTTACCACATATAATATTATTTTTGAATTTTGGTTTTTATGTTTTTTCTCAAAGTTCATTGGATAAGAGCTCTATATTTGACAATTTTTATCATTGAACATATTACTAAAAATTCTAAAATAAAAATAATTTTGATATACATTATCATACATTATCACTTAACATAAATATTTCTCTGACATTGTACTGATCTATCATTTGACATATATCAATTTGGAACTCCTCCTATAGTTGATGCCTTCTCTCTTACGGCAAGTGTAGAGCCTACGACCTACACTGCTGACTTCTATTTTACACCAAGCGAACTCTCTAGAAACACTGATCTTAATTTAAAAGCCTACGACATACACTATTGAATTCTATTTTATGCCAAGCAAAAGCCCCAGAAACATTGCTCTTAATCTAAAGGCATCCAAGCTCTTTATGTTTATTGATAATAAGGTGCAAAGGTTGGAGTGAGCGTGAATCCAATTCCCCTTGTTTGGGAATATCAACTCATGTTGAATTTCAATATAACAAATCTTTTTGGAAAAACCTCTATTGACTGTGCACAGAGAAGGAAAAGGTCAGCCGCAGATTTTGCTATGCGCCATGGATGAGAAATATGAGGGATAAGCTTGACATCTAGCTAATGTTTCTATTTATGAATTGAAATCCAACTGATGCTATAAATGTTGTGTATGCAAGTCAGGCATAATGCATAAGCCATTTTGGCACTACCACCCTAAGGCCCACTAGGCTCTTCATGGTGATCAATATCCACCACCCATTCAAGGAGATACCATAAAGATATACTAAGAATCCAATCCCAATTAATTATTGGCTAGCAGAAACAACAGTGTTGTCATGCCTGGTAACAGATCTCTCTCTTTTGGGAAGTGTTATATTTGTTGGTAACAAATATCTCTCTTTCTCTCAGTGAACAAGACCAAAATTTGGTTGATGGAAGATAATTATTTATGCTCTATGTTTCTTTGTAAATGAATCAGACCCTATTAATTTGTGACCAAGATTAGTATTTACCCTTAGAATTCTATCCTCTGTGAATTTTGTTGTGTGCACTGTAACAATGGATGGTCATGAGAAATTGGAGAAGGTGGGAGAAGGAACATATGGAAAGTTGTACAAGGCCAAGGATAAGAACACAGGGAAATTGGTCTCCCTTAAGATACCGAGGATGGAGTGTGACAATGAGGGTATTCCTCACACCACTCTCTGTGATATTTCCCTTATGTAGATGATTTCTCAGTATATCCACATGGTCAGGTATTAAAATTGTATCATATTATGCACATTCTCTTTGTATTTTTTAAGGCATTTAGATATAAATATGTGAACCAAAGCACCATGGATGATTTGGCATGCAATAGTCCCAATCGCTTTTCTTCACTTTTTCAACCCAAGACAAGGTAGAGACAGAGTATGATAAGAATTGCTCCAATTATCCTTCCATGGATGCAAAAATCAAGTCATCCCATGAAAAAATTATATGATTGAAACATGAGATATATAGAAATAAATGTATAATAAATATACCCTCCCAAGAATAATAGAGGCCATAACTGCAACAACAATAGTTTTTATTGGTTTGTAGAATACAACAAATGTTGGTCCTCCTTTCTCAATATATCATATCTGAACTGAAAAGGAAATGCCAGAAGCAACAAATCCCTGCATCCTCATAACAAATCTATGGTTACAAAATGCTCTTATTATTTGTACGTGATTAAGTAAAATAATTGCACAAAATGAAAAAAGGTGCTATAGATAGCTTGGGTATAGCTAGGGGCTGGGAGATGTTCAATGTGCAACTGATAAAATTAAAAAATCACCAACATAAACTAACATTAATCTATCTAACATGTATATTTACTATCAAGTTTCTGTTTAGTGAAGCACCTGTAAATATAAAAATCTCTAAACAACACCATCTAAATCATTTCGTTTTACAATGGAGATGGTTCATGAGGATTTTTATACCTTTTCTAGGGTTCCCATAGAACTTTGGACCATAGAATTTTGGAGTGAGCTTATGATGCCCTTTGAGTTTCAGGGAGGATTGCTTGTAAGGTTGTAGATGAAGAAAAACCGTATCACTTGCTTGAAAAGTGCACTCAGAATGGTGTTGATCAGCTTGTTGCTTCATTCAATTTCTTGCCATGTGAAGATTGTCCGACAAATTGTGAAGAATATGATCGTGGTTTCGAAGGACTGTGTCAACTTCCTTAGCTGGTGAACTGTTTGGGGTGTATGGAAGAATAAATGGCGGTGCTTGACCATATACTGCTTCATATGGAGTCATTTTAGAGGCAGTGTGGTAAAAGGTATTGTACCACCATTTGGCGAGAGGGAGCAACTTTTCCCACTGATGTTGTTGTTCGGAGGTGAAGCAATGAAGATAAGTTTCCAAACATTTATTGATAATTTCAGTTTGACCATTTGTTTGTGGGTGATACCCTGAACTCATCTTTAGTTTGGTGCCAGTGTGGAAAAATAGTTCTGTCCAAAAATGACTGGTGAAAGTTGCATCACGATCTGAGACAATGGAAGAAGGGATTCCATGAAGAAGAAAGATCTGGTCCAGAAAAATTTGTGTGATTGAGGAGGCTGTATAGGGATGGTTGATGGCACAAAAATGACTATATTTGGAGAGGCGATCAACCAGAACCAAAATCACTGTCTTCCCTCCAGATTTAGGGATCCCTTCAATGAAATCCATAGAAACATATGTCCAAATCCATGTAGGGATGGTAAAGGGTTCGAGCAATCATGGAAGGAGTGTCGTTTCACACTTACTGCGCTGGAAGGTATCACATTAAACCACCATTTGTTGAATTGTCCTTTTCATTCTCTGCCAAAAGAAGTTACGTCGTGCCCACTCATATGTTTTGAGGAACCCAGAGTGCCCTGCTGATGGAGAAGCATGGAATTCATAGAAGACATCCTGTTAAATATCTATGCTTTGGGGAAGCATTAGACGACCCTTGTATCTCAGGGAAGCACCATCCCAAGAGTAATGCGGCACAACAAAATGGTTGTTGGCCAAGCGTTGGATGATTTGAGATAATGAAGAGTCATTGACATAGCCCATTTGAACATATTGCAACCAACTTGGAACATACATAGAAATAGCGGAATGAGAAACTTGGTCATCAAATGTGGGAGAAAGAGCATCCGCCATAGTATTTTCCTTACCCTTCTTGTAAGTGATCTCATAGTCATAACCCATGAGTTTGCTAACCCATTTTTGTTGTGCTAGGGAGGATACCCATTGTTCCAGGAAGTATTTCAGACTCTGGTGATTAGTCTTGATGTAGAAATGATTCCCTAATAGGTATGGGCACCACTTTTGTACTACATGAAAAATAACCATCATTTCCTTCTCATATGTAGAAACAATATGTAGAGACAACTAAATTCTTACCGGAAAGGGATTTGCTAGTGAACGCAATGGGATGTTCATCTTGAAGAAGAATCGAACTAAGTCCATTACCACAAGCATCACTCTCAATAGTGAAGGGCTTTGAAAAATTGGGCATAGCTAGAACAGTTGTAGTACACATAGCTTGTTTTAGTTTGTCAAATGCACACTCAGTATCATGGGTCCTTGTAGAAGAATCCTTTTTCAATAGAGCGATTAATGGAGTTGCAATATTCCAATAATCCTTGACAAACTTGCGGTAGTAGCCAGTTAATCCCAAAAAACCATGAAGGCTCTTGAGTGTCTGAGGAGGCGGCCAATTTTTCATGGCATCTATTTTGGCAGGATCCACGCAAACCCCTTGTGTTGAAATAATGTGCCCGATATACTCTACTTACTCTTTTCCAAAAACAAATTTAGACTATTTGACGTGGAGATGATGATCAGAGAAAAGTTGCATTACAAGATCCAGATGCTGGAGATGCTCAGCCCATGTTTTCCTATAGATGAGGATATCATCAAAGAAGACCATAATGAATTTACACAAGTAGGGCTAGGATATTTTATTCATCAATTCCTGGAATGTGGAAGGAGCATTAGTGAGGCCAAAGGGCATGACCAAAAACTCATAGTGGCCATCATGTGTGCCGAAAGTTGTTCTAGGAATGTCATCCTCATGAACCCGAATTTGATGATACCCAGAACGAATATCCAACTTGGAGAAGAATTGAGCACCATGAAGCTCATCAAGAAGCTCATCAACAATAGGAATTGGAAACTTATCCTTGATTGTGAGGTGATTAAGTGCTCGGAAGTTAATGCAGAGGTGCCATGACCCATCTTTTTTTCGGACAAGAAGAACTAGTGAAGAAAAGGAGCTAGTACTAGGGAGAATAATACCTTGCTTCAATAACTCCCGAACGAGCATCTCAATATCTATTTTTTGGTGAAATGGGTAGCAACAAAGCCTGATGTTGGGAGGAACACTTCCAGGAAGGAGATGAATACGATGCTCCTATGGTCTTGAAGGTGGCAATCCCACCGGTTCAACAAAGACACCTATATATCTATCCAAAATTTGTTGTAGATCCAAAGGACTAGTGGAGACTGCTGATGGTTGCATCTGAATGGAATGGATCTGAGAGATGACACCATGTGAACTCATCTTAAGGATATTTTCCATGTGATGTAAACTGATGCTGCTGAGAGACCCTGGTTGTAAGCCTGTCAATGTGTGTTTTTTCCCATTGATTGAAAACTGCATCCAAATTTCAGCAAAATCCCATAAGATGGGGCCAAGTGTGCGTAGCCATTGAGGGCCCAAAACCACATCACATCCTCCTAAGGCCAAGGAAAACATGTCGGAGTGGAGGTTATAATCTCCCATAGAGATACGCACACTATGACACTTACCCTTGCAAGGTAAGGTGCCCCCATTGGAAATCATGAATTCAAAGTTGGAGCAAGTATGGAGAAAAAAATCATCCTGTTTGGCGATCTGAGGGTCAATGAAGTTATGAGTGCTACTAGAATCAATGAGTATTGTAATAGGGAGATTCTTGAAGTAACCCCTGACCCGCATTGTTTTGGGGGTGGTAAATCTGGCTAAAGCATGGAGAGATATCTCTGGGTGGTCATCATGAGACAGAGGGTCAACAGCCAGTTGCTGAAATTCGGCCTGATCATCTATTGTATCTAGATCTTCTTCACCAATTTCAGAGGTAGGTGGAGAATCCACATCCAAGAGATAGAGATATTGCTGAACACATCTATGTCCCCGAGTGAATTTCTCATCACAATTATAACAAAGCCCTTTTTCTCTACGTGCCCGCATCTCGGCTTCAGACAAATGCTTGATAGGATTTGGTTGAGGAGATGACATGATGGGAGGTCGTTGGGAACCCACATTTCTGAACGGAACAAAATTGGGTTTGGAGTGCTGTTGGGATGTGATCTTGTCCTCTTCCAACTTAGCCAACCCCAAGGATTCCATCATTGTTTTTGGACAAAAAAGTTTGACCTCAGATTGGATTGAATCCTTTATACCACTAATAAAACAAATCCTGTAGAATTCATCTGACAATTCTTCTGTGTGATTGGCTAGTTTCTCAAATTCTGTCTGATACTCTCTCACAGTGCCAATTTGGCGAAGTTTAGTGAGTGGTCCTATGAAGTCATCAAAATCACTAGGACCAAATCATTGCAAAAGGAGATGGAAAAAATATGTCCATTTTGGCTCTTCATGAGCCTTGATGTACCAATGGTACGATTGAGGGGCTTCCTGTTCCAAATGAAAGGATGCAAGTGGAACTTTGTTGACATCAAAGGTATTATGCAGACTGAAATATTGTTCTATCTGGTATATCCATCCAGTTGGATAATTACCATTGAAGCGAGGAAAATCAAGCTTCAGCCCACGAAAATTGATGGGAGAAGAGAACCTAGTGTCTGCAGAAGACTTTGATTGTCGTTTATTGTTCATGGATGAATGCTCAAGATGGATGCTGAGAAATTTTTCATCTAGCTATTGGAATTTGGTTTTGAGGGCTGCAAGTTCTTCGTCCATGGTTTTTGCTCCTACGCGGGTGACCACCATAACCAGGAGAGTTTTTTTTTTGAATGGGTAGAAAAACAGAAACAAAAACTGTTTTAGTAACGGAAAATTTGGATTTGGAAAAAACTTTGAGGGGTAATTGGGGTTTGACTAGGTTTTGGACACTTTCGAATGGACAAGGAAGCATAAAATTAGTATTTCAGGAGTGGGCTGAAATAATGGGAAATTTTTTCAAAGAGGGACAAAGAAGCAGAAATAGGAAATGAACATTGTGGCAAAATTTGAAGTCGATTGGGTGAAAATCGAAGAAGTTATAGAAAACCCTAAAAATAGACAATTGTGGGATGTCTGTCTTCGGGAAGTGGAATTTAGGAAAGGGTCCTTAGGAATGAAATATGCAGAATGGGATTGCAAGGGTGTCAGTGAAGTTTCAAGGGAAACAGAGTGAAAACAAAGAAGATATGGTGAAAAAACATTTTTCTTTTGGAAGTGATCAACAACAGAATGGATCTGCAATGGTGCAGAAGTGATTAGAAATAGTTCTGGACAGATGTAATCTTTGATTTATCAACTAGACATAGATACGGACCCCAGGTATGCGTGACTTACTAAAGGTTCAGAGGATTCACTTGGCCACCAATGTTGTCTAAAGACTTGCATATTGGGGAAGTACCCCTCACTCCATGGCTCAGGTAAAAAATAGAACTGCTTTGCCAAAAATGATAGCTCTTGGTTTAACTCACGGGTAGGAACTAGTCAATTAGGTAGGGGTCGTTTCCTTTTTCACTGGCAGGTCCTCTCAATGGGACAACTACTTCGGGGTTCCTTTGGTACTCCTCACAATGAGTTTTAGGGCTTATACCCAAGTACTTCCCACAGTTAAGTGGATAAGCATATGCATCCAAAAACAATATACTATGGGCTAACACAAACTATGGATCAATACCATGGAACATATAATACTACGGGATGACTTACAAAGCATAAGGATCCAACAACAATATACTAACAAAGTAAAGACACGGGTTCCTAACAAATATAGTCACCAGGTTCAATGGATGGATGTGCTATAGTGATCCATAAATTTAGTTCAATGTTGAATAATCATTGGATGGTAATCATATTGGTTTCTTCATGCACTAGCATTCCATACAAGTTTTGATTCTTCTGAGCTCTGCTACAAATATCTTATGCTATGTTGCTTAAGTATTAGGAGTTAAATTTGAGCAAAATTACTCACCCAATCAAGAAAATTCTATACATTAGAGTGGGATTAAACATCCTTTATTTTTGGGGATGAGGCTCTACATTGGAGAGTGGTTGTATTTAAATATGGAATTATAAAATTGTATGTTTCTGCTAACTTGACTCTTAAAGCTACAACAGAATGTATAATCCACATTATTTTCAATAAATAAGAATATAAGTACAGTATATGATGTAAAAGAAGACACAATGAACTTAACATACTGACTAAGATAGTAATCCAGGGCATTACATGTAACTGGAACTTTATTTTTCACTGGGGAATTAGTTACCTTGCCTTTGAACAGTGTTCATCCGCCTCCTATGTTGAGGATGGTGGCCAAGAGCACTTTTTAGATCGTTCTCTACATTCCTACATCATGCAATCCACTTCTACAAATGGAATTATATGGATCAAGAAATCGTTTGTTCTTATAACCTCCCTTAAAATGTGTTCACCATGTAAATATGGAACAATAGTTCATTGTCTACTGAAATTCCATGAAAATAATGTTGCAATCAAGCCAGTGGTTAATGATTATGCTTGGATCTATTTTATAATGCCATTGTTAAATCTCGTTCATTGCTTAAAGAGAATAAAGGAGCCCTATTTATGTGATATTACTTTAACATCTAAATGAAACTCTAGATATCTTACTATGTGTGATTTTGTATGTTGGATGACTATGTCGTCAAGAATGGTCCACTTCAGCCACACTCCACACATCTCTTTAATTTAATGTACCTTTGCATTAAGAACATATGACTAAAGGAATCTGGTTTGATGCATGTCTTTTCCTCAAGAACTACATCTCCATCACATAGTGCATCTCTTCCTCTTTGAAAGGACCACCTTTTTCACATGGTTGATCTCAGTCTCCTTCAAAGGGATCTCCTTTTAGGCTACAATAGTTTAACCATCTAAAAAAACATTTGAAACTTGGAATAGATGGGACTATGAAAATTTTTGTTTGGAAATGTTTATGCCTAAGAATTCACATGTATCATATGATGCTTCCAACTCTTTAGCCAAACAACTTTTGTGACTTATTCTATCAAGATGTCGTATTAATAGCCTAAGAATTCACATCTATCATATGATGTTTCAGACTTCACCCAAACAACTCTTGGGACTTATTATGTCAAGATGCCATATTAATAGTCAACTAAGATGATTTGTCATATTGGGAAATACATTTAACATATTTAGGGTCTTAAAACTATGTCCTGAGGCCCAACCCAAGAATTCACATGCACCAAATGATGTTTGAGGCAATACCTTTTACATTTTCAGGGCTTAAAAATAAATAATGATTAAATAAATGACCAAATATATGACTAAATAAGGAAACTATTAATGACTAAAATAAATACGACTAAGTTAGTCGAGCTACAAGATACTGCAAATTAGCTACTAATATCATTTATATGTGAATTTTAGTCATTTTTTAAGTCACAAATTTATCATATGTATTAGTCATTTATCTCTCTTTGGTATTTTCATATTATTTATATAAATGACTAATTTAGTATTTTTATATTATTTCATTTTCATTCATTATTAAACAATATAAATGACTAATTTAGTCATTTGTTCAATTTATTTGTGTTCATTATGAATCAATATAAATGAATATGATATTGTGATGAAATTTTCAAAATGTCATACAATATTTATGCTCATCAAATATGAATACACACATGAATCATGCAAATTCACATTAGTTAATTACGACAATAAATAATATCAAGTACAAACATATATAATTTCAAGCATATAAATTATATTATATGAAATGTCAAGTATTATAGTATATATGAGTTTCTAACCAAATATCCACTAATGGAATAATATTGGTCCATGAAAAAAAATGTGTCCATACTTTATATGAAAATCTTCTACATCGACGACTTTTCAAAATATTACAATGGCCACTGAATGAAACTTTGGCAATGCTCATATAAATTCAGTGATTCCCTTACTATCATTTAACCAACACCCATGTCTATGCTCTCACACATCTTGTTTCCCAGGATGTGTCATATGTTTTCCTTGAAGTCCTTTCCTCTTCCTATGTAGAAGCCATCTTCTGAATCTATGATTTGAGACTTGATATTTTCCATTCTTTGGAAATTCGACATTGCAAAGGTGAATATACATGGTCTACACACTACTAATAGTACCAAAACTTTTTCATGAAGTAGTTGCACGAAAATTGTTCATTCCCAATACAACAACAATAAGGAAATACTAAAATAGAATGCATAGTTAGCTCAAAAGAGAACAATTTTTACAGTAAAAAATAGAATACTTCTAGTCAAAATTGAATATCATCGTTGGCCATCCATATCAAGGGAAAATAGACCTAGTGATTTCCATTTTACATGAACACAAATTTGGAGTAACCCTAAAAGCTAACATTGTAAAGTTATAAAATGTCTTCAAACCAATGATGAAAAAGATAGACCATATTGCTTGCATAATATCTTATATTGCCACATCCAATCCTCTCTAGGTAACAAGAGACCATAGATTGATATATTTCTTCATGCTTAAATTTTGAGGTTATGAATTGTTTGCATGATAAAGATTCTTGCACAAAGGAAGCTCTAGATGATTGTTGGTTGTAAGGAAGAGACAAAGTGTAATGCCACATGTTCAATTATTTAGTTATTGAAACGATCATAAATACTAATTAGCTTAAGGTTTACATGTCCTTTTATTTACTTTTTCTTAGGGGGGTAAAGGGAAACGACCCAGTAGTAATAGGTTTCCAATAGTTGGAAATGGTAAAATAGGATAAGAGATGGTCATGCTTGAAGTATGTGGGTACTAGATTTCCCCCAATTCTAATGGTCTGGTAAAGCAATAAATAACATTATCATAGTTAATTTTATCCCCATTTACCGTAATATATATGAAAGTCATACATGGAGACATAAATCCCACCTACTGATAAAGGCAAGTTTCAATTATGGGCGTGTTTCTATTTTAACTGTAAAGCTGATTTATGCAACAATTTGGGTGCCAACTAGCTGCCAAAAAAGAATATATTTGGGAAATCTATACTTTTCTATGTACTAATGTAACTTGCACTGCATACATCAACAATGAACCTTTTTGCACATTCAAATTAGGATAAAACAGAATAAAAAGAAAGATAGGATGAAGCTTCAAGGATCAACATTCAGGAACATGGTTTCAATATTTAAACATGGATGGAATTCTAGCCCAAATAGCCATCCACCATAAGAATTTATTGAAATAAAAATCTGAAACATTATAGCTACAAATTGCAAGAAATTCATACTTGAACTCTGCTTTGAGAAAAATAGATAAATGACTTTTTAAACTCCAGTTGATGAAAAACACATGCACAGATGCATCATCAAATAATTTGTTATATATATAAGACCAAAACTAATTATATATCCTCGAGGAAAGATGCACATATGAAAGACATGTTGCTACTAGATTCCATTGAATTAAAAAATTTCTAACTTAGGCATACACAATCAGTCTACCATTATATAAATTTCAAGTAAACAAAAGACGATAAGACAAAATAACTCATTTATACAACATAGACACTAACATTGAAAATATCAAATAAGAATACACATTAACATAAGGACAGTGCACAGGAGAATGTAAAATTATAACTAATCCATGCCAGTCAATGCGATGCAATGTTCCGAAAGAACCTACAATAGAACGAACAATCAATAATGAATATTCACTATAATAATTGACCATCTTCCTTTTCAAATTTTCAAGCCATTCTATTATTAGAATCCACCTATTATGTGGCTATGAAAACCATTCAAGTATACAAGCACAATGATATATATGATTTTTCCTCCAATGAAACTATATGATTACCAGCATTGATCTGTTCCTTAAAAATAAGATCCTCCCATGTAATTTCTATACCACCCATTTCCAATGATAGCTCAAGATTTGATCTGCTCTATAGCACAATCCCAACCTCTTTTACCTAAATCTAGCTTTTCCATTAAGAGATGTTTCAGAAGATTGCTCCAATCTGTTGAATGCCATAATGCCCAAAGAACCATATAAAAATTAGTTGATTTATTTCTCCCGATCATTTGTTGTAAAACTAACACCATACAAATAATTGTTAAAGATTCAAACAAAAAACAAAATGGTGAGTTGTTGGTCTGCTTCTTAATGACTCGGGTTCGACGAAGTTTAGCACAACAATAAAAAACCCCTTTCACTGGCCCTTTCGGCATCAACCCGTAAATAGGCTGAAGTCTCACCCAAAGCAAATATGGGGGGTTACAGAATCAAGCTTCTGTAATTGTGGTGATGTGCATATGTGGTTAACAACCTCGCTACATCCTCATTCAACACCGACTAACAGAATGGAAGGGACAGATGACTTCACACTTCGCAGCTAGCGAACAATATACAAAACTACACTGAATCTCTACTCTATTCACTAGCTAGTTACACATTCATCATTCTAATTATTCCTTCATAACATTCATACATATGCATTCCATTCACTTAGCATGCAGTTACCATTAACATATACATGAAATGCAAATACATAAGCACACCATAAACTCGCATACAAAGCACAACATAAGCTCATATACATAAACACATAAATTTACGTGGTTCACCCCCAGGCGGTAGCTACATCCACAAGAAGTGTTTTTATATTACTTGGAAGGGTAATAGTTCCAGTCTCCGCACTCAGCTATAGATTCTTCTCTACAATCATATATCTACGCACTCAGCTATAGAGTCTGTTCTCTCCCCTATTGCTGATCTTCTACTACAGTTAATCCAACCGAAAATACTAACCCAAAAGCCAACCCTTACTCATACAAAACTACCCTTATATATAGATGTTCCTGAAGGTCACATATTACAATAACTATGGGCCAACCCCCATAGTAACCAAAACCCAAAAACCCCCGTGGTTCTCCTGTAGACCACGCTAAGCTAATTTAACTTCGTTGTCCCTTTGGTGCCGCTTCCTCTGAATCTAATGCTTTCTCCGACAGTGCACCTGCAGATTCTGTAGTGGTGTGTCATTTACACCACTTCGCTTCATAACTTCCTGCTCCTTTAGCAGTAAGGTCGCCACTCAACCCTTAACTGCATCAACCACCTCTAGCTGTCCTTAGTACTTTGTATTTACTAAGGAAACACTTCCTTTATTCTTGACTGAGCTTCGCTCCATACCCTCTGCTTGAGATTTACGGAGTCACTTTTATTCCCAAAATGGTCAATTTTAGGCCTCACCTAACTGTACTTTTCCTTTATAACTTTCTCTTCTTGGGCTGCACCCAACATTAGCCAATATTAAGAAATCTGTGCTTACTTCAAAATTTCTTGAACAACTTTCATTGCTTCACAAGAGTTCGTCTCCACCACTAGACCTCCCATTATAATGTCATCTAAAATAGTATGCAACTAGCCACAAATATCCACATTTTAGCTTTATACAAATAAGTTTTAGTTGTTAAATGTATAAAATCAAAATTTCAATTGTTCACATTTACCACTAATTTCAATAGAGAGCCACGTACTTTTTAGCCCTGTCCTTTTTCGATTTGTACACATTATTTAAATTTTGAGGAAACTTTATTTTAGATGAGTTTAACAAATTGTGCATCCAGAATACAAAAACCAGCATGAGAAATAGAAAAAAATATATCTATATGCACAAAAACAAAAATGGCATCAATCTACATTGCATGTTCTTCTTTTTTACATGCAGCACACACACAAGGCATATGAATTTTGCTATAAAATACTATTAACTTTTTTCTTTGTACAGGTTGATTTTAACAAATGTATGTATTTAGTAGGACATGTGTTTGTTTCTTCTTCAAATGACACAGAACCTCTCTAGCTCAATTTTTATTTTTCAATAAAATGAACAGGATCTCGAGAGCACCATAAATATATTGATACAAAGATGAGGGCAACACATTAGCAAGAGCTTGCTAGGTATTCCCTGGATGCAATTTTGTGTATCTAGTGAAACAAATTTTGACTACCTCAATGCCATGTTTTACAGGTGGGTGAGTGCACAAAGTTGAGGGACTTTTTAGATGCAATGGTAGATTCAAGAAACCCATTCAAGTTCCATAAAAGATAATTGATCCCAAGCAATTCCGACCCTGCCAAACCTAGTCCTGAGCCGGTCATGTTGAAGGTCAAGTAGGATAGTTAAACATAATGCGTATGTTTTATATAATCCTAAAGCGCATACACGTTATGCGCTACTAAACGCATATGCGTTTTTTAAAACATCTTTTATTCCTGAAATGGGCCGAGCCTGTCATTTCCTCCACGAAAGCGACAGAGAAAGGATGATGACATAATGAGTAGTGGTGCACGTGTTTTGAGTTATAGAGCCCAAATATTCTACCTTGAGCACCTATTTCTTCAACCTCAGGTATTTAAACCAAATTCCACCCTTCTAATTTCTCTCTCTCTCTCTCTATATATATATATTTTTATGCCCTAAAATCAATTGAATCCATAAATGTTTAAATTTGTATGCCCTAAAAGAAATTTAGACCATAACTCCAAACATTTGTATGCCCAAGACAAATTAAAACCCCAGTTTACTTGTAAAAATCAAATCAATTTCACTAGATGCATATATATACATTCAAGCATCCTTATGAATCCAAACCAATATTCACAAATATCTAAAGATTCTCATGTATATAGCAAGGTTGCTTACAAATAAAAAAATTTCAAGTACAAGTCATATCTTCCCTAAAATACATAAATAAATACGCTAAATGGCCTATAGAGCAGGGATGATTTTAAGGGCGAAATATAGCCCAATGGCGAATTTACAAGGGTTTCAAACATTTGATGGGCGAATTTGTAACATGAAAAGAGTTTTTTTAAATTTAATAATTTAGCCCCAAATTTATTTGACCCTCGTCAACGGGGAATCGAATCGCCAAGGCCAGATAGGCACGAGAGAGAAGCAAAATTGAATTCGCCCTACCAAATCTGGTTGAAACTGGTGATTCGCCCCGTAATTTGGGTATGAAAGCCACAAAATATTGAATTCGCCCCGTTTTTTTTAGAAATGTAGCTTGCAGATGGCGAGTTCGCCCCGTTTTATCAGTTGTGTAGCCTCCAAATGGCGAGTTCGCCCCGTTTTATCGGTTATGTAGCCTCCAAATGGCGAGTTCGTCCCTATTGGACGATGATGTAGTTGGTTTGTGGATTCTATCAGCTAAATCACCCTCGATTTGAGGTGGGAAATGGGCAGTTCGGTTTATCCCTATATAATGTGGCAAGAGTCAATAGAAACCCACATCATCAGATCTTTCATCTTTGCATGAAGCTTGGTGGTGTTTTGCTTAGTTTCCTTGGGGTTTGCAGTCTTTAGAGAGGTTAGTTTTCTTCAAACCAGATACTGTGCAGATTGCAGTGGACATTATGCTATGGATGCATTCATTGTTGTATTTTCTATAGTCTTTAAACTATTGTTGAAGCTTTGAAATTTAATTTTGCAGGTGAATTTGAAAGTGAAGGTAGTTTCGGTTGCATTACCTATCACTGCAGCTGCTCAAGCAAAAAATCTGTCAACAACCTGGGCCATCTTAGACAAGTATGTTTCCATCCTCTATACATATGAAGTTCCAACATTGTAAACTGTGAATCACTGGAATGACAAATTAGTATTTAATTTGGGGTTTTACAATGTCTTCCCGAATCTCCATTGAAGACTGAAGTTTTAGGATTGTTATGAAGTGAGCTTCATGGTGTTGTCCTGTTTCTATGATTTTTCCTCTTGTAGATAGCTAAAGAAAGAATAAAATATTGCATGGACTGACTGCACTACTATCTCATGGTTATAAAGATTTTTGGCCACAAAATTCTTTGTATAAACCTTATAGGATCCCTCAAAATAGAGGGTATGTAGACTACCCAAGTCTTCAGGATCAATCTTCTTAATCTTTGACGGCTTATATTTGGCAAATGCTCTGCCACTTGAATGTGTTGCCTCCTATAACTTTCGAACACATCCTTAATATGGTGATTTGACTGCATTTCCTATATTTTATGACTTCTAGAATAGGTTGGACCTTCTTTATCGTTGTCCCATCTTCTATGAAAACCTTCACAACACATCCAGCCATTGGTGTAACCATTGATATTTTAATAATTGCAATGTTTGTAGCAAACTTATCTTCTTAAGTATTTTGTCTTCAAAGCTTGACAATGATTCCCTAATGATGACTGGTGCACACACTTGAGGTTTCTCTTTGAGATATGAAGTAGCTGGGATTGAATCTCTCGTAATAAATTCTTTGATCAACCATACATTAGTTTTTGGATTTAGTGCTAAGGAATTCAATTGAAACTCGACAGAGACTCTTCCCACAATCATTTCCAAATCAAGCAGAGATACATTTCAATGCTAGTTGCAGAAAAAGCACGTACATATTGTTTTCCTTTCGACACATGGTATTGATGCTCTGATGATACCAACGCACTCATCAATGGAAGAACTATGTCTTACATCATCTGAGAAGGTGACTATTCCAACATATATTAAAAGTCTCAAAGATTCCTAGTGATATGATATGATCATATGATGTATGATTACAGAGTTCATGTTTCCTCAGCCACTCAAGCTTCTAAGAGGAACATTCATATCTGTCTGGTAGGTATTTGCAATTCTAAATATCACTTGATTCAATTCTAGAGTCTGACTGCTAACTCTTTTTGAACTGGAAATCCTAAACCTCATTTAAGATCTAGCTTCCTCCACCCCCATTTGGAGTTAAATATTTATATGATCAGGTTGTTAATTTTCCAATTACTTTCAGTATAGAGATCTGATTTTGGTTACAACAACTTCCAAAATCTACAACTGCCATTGCCACAATGGTTCAGTTGTCATTTACTCAAAGCCTTTGTTGATCAAGTCCACTGAATGAGTCGATTTGGTGTTAGCTTTGGTTGAGTTGATGTTGATGTTAAATCACTTAGTGGAGTCAAAATCGATCAAGATCTAGTTGTAGAATTACTAGACTGAGTTGAAGTTGTCTTAGGTAGAGATTTCAAATCACCAAACCAAGTTGAAGTTGATTGATCTATGTTAAAGTCAAACAGGTATGGATCATGATAGTAACACACTTAAATAATAGATGTTATAGTACCTCTGAATATGAACTGTTTCCATCTTTGAAGAAACACTATTATCATGCTCAGCATGAAGAACTTGTTTTGGTGTCCACCTTTGTGTTAGATGGGCCAGACATAGATTAAGATTGATTTTAGGCTGGATGACATCACCAGTATAGGATAGCTTTATTAGAATGAATGGCCAACTAACTAGGGCCACCTGCCCCCAACTATCCCTTATAGATATTTTAGATATTTTGTGGATAAGCTTTGTTGATCGAGTATGTAGTTATGGGCCCCTTGTTTAGAGACAACACCAAATTTTGGATCAGTAGTTGCTTGTATCCCTTTTCCTGTTTATAGGTTTGTGCAATGTGAATGGTGTGGGGATGAGGGTTTGGGTTTTACAAGTATTGCTTAGGGTATTTGTAACATCCCTAAAATTCACTCCTATTTTGTAAATGCAAATATGAGTTTTGTAAATGGCCATGGTGAGGAGCTCAAGGCCAAGGCCCCACCAATGGACATCGAGCGATTTATATGTTTATAAGTCTTAGTTTAAGCCTAGAAGGTTAAAAGATGCTAATTGCGACTAAACGATAAGTAACAAAACCCACCGATGAGAAAGGCAGCCATGTGTTGGTTACATATCATATTAAGTTATGATAGGTTAAGACTTAAGTTTAGTCCTAGAATGATTACTTTTCACCATAAGCATCTGACTTAGCTAGTAAGGCCTACATCTCAATCATGATAAACCAAATAAGGTTAAATTGAGTAGATATTATAAAGTACCTTAAAGTCCCAGCCAAGGAAACTAATTGGATAATAGAATCCTATTTTAGCATGAAGCTAAACATTTAAATTATTGTTCTAAAGAAATTAAGTAATTACCTTATATAATGTCATATCCAAAAATGTCAAGGAACTACTTATAGTATTATATAACTAATTCACTTTGAAAATCTCACCTTGAACACAAGGTAGGAGAAAGACAAGTTTATACAAATCCTTGGAACTCCAAGCTAAAAGATCTACTAGTTTATACAAATCCTTGGAACTCCAAGCTAAAAGATCTACTATCCCATCATAGTAGACATTGGAATATATCTATGAGTACCTAGATTGAGCATTAAACATAAGGTATATGTTTAAAGTACCATGAGTTAAGAAAACTTTAAAGTATTACTTTTGTGAGTAGATTTACTAAGCTTGACTTATTAATGAAGCTATTATCATGCTTATCAAATTAGTAAAATTAATAGAATTACTACTTTGGTAAGAGGGCATACTTGTTATTATTGCTAAAAAAAAATATATATATGTGAAACATATTTTGGGAGGCACACTCCTCTCATGAAAAAGGCATTAATTACTTTCAGGAATTGGTTAGTATTGCTTCCCATCAAAATAAAAGTGGAATACTCTTTGGAGTAAATGAGGCTTATATTAATAACATTTGGGTAGAATAGATTTTACTAGATAGCCGTTCCAAAGAAGATCACATCCATCCTCAGATGCTTTACGATTGATGGCTTTTAATTATAGGGATCCGAGCTCATTTTTCCACTAGATGGTGTCGGTTGATATTTAATTAAATTATTTAAGGTTTGGACGCATGGCCATTTGGGAGGAATTTAGCCCTCGGGGAAAATGCGCAGAATGATGGTTGGATTTCTAAGGTAATGGAGGAGTAATTACACAGAAGGTTCGATGAAGAGTTGGGGGACGTAAGAGTAATTCCATAACTACCACTTAAATGTTTGGGAGTGGACGGACTCTCCAAAGAGAGTATTGTCGTTTAAATTTAATGCTTCATTCTTCCACTTGTCCTCTCGAATCTGACAAATGTCTTTTGAGGTGGAATTTATCTGGGTTCTTAAAAGAGTTTTTCATCTCTGCAAAGGGCGTCTCTCGCTGGGGATGGAGCCTGCTGGAGGAATGCTTACTGTGTGGATCGACCCTGCGATCGCGAGTGAGAAGAAGGGTTGTGATCCTTAAAGAATTCGGTCTGGGAAGCAAGCAAGTGAACCTTGCGATTAGATTTGGTATGAGACTTCTGTATTCTTTTTTTTTACTACTAAATATTTTTAATTCTTCATTTGATGGATGGATGGCTGAAATCCTTACGAACAGTTAGGTTTTATTTTTGATCCCTGTACACAGCTTGTGGAAGCCATAACCCTTGCACAGTCATGTTTTAGATCCATCTCTACACGCAGGGCATGTGGAAGCCGTAACCCTTTTTGCATAGTTATGTCTTAGATCGATCCTTACACAGTCTATGGAAGACGTAATCCTTGCTTAGTTAAGAAGTAGATTGTTCTCTGCCTGGCTTATCTATCTATGAATAATGCGATTTACATACCATCTATGTCCGGCTTACTACATATGAATGATGCGATCTTTACACCATGGATTTACAGAGTTCGAACTCTGCACTCTATTCATGCACATCTCTGCCAGTGATAGCTTTATATATATAGATAGTGTATAGATGGGGTATGGTTTAAAAACAATGCCTATCGACTGCACGTTGTAGGAATTTAGTCGTTGTCCGGGTACGCTGCATTTCTCCTAGAGAGCAGACGGTGCATCCATTAGAGCTTTTGATTATACAGCTTGAATCCTTTTACACTCTATAAAGTTTGACTATTACCATACATAATTTCTTTTATGAGATCTAACTCCGAGTAATCTCTGCGTATATTAATTGTTGCTTTGAAGTCTTTGGGTTCCTTATGGTATTATACGTAGGGTTTTGATATTATAACAATTACTTATGCTGCTGTAAATTGAAGAGTTGATTGCTGCACCCTGGGTGTTGTGCATTGTTAAAACTTAAATTATCAGTAAATCTGCATTATACCCTAGAACGAGATCGCACGGGGTCTTGTAAAGTTTTTTGTTGTATGTACAACGCCGCTGAAAGATCATTCAGAAGTTGTAAGTTCAAGTCCTGTCAAATCTATAGTTTAAAACGTAACGGAATCCTTAAAAAAAAAACTAAGCTGTCGAAGGTCATCTCAGGAACGGTAGTATCAAATTTCTGTCAAGTCTTTAAAGGTCAACCGTAATAGATGGCTGAATGATAGGAGTAGAACTCTCTTGAATTTCATATATTTTGAAGCTTTTATTGACATCTTAAATAATAAACGATAGGAGATGGAAAGGTTCACTACTTGGTAGTCAACACGATATTTCAAAGAACGCCCTTACATTTCTTACGAGTTACTTTACTTAACAAACAACCTCACATTTTATTTTAAGTACTATCTTAAGTTTTGTTTTCCTTAAATACCTAGTACGAGAAAGGAAAATAGGGTGACCTTTCGTATAATATATATAATGTTTCCATATGATGTATATTAATTAAACTATTTATACTTTTAGAGGGTGAAGGGTGGTCTTTTCATATGGTAACTTCGAGGTGTTAGATTTGTACCCTTACTAAATAAAAAGGCAACTTCACATCTACGAGTTCTTTTCATGAACATCCTTTCCATATACTACAATAAACGTTACAGTCTCGGGGGGTAAATCTAAGTTTGATTTACAAGAAGTATAAAATGGATATTTTATGGTTCTTATCGATTTTGAAAAGAGAACCTTCGAAAGCTAAAATTTTGGTTTTCTCTTCTTGAAAAGGAGGCTTATTTTAACCTTTTTACTTTGAAGAGTATGTTACCTACATACTATATAAAATTTTACTTTTTATTCTATGGATTAAATCTAATAATATGCTTTTTTGAGATTAAAGTAAAAAGGGTAAATACCCTTTGTTAAAAATTAACTAGTAAGAGTATAACCTATGCATTGTTGAGAATAAGTTTTATAATACAAAGTATTAGAATAGAATACTTATACATATGTCTTAGAAGTTTGGAAATAACAAGTTATAAAATAAGAGCGAATACTTTATCTTAGAGTGCTTCAAAATGCTTTTAAGATAGGGGTGTGTGAAAAGAATTATGGAAGTTAGATATGTAACTTTAGTAAATTTAATTTAGTATATGTATTAAATTAAATAAAATACTGGGATATATTTTGGTATTCTTATACCTTTGAATGTAAAAGTCATAGAATAAAAGGGGTTTATTCTATTAGAAGTTTGTAGAAAGATATTCTTTTACATCAATGTTTGGGTTGTTCTATAAAAAGAAAACCTTACCTTCCCTATGAATGATATGTAAATATAGAATTAGTGTTTCATGAAAAGCTCTATGTGATAGAGGCTTGATAGAAGGAGAAGGAAATCTTGTTACAGCAACCAGTTTGCTCGTTGTAATCCTATCACTTTTTGGTTTTAATAATAAAAGATGCACACACACCTTTGTGGACTAGCCCGTGTACGGGTGAACCACGTTATATTTTGTCTCCTATGATGTTCCTCAATGTGTCTTTATGTATGAGTAATTGCTTCTTTCTTAAGATGTTTATGATTACTTTGAAGTATACGATTCAGTTAGAAAGTTGGTTGTTTATATGATGTATATTGCTAGTATGTTTCCCTTATGTTTAGGATTATGTTGTTACCATTTAGGTTGTTGTATTGGTACAATTAACTGATAAAAGATGTACATGCTTCTTGAAAATGAATTAACATCTTGAAGTGCATTTTATTAATTTGACGAATAACTGAATGAATTGATTAAAAGAAATTTGGGGCTTAAATATAGTTGTCTATGGTTTCTTGGTCTATGGTTTTTAAGGTTGTACCTGGTGCACACATATGAAGAGTTAATTGGTTCAAAGGAAGAAAACCATGTGTTGATTTTAGAAGAGTTATGTATTCGAAGAGTTATAATTATTTGTAAGCAATATTTAAAGAAAGTAAACCCACACTTTTGGTTCCGCATATATTTAAGTGGCATTTTTAGGCACTTAGAAAAGTTTTAAATTTTATGAAATTTTGGGTTCATGACAGTATTGAGCTTGGCCAAAAGCAACATCCATATTGCCTTGGATAATTGGGCCTGAGTTGGTGACCATATCTTCTCAGGAAAGTGTCTGTTATATTTACTGATTTACTTGATTATATGATATTTTTTGGGTGGGTTATATCATATGATATTTACTGCTTGCTCAACCTTCCTCCCTTATATGGGACCTATTGTGTGTGTGTGAAACCAACAGTCAGATATGTCTACCTTGTGGTGTCTTGGAATAGCTTCTACAACTATAAAATCTCATCTCCCTCCCCGTCTATGCTACATCTCGGTATTTAGTTGCTGTTATGGGAATTGAACTCTGAAAATCTGTTCTCCAAAAATCTGCTGTCAAACTATTGTTGGTTAGTGTTGAATTTTTTGTTGTTAGTAGTTAATTGCTGCTCTTAATGCAATTTTAGTATTTTACTGTCGTTATCTTAGTTGAGATTGCTTCCTAGAACTTCAAGCTTTCTTCAGTTGGGGTTGTCATCTTTCTTTGTGGAATATCTTGGTAGAGAACTCAAAACACATAAAGCCCTTTCTTCTAAGAAAGCAACTTTCTAGCATAATGTTCCTCACTTTTGGACCAACTATTGATCCAATTTCTTGTGCATTTGGGAAGTTTAATTCCTCCAATTGTCATATTGTTGTATAAATATCAGTTGGTAGATTGCTTGCATATCCGGTGGCTATGTTTGCTTCTTCCAGTTATATCACATTCAGGGTTCTTTCCTTAAATGTCATATGTGAAGATGAATAACTTACCTTTTTCTATGTTTTCCCATCTACTATTTATTTGTCTAGGGTCCTCATACTTTTCAGCCACGGAGAACCATGTTTATGACTGTTGGAAAAATCCTTTTCCTCATCTTAATCCCAGAGATTTACTTCTTGGAATCTGTTTTTAGGGCCTTTGAGGTCTTCCATAGGGACTATATAAAAGAAGGTGATTCATCTGCGTACCTGATGTCAGCAATTTGAATTCCAATAAATCATGAATAAGTATGCCAAAAATATATAAAAGAAGGTGAATCATATAAAATAATGAAATCATTCTTTACGGTCTATTGAATTAATGTCCTAATTTAAGTCTGAAATGGAACTACCTTCCTGAAAAACCCTTAAACCTGAACTACATTATGACAAACAAATTATGGGTATGAATGTCTTCTCCTTAATAAATGTACAATTCAGAGAGAATCATCTTAGAAACTTCATAAAAATCAAGTCGGAAAATTAGTTGAAGATAGGTGAAGGTAGCATCCATGGTGTGTAGAATAGATTGTGAATGGGTGTACTGTTAAGTCACTTCTTGCATAAGGTCACTAGTTCGAAACTCTGTGGGTACGAACCTTACCAAAGAAAAAAAGAAGATAGGTTAAGGTAGCAAGTTAGCAACTGGTCTATCAGTTTTAGCAAGTCATTGCATGATGCAGCTAGCTGAAAGGAGACTGTATTTGGTCACAAAATCTCTGTTCTTTTTATTATTGTTGTGCTAATTTATATGTTCCCATACAATCATCTGCATTTGCCTGTGGTAAAAAATAGTTGATCCTCATGTCTTTTGTGCATTCTCTTTATCTAAAAAGTCCATAGGTATTCTTGTGGTTGGCATCAGTTTGAATCAAACCCTCAATGACCTGGACCCTGTTTCACAACAACAAATGTTGTCTAATGGGAAAGTGGTCTCTAAGGAGCCAGATACATGTCACAAGTTCATCCCTTTATGGAGTTATGTTTGAGCCCTAAGCTTTGCTAGCTCAAAATCAAAAGTTTATTTTATGGGCTGGTTGGAGGGATGTAGTTCAAACTAGGATGACTGCACCGATTGGTGTCTTAAAAATATAATATGTTAACTTTGCACCAACAAGTGCCATACTATATCTCTGTCGTATTTAATCAAGTGTGCTAAGGGATATACAAATATTAGCATGAAAGGAAACATGTCCCTATCCAATGGAATGCAACTCATTGAAGCTTTCCTTAGAGCACAGATTGTAATTGTTCGCTCCAAGGGTAACCTGGTATTTCCATTGTTGCAGAGAACTAAGGACAAGTGATAAGAAACATCATCTCTAACTCATGACAGAGTGTATATCTCCTATCTCACTAGGCATAAAATATCAGCAAGATTATATTTGCACTCCACATGACCTTACAGAGGTTTAATACAATTATACTCTCCTGGTTTTTCAGAACTGTTAGCTTTGGTTTTCTGTTGCTTTTACAAAAAGAATTGACTGCAATAAAATATGGTTCACCAAGCTCATTAAGAACCCTATGTTGGCTAAATAGTTAACAGAGCCAAAACAAGATCATTTCACAGATTTCAATCCAAGGATAATGGTAGACTTCATGAATTTTAAGACTTACAATCTGGGGCAGGAAACCTCATCTCCATTGCATTTCTCCCATGTAGGAACTTCATCAGACCAGCTGTCCTGTTTTTTGAAACAATATATAAGATGACAATCACTATACATACATAAACAACCTTTTTTCTTGCACAAGAAAAAAATCTTCGAAAGCTTGTAAACCCCGGGTAACAAATGTTTACAAGGCTTTGGGCATATCACAGATCTAGGATGCCTCCCATGTTTTGCTAGGCAAATATCATAAGTGGCTTACTAAGTTTGCTGGAAACAATGTAATCACAGCTGAGGCTCATCTTGATAAATTTTATGAAACGTTGGGTGTGCACACAGTAGACCATGAGGATGTGGTGATGAAGCTATTCTCATTATCCTTAGAGGAAGATGCTAAGACTTGGTTTAGGGGATTGCCAAACAAATGCATGAATAATATGGAAAGTTTTCAAAATGCTTTCATGAAATGTTGGGCTATCTGAAAAGAAGGAAAATGTTGTTAAATCAACTCCATGAAATAAAGAAGGAAAATTAAACAGTTAAGGAGTTTGATGATAGTTTCCAAATGCTGGTGGATCAAGTTCCTGATAAGATAAAACCCACAAATGATGCCCTTCTCCTGCATTACACATGTACTCATGAAAGCCAGATCGGTCTGATGCTGAGGGATAAGTTCCCAAACAACCATACAAATGCTCAGGACTGGGTGAGTAGATAGAAGAAAAGATGTTGTATGCTAAGGTTGACGATATGGGTTCTTCAAGGGTGTCAACATGCAAACCGGAGACCAGACCTAGATTGTTGAACACAGTTGAACCTGCCCAAGATCCTATAGCTGCCACAACTCAAAAGTTTGAAAAGGTTACTGCTGATTTAATTCAACACAAACTGTCTTTTTGAATAAAATAATAAGTTTAGAGAAGGATACAGGAGATCAAAATAAATTCTCCTAGATACCAACCAAATGTTCATCAACCTAGAGGTAATCAGGGGTGGAATAGAAATTGGGATCCCCCAGAACAAAGAAGTCCTAATCCTCTCACCCCTGCCAATATGGTTAATCAGGAAGAAGCCCCCCATGTGTTGGATTAACCAACTTAAAATGAGAGTAGTAGTTGCGTAGGTGACGGTAGCAACTCTTCCGAGTTACATTTGAGCTTAGAACCTAGTGAAGACTTTGCAATAACGGGTGCTAGTTTAGGTGATAACGGGCTGAACTGACATGCCGGTTAGGTGGTTGTTAGCTGTAACCATTTCCTTCATCTTGGATGCTATAAATACATTATTGTAATGTGATGTAAGGTAGTGTCTTTGAGGAAGAAGGGAACAGATTGCTAAAGCCCACCACTTGTTTCTTTTCCCTTGTTTTCACTCTCTATGTGGTAGCTTGTGTTATTTCCTTTTGGTTTATAGCGTTGAGGGTTAGCTCAATTGTTTTGTGCCACTGTTTCCTGGATGTTGCCAATAATCTGGCACACTGTGCAGGTCCCCAGTTCAATTCCCTCTGGGTCAGGCACACTTATTCTATGCTGCCTGCTTTAGACTGTGTACCATCCTTGGAGCAGGGGGAAGTGCCCTGGGGTTTCTCGGCGAGTTATTTTCAAGGAAAAAATATCTTTTTGTTCTATGTGATACTTGGATAAATGAATGGATTTGAATGATCAACTGGTAATAGAACACGGCACTTGCTTGTTTTGGGATACCATCTTTAATAATTGCACTGAGTGAAACGAGGTGCTCTACAACCCAGTATGGGGGATATCCTGTAACGTTTGTCCATGTTTGTCCTGTTTGTCCATGTTTGTCCTTATGGAAGACTTTATGGAAGACTTTATCACCTCTTCATTTTCCCTCTCAATTTCGATGTTGCAAAAAATTCTCAAAAAAAGAATTAATCCTCAACAGACATTATCCACAATGATATAGAAATATTTACAAAATTCTAAAAGGAATCATCCTCAACAGAGATTATCTACAGTGACATGGAAAACTTTGCAAAATTAGTAATCGTTTTTGCCACTTAGATCCTACACCTTTCTATATAATGCCCTTTGGCGATGACATAGCCACCAAGAATTTAGGACAATTAACAAAATTAAACTATATGCCCTGAGTTCACCACCTTTGCTTGATCCACTTGACAATCAATGAAATCAGATACTTGGACTATAAAGAGATGAACAAAAACACATACATTTCTTACACTCATCATAGGAATTGGCAGAGCCAAAAACTCTAAATAAGTTATAAATTGTTCCTAAAAACTAATATCTAATGGCCATACAAAATTCTTGTTGCTATGGAACAACTTATCATAAAGAACATCGACATTGTTGAGATCAACTTAAGGATAAAAATCAAGAAATATTAGGAAACATCAGTGTTTACAGCTTAAGAAAAACGAGGGTTCAACAATGCAGCTTATTAGGTGGTTGTTAGCTGTAACCATTTCCTTCATCTTGGATGCTATAAATACATTATTGTAATGTGATGTAAGGTAGTGTCTTTGAGGAAGAAGGGAACAGATTGCTAAAGCCCACCACTTGTTTCTTTTCCCTTGTTTGCACTCTCTATGTGGTAGCTTGTGTTATTTCCTTTTGGTTTATAGCGCTGAGGGTTAGCTCAATTGTTTTGTGCCACTGTTGCCTAGATGTTGCCAATAATGTGGCACACTGTGCAGGTCCCCAGTTCAATTCCCTCTGGGTCAGGCACACTTATTCTATGCTGCCTGCTTTAGACTGTGTACCATCCTTGGAGCAGGGGGAAGTGCCCTGGGGTTTCTCGGCGAGTTATTTTCAAGGAAAAAATATATTTTTGTTCTATGTGATACTTGGATAAATGAATGGATGTGAATGATCAACTGGTAATAGAACACGACACTTGCTTGTTCTGGGATACCATCTTTAATCATAGGAATTGGCAGAGCCAAAAACTATAAATAAGTTATAAATTGTTCCTGAAAACTAATATCTAATGGCCATACAAAATTCTTGTTGCTATGGAACAACTTATCATAAAGAACATCGACATTGTTGAGATCAACTTAAGGATAAAAATCAAGAAATATTAGGAAACATCAGTGTTTACAGCTTAAGAAAAACGAGGGTTCAACAATGCAGATGTATAAATAAATAAAAACATAGGATGACTAAGAATATAAAACTTAAGTACTCAAATTATTCATCAGAATTAGAGATATTTTTTGTGTTCTGTAATGCAAGACAATGTTTCCATAAGGTGTTATGATAATTGTAAAATCCATGTCTGATTGATAATCAAGAGCAATCCAAAATAGTCAGCCCCCACAATTTTATGCTTACCAAGTAAATATAGGATTAGAAGCCATTGGGTATTGCATACCTATACTTGAGATATTCATTAAATTTTGTGACTATCCTCATTATATGCATTTAACATAGAATATATGAGCAAATACTTGTATCTTTTTTGGGATGAAGGGAGGAAGGGGTTTGTTGGTTAAGAGTAGATATCTGCAGCAGGAGAGAGAAAGATTTGAAAGGGTCTGTTATCATCGGGCCATTTAAATTGAAGAGGAAGCCCTCTCACCGAATGGAACCATAGGACCTTGAAACTGGAGTCAGTTCCATACCAGGCTCATTTTTTATTTGAGATTATACTTTTGTAGATAGCCTATGTCTTACCAATAGTAATTTATCAAAACTAATATGATTTGCATGTTCTACTCAGCTCCTCTTTTTGATAAATCATCTTATAGTTTGGAATTTTCTCATGGATTTGAATTCGCATTTAGCATTCACTATGCTATTCCATTTCAGTTTTAAAATATGTGGAATGCTATAAGAAATTTATTCACTGGGATTGCTAGTCATTCTATGATAAGGAAAGTTACTAAGAATTCAATCACTAAACCTGTGGTGTAGCAGCATTTTGTTTGGCTTCTTGCTTTCGTAGGATAGCCTCATTAACATTGCATCTATCTCCAGTATGTTACATCTTTGAGACCAAGCTTCTCCCATCATGGTGTCATCCATTATCTTGTATGCTTCAACTCATACTGAGTAATATAATATTTTTCATAACATGAATCTCTGCCATAATTGTCTACACGTCCTAGCCTCCTCATGGAAAATATTAGTGGCTATCAATAACGTGCCAGGTAGAACAAACATGTACTTAACATGAATCAATACTTTAATGGGGAAGAATTTAATCCAGATCGAGTTATATATGTAGAGTGTGCTTTCACCAAGATAAGGTTCCACAGAAGTTCAGGTTTTGTAAATAGGTGTGAACAGTTCTTTTAGTTGCCCTGTATCTAGCCCTCTTATTGGTATGACGTATCTCTTATCTGTTCCTGGGCTTATCCGATCAACCAGGATGGATAAGAGGATAGACTCTCGAAGAACAAACAACCTATGATACAGTTTGGACAAATTCAGGAAATCACAGAATGTTGCAATGAACAGAAATAAGAAAGCATCTCTCTTTTTATTAACTGCAATGAAATTTACAAGATCTTTGTCAGGGATAAACATTTTGAACAAAACTATCATATCAGTCAATACTTCAAAATCGTCCAACCTTTCTAAGCCTCTAAAAAAAATGGAGGGGTTGGTTACAATTCGAGAGGAGATTAACTAATTCATCTTCTTTATGATCAGTTGGTGCAATGAAGCCCAAATGGCTCTTTACCTAACCGCTAGCCTAGATTTGTTACATAACAGGTTGCATGCAGATCAGAAAAACATAAATCATATTCAAGTTCTTTTAAAGTTGATATGATCAATACAAAGCTACCAAAAAATTGAAATAAATTTTAAGTCATATCCACAATGCTAGATCCAGGATAGAAAACAAATAGTTTAAAGAACATGCAAGAAACAATATGAAGATGTGCTATTTAAATTTTAAGCATTGATGTCCAAGGTCATTGAATTACTTCTATCGAAGATGCAAAGCACATATGTTGCAATCAATAGCTATTCTTTGAAAATGTGACCAGGCTCAGGAAAAGACAACTATATAGATACCTGTTATTTTCAATTGACAAGTGCCTGCACATCAATATCATGTTAATCTAGCATACAACTTGCCCTCTCATGCTTAAATTATTATAGAATGTACAACTTGCCCTCTAATGCTTAAATTATTATACAATGTGTGACGGGCATAATGACTTTCAATCAGATTATTGCAAACAACTTCCCACAAGTTATTGCTATAAATAGTAATGTGTGATGGGCATAATGACTTTCAATTCAGATTATTGCAAATAACTTCTCAAGTTATTATGTGTGATGGGCATAATGACTTTCAATTCAGATTATTGCAAACAACTTCCCACTAGGTATTGCTATAAATAGTAAATAGTAAATACTAATATATAGAAAGAAAGTAATGAAATAATGAAGGATTTAGAGTGCAATTAGACTCCATTGTTATTTAAATAAGAAAGTAGTAGAACTATGAAAGCAGCTCTTTGAGATACAGATAGAGATTTCATTGTAAGAGGATAGGAATCCAAAGAAAAGCTTTCGTATTTCCTGTGGTGGTCTTTCTGGCAGCATTCTTCATTTAGGAATTTTGTCAAACATATCACTGCAAACTCAGGGCCTCGACATTATATTTATGGAGAGGTGATATTTTACGAGTTTCTTACAAGTTTTGCCCAAATTCAGGGCGTCAACATTGGATTTATGGAGAGGTAGGTACAATTTTAAGTTGTAGGTTTGCATTAAAATTGATCCTTCTTTGGCATTCGATTTAGTCCATTTTCCAGCACTTTGTTTAGTGATTGATTCTTGTACTTAAACATTGTTTGTGGTCAGTTTATTGAATCATAATTTAGTTGATTGTTCTTTTATTCTTTCCAGTAAATGCATATTATAATAATTTCATTCCTAGCATTTAGTTCAGCTATTTTTCTTGTTACAAGATACCATAGGATATTTCGTACAATTCCAAAAAAGAAAACAATTTTTTTTTTTTAAGTAGATTTACTCAGATTTTCAGTTTTGGAAAGAAATGATTGAAAAAATGAAAAGAGCTTTGTTGTAGAAAGTTTTGATTTTATGGCACTTTTGTTTCCTTGTTGCAACCACGCCACACAAAAGCACTACCCTTTTTGAGTAATAACAGCCCTAAAAACTTTTTAATAAAATGAAATAGAAACATTTTTCTTTTTTAGGGTACACTACACCAACTAGTTTTGGTTAGGATCTTGAGTTTAAATCACCTTAAACCACTCAAGATCACACATTACGCAAAAATCATAGTGAGACTATCACAGGTAAACCCATTTCACTCAAAACTTGCCTGGGATCTATGCAGTAGGTCATTGCGAGATCAGATTGTTGGGAATACTCCTCCTACTTTCTGTTCGAGCATACGCCAGGATTGGATTGCGTATTGGGGACTCTTTCGAGTTTCGGGCTTAGCTACCCTGCCCACGCTTTCTGATTCGACCGGTGACTATTCCCCCAGGAGTTTTCGGTGTTGTGGTATCCTTAGTATCTGACTCTAGGTTCATACACAGGTGACAGCAGAGGGTATATCTACTGTACCTAAGACAGACATGGGAGGAAATCCCTTGCAGGTCTTTGGGAGGGCGGTTGGGTGATTCCAGCGCTTGCACCCTTAGTCATTGTATTGTGGACCCCGGGTAACTGTCTTTCTTCCTTCGTTGATCTGTTCTGGGCCCTCATCATCCCAGACTCTTCTCCAGAAGGCATCTTTGTTTGCCTGGTTTGTATACTTAGGACTTTTTAGTTGGCGTGCTGTTTGCCCCCTAGTTGTAGTGGCCACCAGGTTCTAGTCTGTTATTTTATATTTATAATCACGGAGAATCAAGAGCTTCGCAGATCGAGGAGGTTTCATAAATACTTCCAAGCATCAAGCTTCAAACTCTCAAGCAAAATTCTAGGCTTCCAAGCTCCAAGCTTGAAACTATCAAAGCAAAGGACTGTTGAGCACCAACTTCCTTCTCCAACAAAAAAAGCACTTGGGAAGTATTGAGTATTGATGTGCTTCAGGGAGGTCTAAGAGGCATTATTTATAAGTTATAAGGCTCACTTTTAGGGTTAGGCTTTCAACATTACCTATTAACACTTTTCTTGGTTTTTTTTCATCCCATAGTCACTTTTTTCAGCTAAAATGGTAGCTCTACCCTTGTCAGAAAGTAGGCCAAATATTTCTTGATTTTTGTGAAACGTTTACCACTACCACATGATTATTGTATCATTAAGTTGTAGTTTTCTAGCTGGGCAGTGATGCCATTATGGAAGAAAAAATACACCTCAAACATTGCGGACCAAGATCAAATTTGAATGGTATTTGGAGACATCTTCCAAGCCAAAAAAGAGTTGGAAAGCAGAATGGAGAATCCTCACTTCCTTGAAAGTAGAACAAATTCTCTCTCATTGGAAGAAGTCTCTCTCCAATCCCAAATAGAAATGTGACAGAGACAAGAGGAAACCCTTTGGAAGCATAAATCCCAAATTAGATGGTTGAAAGGAGAAAACAATTCCAAATTATTTCATCGATCAATGATCCAATATTAACATCATAATCATATTAGTTCTCTTCTTAGTAGCCAAGTAAATAAGCTAATTAAACATGAGGATATATAGAGAGAGTTTTTATTGTGGTGTGTTGTTTGTTCCTTGTTGTTCTAGTGGCCCCTAGGTTAATCACTTAGAATATTTTTGGTGCAATTGTGGAGGACCAACCTCCTCGTAGGGAATTGCAGTTGTACTAATTTTATATCATTTTTCTCATGCAGGCCTCCTTCTGGTTTCTATATTGATTTGGAATATCAATTGTGGAACATTAAGTAAGAAACAAGATGTCAAACATGGATCATGGAGAGAAAAATAAAACATTAAGACAAAAGGATGTAATATCATATTTTCAAAAACATCAATCCAATCATCCACATCATATTCATGGTTCAAGCTCTCTTGAGCAAGGTATCGGTGAGAGAGATGTCAACATTTTGGAGGATGCATCTGCAAAACATACAATGGATGGTAGAATACATTCCTCTAGTGATCAAAGTGAGGCAAATGCATTTTCATCAGAAATTGGTAGCTCAAATGTTGAAGATTTTTCCTTGCAAGGTGACATAGACCATTCACCGAAGAGGAAAAAAGGTCGATGGGACTTCGGGAGACAATTCCAATCTGATTGGGTATCAAGATTCCCATTTATTGAACCGATACCTCCAACAAATAAGAATGAAACCTCACGAGAAGTTAAATGCATTTCATGTAGTTGGAAACTTGGCAAGGTAGTGAAATTGCAAATGAAGCTGGACACAATAGAGAAGCATGTTGGGAAGGTGTATGATAAGAAAACTGGAAATGATGAGAAGAAATCTACTGCTAGATGGAAATCTTTTAGCCAATGTCGACATCTCCAATATGAAGAGGAATACAATAAATACTTAATAAATAAGAGAAAACTAGATGAAAGTGGAGGAACCATCACTTCTCAATTCGGAAAGATGATGGAAAAAAATTTGTTATCGAAGTCGATACAATTAAGCACTGTATTTCACATCCTATCCAATGGTCGTCCTATGACAGATTATCCAAAAATGATGAAATATCTATCTTTTATTCAAGTGCCAAATTTTCCATCTTCTCATTGGTCTTTAACGAGTGGTTGGGAATGGGGAAAATATCTAGCTCAAGTAGAAAAGGATGATATGAAAGAGAAGATTGTGAATGCAACATTTTTGTCACTGTCCTTGGATGAAGTTACAGCTGTTGATAATACTGCATGGATTTGCATGAGCATTTATACGGTCAATTACCACATCAGGAATTCCTATCTACTTGGAATTCATAAAATGAGCAAAAGTTCTACAGCAGAAAACATTTATGAACTTGTTATTAATACTTTGAAGGAAACTGGTGGTATGGATCATTCAATGATCGCAAAAAAGTTGGTATGCGTTGGAGCAGATGGAGCATCAGTAATGCAGGGACAAAGGAACGGCCTTTGTGCTAGACTACAACTCTCAGCTTCACCGTATATTATTGGTATTCATTGTATGGCTCACAGAATGAATCTTGCATTTAAAATAGCGAGCAACTTTCCATTGGTTTCAAAAGTTGAATATCTTGTATGTGAGGTTCATGCATACTTTTGTCGGAGTCCCAAACGGTTTTCATAGTTTAAAAAATTTGCCGACGGTGTTACAAATGGAAACAAACTATTAAAATATGTTGATACAAGATGGATCTCACTGAAGGGACCAGCTCAAAGACTATTCGATGAATATGCATCCTTGGTAGGGGTGATGTATGAACATCGCCTAAGTGTAGAAAAAGCTCAAACTCTTCTCTTTCTATTAACTGATATAGAGACATATTTAACATTGGTTGGAGTTCTTCCTCTCCTTCATGAAATGAATAGCCTCATGAAGATGTCTCAGAGTCGCACGATGTATATTGCTGAATACACAAATGCTAGAAAACTAGCATGCCTTGCATTAGATAATTTGTATATGATGGCAGATTCTTTTACAGGTCTAGCATTTACAAATTGGGCTAAGATAATCAATATTGAAAATGATGAAAATTTATTGAAGTTTGATGAAAAAGGGTTTCTATGTATGGTAGTGCGTGGGTATATGGTTCCTTTTTATTATAATGACAAAATATGAAGAACCACCAAAGAGTGCCCTGTGTCAAGAGAACAATTTGACAATATTGTGATTTCAGTGAGGCGCAACTTGATAGAAATTGCAAAATCACTATCATCAGAGATAAGAGAACGATTTCCTCAAGATGAATTGTTGGAGGCCATGTCTGTGGTATACCCTCAATATTGGAACGATCGTCAATGTTCAAAAACTATAAAGGTTGACTTTATAGCTAAAATCAAGATTTTGCAGAGCCATTTTTGTCGAGAGACCGAGATACAAGGAGAACATATTCAAGGTATTTTAGATGGAAAAAAATTGAAAGATCAAGCCCACTGCTTTGCTGATACAATGTGGGAGCAATTTTCTAAGTTGGATAATGCTCTAGAATATGGTGCAATTACAAAATTGTGGACTACACTCAGTGGTAGTGAATTTCTACTGCAAAATATGTCAGAGTATTTCAAATTAGTAGATTTATGTCAAACCATGATTTTGGGATCAGTGGAGGATGAGAGAATGTTTAGTGCATTAACATTTTTGAAGTCAAAGTTGAGGAATAAGCTTGATAAAAATGTGGATACATGCTTAAGATTATATGTAACAAAGTATGAGGTTGACAATTTTCCATATGAAAGAGCAGTAGATCTCTGGCGATCAAATTGTGAAAGAAGAGGAGAAAAAAATCTGGCAAATTTATCTAATGAATTTGATATGGAACATAATGTTGTTGAGGATCATAATGACGGCTCATTCGAAGAAGGTCATGTTCAGAGTGCCGAAAATGAGGACCAGTCCCAGAATGTGAATTGGGAAATGGATTTCACCTAAGATTGTATATCATCCAATACACATGAGAGACTCTTGAATCTTATTTTGGTATAGATGTTCCATGGACCCTTGCGGGTGATCATTATATGTAAATTTGAGCTAGCATTTTAATTAAAATTAGATTCTACATTGTACTTTTTTGTTATAACATTGATGATATGACATACATTTCCTTGATGCAGTTTATTTTAAGATGTTTTTATATTTATCTTTTACATTGTCTCTTTTTTTATGTGATAGGAAATGACACTGGAATTTGACAAAGCTAGGCCTAGGAGCTATCTCTTCACATAGATAGTGTCCTGACATTGAAGGATAAATAACTAATTTGACTACACTTTCGCTAAGCAAGAATGAGCTCATTCAAGTACATGAAACCATGTTGGTGTTTATCTCAAATATTTTGTGCAAATTTTTATGGTTTGTTTATTGCTTTTATTTGAAACATTTTGTCGATTTGTGGAGTTTGCATGTATTTTGGTTAATTATTGTGTTAGACCCTTGAATGCTTCTAGTTCTCATTTGATGCTTGATTTAACCCTTTGTTGTAGCTTGAATCAATATTAGATTTAGTTGATTTCCATTGATTTAGGGTTCGAGAAAATAAGTTTTTATTACCTTTTTTTTGCATGAATTAATTGTCTTCACTTTTTCGATTTGTTTATGCTGATTGTATATTTTCTTTGTAAATACTTATCGTTATTCAAAAAAATAAATGAGCTCTACATAGCTAAGCGAAGAGAAAAATGGTCTATGCACTAGGTTCATATGCATTGATCATAGGAGACCTATTGGCACGAGACCAACATTCCTCTAGTCCAATTGGCATAATTACGTTTCAAAATTTTCCTAGCCTCCATGGGCATAATTGGCTAGTGAAGGCCAAAATGATGCATAATGTCTGATTCTATTAGTTTATCGGTTTGTCAAGGTCCAAGTCCCCACATGTCATGGAAACTCTAATCAATAGAAAAAAACAATTTTTAATAAAAGCTCTAACATGGGTTATAATAACATCTACACACCAATATCAACAAACAATACAACATCTACAATCAAAATCAACTACTAGACACATTTAGATATGGTATCAACAAATGGTATAACATTTAGATATGGTACTAGTGTTGAGGAATTTAGATGGAAAAAAGTTACATTGTCCAAAAGTATGACACAACAATAAGATATCCCCCAATAGTCGACACTACAGGATGCCAACAAAATCACTATAATGTTATTCAAAGTATGTGCCAAGAAAAATACTTAAGGAACATGCTTATCTTAAAACCTATGTACAAACTTGCCTTGAAGTATCAAAAACAGTCTAGGGTAGCCACACAATCTATTGAAGGATAGTCTGTGGGTGCAATTCCTTTGTTGATTTAAGCAATTCAAAAAAGTCATCTCCCAAGACTATTAAAGAAGAAAAAGAAGAAATCTCTAATAATTGCAGGGAGGACTACAAATAGATTCTAGAAACTCAAGTAGTAGAGGAAAAAATTGTAAGTAAGAAGAAGATGCAATGCTAACGTCATCAGAGCTATGAATGACAATCTCCACCCGAAGAACCCCTCTGATAATGTTCGTCCCTGCCATGTCCATGTTGAGCACATCTTGAAAGCATTGCATTCAATGAGGCTGTATTTCGCTTTGGCACTTGGCCAAACACTTTATGTGCATCCTCCAAACACCCACATTTAGAATACATGTCTCCAAGATCTACTCGGCTTTGCTTGGATATCAAGGCTTCATTAAGGCCACCACCATTTGGTATTGAGACCAAAACTTGAAATAGAGCAATTGAACTCAACATTTGAAGAAGCCTTGAACTCATAATTAACAAGCAGAGTGTCATTCAATGTGTTTTATAGATCAATGAAAGATTCGCCAAATTTTTACAATATTTTATAATTCAGTGAAATATTCGCCAAATTTTTACAATATTTTATAATTTAGTGAAATATTCGTCAACTTTTTACAATATTTTATAATTCAGTAAAATATTCGCCAAGATTTTACAATATCTTATAATTTAGTGAAAGATTCGCCAAGATTTTACAATATCATATAATAAAATGAAAGATTCGCCAAAAAATTATATATACATATTATATTATTGATAAAATCGCTTTCAAATTTTCCTATATATCGGGGAGATTCGCCAATTTTTTTACCATATAAATTTGGGGGGGGTTCTTAAAATCATCCCTGCTATAGAGTCCAAAAAACTTCATGCCACAACAAATAATAACATATCAAAATCCTTTCCAATATTGGGATTTTATTCACCAATAGCATCGTTTACCCCTCCTCTAGGCTCTAGCCCTTGTCTCTACCCGAAATATCGAATTTGGTCCTCCAAGGACAATATTAAACACCTTATAGTTTTGATGAAATTTCCTAATCCATGTTTTAAGATAGGGTAGAGAAGCTTCCCATGCTTAATAAATGTTTTCACTTGAGTGAAGGGTGCATTTTGGTTAAGTTCAAGATAGAAGAGTTCACCAATAGGCTCTACCAACATCAAGAATCATAGGGAGGCTGATGTGTTTGAGTACATGTCAATCCCATACTATCATACATGATAGAATTCAGTGGAAACTTTGCAATCCTAAAAGATTGAAAATTGTTAATTCTGTTGAATTCTAGATCCCAAACCACTATAAACAAATATGAAAAGTTTCTCATGTGTATATAGAAAGATTGCATACAAATAAAATAACATTAGGTGAAATCCATATATGCCTCAAATTAAATATAAACAAAGATGCTAAATGGTCTATAGAGTCCAAAAAACTTCACGCCACAACAAATAATTACATATATCAAAATCATTTCCTATATTGGAATTTTATTCATCAATAGCACCTTGTGACCCCTGCTCTAGGCTCTAGCCCTTGCCTCTACCTGGAATCTCGGAGCTGGTCCTCCAAGGGCATTAGTCAACACCCTACAATTTTGATGAAAATTCATAATCCAAGCCTAACAATAAGGTAGAGAATATTCCCAATCAACAAATAGACTTATGACATTTAATGTATGTATTTGGCAATTGAGATTAATACACACATAGAACATGAATTTAAAATGGAAAAATGTTAAATGTTTAGTCTTTAGGGTATAATTTGTTCAATTTTAAATTTCAAATTATAAACAATTCATGTTGTTATTTGTTGTACACTAGTTTTACATTTTCCATTACTTACAGATGTCATTATACCATGTGTATTTTTCTAATGATATTTTTTTTGTATTTATGATTGTAGTGGCTATTATGGATCAGAATGTAGATATATTGAGAGAGATCACTCATTTGAGAGAGATTGGTATAGCTTTGAGGGGTGGAGATGAAATCTGTCGCTCATTGGAAGCATCACTAGATGCTGTTGTGGATACTATCAGTAGCTCAAACGATGCATTGTACAACATAGCAACGTACAGAGAAATAAAACGACAAGAATATGCCGATGGATTGAGTTACAATGAGGTGAAGAAATTAAAAATAACTAAAGAGAAAATATATTCACTTTTTAGAGAGCCTAGGACAAATTCCATTCCAAAGACTACTAGAGAACATTTTTCAATTTAGTGGTGTTTTTTTCCACCAATAAGAGATTACTAAATGGATCGATAGTATATGGTATTTGACATTCCAACACACAACAACAGGGAAGTACCACTATGCTTCCTTCAAAAACATTATGCTAAGTTTGTGATGGGTAAACATGTCAACTATTTCGATATGTTGGGGGTTCCAGGGCGCTGGTATGGGGATGCCCCAAAACCGTCCCAATGCTAGGCATATAGATGCCAATCGACCAATACCTCCACCTCGTAGATAGCTATCAAGGCCAGATGTACCTCCTGCACATACGATGATACCCCATACATAGGAGGAATTTCTGACCCTAGCTTAGGTCATTGTACGCCACAGTACAACTATTAACTAGGAAGGGACCTCTTCCTCTTGTGGGGTACGACCATCAGCTTCTAGCAACAGAGGACCATCCACTAGCGGGGATAGATTGACATCACATGAGCCACATATTGAGCCACACATGTGCACGATGTGTGTCCAAACCTACTATGGACGTGGTCCAACACATGGCACCTCTACGATGACTTCTAGTTAGGTAAGGACATAGTTAAAACATTATTTTGTTTTTCAAATTATTTTTTTCCATATTGTACACATTAAAAGATTGTTAATATATACAATTTTTAATCTCACAGGAGCTTGATGCCTCTATAGCGATTGGTAATGTAATTGGTGTTGCCGTATCTGAGGCGGCAACAACCAACACCGAGGTCATATTTTCAACATGTCATTTTGTTAATACATGTCAGTTCATTAATACATGTCAGTTCATTAATACATGTTAGTTCATTAATTTCTTAGATGGTGTAATATCTAAATTTTTTGAATTTGCAAGCACCACATTCTCAACAAAATGTAGGAGACAATGATTTGAGCGAATTTCCCACAACAGGATTGTATAAGTTTTTCAAGAATGTAAGTACATAGTTAATGAATTAATCTTGTTCAAATGATTTTTTCTTAGTGTACTCATTTATATATTGCTAACATTTATAATCTTTAAACTTGGAGGTGTTATCTGGCTCTGCAGAGTGGCAAGAATTTGGTAGTAGTGATCCCTCCCATGGGGAAGATATTTCCCAAGAAGAGGTAAGTATTACAACATGTTAGTTTTTCAATACATCTTATTTCATCTATTCATGTCCATGTCTAACTCTGACAACACTCTATGACTGCAGGCATCAATGCAACTCAATTCACCACCACTTTGGTTTGGCTCTCCCCGTAGTCCAAACGTAGAGAAAGGGTCTTGTCTACACTAGACGCCACTCTTCCATAAAAAGAGTGGGTGGACCTATTGATTCCACGGTAATTTACACATCCTTCGATGATAGTTGCTGGTTATATTTCAATTCACTCCACAACTTGTTTTTATTAATGTTTTTTTTTCATGTTTACAACATCAGGATAGAGAGTACTCCATGCCAGACATTAGCGGGGTTGTTGATGATGCCATTCAGGTTTCATGTACAATGGGAACAAGCTATGCATAGGCATCTACTTGAATATTTGTACATGTATAGTTCATTTGTATTGTGTATGCACATGCATGATGTCTAACTAGTTAACTATTCAGTGAATGTATCCCCAATCTAGTCCAGTAGAGCATGTGACTAAGGTTCATGTTCAACCTATGGCTTTTCTCGCTACAAATGAAACTCAGTCTCCTGTCCTATAGCATATTTTTTCGGTGAGACATGTTCATCAATTATAAATTGGTTAGTACTTTATCACACATACATGTTGATAATTGTTGAGCTAATTGACATAGGATATTTTATTCCCAGAGCACCATTGTCGAGAGGATTTTGTGAAGAACCTGCAATAGTTAATTAATGAAAACAGACGAAATAACAGAAATAACAGAACTCAGAATCACTTTTATATTGATCGCAGGCCACTTCGAGGGGGCAACCTCCTTTGAGCAAGATCAATACAAATAACTTCACGGTACCTTAATTGGTCTCAACACAAACTTATATACTAAGTTTAGGTGCCAATACCATGTGTCAATACAAACCATGGGCCAATACAAAATATGGATCAACAATTACTATGGGACTACTTACAAAGCATATGCGTCCAACAACAATAATACAAACTATGGATCAACAAATACTACAGGACGACTTACAAAGCATATGCGTCCAACAACAATATACTAACAAAGTAAATAGAAGGTTTGACATGGGTTCCTAACATTCCCTCTCCCTTAGAAAAAGCTTTTTCCTCAAAGCTTTAGATGTGGAAATTGATGCAGAATCTGAAGGAGTGGTTCCCCTGTAGCATCCTCGGGTTGCATTCTGGCCCACTGATGCCTTTTGAGTTTCGGGGAGGATTGCTTGGAAGGCTGTAGACGAAGAGGGACCATATTAGCTGCATGAAAAGTGCACTCAAAATGGTGTTGATCGGCTTGTTGTTTCAGTCGAATTCTTTCCATGTGAAGATTTTCCTGCAGAATGAGAAGAATCTGATCACGGTTTCGATGAACCGAGTCAATTTCCTGAACTGGCGAGCTGTTGAGCGTGTATGGAAGAAGAATTGGCGGTGCCTATCCATAAACTGCTTCATATGGTGTCCTTTTAGATGTGGTATTGTACCACTGGAGCGCTTCTAGGAAATCCATAGAAACAGTTGTCCACATCTTTGTAGGGATGGGAAAGGGTTCAAGCAATCCCGAAAGGAGTGTCGTTTCACCCTTGTTGACTTGGAAAGTATCACACTCAACCACCATCTGGTGAATTTTCATTTTCAGTCCCTGCCAAAAAAATTTACATTGTTCCTAGTCATAGGTTTTGAGGAACCCAGAGTGCCCTGCCGATGAAGAAGCATGGGGTTCATAGAAGAGATAGCCCCGTTGAACAGATCGCAACAAATTTGAAACAAGCAGAGAAATAGCTGTAAGAGAAACTGGGTCATCAAATTGGCGAGAAGGAGCATCTGCCACCATATTATCCTTACCCTTCTTGTAAGTGATCGCATAGTCATAACCCATGAGTTGGATAACCCATTTCTGGTGTGCTGGTGAGGAGACAAGTTGTTCTAGAAAATGTTCCAGACTCTGGAGATCAGTCTTGATGCAGAAATAATTTCCTAGTAGGGATGGCTGCCACTTTTGTACTGCAGGAAAAATAGCCATCATTTCTAGCTGAGATGTAGATGCGGCTAACTACTTACCAAAAAGGTCTCTTGAAGGCAGCAAGCCCACTGGTGCAACAAAGGCACCTGCATATCTATCCAAGGAAGTAGTGGAGACCGTTGGTGGGTGCATCTGGATAAAATGGAGCTGAGCAATGACCCTATGTGAATTCTTCTTAAGGATCTTTTCCACGCGATGTGAACTGATGATGTGGAGAGACCCTGGTTGTAAGCCCATAAATTTTTGTTGTGTCCCATTGAATGAAAACTACATCCAAAGTTCAGCAAAATCCCATAAGATGGGTCCAAGTGTGCATAACCATTGAACGCCCAAAACCAAATCACATCCACCTAAGGACAAGGAAAACATGTCAGAGCACAGGTTATAATCTTCTAGAGAGATACGCACATTGTGACACTTTCCCTTGCAAGGTAAGGTTCCCCCATTGGAAACCATGACTTCAAAGTTGGAGCAAAGATGGACAAAACAATCAGCATGTTTGGCGATTCAAGGGTCAATGAAGTTATGAGTGCTGCCAGAATCAATGAGTATTGTAAGAGGAATCTTCTTGAACTAACCCCTGACCCACATTGTTTGGGGGGTGGTGATGCCGGATAAAGCATGGAGAGATATCTCTGGATGGTCTTCCTGAGATGGGAAGTCAATAGGTGGCTCCTAAATGTTGACCTGATCATCCGGTGTATCTGGAGCTTCTTCACCAACTTCAGAGGCGGGCGGAGAATCCACATCCAAGAGATAGAGCTTTTGTTGAACACGTTTATGTCCCTGAGTGAATTTTTCATCACAATTATAACAAAGCCCTTTTTCTCTGCGTGCCTGCATCTCTGTTTCGGAAAAATGCTTGATAGGAGTTGGTTGAGGAGCTGGTGGGATGGGACGTTGTTGAGAAACCATATTTAGGAAGGGAACAAAAGCGGGTTTGGAGCGCTGTTGGGCGACAATCTTGTCTTCTTCCAACTTAGCCAACCCTAGGGCTTCCATCATTGTGTTGGGATAGAACATTTTGACCTCTGGGTGGATTTGATCCTTAAGACCACTGATAAAACAACTCTTGTAGAAGTCATCAGACAATCCTTCTGTGTGGTTGGCTAGTTTCTCAAATTCTGTCTGATACTCTCTCACAGTTCCAATTTGACGAAGTTTAGTGAGTGCTCCAGTGAAGTCATCAAAAGCACTAAGACCAAATCGTTGCAAAAGGAGTTGGAAAAAATCTATCCATTTTGGCTCGTCATGAGCATTGATGTACCAACGGTATCATTGAAGGGATTCCTGTTCCAAATGAAAGGATGCAAGTGGAACCTTTTGGACATCAAAAGTATTATGCAGACTGAAATACTGTTATGCACGATATATCCATCCAGTCGGATCAGTACCATTAAAGTGAGGAAATTCAAGCTTCATACCACGGAAAGTGTTGGAAGAAGAGAACCCATTGGCTGCAGAAGATTCTTGCTGTCGGTTATTGTTCATGGCTGAATGCTGAAGATGGAGGCTGAGAAATTTTTCATCCAGATCTTGGAGTTTGGTTTGGATGGTTGCAAGCGCTTCCTCCATGGTTTTTGCTCCTGTGTGGGTGACAAAAATAACCAAGAGTTTTTTTTTTGGGGGGGGGGGAAACACAAACAAAAGCTTATTTAGTAAAGGGAAATTTGGATTTGGGAAAAACTTGGATGGGTAATTGGGGTTTGACTAGATTTTGGACACTTTCTGATGGACAGGGAAGCAAAAAATGGGGATTTTAGAAGCAGGGTGAAAGAATGAGAAAATTTGTCAAAGAGGGACAAAGAAGCAAAAATAGGGAATGAACACGGTGGCAAAATTTGGAGGCGAGTGGGTGAAAATTGAAGAAGTTATGGCAAACCCTAAAAATAGACAAATGTGAGATTTCTGACTTTGGGAAGTAGAATTTGGGATAGGGTCTTCAGGAATGAAATATGCATAATGGGATTGCAAGGGAAACATATGGATCTGATGCCGAGTGGATAAAAAATGGTTGGATCTGAAACATCTGGATCTGGAACGACTGTCAAAATGGATTTAAAACGGTTGGATCTGAAATGACTCAAGATGGATCTGAAATGGCTCAGAATGGATCTGAAACGGAGTGGAAGTGATCGACAATAGTTCAGTTGAAAATAAATATGGACCCTAGGTATGTGCGGCTTCCTATCGGTTCAGGGAATTCACTCGGCCACTAATGTTGTTTGACGGCTTGTGTATTTGGGCAGTACCCCTCACTCCACGGCTTAGGTAAAGCTGATAACCGCTTTGCCACAAACGACATCTCTTGGTTTACCTCACGGGTGGGAACTAGTCAATCAGGTAGGGGTCGCTGCCCTTTTCGTTGGCAGGTCCTCTCAATGGGCTAGCTACTTCGGGGTTCCTGTGGTACTCCTCACAATGAATTTTAGGGCTTATGACCAAGCACTTCCCACAATTAAGCGGATAGGGATTATTCCCAGATATGAAGCTGTGACAGATGTGAAAAAAAAATTGGCATAAATTTCACCCAGCAAGCCCAAGAAAGTGCTCTGATACCAGATGTGAAGAACTTGCAATAATTAATTAATGAAAACACATGAAATAGCAGAAATAACAGAACTCAAAATCACTTTTATATTGATCGCAGGCCACTTCGAGGGGGCAACCTACTTTGAGCAAGCTCAATACAAATAACTTCACGGTACCTTCATTGGTCTCAACACAAACTTATATACTAAGTCTAAGCGTCAATACCATGGGTCAATACCATGTGTCAATACAAACCATGGGTCAATACCATGTGTCAATACAAACCATGGGCCAATACAAAATATGGATCAACAATTACTACGGGACGACTTACAAAGCATATGCGTCCATCAACAATAATACAAACTATGGATCAACAAATACTACAGGATGACTTACAAAGCATATGCCTTCAACAACAATATACTAACAAAGTAAATATAAGGGTTGACATGGGTTCCTAACATATTTCGGCTAGGAGGAGGACACCACATGCCTCTATTTCCCGGATGGATTGAGTGAGTGTTTGTTATAATCAATTGAGTCATATTTTAAATTTTTTAATTTTGTTAGTGATTCAGTATTAGTTCAGTTACCTAATCAAGAAATATGATATTTTACTTGTAGTCGCTAGAGATGCACAATAGTCATAGACAGAGGAAAGATGCATCACAGTCTGGAAAAAACAAGACAAAGTTAGAGTTTGGATGTGTAGTCTAGGATATACATAGTTTTGTTTACAAGAGGAAGTTAGAGTTTTGATGTGTGATTGTAGACATATGTCCTTTTGTTTACATGTACATCATTGACCTTTTTGATACATGTACATGGAAAGGCCATCTAAGGGCCTTCTATTTTTGTATTGACTTCCATGATATATTATATATTTCAGATTGTATATTGACATATTCACAGTTCAGTCTTATGTGTGATGATACATGTGTGGCCAATGATGTTTATATGGTAATGTTCCCAATTTTTTATAGCTTGGATGATTTCATGGAGATATCCATTATAATGTTGAGAAAAATGCACAATTACAACAATGCACATTTATAATGTTCTTGACAATGATCCAATTGCATATACAACGTTAAATTAACAATGTTAAATTGTATCCACAACAATGCACATTTACAACATGTTCTTGACCACAATCGAATTATATCAAATTGCATGTGAAATGATGTGAGTGACGCACCTAATCCACACAATGTACTAACACACTTAACCTACAAAATAAGAAACTAATACAACCAAGTGATGTACATAAACTCCTAACCCACATAAAAACTTAACAAGTGGGACAAACACACATAGGCTATGCATCTATACTTTCACACACATGTGATGCACTCATGCAACCCATATAAGCAGGTTAAATTTTATTGTGATGACACTCATATAAAAAAATGAATATGGGCATGCACATAAGTTCAATGTGACACTATCCTATTAACATGACCCTTGACTCCTAAATCAATAATCAATTTATCATAAGTCCCACTCACAACTCACCAAATACACTCAAATCCTTTTTATCCTAACCCACTAACATTATTAATCCTAACCACCTAATGCATTTCATGTTTCACGTCAGTCACATAAGCACCCAATGTAATCAAGTGGCACACATAAGTAACAAACCAATCTAACTCAATCACATGAGTACCTAACCTACATAAGCACATATTTGACATATTAAAGGATGCACATAGATGGCACACCTATGAAACACACTTATTTGTCCCACATAGGTGATACTTATCTTTTACCTTGACCCACACAACCCATATAAGACTAATCCATATAACACAATACCATTTATGGCTAACCCACTACCCCCAAAACCCCGAACACACAACCTGCTAATGATCATAAACCTAAATACCTAAGTCACTTTGCAACATACCTAACACACATAATCATCCAACACACCCAAGTAACTGACCCAACCAAGTGGAACGCATAAGCACTTTACCCAAATAAGAACCTAACAAACGTAAAGGATGCACAAAGTTGATACACCTAAGTGATGCAACTTTGTGGCCCATGTAAATGAATAACTGTATACCCCACAAAAATTTACAAATGACTTGAATACTTGTCCAATTCAAATGAAAGAGATTAGCAAGCCTGACAAGATATTTTTTGCAAGTGGCTCCTAAGAAACCACAAGGACAAGTCAAGGATAGTGACAGAGATAGAAAGGATCATAGAGGTATCACCGATGAAACACCACTTCCATTTTCTATTTGGAACTTTGAATTCTTGAAAACAATATTAATTTCTCAAAATGAAAATATAGTAGAACACTAAGGACATGCCAAATGACATGGCACACTAAGGACATAGAAATATATTAAGAGTGCAATGTGGTGGGTTTGAGTGCCACTATTTGAATATTTGGTTATACAATAAAAAATCCAAATATTGCAAAGTTGACCCCTTTATGCAAAATATGCATAGACCCTTACTGAGCGAAAACCTAGTTTTCCAAAATCGTCCTATAAGGAAATCTCTAGGCCTTCGACCCAGAGGAGAGGGGTAAAACTTGCATCCATTCGATGTCCTTAATCCAATGGAGATGACGGTTCATCGATCCGAGCCACGATCACCATTCTATGTCCCGTTACAACTCACACCCTAAAGGTTTTCAAGGACACCTGTTAAATCCCTACCAGGGGCATAGAATTCCAATCGTGCAACAAAACTATGTTCTGGGAGGTCCTTCAAGTGTTTCCAGGAAGGTTCCACGTGGGAATGCTAGACACAAATTCCCAGTCTAGTAATTTTCAAATTTTACCCCTATGTGCAATAATTGCAAAGTCCCTTACTAAGAGAAACCCTAGTTTCCAAAATCATCCTAGAAGACAATGTTTGTTCCATGGACCTAGAAGAAAGGGGAACCCCTAACACTATCCCGATGTCCTAAATCCAACGGATTCAACGGTTCATCAATCTGATCCATGGTCACCATTCTCCGTTACAACTCGCACCCTAAATGCTTTCAGGGACACCTGTTGAATCCCTATCAGGGGCATAGAATTCCAACTGTGCAACAAAATTGGGTTTCAGGAGGTCCTTCAAGTGTGTCTAGGAAGGTTCCATGTGGGAACGCTAGCCACAAGTTACCAGTCGAGCAATTTGTAAATTTGACCCCTATGTGGAATAATTGCAAAGTTCCTTACTAAGCGAAACACTATTTTCCAAAATCATCCTAGAAGATAATCTCTATGCCATGGACCCAGGAGAGAGCAGAACCCCTAGCACTATCCCAATGTCCTGAATCCAACGGAGTTGATGGTTTTTTGATCCGAGCCACGGTCACCATTCTATGGCCTATTACAAATCACACCCTAAAGGCTTTCAGGGGCACTTGTTGAATCCCTACCGAGGGCATATAATTCGAACCATGCAACAAAACTGGGTTCCAGGAGTTCCTGCAAGTGTGTCTAGGAAGGTTCCATGTAGGAATGCTAGCCAAAAGTTCTCGGTTGAGGAATTTTCTAATTTGACCCCTATGTGCAATAATTGCAAAGTCCCTTACTAAGCGAAACCCTAGTTTCCAAAATCGGCCTAGAATACGATCTTTGTGCCATTGACCTGGAAGAGAGGGGAACCCCTAGCAGTATCCCGATGTCCTGAATTGAATGGATTTGATGGTTCATCTATCCAAGCCATGGTCAGCATTATATATCTTGTTACATCTCGCACCCTAAAGGATTTCAACGACACCCCTTGAATCTCTACCGGGGGCATAGAATTCCAACCGTGCAACAAAACTAGGTTCTAGGAGGTCCTGCACATGTGTCAAGGAAGGTTGCACATGGGAATGACAACCACAAGTTCCCGGTCGAGCAATTTGCAAAGTTGACCCCTATGTGCAATAATTGCAATGTCCCTTACTGAACGAAACCCTAGTTTCCACAATCAGCCTAGAAGATGATGTCTGTGCCATCAAACTGGAAGAGAGGGGCACCGATAGAACTATCCTAAATTAATGAATCCAATGGAGTCGATATTTCGTCAATTCAAGCCACGATCACCATTCTATGGCCCATTACAACTCGCACCCTAAAGGATTTCAGGGACACCTATTGAATCCTTACCAGGGGCATAGAATTCCAACCATGCAACAAAATTGGGTACTGGGAGGTCTTTTAAGTGTGTCCAGTAAATTATCACATGGGAACGCTAGCCACAAGTTCTCATTCGAGGAATTTGAAAATTTGAACCCTATATGCAATAATTGCAAAGTCCCTTACTGAGCGAAACCCTAGTTTCCAAAATCGTCCTAGAAGACGATCTTTGTTCCATGGACCCGAAAGAGAGTAGCACCCCTAGAACTATCCTAATGTCTTGAATCCAATGGATTCTACAGTTTGTTGATCTGAGCTACAGTCACCATTATATGGCCCATTACAAATCACACCCTAAAGGCTTTCAGGGACACCTGTTGAATCCCTATCGGGGGAAAAGTATTTTAACTGTGCAGCAAAACTAGGCTCTGGGAGATCCTGCAAGTTTGTCTAGGAAGGTTCCACATGGGAATTCTAGCCACAAGTTCCCGATCGAGGAATTTGAAAAGTTGAAACCTATGTGCAATAATTTCAAAGTCCCTTACTAAGTGAAACCCTAGTTTCCAAAATTGGCCTAGAAGACGATCTTTATGCCTTGGACCTAGAAGAGAGGGGAACCCCTAGAACTATCCTGATGTCCTAAATGCAATGGAGTCAGCGGTTCGTCGATATGAGCCATGATCACCATTCTATGGCCCGTTACAACTCGCACCCTAAAGGATTTCAGGGACACGTGTTGAATCCCTATCGGGGGCATAGAATTCCAATGGTGCAACAAAATTGGGTTCCGGGAGGTCCTGCAAGTGTGTCTAGGAAGGTCCACGTGGGAACGATTTCCACAATTTATTGGTTGAGGAATTTGCAAATTTGACCCCTATGTGAAATAATTGCAAAGTACCTTATCGAGTGAAACCCTAGTTTACAAAATCATCCTAGAAGATGATCTATGTGCGATGGACCCGAAAGAGAGGGGCACCCTAGCACTATCCCAATGTCCTGAATCCAACAAAGTTGATGGTTCATCGATCCGAATCATGGTTACCATTCTATTTAAATTGAAGCTTTATGGTTAACTCAACCAATCACGAGTCAAATATGAGATCTCTTCCCCAAAAATTAGGGAGGTCATGGGTTCAACTTTCTTGATCCCCTCATCAAGGTTCTGTGGTTTACTCCATTTACCATCCATGGAAATACTTGAAAAGGTTTCCATAAAATTATTCCTTGAAAAAAAATTAATTGAAAAAAACCCCACAAAATAAGAAATATGACTATACTCATATTTTGAAAGGGTAATTTTTACCGTCCGTTTGACTTAGTAATGACTTGATTTGAGACTTTGCATATGTACGCTCCAAACACATTAAATGAAGAAAAGTGTGATAATTGACTCATTGGCTAATAATGAAGTTGATCTAGTGATCTAGAGTGGGGTTCAAGTAAAACTTGGTATTTTGAAGATCACCAAGTTTGGTATATCCCATTGAGTTCAAAGGGATACTAAAATTTACGTTCAACGTTTGAGGAACACCAAACTTATATGTTCCCGTTTCCCTTAGGTTTTTTAATAATAATAGAAATAATCTAAATTTATAGCAATATTGATAAGAAGCATGAGGTTAGATGTGAAGCAAAAATATGAAAGAGCAATAAAGATTTAATATGATAATAATTCAAAAATAAAATTATCAAAAAATCATTCTTTTCACAAAATGAATAAAGACATTGATACTGGACACCATTTCAAATTAAAGATAATTGAGAGAAAGATTTGAGAAAGCTAGAAAATCAAGATTAAGAGAGTGTTCACAAGATAATGTTGAGTCTAAAAAGGCGATCAATGGAATGAAAAGCTTGATTCTAAAAAACAATTCGCCAACGTGTAACCACTCTTGAGCCAACTTAACCACTGATCTATTAGACATTACATCATCTTAAATTGTGGCCATCAATTTGTGTGATTTGTGTAAGGTAGAGTGGTGTGATCCTCCACTTGGTTGTAGAAGAGAATATAATTTATATGAGCCACAAATTATCCTTTTGACTTTATTTTCTTATTCTTTTACTTTGTTAATTAGTGTTTGTAGCAACATCATATTCATTTCACAAATTTTTCATAGAGTGAGATATGACTCATACAATGAGTAGTTATGATCAAGACAAACAATTAAAATTTCTCAAGGATTTTTGCTCTAGTATGGATATTCATGGAGTGAGATATTCCTGAACAACATATTCATTTCAAAAAAAATTCATGGAGTGAAATATGACTCATGCAATGAGTCGTTATGATCAGGACAAACAACTCAAATTTATCAAGGATTTTTGCTTTAGTATGGTTATGATTAACAGTAACAAAACAAATTTTATGATAATTAATCCCAAATTTTTTATGATAATTAATCCCCAAAGATCACTTATGATAATTTCATGTATGACAACAACAATTTAACTAGGAGGAAGTGATTTCATACAGATATCTTGGAATTGATTTTCACCATAAGCTCAACTATATATATATAATGGAGAAAATGATTAATGGAGGGTGGAAGTATTATTATAGAGAAGGATAGAGCAAATCCAAAAGCACTTTAAAATATACAATCTCAAAATTAAAGGCAATACACCCTATCCTATCCTCATATGCGAGTCTATTTCCAATTGAGAGAATGTCTATGACCAAGTACCTAATATACAAGAACAAGATAAGCACCATGGGGGAATAAGAAGCTTCATAGGATTGCTTCATACTCTAGTCAAAACCACCTATGACTTAAACAAGTTTGGCATAAAGATGCCAAGTCTTGGATAAATCATTGAGGAGTCAAGGAAGAGGTCATTCAACAAAATAGTGATTAAATATTAAAAATATTATTACATGTAAAATTAAGGAAAAATATGATGCAATAAAGAGTTAGGGGATGAGAAAAAAATTAATATATTATAAGGAAGTGATCAACCTTAATCTAGAAGATAAAAAAAAAAATCTCTTTGTTTTAATTAGCATAAAGAAAAAAATAGCATTGTTAAAATAATAACAACCGTTCACAACACTTTCTAAAATGCAGTTCTAAAATAAGAACAAACTTTCACAACAATTCCTAAATTGCACCAAGACTTATTATCTTTGTGGCACCAAGATAGTTGAAGATGAAAATCACTTTCTTACATAATGTTCTCCTCTTTGAGTGCACCCACATTAAAGTGCAATTTCAACATATTTTCTACAATACTCACCTTCCTAACCTTTAAACTCATCACAACTTATGGTGATTTATGAATACTTCTCGTAAAGTTGTTGAGCATAAAAATAAAATTTTAAAAAATAAGAAATGACTCTTTTTAAGTTTCAATAAACCAAAGTTGGAAACTAAAATTGGTCTCATTAAGAAGAGACCATTAATAACTATCATCATTATAAGTTTATTAATTTTAAAATAAAATATATAAAAAAAAAAAATTCACTTTAAATATTAAACAATAAAATAATAAACAATTAAAATCCATTTTAAATTTAAATATTTTAAATAATAGAAAATTATTATAATTTTTAAAACTCAAAATTCAAAAGTTTAAATATTAAACAATAAAATAATAAATATTTTAAATTCATTTTAAATTTAAATATTTTAAATAATAGAAAATTATTATAATTTTTAAAACTCTTAAAATTCAAAAGTTTTATATCGTAATAAAATTATAAAAATATTCAAAATAGCATTTACCATCCACCTAGCTTCCTTTCTCCAAGGAGGCTTACAAAAACAACTTCATAACGCGAATAGCAAAAAATAACATCTTAATGTGAATAGCAAAACACAAGTTTTTAGATGCAATTTTTATTTTGGAAAATTTTATTGGAAATGAAAATTAAAGAAATATTTTTTTTTCAAAAAAATATACTAACACCTGTTACACCTGCTATTCCATAAAATCAAAGTATGACCAAAATTACAAATTACATTCATTGCATAGAGTTAAAAAATATATAAAAAGTTCATTCAATCCAAAACATCATCTCTGACGGGAGATAGTTGACCGGAACTAGTTGAATAAGCAAACATAATCCCATTGTCTCACGGAGAGATTCATATAAATTCAACTCAACGGCTCCTGTCAGAGATATCAATGGCTCCAGCCTCAATTCGGTTGAAGGTGTTTAACTAGAGAAAAGCGAGTACCATCATCAATACCTTGAATCTTTCCTTGGCTCACCAAAACAGTGGACGGACCTCGTCTGGTAATGATCCACCACACGCCCTCATCCACGCCGCGGAGTTTCCCCACAATCAAAATACAATCCTGAAAACACTGCCCTTCTTCCATACGCCACAGACAGAACGAAACGATGTTTGCCTTTCCAATGCCTGGCGGCAACAAACAAAGAGACTTTCCCCACCACATCTCCTCCTTCAACCACAACTCCACAAGAAGAATCCCTCCCTCACGCTTCTCCCTTCTCACTATGAACAAATCATTGTGAAGTAACGTCGAAACCAGCTCCACATTGTCAAACTTGGCGCTCAATTGAGGCCGAGCGTATATATAAGGCATCAAGAAGGATGTCAACCATTTGCTTGCCGTGGAGCCGTTGTAGGCTTCATCTTCAACTGGTGCTACTAGCGAAGAACCACTGGCAGATTCGGCTTCGTCCTGTTCTTGCACCCACCTGCAATGAAAGGATTTAGCGGGAGATTGACCAGTCGCAGAAATCTCAAATCGGAACACACGAAAAACCAATCTGTCACAAGCCAAATCCTCCATCGCCCAACACCCAAAATCTGGCTGTTCCCAGTCACTATCGCCCACAAACACCACATATATCTTCCCGTTCCACCTGAAAACATGCTTCAGCTCGAACGCACTGTGAGGAAGCGCGCCCACTGGAAGATCTGATTCCACAGCCCATCTCCCATTTTCCACATCGAAAACCTCAACCCCAACAGTTTTTTCGGGTCGCGGGACGCAGTTATGGGCCATCCACAGGGGCAATGGCAGTACTGGCAGCAGACTCGTGAACTTTACAAACATCCAGGTCCTGGGCATGCCCTCCATTACGAATATGAAATGGGGAAAGAGGGTTTGGTAACTGTATATTTCGTGCTCAGTCCATTTCCATTTCCGTTGATGTTGGTTGGAATCCATTACCATGGTGTACTTATGAGAATTATCAGTCCCTCCATTGAAGCACAGAACGAAAGATCCACTTGCAGGCAGTTTTGAATTCGTATGCCAAAATTCAGCCATGTTCAAATTTGGTTGGCTTCCTTCGTACGCAATCAGGCGTTTTGTAACGTCCCCTTCCATCATCAAATGCAGGGAAGGAAACATTAACAACACACCGGGGCTTTTGCCCCAATATTACATTACTCATATAATTCATAACAATTAAAAACTTCTATATGCAGATTCATCTCAATATAAACACAGCGGAATAAACATACTAATAAGCACACAACCAGTAATGCCTAACATATATATATATATATATATCACAGCGGGGGATGATTCAGCATATAGACTCAATCTCATTACAATGCCATGCATGGATTCCAAATTAAGATAATCAACTCATTTCATTAAACATGGACAACTTAACATATTGCAAAACACAAAATGCAAATAATTTATAATACACAGAACACTTATCTTGAGAAGTAGATGTCCAACGACTGGCTACATGAGAGCAACGTTCCACCCAACCATAGATCTCTTTCCAGCCTATATTCTTTCAGCTGAGAGATCACCCCCGAGCTGGGCTGTGTAGCCACTAAGGAGGAACTAGATGGCTAACTCACGGTCAGGGTTTCACTCAGACAGCCATGCTAAGCCAACACACAGTTGGGTTTTTCAAGCATGCAATGGGAAATGGAGGAGGATGCTAGTCCCCTAAGCTCAATCCCAGAGCCACATACACTTCAAGGTGGACTCAGCAATCCCATCCTCTGTTCATACATCCACACTTGGATTTCTCACAACTCTGTCACGAATAACCCAAAATCCGTCACTGATTTTCTGGGCTATTAAAACTGGGTTTTCCCATGGATTTTGGGGTAGCTAATGCTCCCAAATTCGCCCCAAGGTTCATACCAATGGATCCCCCATTGGATTTCACCATCCAATACCAAATCTGAGCGTTTTTGGCTCTTCAAAACGTGGGTTCTTTCAAAGTCGCGATTTCTGGTTTTTCACTCTGCTGGCAAATCATTTTTGGATGGAAAATGGTGCTGGTTAGTTTCCCAATGGAATGGGGATGAGGAAGAAGCAACCTCCATGAGGTAGAGTGGCTTGTGGTACAAGAAAACAGAGCCCATACTCTGCCATACGAATTTCTGGGCTGCCCATGCTCCATTGAAGCCATGGACTGAAATCCTCAACCACTTCCTTACAACAGAATTAAATGTCATCAAGGAAAGTCAAATGGGTTCTCAAGGTGACATATGGCAGCCTATGGTTCAATCCCTCAACCCCCTCACCACTCCCTAGTGGATACACGTGGCCCCTTCTCATTCGTTGATCCCATAGCCAGTTTTGGTATTTTATTGCATGATGTTTATTTACATCCTATTACAATTTCCATGGCTTAAGAGCACATGGGCATCAAATATCAATGCTTGCCTTTTAAATCAAAATTCAGGCTTTCACTAGCGGGGCCTTGGCCTTGAGCTCCACGATAGGAAAAACATACATCACATGTACACATTATTTACATTAAATGCTAATATATCCTAAGGGTCAGAATGGGGTATTACAATCCCCTCCCCCTTAGAATAACACCGTCCTCGGTGTTCCAAGACTTAGGCATACATATACAATTTACATATGTCCAAAACTTAAAAAACTTTGTAAATATGCCCTGCATTCTATTCTTTACTTTGAACTTTCAAGACCAAGTCCTTTGATTTCACGAGCTGCTCTTGCTGATTCGGACCTTCCAGCTCATCCATAAGTCTGAAAAATTTATGGCTGCTACCCTCTTGAGGTTCTCTTGTTGGGCAGTTGCGGAGACAATGATCCCCTCCACATTTCCAACACTTCACTGGTTGCTTCATCTTTACCTGCTCAATTTTCTTTGAGTCTTCCCACTTGGAGCATTTCTTAATCGGACGATTGGATGAATGCTTCTTCATTGATCTACTTTTCTTTCCCTTGCTGATTGCTTTCATAATGCTTTTTACCTCTTTTTGCAGACGAATAGAGTCCTGCAAGACCTTGTGGTTCATCTCGTTCTGCTGCTTTTGCATCTTGACCATCTCTCCAAGATTTTCTTGTGTCTTGGCAATTGTTTGAAGAAGACTTCCAGCCAATTCTAATAGCCTATGGTCTGCTGCCATGGTCATTGTGCACAGCCGGTTCTCACTTGGCTCACAAGCAACACTTGCTCATAGCAACTGCAACCAATTGATTTAATTTCCACCTCTGTGAAATTCATCATTACAATTCTTGTTAGACCAAGCATAATCTAAACACAAAAAAAAAATCAGTCAATTGTTTTTCCCCAATTGACATGGAGGTCCCATGCTCTATTCATGAGACTTTCACACTTTCCATGCTTTTCCAGCATACACATGAATTCTTTCATGTTCATCCATTCACGTTAAATTAACTACTTCAGCATTCACAATTTATTTCAAGCAAATAAACACACTCTACCTTTAGCCATACATGCATTCAACAATTTTCTGTGTTTATAAATGCATCAATAAAAAGGAAAGAGAGAGCAGTAAGAGTTTCTTCTCTTAGTCTTGTTCCATTCTGGAACCCACACCACCACGGTGGTTTTCATGCTCCTAGTCTCTTTCACCTCAACGTGAATGCTTGACCTTCCCTTCTTGGCTATGACACTTAATGTCTATAATCTATTTCAGACCTCTCAACCATGGAGTCCCTCCACATGGTTTATCTACAACTCTTGGCTGCTAGGACTCACACAGTCCCACTAGCCCCATCTTTCCATTACTGATCATGCTGAGCTCTTTAGGATGGTTACATGTCCACATGCATCCTTAAGATGCTTTCATAGTCATTGCTTCCAGCAATACCTACACTCAAACATTGAATTAATTCACATGTTTAGTTTATTTTCACAGGGAATCATAACCAAATCATATACACATGTATATTCATAAGCAAGAAATTACAAGATAACCAAATACTTATCTGTATTGTGCATTTCTTCTCTGGTCCACAGGGTCCTGCTTTTACTTTGTAAGCCTTGGGATCCTCCTGCGGACTAGGATGTTTGGCCAGCACGCAGGCTGCTCCAAATCATCAAATAATTAATGCCCTACCAGTACACCTTCACGCCGACTGGGTTTACCAAGCATTTGGTGGTGCCCAACCAGTCCCATACCTGGTTGGCCCTCTCCATTGTCGAGCCAGCACATACGTCTGGGTCATCGGCCAATGGAAGGTAACTGCGCCACCGATCATTACAGGTCAAGGCTCCACTACTCTTGCCTTAGGCTTGCATCAGCCTTTCACATGTATCACAATCCCTCAATGCGCATAACAATTCTTCACCCACACAAGGGTGGCACTTCTTCTCTTGTGTAAGCCAGCGGTTCCATTTAGGAATTCTTTTAGGTGACTTTCTTAACTGTAGGCTATCATGGCCCCATGATACCCACTCACCCTACACAAGGGTTACCACTGCTCATACAGTCCTCTTGAGTACTCTTTTCCTCACTTTTCCCTTTAATGTGCAGCACTGAATTTCATATGTATAATCTGTCAACACAAAATGGATAGCAAACTCATTAGTATTGTTGCTCTAGAACTGTAAACATATTTCGTAACATTCACTATCCAACCTTGAAACACCAGGAATGCGTCCATTCCCTTAAGGCGTAGTCAATATTGGCATCCCTAACATAACTCAGCACCAGAAAGGCGTGCACTCCTTACTGATGTGAACTATGAAGGTCCTAATCATACTTCAAGCAGTCTGCTATAATGGAAATAAAATCAAAACATGCTCTGCTTATTAACTCTAATAATTAGACATGCATGTATGTATATATATATATCATTCAGGGTTTATGAAACACTTATCCATTTGCAGATGTTATTTCTCTTCTTTAATGAGGAATGGGGGCTCCTTCTCTGAGTTGACAGTCCCTCGGTTTTCCATCCCAATTCCTTTTGATGTTACATGCCTCTCACATGTCTTACTGACATAATCTTCACCATCTCACTCATATTGTTTACCAATCATGTAGTGCAGATGAGACATTAATAATGTCTTATGGCGTTTCACCTGAAACCCACTTTCAAATCATGGAGTCCCTTCCCATGAAGTTTGGCTTCTGCAGGACCTCTCTCTCTTGGTCTTACTGCAATGTGTCTCCCTGGCACACTTATTAAACAGTCAAACAGTCAACAACATTTAACAGTACCATTCAAATCTGATTGTTCCATAACCAATCCATGGCACTAATAATTAAATTCAACATGAATTTGCAACTCTGTCTACTACAGAAATTGGTTTTCTTATCCATGAGGCTATCCTCATATTATTTGGCTCCTGTAAGTGACACCACTCTGCCCGTTATGGTCTTATGCCCGCTGCCATACATGAGCATCCACTTACAGCATGTCCTCCTGACACATTTTCATGTAAGCCAAACAGTTATTAGCAATTATTAGCAAAATTTCAAATCTGAAACACTTACAAATCTAAGATTTACAACTGTTCTTACTAACAAAACTTAGAGCTCTTAACCATGAGATTCCTTCTCATAAGCTCTAGATCAAAATTTTCAATCAGCCAAACACTTCGTAAGTCTCTATGTATGTAATGTTTCATTGCTGCAACAGTTACTGAAACATTTCCAGAATTATAACATTCCATAATTCAAAATTTTCAGCTGTTAATATATCAATATCACCAAATTTTATTTACTTCACGTGCATCATTAGCATACTCAGTTGCAAGGTACAGTCACATCATTCATACAACTCTATCCTTCCATAGAGCATTCTAGCATCCCATCGATCATGATTGGGCTCTTCATGCACTTACTATTCTGCATTCATAACAGCCCATGCAATGATCCTAGAATTATCATCAATTCCTTCATTATTTATTTTGCAATAACATATGCATCATCCCTGTGCATTCATACAATGCATCACAAGATTTATAAAATCTTTCTTAATGCTCATCTACTTAATGCTACCTTGCATTGTTTCATGAGTACTATGCGTTCAAACATATTATGATCAAAACATGCCTATCTCATATAACTTGCATTACCATAATCAGGGCCACCAGTCCTCACTTGCTTTGGTTATTAAGCACATAACCAACATACACATGGCATGATATAAATTCATATGAATGCATTGAGATTTCTAAACAGTCATAGGGTGTAAGGATCATTTCCTTCACTTACCCACACCTCACCAAGCTTGGTAGGTTAACAGTCCCAATCGGTATTCAATATCACATGCAAACTAACTCATCATAGCTCAAACCTAGTTGAAGAGATCTTACCAAATCCTCTTTCAACATTCGTGCAATTTGGCACCAATAATCATTACCTGCATGGTTACCATTAACATCATCTGATGTTACCTGATCAGTTGGCCTCTTACCAAGGCTGCTCAGTCCTTTTGCCAACTTTATGATCATAGATTTGTTGCACCATCCTTTCTGCATAAGGTTGTTGGCTTCATGCAACAACATCCTCAACACATTTAGCCATGCTCTTTGTTATCTTTGGTCCTACAACCAATACCAACATCAATAGTGATTATCAACCCCAATATTCTCCATTAGTGGTTCGTTGCATATGCAGACTTCATTATTCTACCAATATGCAATATCCAATTTATGTACAAGCATTTCCATATGCACTATACAATGTTTGTTAAGATGCCATCTAGTGCATATACATCTATGTAATCCCTTACATTTTTAACATTTTTATGCCATATGACAATTTCATAATTGTAAGTATGGTAACAAACAGGGGTTTAAAGAATTCTTCCCTTTTCGATCCCTCACTGTAACATGGAATTCCTCTTCCATATCATGCAATTGTAGAAATTGCCCACATTGACAACAAAATTTGTTTGTCAAACAGCTGCTGGCACTCTTTTGCACTAAATATCTATGATATATGTAGACCTCATTCACACTCTGGTCATGCATCATTGTTCCCTGCTGGACAAGCTTTCCAATGCCTGTCTTCATGCTCCATTCCGACATCAGGTGCGGGAACTGCATCTCTTCAAAAATGACAACTTTCACTCCAATTCTGCACATTTTACACAGTTGCATTTTGGTCTAGAATGCCAACTTCAGCCACCTGTGGAAGAAAATCTATGAATAATCACAAAAACTTTTATATCGGGCAAAGTTAGTCCATATAACAAGAAACACTCGGCACTTCGCGGATCTCAATTCCGATGCACCATTCATCTTTTATAAAATTCTTGGTTTAACCACTTTTTACTTTTCACATTTTTAACTCCCTTTGCATCCTGTGCTCCACCTGTGCGCCACCTGCACACAACCTGCGCGCAATCCGCGCACTATCCGCGCGCAACCTGCACGCCATCTGCGCGCAATCCGCGTGCAACCTGTACGCCATCTGCGCGCAATCCGCGGGCAATCTGTGCGCGACCCGCACGCAATCCGCGCGCAACTGTACGTGATCTGCGCGCAATCCGTGCACAATCTGTGTGCGATCCGTGCGCAATCCACGCGCAACCCGCACGCAATCCGCGCGCAATCTACACGCAACTATGCGCGATTCGCGCGTAATCTATGCGCAATCCGCGCACAATCTGTGCGCGATCTGCGCGCAACCCGCACGCAATCTGTGCGCAATCTGTGTGCGATCCGCGCGCAACCCGCACGCAATCTGCGCGCAATCCATGCGCAATCCGCACGCAATCCGCGCGCAATCTGTGCGCGATCCGCGCGCAACCCGCATGCAATCTGCGCGCAATCTGTGTGCGATCCGCGCGCAACCCGCACGCAATATGCGCGCAATCTGTGCGCGACCTGCACGCAATATGCGCGCAATCTGTGCGCGACCCGTGCGCAATCCGCGCACTATCCGCGCGCAACCTGCACGCAATATGCGCGCAATCTGTGCGCGACCCGTGCGCAATCCGCGCACTATCCGCGCGCAACCTGCACCCTTGCGGGGGTCATATCTCCCTCGTCCCTTAACCAAATTGGACGAATTTGGTACCGTTGGAAAGCTCTGGAAGAGGTCTATGCACCTATGTGATCTTCTTTTGCATCTGAGGAATCTGTCCTTGTCATTTTCCCAAATCAAAATTCCGCCCCCAACTTCCTACTTCCACATCAAAACCATTCTGTCTCTTGCCTGCAACTGCAACTTTTCAAAACAGTTAGAAAATTTTCTGGAATGTACCCTTTCATCTCCTTACAGAGGTGAACTACTACAGATCAGACTTGCATAAAAACTTGCATAAAAACAGTAAGAGAATGACAAGAACTTGCATCTCTAATAAGGGATTTTCTTTTCATTTCACATTCAACAATCCGACCAATGGATTCACAATTAATCTCCAAGCAACCAACAAGCATGGGTAAGGAGACTCATGAGCATAAGGGCATAATTTGCAGGCTTTCCTCACTTCTAAAAACCATCAATTGGCCACACAATGTGAATTCATTGTAATTAACAATCATCATTAAGACATGAGGCTGTAACAACTGATTATTCATGCTTTTAAACAAACAGAACTCATTTCCAGCCATGCTCAACATTCAAGTTCATGCATTCAAAGCATCATGGACATTCAAGGAACATGGATTCATCATTAATCAAGGTCTCAAGCACATGATGCATCATCTCCTATGCACAGCAATTAACAACAACAACAACAAAAACAGTATAAGATGGCAGAGGTTGCCCCTCCTTTCTCTCCTCCATGGAGGCAAACAAACAAATACAAAACTGAATGCTACAGCATTGGGGACAATTAGAGCAAGCATTCAACCTAAAAATGAATTTTCTCCCTCCTTCCTCTATTTCATAGAATGCAATCAATGCAAGCAGCTTGCAAAAATCCCCAAACAGTCATGGAAATGATTTCCCATTCCAACAAATAGAAGCCATGCAATCTTGAGGTTTCTTTAATGTATTTTAGTTCCAAATACAAAATGCATGTACACACAATGATTTATATCTCTATGAAGGGCCCAACAGCCGTAGTGTTGAACCTAAAGCTCTGATACCACTCTGTAACGTCCCCTTCCATCATCAAATGCAGGGAAGGAAACATTAACAACACACCGGGGCTTTTGGTAGACTTCGCCCCAATATTACATTACTCATATAATTCATAACAATTAAAAACTTCTATATGCAGATTCATCTCAATATAAACACAGCGGAATAAACATACTAATAAGCACACAACCAGTAATGCCTAACATATATATATATATATATATATATCACAGCGGGGGATGATTCAGCATATAGAGACTCAATCTCATTACAATGCCATGCATGGATTCCAAATTAAGATAATCAACTCATTTCATTAAACATGGACAACTTAACATATTGCAGAACACAAAATGCAAATAATTTATAATACACAGAACACTTATCTTGAGAAGTAGATGTCCAACGACTGGCTATGTGAGAGCAACGTTCCACCCAACCATAGATCTCTTTCCAGCCTATATTCTTTCAGCTGAGAGATCACCCCCGAGCTGGGCTGTGTATCCACTAAGGAGGAACTAGATGGCTAACTCACGGTCAGGGTTTCACTCAGACAGCCATGCTAAGCCAACACACAGTTGGATTTTTCAAGCATGCAATGGGAAATGGAGGAGGATGCTAGTCCCCTAAGCTCAATCCCAGAGCCACATACACTTCAAGGTGGACTCAGCAATCCCATCCTCTGTTCATACATCCACACTTGGATTTCTCACAACTCTGTCACGAATAACCCAAAATCCGTCACTGATTTTCTGGGCTGTTAAAACTGGGTTTTCCCATGGATTTCGGGGTAGCTAATGCTCCCAAATTCGCCCCAAGGTTCATACCAATGGATCCCCCATTGGATTTCACCATCCAATACCAAATCTGAGCGTTTTTGGCTCTTCAAAACGTGGGTTCTTTCAAAGTCGCGATTTCTGGTTTTTCACTCTGCTGGCAAATCATTTTTGGATGGAAAATGGTGCTGGTTAGTTTCCCAATGGAATGGGGATGAGGAAGAAGCAACCTCCATGAGGTAGAGTGGCTTGTGGTACAAGAAAACAGAGCCCATACTTTGCCATACGAATTTCTGGGCTGCCCATGCTCCATTGAAGCCATGGACTGAAATCCTCAACCACTTCCTTACAACAGAATTAAATGTCATCAAGGAAAGTCAAATGGGTTCTCAAGGTGACATATGGCAGCCTATGGTTCAATCCCTCAACCCCATCACCACTCCCTAGTGGATACACGTGGCCCCTTCTCATTCGTTGCTCCCATAGCCAGTTTTGGTATTTTATTGCATGATGTTTATTTACATCCTATTACAATTTCCATGGCTTAAGAGCACATGGGCATCAAATATCAATGCTTGCCTTTTAAATCAAAATTCAGGCTTTCACTAGCGGGGCCTTGGCCTTGAGCTTCACGCTAGGAAAAACATACATCACCTGTACACATTATTTACATTAAATGCTAATATATCCTAAGGGTCAGAATGGGGTATTACACGTTTTCTATGCTTCGGTTTCTCGAGGGTAACGACATCGTCACTATCTTTTATCACATGGATCTCTTTGGCCCTTGCTAAGCTTGGATTATCCATTTCATCTCCGTTTTGCTCCTCAAATATGATGAAACTGTATTTTTCTTCATCATTTATTTGTTGCCAATCGTTTGTATCGTTCTGCATCCTGTCAGTTCTGAACAGTTCGTTTGTATCGTTCTGCATCCTGTCAGTTCTGAACAGATCCTCGAGTTCTCCTTCTGCACTACTTATTCTTATTCTTTTCTTGCTATTTCGGCAGCGTCTCAACCACAAGATATGTTGTCCAATGGGTTGGCAATGGCGTTGTGCATTTCAAATAGATTGGTTAACCGATCAAGAAATATACCGTTCGTACGGATTATATTGTAAAGCCCAAAGAAATGAAATATCAAATAATAATAAATCATCTAAGTTTACGTTAATATATGAATAGGTGAATTCTCTTCTCAAAAAATTTGATTGACTACCTTGATATATGTGATCAAGGGATAAATTATGACACAAAGAATTTAAAATTTTGAAATATGAATAATTCTTAAAACAATTCAATCTTAAAAATTAAAAATGATGGATTATAAAATAATTTTTTTTCCAGCGAAAAAAAACTACTATTGATATTTATAAGAATTAAATAGTACAAAGATAGTCATGATTCGATGACCGAATCATTCAGCAGAAAAGACTAAAGTCTGAAAATACATATGACCAAGACTTTCCAAGTCTCCAAAAAACTTAACATGACAAACCTCCAAAAGAAACTAGAAAGACAAAAATATACAAAACTCAAAAATAAATACAGCCATAAATGAACATAATAATGAATATTTAGGCATCATTTATGATAGGTGCTCAAGGGTGAAAGATAAATAACACACAAAGAATTAAAATTTTTGAAATATGAATAATTCTTAAAACAATTAAATTTTAAAAATTAAAAATGATGGATTATATATACTTGTAAGTGAACATAATAATGAATATTTAGGCATCATTTAGGATAGGTGCTTTAGGGCTTCGCTATATTTAGGGAAAGGAAAGGTCAACTAACCTAATGGAGTCTTTGAAAAATGACATTTTAAGAGATTTGGGATTTGATAAGTAATATGGGTGTTCAGTATGTTTTATATATAAGAATGGCAAACCCATTAACATGGATGAGAGGGAAAACAAAGAATTAAGCTCTAAATTAAGATTCTTAGACTTAAGCACCCTTTCTATGAGGTGTTTATCCACTAGGTGGGATATTGGAACAATTAGGACATTTTATGCCCCATAAATGAGTCCTGTGTCCCTAATCATGATATATGAAGGAAAACAATTTCTTTAGACTCTAGATGAAGCTTCTACGATTTAAACACTATCAATAAGTCCTCAAACCATTAACTTTTGATTGATAATATGGATATCATTAGTAGGCTATGTGATAAGGCATAAAGGGGGTTTAGAATTGAACACATATATAAAGAGAAGAATGTTATATTTGATCTATAAAGGGTTGATTGATTGATAATATGGGTGTCATTAGTAGGCTATGTGATAAGGTGTAAGGGGGCTTGAGAATAGAACACATAGATAAAAAGAGAAATGTTGTATTGATCCGAGAGGAACACAACTTGTTGCAAAATTTATTCATTTGGTTAAAGACCTATTTTATAATTTTACAAAAGGTAAAAACAAATCATAAAAAAAAATCACATACCAAATGGAGACAAAAAAACACAAATTGAGATGCAAGATGTAAAGATATCTATAAAATATAAACACAAACAAAAATAAGAGATAATAAATACACATAATATATGAAACAGCTGAAACTAAGAAAATATAAAACTAAAACAACTAAACATATGCTTTTTACTTGAACCCTAAATTAAAATATAAAAATATTCAATTAAAATTAATTTTTTTTTAAATTACATAAAAATAAAACCAAAAGAAAAATCTTCTTGTGCTTAAAACCTTTATATCTAGCCAACATTTGTGAGTCTCTAACACCTTAAAGTGTATCCCATCTTATCAAAGTCCTTATGGCCAAGGGCTACCCCCTTTCCCTCATTAAGAATTTGTGAGCCTCAACACCTTAATGATTTGTGACCCTCAACACCCTAATGTGCAAGGATCCCATCTTACCAAAGTCCTTATGGATAATGGCTAGCCCCTTTCCGTCCTTAACAAATCCTTTTGTATGGTCCTCCATCCTAAACCATTGCAACCCCTTTCCAATTCTCCACCTAGACCACCAATCTCCCTTCCTCGTATACCAAGATTTATTGACCCTATCTTCAAGATTCTAATAAAAAGGAATATATCTTCACAAAACCCTTAAGCATTTATTTCTGAATGTCTTTTATCTTTATTTATTCTCTAGGGCTTATCACTTTCTTTAGCTAATGCCATCATTGCATCATTAATGTCATCATGGTTAACTTTTGGGGTTTTATTATTTTCATCCGTTGAGTGATCTAACCCCTCTTTTCATCTTAATTTCTTTATTTTGATCATCTTTGCATGACATTTTTTTTCCTTTTATTTTATTTCCATTTTAAATTTAAGTCAATTCTAATTTATTCTTTATCTTTTTTTACCTCTCTTTGACCGATCAATTTGCCTAATCTTTAAGGGTTAATTTCTCATTTTCTATTTCTTTTTCCATATGATAAGCGGAGTGTCCACTCAACTTTTCTAAACTGGTGACCAACCTCTTCCAAAAACTCATCATATTAACATAGTGTACATACTTTTTAAATTTTAATTTAAAAATAAAAATAAATTCATTTCAACTTATTAATTTTTATTTATGATAAGCGACCCCAATATATAATAATAATAAAATAGTATTTTATTTCAAAACACTTATTATATTATCAACTACAGTTATCCATTATAGCCAACCGTTATTTTTTATATTCTTTTTTATTATAATTGTTTATTTCGAATTTGGAACTAGTGCCATAAAATTAGTCTGATATGTGTTGTGCTCTTTTTTTACAAAGATGATTCATCATCCCACAAATAGTAAAAAAATTATACCAATTTAATATATAAAGCTTAACCTTAAAATTGTAATTTGATTTCAAAACTAAATGCAATTATTAATTTAGGAAATAAAGACTATTACACAAATTTCTAATAAATTGTTGCACAAATTACAATAGGGCTCAACAAGAGCATCATGTCACTTACAAGAATTGAACCCGGGTGAGGAGGGCAGCAATCTTTCCTCCCAACCACCAGAGCTACAACCAATGGACAAAAAAAATAAAATTGCTTTATATTAATTTTTCTATAATTGTTTATTTTGAATTTGAAACTAATGCCATAAAATCAATCTAATATGTGTTGTGCTTATATTTTCATCCACAAATAATAAAATTTCTTACACCAATTTAATATGTACACCAATTTAATATATAAACAGTAACCTTAAAATTATAAATTTCATTTCATTTCAAAACTAAATGCAATTATTAATTTTAGAAATATAGATGATTACATAAATTTCTAATAAATTGTTGCAAAAATTGCATCAGTTGTCAACATATGAATTGAGAATCACAACATTTTTTGCTCCACAGCTCCTTTCATTTCGGTTGGCCGTGTTTTTGGAGGAAAAAGCTATTGGCATCGCTGGTATCAACGGTTCCTTTATTTTGGTTTGAGATTTTTTACGAGTGAAAAGCGAGTACCATCGTTGATATCTTGAAGCATCCCTTCGTTAACCAAAACAGAGGCCGTACCTCGTTTCTTAATAATCCACCACACGCCTTCATCAACGCCGCGGAGTTTCCCCACAATCAAAATACAACCCTGGAAGCACTGCCCTTCCTCCATACGCCACAGACAGAACGAAACGATAGTTGGCTTTCCAGTGCAGGGCAGCACCAAACGAAGAAATCTTCCCCACCACATCTCTTTCTTCAACCACAACTCCACAAGAAGACCCCCTCCCTTACTCTTCTCCTTTCTCACTATGAACAAATCATTGCAAACAGAGGTCGAAACCAGCTGCACATCCTGAAACTTGTGGCTCAATTGAGGTCGAGCGTATATATAAGGCATCAGGAAAGATGTCAACCATTTGCTTGCAGTAGAGCCGTAGTAGGCTTGTCCGGTTCTTGCACCCACCTGCAATGAAAGGAATTAGCCGGAGCTTCACCAGTCTCAGAAATCTCAAATCGAAACACACGAAAAACTTATCTCTCCGATGCCAAATGCTCCATCCTCCAAGACCCTAAATCCGGATGACCCTCATCCCTATCGCCCACAAACACCACATATATCTTCCCGTTCCACCTAAAAACGTGCTTCAGCTCGAACGCATTGTGAGGAAGCGCGTCTACCGGGAGATCAGATTCTACTGCCCATTTCCTTTTTTCCACATCGAAAACCTCAACCCCAACAGTTTTTTCAGGTCGCGGGACGGAACGGGCCATCCGGAGAGGCAATGGCAACACAGGAAAGAGACTCGTGAACTTTAGAAACATTCCGGTCCTGGGCATGCCCTCCATTACGAATATGAAATTGTAAAAGAGGGTCTGGTAACTATATGTCTCGTTCTCAGTCCATTTCCAATTCCCTTGTTGTTGGTCGGAGTCCATTACCATGGTGTACTTACCATTGAAACAAAGCACCGAGGATCCATTTGCAGGCAATTTTAAGTTCTTATGCCAAAATTCGGCCATCTTCGGCTCTGTTTGGGCTCCTTCGTATGAAATCACGCGTTTCCTATGCCCCTCTTTCAGGGTAATGGCATTGTTGCTATCTTTGATTAGATGGATCACTGTGGCCCTTGCTATTAATGAATTAGCCGTTTTCTCTTCGTTTTGCTCCTGAAATATGATTAAACTGTATTCTACTTCATGATTTGTTCGTTCCAAATCATTTATATCGTTCTGCATCCTGTCTGTTTTTAACAGCTCCTGAAGTTCTCCTTTGTCACATCTCATTCTTGCTATATCGGCAGCTTCGCACCGACTAAATATACTGTCCATGTGTTGGCATCGTGCTTTTAATTCAAAAAAGAGTACCAGGTGTTGCATCGTGCTTTCAATTGAAAAAAGAGAACCATGTGGTGGCATCGAGCTTTTAATTCAAAAAGAGAACCGTTAGAATATTTGTTTAGATCCGGAGCATAGAAAGGATATAAAAAGTAGTACTTTATTTGTTTTAAGTCTGGTCGATTTCCATAATTATTTTGGTGGGTTAATTTAAGTGGTTGAGTGCTGTATAACTCAAGTGGTTGAGTGTTGTATCCGGGTTAAATCCCCGTGTAGCTATGTAGGGCCTCACTTGATGTCCCCACCTAGTTAGGCCTTAATTAGGTCAAATATGTGGGTGGCTATATAGGGCCTCACTTGCTTGTTTACCCTGGGTACTATCCTAGAAATGAGGGGAAGTATGTGAGGGTTTCCCATAATGTGTTCCATTGAAAAAAAACAAATGAAAATAAGTTATTTGTATTTCAATGGTCACCTTGAATGGTTGAAAACTCTAATATCTATAACAATTATGACAATTATGATAAATTGTGAAAATCTTCATGGTTAAAGAGGGTTGATCTTGTTTGATTATGGTTGACTTGTTTTGACCATTGTACTATATGGTTGACTTTTGTTAACCATAAATCACCATGTTTTACCATGGTTGACTATGTTTAACCATAATTGAAGATGTGACCATAAATAACAACAAAATATAGAAATAAAAACTATTTTGGCAATATCGTTCCCACAAAATATGCATTATTTTGGCCATTGATGGATCTTAGTTCAAAACTAAACCCAGAATATAATAATAATTGTTTATTAGAATCACACAAGACTAAAAAAACATTTTAAATCTCCCAAATCTCCCAAGAATTGAAACATATAACAATACATAAACAATATGCATGAAATATTTGTGAAAAAGAGATTAACTAGAGATTCATTGTTTTCTCTCAGCCACCCTCCTTGAGTGCAAAGACATTTGTTGGGACTATATAAGCATGGCATGTTATGATAGCTTCTTCATCTATGCACACTTTCGCTTGAGTTTTACATGTTCTTCTGAGTTGGGATAAAAAACAAATCCTCCCAAAATCACACATCAATTGATACAATATTAAATAACGTATAAAATGAAAACAAAAGTAAAAATATAGATTTATCTCATCATCCTGATGTTCATGGTTTAATTTATTTCCTCAGGAATATGTATGCTTCTCAAAGTTGCATCGAAACAAACAAAATACAATACAACATTGTAATATCAATCTACTTATCACTACAAGAAAAAGGGCCTTTGGTGATGGTCATGATTGTGACAAACCTTAAAGGGTCATCAACATTGTCACATATTATGGCAGGCCATAAAAAAACGTCATTTTAGTTGTCTTCAAAGGCATTCCTTTAAGGATCATCACCAAATCAATTTTCAATGAAACTTTTGTGAGGATTGTTAAAGGCCTGTTGCCAATTCTCTCTTTGGTGACACCTCTAGTGGTGATCCTTTGGTGGTCCTCACTAATACCCATCAGTGAGGGTCATGCTTGTGACGAGAGTTAAAGGGTCATCACCAATGTCACATATGATGACGAACCTTAAAAAATCATCATTATAATTGTTTTTGGAAACATTCCTTTAAGGTTTGTCATGAAATCCTTTTTCAACGACACTTTTGGTGAGGGTTATTAAAGGCCCATTGCCAAATCTCTCTTTGGTGACACTTCTAGTGATGATCCTTTAAGGACCCTCATTAATATTCTTTTTGGTAACTTTTAGCAATTGTAAAAAAATATTTGTTACCATTGATAATTCTAATGAGGATTTTATGATGCTATGTGACCATCACTATAGTTTTTGATAAAAGATAATGGTTTAATATCACTGTTAGACCTCAAAATGGTTCTTTTATACTACTTTTACACAAAAAGACTCTTCATATTATATTAGGTTATATGTGGTGGCTAAAGGCCATACACATTGTTCATGTGACTTGAAATCAATAGTTATAACCTAATTCCCTAGTTTTTTTCCATGGACCATGGTTAGGGCATTATAATGCCTTTCTATCATGCACTAAACCATAAAAGGGTTCCATATATGTTTAATAGGAAACATATTATGTCACAGGGGCCATGTAGTGTTATAGGGCCTTACACATGATGCACGAACCCTCATAGTAAAAATTAGGGTCTAATCCCTAGTGTTTGGCCCCAAACCATGGTTTAGATCCCAATTCTCATCCCTAAATACACTTTAATCCTTATACTTGTGATTCTATATATTTCTCAATTTTTTCCTTATACATTTCCATAATAGTGGTATCATGTCATTAAAGGAATTTGGTGAATTCCTTGTTTACTCTCACTTGATTGGACCTCAACCAAGAGTTAAGTGTAGACTCTTCTCCTTCAATGCATCATTAGATGAAAACAAGTAATCCCTAATTAACACATTATCCTTGCAGTGTTTAATGGTTCCCAACCCTTTCAACATGAGACTATGTATGTTTATCCTTGTTTCATTTTTGCATTACATTCGTATTTTCGTTGACTTGGTGAAGGGACAGGAACCATACCCATACTTGACCTACTATCCATCAAAATCCATTGCTTCTACCAGATTTTCAATCCATGTAGATATTGGTTTGTAGGGGTATCGGATATTTTGGAATTCGTGAGTATTGTCATTGAAAACCACCCTTTGTTTACATACTCCTTGGAAGCACCTTGGTAAATTCCTTGTTTACCTGAGCTTGATTGGACCTCAACCAAGAGTTGAGTGTAGACTCTTCTTTTTCAATGCATAATCAGATGAAAACAAGTAATCCCTAATTAGCACATTATCCTTGCAGTGTTTAATGGTTCCCAACCTTTCTGCCTTGAGGCTATGTATGTTTAGCCTCATTTCATTAAATTGCATTACATTTGGATTTGTGTTGACTCGGTGAAGGGAAATGACCTGTACCCATACTTGGACTACTATTCACCAAATTCCATTGCTTCTACTAGCTTTTCAGTCCATGTAGATATTGGTTTGTAGGGGCTCAGATATTTTGGATTTCGTGAGTATTGTGATTGACCAAGTACCTCTGCCTAGATACTCCCTAGATGCACTCGGCCATCTCTTACCTAACAGGAAGGAGTTGAATGGGTTCATCCAAGATGACATTTATAGCTAGTTTATAAATATCATTTAGATAAACCCTCGGGGAAGGTTATGACCAAAGATTCCATTCTACACTAAGTACTTCTTCGAGTTGAGGGATGAACTCATTGTCCAACCTTAGTACACACTTCACAATTAGATGCACACATTTTGTTTTCCCCTAGGACAATTTAGAGTGGGTTCACGTAGACTTCACGTAATCATATTGTCTTTGAACTTTGTCTAGAGACTCGATCTTTTACTCAAAATACTACATAAAGTGGTCATCCTTGATAATGCCCTAAATCATCAAAACCGTAATAAAAAAATTCATGTCCATCTATTATTGAAGCCTCTCCAATCAAGCATGTCTATACCTGCATATGAATTTGATGATATGACTGCTCCAATAACTTATCTTCCAAATTTCAGCACCAAGTACATAGCCATCCAAAATGTACCATTTCTATTTGAATCTTTGTTAGTTTACAAAACCATTATTGAAGTTGGTTTGTCTTCCCACAAATACTACATGGATGAAGATCGCAACACTATAATTCACGATGATGACCATCTCAACGATAATGTTGGAACTCTTCAGGTGCACTATCTAACGTAACAATATCAAGTGCATCCTCCTCCCTATCATTAGATGCATCATCAACATCTTTATCCTTGTATTCCTCATTTTGATCATTGATTTCAAGAACATGATCCAATTTAGCATCAATGGTATGCCTTTGTAAATCATCACTAGGAAATATGACACTAACAGATTTCATAGGTTTGGAGTAATTGGGAATGTGAAAGAAGTCAAACTCAGTCCTTTCATATCCTAAGCAAAATTTGTTCCTTTTGAAGTGAAACTCTTCCCAAGGTGTGATAATTTTGTTTTTATCCCCAAACTAATTAGCATATGGAAGCCATAGTGTCATCATCCAAGGTATTTTATTTCACCTTAATCTATTCATAAAAAGGAACTATTTGATGTATAGTTGTATAGTTGTATGATTTTCAATGCCCTCTTGTTCACTTCTAAAACATTTAATCCAAATAATGGTTTATATTGAAGAAGTATGGATTCAAAATGTTGTTGTCGAAGAAGTTGCAATTCACCATTTAACAACTTGTTATGAGTATTGAGAATATCAATAATATTTTATGCATAACTTGTAGAAAAATGGTCACATGACTAAGTGTACATTTTCTTATTTTAAAAGTTGTTCCTTATGCGATGTTGATTAATGTGTGCAAAAGACTAAAGAACTCTTTGATATTCCATGCCATCCTAATCCAAAAGAGATTCAAGTTCCCAAAAAACCATGTCACAAAAAAATCCTAGTGTTGCAAATAATGGACACTAGACACCTTTAATCCGCCTATTCAATTTGAGGACAAATCAAGATCCAATGATCTCAATCATAGATTCCAAAGTATGTCAACAATATGATGCCAAATACAAAAAAATATTAGGGATTCTTACAACTTGACCATGAAGTAATAATTATAAAGACTCAAATTAAATAATGGATTCACATACTTCTATCTAATGACATAAAAAGAGCTTCAAAAAGGATTTAAAAATGCAAAGTTTCGATGTCTTCAAGTGCTTCATGTGCAAATTGTTTTGTTCCTTCGCTTTCCTTCTTTATGGGATTGTTTCGTGTTTCTTTATGTGAGTAGGTTTATTTGTGGGAAAGAGCAATATAGTAAATATTTTTACCAATACAATCATATGGGACAAATAAAAACCATCACACACACGCATTCCTCATATTCTCTTATTCAATTTCAAGGAGGTCTATGACTCAAGACAAAAAATTTAATTTAGTTTCAAATATAATTCCCCTTGTAAATATAAAAAACAACTAACCCCTTAAATGATCAATTGTAAAAAAGTTGAATGATCCTTATAAATTATGTATGATGTATAAACCCTATAACTCCTTTTACAATGAAATGGCAAAATTGCATACTCCTAAAACACCCTCTTACAAATTTCAAAACCCATATTAAAAACCCTTAAATTTTCTTTTAAGATGTTTCTTGTCCCCAAAATTTCTTATAAGGTGTTCCTTGTCCCCTTGAAATTCTAGTCATGGATGTTTGTTAAAAAATACTTGTGTATCAACTATTATCCCCTTTTGAACTTTTGTGAGAAAATGTATTTGTGAATGGCCTTATTTACTCTTCAATTTCTTTAAACACCATTACAATTTGAAACATCCAAATATTGACCACCATTATAATTTAAAAATTCAAAAGATTGCAAGGACTTTGAGCAAATGCTTGAATTTGATCATGCCATGATCTACTTTAGGAATTAAATAATTTTCAATATAATAATAAAATATCATATTTGATACCTCAATGTGGGATATGGATCATTACTTATCTCGTCAAGCTGCTTTTGTTTTGAAATCTGTTGGTTATCTCTAGATTTGTTGGTTACCTCTAGATCTAGACCAAAATTGCTTGGCTATTTCTTTCAATGCATATACTACATGGTGAAATTCAAAGTTTTGTTTGAGGCTTCTATTTCTTAACATTCCCACACCTTGAATATCTTCACATTTCTATAGATGTTACTCCTTCATTCCCTTATTTTGTCATTTTGTCTTCGTCATCATGTCCAAAGCAACGTACCCTTCACATCCATACTCATTTTTACTATTTGCATCACTCTTTGGTCTTCCTGCCTTTCGTGGGAAGTGTCATCATGGTGAAACTAAGTAGTGTCATGAAGTTTAAATGTTTTTCGTAAAATGCATCACCTTGAAAATTTATATGCGATGTTTCATTTTGGTTGAAATGATGGTTGTGTCCAGATTTTATTTCCCAAAATTTGTGTCCATTTAACCCCTTCGAAACTCAATTGAAGTTTTGTCATAAAAGGTTTTTTGTGTCTCGTCGATCGACATTCCCCATTTTTATGTCTTTTGATAAATGTTTTGGTCACATCCATTGGTATCGTCATTAAAATGCCTATGTCCAAAAGAGTTTAAATCCTACCCTAACCATCTCCCTGCAAAAAAAAAATACTAATATCCACTATTATGATAAAAGGAACCCCTCTCTTGTTCCAGTAATGTAATAAAATTCAAATATAAAAAATATAGAAAAAAAATCTCATTGATTCATTCCTAAAAGCTTCCCAACACATTTACATTGAATTGTAGTAAAAAAACGTTTATGCAAAACCATTGTCCCTAAGTCCTATCCCTTTTTATTATTATCCCCTCTCTTTATTCCTTGCTATTTTGTTTCTCATTATAATTGTAACATACCTAAAATAGAAATATCAATACAACAATTTTAATACTATAAAATTAGAGTATTTATATGTAATATTTTCATTTAATTAAATTATAATTAATTATATAATCATTATCCTTTTAACTTGATTAAGTTACATAATCTTATTGTCTTCATCAACTCAAGGATTTCTTGTTCAAGTACATTAAGGGTAATCAAGTCGTCAATGAAGGGAATATTTGATTTTCCAATACAATCCTTGTAATAACGGTATAATTACTTATGTTGATGCCAATTGGCGCCATGGCAAATGTTCCATTCAATCCATTGGATTTATTTCTGAATTAATATAATGTGTATATATGTGTGTATTTACAATTCAAAGCCACTAACTATATATACATTAGGATATTTGGTAACTTTATCGTGAATTCATGACATAGCCTTTTATAGATGACAACATTATTATTTGATAATCTATCTTCCATACTCTATATTAATGGTATATTTGATGTATGCTAGACTATTAATATTTTTCTCTTTGAGCTCTATTCTTTATCAAGCTATCTCGAACCCAAGGCTTATTTACTAGTATTTGCTTTTCGAGGGGAAAAATTGAACGCTGGTAGAAAAAGAGGAAAGTTAGAAGGTACAAAAACATAGGTATAGGCGGCGAAGGATATTGGTAGGAAAAGAGCAAAGTTTGTAACAATCTCAGATTACTAAGACATAGGCACTAAACCAATAACAAAAAATAATTTTAAGTTCATCAACATAGTGAGCCAACTACAATTGATTTTCTCACAATCTCTGTAGTAGTATTCTCAACACTATACATTACTACTATATCTAGAATATATAAGCAATTTGAAAAAATATTTTCGAGGGAGGTGCTATCACTAGAGTTGAACCTAGACTACTGGGGTTCAAGCCTAAGGAAATCTTAACAATAAATACAAGGTAACTGGAAAATAATTCTATAAAACTTGGTGGTAGGTAAACAATTGTTACAAAAATCTATCATATTTATATATTGAACGGCAGGTAATGTATCAGTATGATGGATATTAAAAGGAAACAACTATGAGCATAACTTTGTGAAAGACATGAAATAGGTTCTGTATTCAAACATTAAAGATAATTGCATATTGATCATGAGAATCATGGCATGGATTGATAAGACCACACAGACAGAATAGTGATAATATGTAACAAAATTATTAAAACAGAGTAGGCTCATATGAACACAATCATCTCAAAATAGTTATTTCCAATTAATATGAAGCTAAACATACATGCCTGCAATTCGAGTTCAGAGTCTAACTTCCATAATATGTTCCAACCTCTTCTATTTCATCATTGTTTAATATATATACAAAATTTTTCAAAGTTTGAAATAGTTTCAAGATCCCATTTTCATGGATCGACCTTCACAAAAATAATAAAGTTTTCAAACTTTAAACTCTCACAGTACAAGTATAAACAAAATAAAAACAACATTATTTGCTGCTAGTTGTCGAATCATCAACAAACTAATCTTCTATGACTAGACTATCTTAGATCATCAGCAAACTAAAGAATTCCATAAGATTATGCCAAGACAGTCAAATCATTAAGAACCTGGGACCTCTTTTGCAACCTGATGTATGTAGCATCTTGGTTCTATTCTCGATCCTGCAACTCCTTGATCTGGATCTTCATCTGTTCACCTTTTTCTTGAATGGCCCTTTTCTTTTTCAAGATATCTTTAGATATAATGACAAGCTTTTGATAATTAGCCTCTTTCTCCTCCAAATCTTCTTGTAATATTTTGTTGCCAGACATCAGGTTCTCATTCATATCCTAAAGATATTTATTATGTTCCTTGTATGATTGCAAGGACTTCTTAACTTGATCTAATTCTAGCATTATCACGGGGGGTTCACGAGTGAGGCAATATCATATCACGTCCATTCATATTGGGGGTTTGAATACTCTTAAAAACCTCAAAATATATTGCCCCATATTAAGGGCTCAAGGGGGGTTTTAATTTGACAAAGTAATATAAATATTGGGGGTTATTTTATTTGGGTGTGTTGAGGAATAACCTCCAAATCATGGGATGGATTCATACCTCCAAATCATGGGCTCAATTCATACCCACCTAAAACTTGAGGACCCTCCATTTTTTGTTTGATATTGCTTATGATCCCAAGTTTTGCATAAATCTAATAATAGTGTACCAATGATAATATTGATGTAAGTTTGCTTAGATTATTGGCCTTGAGCAATCCTCATTTAATAGCTTATTTAGGCTTGGTTTGAATTGATTTCATATTGTTTTTCATTTTTAAGTTAAGAGATGTAGCTAATTGGGAGTTCCAAACTTAAACAATTGTATTGTATTTTTTGTAGGCATTCAAGTAAAAGATTTAACTCTTCATTTTTGAGGTTGGGGTTTAGGTGGGAATTTAAATTCAATTAAACCTTGCTCCATAGAAACCAAGAAAAGTGAGATCAATCTTTCTTGGCTCACTAGAACCAATAAAATTTAGATAAATGTTTCTTTACTAATTATACCTTTCAACTTTTTGTATTCTTCTTTAATATTTTCACATTGCCATTTAGGAATAGTTGTTAGATTGAGTTATATTTGGCACATTCATAATTGTGATTTCAAATCTTATATGCAAGGCATCCGTCTTAATATTGTATTGGAACTAACATGAACATAGGTGAAAATGTAAATCCTTATTTACATACCCTATGTGTTATCAATACCATGAAATAGTATCATATAAGTTTCACCATATGTGTATCCTTATAACTATTGCATGCTTGAAACCTAACAATGGATATTTTTCCCTTTCCTATATTAATGATTATAAAAAAAAACTAGATATAAGCCAAGAAAAGGTAACTAAATATTGTCAATTCCCTTGATTGCAAAAACAAATGTAGAGGAAGTGGAGAAAATTCTTTGGATCTTGTGAATGACCCAAATCCACGCTATGCATGTGATCATATGGTGTTATTAAAAATTAAAAGGAATTTTTCTATGTGCATTTGGGTTCAAACATCAATGATATTACTTTTGATAGGAAGGTAGGGGAGTCCATCAACGAAAGGGTTTCAATTTTTCATTTTTATGGAGTTTAATTTATTAAGCTTATAGAAAACATGGGCTCTCTATGGCTATATTTGTATTTACATGATATAAAATTGGTAGATTTGCAGGCTATGGTGTGAAACATCTGCAATTCTCATATTTTCTAAGCACTACACTAACAATTGGACTATCAGTATTTTACATTCTTTGTTATGTTGATCTCTTGACTGTGCTTCCTTTTACGCATTTTGTCTTCCTCGATAATATTTTGTTGGGTCTTCCACTTACCAGTGCTACAAATTAATTGGTCGCCCCTATAATCCTAGTGGGACCATTATTAGCATTATACTACTATTTTATTTAGCATAGATTGTTTTCTTATACTAAGATGTGTGAGGGCTCCTGTTTGTTACAACTTGATAATATGATATGAAGGGGGTGTTAAAAATGGGTTGATAAAAATGGATACCTACAATATCTAGTGAAACTAGGGGTTTTCTTAATTGGAAAGGCATATTGGGAGGGGGGTCAATAATACAATTTTAGGATGCATTTTCCAATATTTAGTGAAATTAGAGATATTCTTTAATATCATGCGAACGATCGTGCTATGTAACAAGTTCATTAAGTGAACCCCCCGTGAGCATTATATGAATTTCTTCTATTTCCATAAAAGCTTCATCTACCGGCAAGGATTTCGAAACTGATCCATTTTCATTTTCAGAATGACTTTGTTTATTGAAGAAAAATACTTATGGTATATCTTCTACACTTCCTTGAATATCTATGAAATTTTCATTTTCTGAAAAATGCCCATCAACTATCTGTGTGTCTTTTTCACTATTAGAATCGTTGACAGCAATAAGTTCACTGCCTTTCACAAAATTCTGTATCATCTTCATCTCTTCTTCTAACTTGCTTCTTAACCTATTTCTTGGTTTAAAATCCAAGTCTTTTGTATTTAAGGTTTCAAGCTGTTTATCTTCATCAAAACTTGGATTTTTTACCACGATGCTAAGCATGTCAAATTCTTCCACAACATTAAACTCTTCTACTAGCTTCTTACCTTCGTCTGCAACTTGTTTAGTCTGCTCGGCCCTAGTCTAGTCACCTGCTAGTTTCATGGGATCCTCTATTTGCGTTTTCTTGCATGAATGATCTGATTTCTTCCCTTTTCCTTTAACTGGATTTTTCTTTTTAGATTCAAACCCTGATTCAAGGAGAAAGCTGTCCCAATCTCGCCCACTCTTATTCAAATGAGAAATTACCAGCAGCTTAATCAAACTCTGATGGAAAATGGAACGGGCCTTATGTTCAGGATGGGTCTGAACCCATGAAATCAGTCTTTGCAAACTTTTTAACAAATAATATGTTAAATTGAGCTTCAAACTTCCACTGAGATGCATTAACAGTCGTAGATGGTACCTAAGCACTCTTTCATAACGACCCTCGCAAGTGATATAATTTTGCACCATTTCTAATGGAATCTTCCAATATAGCTTAAGCTTTCTTGCATGAATACCATTTTTCCAATTTAATTTCTCAAACCCTGGTAACAGAAACTCACCATAATCTCCCAAACTCTTTCTTTTTAAACCATTTTTCTCCCCGTGCCGCAACATCGATGGCCTCTGCAATAGATTCCTTATCAACCATAACCTTTAATTTTTAAAAAAATCTCACCACTCCATCTCTGTAATTTTTAATAAAATCTTTGGTCACCTGAAGGTTGTAACCCTACAATCTCTCACAAAAAGAAAACCATCCAACATCTCTCATTAGTTGTGCTGACCTGGGAAACTGGGTAATCCATTGTATATTATACGACTCGATCCTGCAAATTAACCCTTCGGGCTTCTTCTTCATCATGCTCTGTGAAATTTCATCCATACTTACCCTAAAAATCCATACAATGCAAACTAAAATAGGGTAAAACAAAACATTAAAGGGTTACATCAACAACCAACAATTTCTGTCCATCATGTATGTTGATTTCGATGCTTGTGGATATGACTTTGAATTGAAATCTTGATGCTTGGAGACCTCCACGATTTCAATGGTGCATAAATGTATGGTACATGCCATAATGAATAAGCATGGTGCATTTAAATCATAGTACAAGGGTTTGCCACCAGTATCAATAAACAAATGTGGATATTTGATCACTGGCAGCGTTACCATTAAGACTTTAATATATGCTTCTAGGCTACAATTCATCAATCATATGAATAATACCCATGTCCTAAGCATCATAGCATGATTTGAAACAAAATTTAATTAAGAAATAAGATCTTTTTTGAAAATGAAAATGAACAATGAGCCTTGTTTTATTTTAATAAGTGAAACATTTAAATAAAAAACAAACTAGGGTAAAAACAAAAAATAAGGGAAACTAGGATTTTTAAAGGAAAACTAAGTTGGAAAAGAAAAGTTGCTATACAAGGTTGGATATTCTAAGGTAAATCTAGAAAAAAAACTCTAGAGATAACATCTGGCTCCGATTGGGGATAAAGTTCTCCTTGTGAGACTTTAAGAACACTTTGACCTATGCCTTCTGAAATCTGCTAGAATCACATTTCTGTCTTATTGGGCTGGAGTCTATTCAAAACCTGAAATGATATGTACAATGAATATTTACAATGAACTTATCCACCTTAATATGGATGAAACAGTTTTAGAAATCCTCCATTTACTGGACTTGCAAGTTCATCACAATTCAAGGTCTATAAAACAAAATTATTGATTCCCCAAAATATTAACAACTATGAATGGTCCCAACCACAAATTATCGAACTTCCCATGTTTACCTTTGTCCTCACTTCTAGCATCCCACCTTAACACTGCATCACCAATTGAGAAAACATCTATTTTGATATTCTTATCAAAGCTCTCTTTCACTTTTTTTCTATGCACTTCAGCTTTTTCCATAATGGGTTCTCTTTCTTGTTGCAATTGGATGATCTGAAACATTCTTCTTCTTTTTTCTTTAGGTTCTTCCTCGATTTCCTGCACAAATTTAATTATTGGAGAAGCTAATTGAATAGGAAATAATGCATCAACTCCATATACCAACTGAAAAGGGGAAGTTCCAATTGATTTTTTAATAGTGACCATGTTTGCCCATAGAGAAAATATCAATTTGGTGTCCCAATTTCTTTTGTTTTCCAATAACATTTTCTTGATACTAGTCACAATACTTTTATTAATGGATTCTGCTAATCCATTACCTTGGGGGTAATAAGGTGTAGACTGTCTCAAACTAATATTATTTTCTTTAGAAAATTTTATCATTTTTCTAGATTTAAATGCTGGAGCATTACCAGTGATTAACTTTCTTGGACATCCAAATCGACTGAGAATATTGTCTTGAAGAAAATTAATGATAACTTGGTCTATTGCATTCTTGTTGGGATTGCCTCTATCCATTTGGTAAAAAATTCTGTTGCAATTAAAATCCATTTATGTTGACCACTAGATGCAGGATGGATCTCACCTATAAAGTCTAAATCCCACTGTTGAAATGGAGCATTTACTGCTATAGTTTTTAAGGGTAAAGATTATAACTTATGCCTACCTACAAATTTCTGGCACTACATACATGCTCTAACCTGATGATACACATATGTGAAAAGAGTGGGCCAATAATACCCGACTCTCAAGATTTTAAATGCAGTGGCTTTCCAATACTTATGTCCCTCACAAACACCACCATGTAAATCTGCAGTAACAACATCAGCTTCTGCTTTATCCAAACATTTCAGCAATATAACTCCAGGATATTTCCAGTATAGAACTTGATCCATTAAAATATATTTAAGAGATTTTAGTTTTAAAGCTCTACACTCATTTTTATTTAAATATGGAGGACATTGTAAATGCAACAAAAAATATACAATCTTTTCATACCATGAAGAATCACAATACCTTTTGTAAATCTGTTCCTCATTCTGCTCTACTGACACAGCTTGCTCTAAACTTTCAGCCATGAGATGAAGATCTAATACTTGACAGTTTGATTCTGCTAGAAGCTTGGCTAAACCTTGCCCTTTTACCAATTTGGTAGGTTTAATGTCAACATCATACTCCATAACTTTGGCTATCCATCTGCCTCTTTTTCCTTCACTGTTAGGATGTACCAATATTTCCTTAACTGCTGAACTTGGAACATAGGCCATAATTTTTGAATGCAAAACATGAATTTTGAAAAAATTAAGAGATTTCACCAGTGCATCTGCTTGCTTTTCCATTGTATTATATTTAAGCTCTGAGTCTCTTAATGTTTTGATGAAGAAAGATATTGGTTGTTCTAATCCATTTGTAATCTTTTGGAGTAAAACAACAGCTATGGTATCTTCAGATGCAAACGGGAAAATTGCAAAATCCTTGGTATAATCAGGAGATGTTAAAATTGGTGCTTCTATGAGTGCCTGCTTTATCCTTTCTAATGACTGTCTATCTTGATCTGACCACTTAACCTCCCTGTCCTTTTTAAGCATCTCAGTGATATGTTTAATAATCTATGCAAAGTTTGGAATAAACCATCTTAAGAAATTGATTTTCCCAATAAAAGATTAAATTTCCTTTTTATTTCTAGGGATGGTGATTTTCAAGATAGCCTTTACTCATTCTGGATCTATGTTTATTCCTTCAGCAGAAACTATATGGCCCAAGAGTTTGCCCTCTGTCATGGCAAAATGAGACTTTCTTGGGTTAAGTGACAAACAAAATTTTCTGCATTTAATGAAAGTTTGTTTTAAATGCTTCAAATGCTCATCATCAGACTTAGAAAAGACTATGATATCATCCTGGTATATGACAACAAATTTTTCATTCTCACTCACAAAGGCTATGTCCATTTCCCTTTGAAATGTGGCACCTACGTTCATGAGCCCAAAAGGCATCTTGTTATACATAAATGTACCCGAGGGGGTTATGAATGTTGTCTTCTCTTTGTCTTCTGGCTATACTGCAATCTGGTTATAACCAGAAAACCCATCAATCATTGAAATCCTGTGGGAACCCACAACTCTTTGCAAAATTTGATCAATTTTAGGAAATGAATAATTATCTTTAAGGTAGCATCTGTTCAAGTTGCCGAAATCTACGCAGAGCCTTATCTCTCCATTTTTCTTGCATACTGGCACAAGATTTGCTACCCAAGATGAATACCTATGAGGCACAATAATTTTTGCATGCAACAATTTTTTTACTTCCTTTTCAATAACTGGCAGTAATGATGGATTAAGCCTTCGAAGTTTATGTTTAAAAGGCTTAGTGTTTGGTTTCAATGGGATCTTATGATGGATAATGCTAGTATCATAAGTTCTAAGATCCTCATATGACCAAGCAAAAATGTCCACAAATTCCTTCAGCAAACTGATGTATTTTTTCCTTTCCTTTTCTGAGAGTGTTCTAGATATTTTGATCATTTTAGGTTCAGCTTCAGAACCAATATTACAACTTAAAAAACTTTCTTTAGTAGTTTGTAAGTTGGGTTTAAACAGCGTGTCATCCTTTGAGAACAACCTTTCCAGTGGCACAAGTCCCTTAGGAATGAAGTTACTTTTTAAATCAACAATTTTCTGATCAACAATTGAATTTTTTGTACAAGCAGTAAATTCAGCCATATCAACATCCTCATCTTGATCAACCCAATCATCAGCAAATTCTTCTGTCAATTCTAAAAACTCCTTTATCTTATGATCATCCTGAAAGACTTTCCATTGTTTGATGTCATCTGGAACAGATGTCCTATATCTCACATCAATGGGATACTTCAAATGTGTTAATTTTGGAACTTTGAAGTAATCTGCTGCCAAAGCTAGTGAGTCTGCTGTCTGATTATAATATCTTGGGATATAGGTTATATTAAAATCCAAGAAGAAATTATCTATCAAATCCAAAACTTCATTTCTATAGATTTTCAACAATTTCTGTTTTACCTGATAAACATACTTGACCTACTGAACAATCAATTCGGAGTCACCAAATACAACAAGCTTTTGAATATTTAAATCTTTTACAGCTCTCAATCCTAGAACCAATGCCTCATATTCAACAGTATTATTAGTTGTTTGAAATTCCAGCTTGTACATGAGAGAAATGATTTCTCCTCCAACAAAAATGAGTACAACACCTTCTCTTGCTCCTTCCTTACTTGATGCTCCATCAAAATACATCTACCATATACCTTCTTACTCTTCCTTCTTTTGCTGAACAAGATTATCTCTCTTCACTTGCAAAACCTCTGTAGAATCATCATTCTGAACTTGTAACACACCTATAACATCATCATTCAAATGTAACATGCAAGAACCCATATCTGCCTATACTAAATAAATAGGATGGTTTGTAGAGTTCTTATTGTCACTTACCATGAATGCCAGCTACACTTCCCTATAAATACTTCTATATTTTCCTCCAAATATAGGTACCGATGCATAAGAAAAATCCATTTGAAGGTTCCTCCTACCATTTTTTCCCATGACCGTGATAACATCATACCAAATCTAGGAACTACATCAGCTACAACAATATCCATAAGTATACTTTTCATGGGAAATTGTGCAAGGATAACAACCAGATCTTTGATGACCCCTAGACATTTCACTGCTCTAGAATCAAAGGTATACAAGTCATGATAAGGTTTAGTAACAAAAATCCCTAAAGCTTCCATGACTTCCTTAGGCATGAGATTATGTGAAGCGCCTGAATCTAGGAGACAATTATGTAACATTTGATCATGAATAGTGAGTGTGATATAAAATGGAGGAGGATAAATAGATTTAGCATCTGGTTGATCAACTGTTTTTGAACTAGTAATAATAGTTGGATTTTCTTCTTGCAAATTAATGACATCTGAAGGAATGGAAGCAGTTGAAGAATTGAAAATCTTGAGAGTAGGCTCTCAGCTATATGATTTGTTCCTAACCAGCTCAGTCAGTGGAATACAAATCTTAATTTTGTTGATTTCATGTTCTAAATTAAAATTAACAAACTTTCCTAACTCTTATGTTTCTGTGACTTTACTCTTATCCTTTCGTGTCACTTGCTTTTTCTCAACAAGCAAATGTTCTTTAGTAGGAAAAGTCCTTACCTTCTTTTTTCCAATTGTTGCTTACTTCACTCCTGACCTGAGACCATATGAATTCTGTTGTGCTTCCTGATAAATTTCTGTTTCCTGCTCAAAACAATCTGACTCATAATAATATGCCAACTTTTCATCATGAGAATCAACCTTCGTTACAAAACTAGAAGAAGAAAACTCATCTAATTGATTCATATCAGGTTCTAAATATTCAACTTCTTATGCTAGTGTTTCATAAGCCTCATCATCCCTTATCAAATTGTTTTGAAAAGGTGGTTGTACCCTTTGTTCTTCATTGTCTCTTCTCTCCCTTTGAATATCATTATTCCTTCTCTCTCTTGGAATAAACCTAGGGGGAAAAGGGCATCTAAACTGATTTGGGTTTCTATTATCATTTTCCTAAGCAGGCCTATTTTGACTTATTTTTTTTGTTTCTAGCTTATCAATATTTGTAGATAGATTTTTTTATCATTTTATTCATTTCATCCATCTTACTGTCTGAAGGTATTCCTGTAAAAGCAGATGGAATCATTTCCCATTTTCCCTTTCTATCAAACATTTGACATTCTGCTTCTTCCTTGAGTTTATTTGAAGCAAGTATATTAGATTCAACTTCTAAGGCTGCTTCCTGCATATTCAATAGAGACAAAGATTTTCTTTCCCTTAACCACAAAGAAAGTTGATAATCAAAAGCATTTGCATAGGTTAACTTTGTTGATGTTTTAGTAGGTTTTATTTTAGCCGGAATCCTACTGTACATTTTGTTGAAACATTTAGAAAAATCCCCAGTAGCCTCATCCTTCTTTCTTTTCAGTGCTTCAAACTCTGTGATGTAATATGGGTAATCTTTAGTATCTCCCCATTGTTTCATGAACACTTCCTCTAAAGCATCAATACCATCTATAGATTTTGGTGGCAATTCTCTAAACTATTTTCGAACTTCACTATCTAGACTTTGAACAAAAATCCTCATCCACACACTTTGATGTTCAAAATTATGATTATCAATATAGCTAAGGTATGTGTTCCAGTGCTCCTTTGCTGTAACACCTCCCTGACCATTGAATCTCGGGAGATATTTCTGATAGTATCCACCTGGGAGAGCATTTAAAGGCTGAGGTAATACTAGAGGGGCATATCTGGCTGCCACCATAGAAGCCATTCTATCTAGAGGCTGACCAACCATATTTGGTGGATTAGATATATGTGAAGAAGATGGTTGATTTTGTGGAGATGGTGGTTTAGTATGTGGAGGAGATGGCACTTCAATTTTCAATTGGCCAATAAGAATTATGCTTATAAGAGGCATATAAGGTGCAATCAAAGACTTTAAAGTGAAGGTTTCCTCTGGTATATGCTTATGTTCAGAAGTTAGAGGATTTGAATAAACCTCAAAATCATCAATCTGAGTAGGTTTAAAGTCCTCAATCTCAGGAATGCACATAGATAAACCTAATTTTCTTTCTTCTTGAGTATCCAACAATTCAAAAGGTTCAGTTGTAGCTGAAGAATACTGAGGGTTATTGGATGATGGGAAATCAACTTTCTTTTTTCTAGCTTCTCTTAGAATCCTTTCTGGATCAGAAACCCCTGAGTGTAGAGGAGATGAAGGATTTCCTCGAGTCCCTATCTATCTTGAAGCCACTGTAACTTTCTGAAATACAAGGTGAATTTGTAGTTTGCAGATAAATTATACTAATCTTGTCACCCTCCAAAATCATATGTAAATATGTGAAATACCCAGGGAAGATGTACTTTCGTTTCTCCGTTCCCCGGCAACGGCGCCAAAATATGTTATCACTAGAGTTGAACCTAAACTACTGGGGTTCAAGCCTAAGGAGATCTTAACAGTAAATACAAGGTAACTGGAAAATAATTCTATGAAACTTGGTGATAGGTAAACAATTGTTATAGAAATCTAGCATATTTATATATTGAATAACAGGTAATGTATCAGTATGATGGATATTAAAAAGAAACAACTATGAGCATAACTTTGTGAAAGACATGAAATAGGTTCTATATTCAAACATTAAAGATAATTGCATATTGATCAAGAGAATCATGGCATGGATTGATAAGACCACACATAGACAGAATAATGATAATATGTAACAGAATTATTAAAACAAAGTAGGCTCATATGAACACAATCATTTCAAAACAGTTATTTCCAATTAATATGAAGCAAAACATACATGCCTGCAATTCGAGGTTAGAGTATGACTTCCATAATATGTTCCAACCTCTTCCATTTCATCATTGTTTAATATATATACAAAATTCTTCAAAGTTTGAAATAGTTTCAAGATCCTATTTTCATGGATCGACCTTCTCAAAAATAGTAAATTTTTCAAACTTTAAACTCTCGAAGTACAAGTATAAACAAAATAAAAACAACATTATTTGCTGCTAGTTGTCGAATCACCAACAAAACAATCTTCTATGAATAGACTATCTTTGATCATCAACAAACTAAAGACTTCTAGAAGATTCTGCCAAGACAGTCAAATCATTAAGAACCTGGGACCTCTTTTGCAACCTGATGTATTCAACATCTTGGTTTTGTTCTTGACCCTACAACTCCTTGATCTGGATCTTCATCTGTTCACATTTTTCCTGAGTGGCCCTTTTCTTTTTCAAGATATCTTTAGATATAATGACAAGCTTTTGATAATCAACCTCTTTCTCCTCCAAATATTCTCGTAATCTTTTCTTGGCAGACATCAGGTTCTCATTCATATCTTGAAGATATTTATTCTGTTCCTTGTAAGATTGCAAGGACTTCTTAACCTGATCTAATTCTGGCATTATATGAATTTCTTCTATTTCCATAAAAGCTTCATCTACCTGCAAGGATTTCGAAATTGATCCATTTTCATTTTTAGAATGACTTTGTTTATTCAAGCAAAATACTTTTGGTATATCTCCTGCACTTCCTTGAATATCTATGAAATTTTCATTTTTCTGAAAAATTCCCATCATCTATCTGTGTGTCTTTTTCACTGTCAGAATCATTGACAGCAATAAGTTCACTACCTTTCTGTAATGCTACCATTGGCATTATAAATTTTAATCTAATTAAACATAGATTTTGTGACTAAACAACATATAATCAAAGTGTAACCATAACAACATATAAATAGCATATAACCATTTTGCAATAGCATCAAATAACTTAGAATTTTTAAAACTTCATTGGTGATTCACACAACATAAATTAACATCATAAATCATGTAGCAATAGCATCATATGAGAATTTTATGACAACATATAAACAATTTAAAATCACAAGAAAAATACCTCGTTCTAAGAATGGTGACAGAGTCCAAATTGAGCAAGCTTCCCTCTTCTCCTTGAGTTGCTTCCATCTTCATTTCCCAAAGCGGGACCACGGTTTTACCTCCCAGCTAACTAGGGGCCTAACCGGCTCCCTAGCCCCAGGACGCCATTGAATGGTCCCATCCAAATGGCCTCCTGGCCCTCCATGCCCGAGACCCCCAAAGAACAGAACAATGATGCACTAATAGGCTATGTATCAAATCTTCCAAGAGTTCTCAAACTCTTCCAACTCTTCTCAACTTCTCATACCCCAAATTATCAAAACTCTTACCAAAATATCCTTCAAGAGAAAAGACTCCCCTCTTCCAATCTCAAGTCTCCTATTTATATAAAAAATCCTCATCCATCAATAAATTCCAAAAATAATAGTCAACAATCAATAAATTCATTTTCTAAAAAACATAGCAATTTGATTTAAATAATTAAAATATTAATAAACATGGTTGCAAAGTCTTACTTGTCATGCTCCCTTCTTAATACAACTATGACAACTATTTTCTAAATATTTGTGCAAATCCTATCTATCCATTTATTTATATTATCCTTTCATTCATAAGTCAAATAAGATATTTTCATATACTATATTATACTATGACTTAATTTATATTAAATGCAGATAATTATATATGTAATTCAATAATACAATCAATTTATGTAAATCTAAAACATATTTGACAAGTCAACAAACTCATACTTTCAACACACAAGTAATACTTTCAACAATTCATCAACCAATATACTATTAGCTAATATAACCATATTAATTTATTCATCGATCAACCAATCATAGTATTGTACTCACGAATTGGCGTATGCATGGCCAGTGCACACGTCTTAAGCATGGGTACTAATAATCACATTTAATTCTCCTAATAGATCATTATTACATGCTCTCAAACAACATATAGAAGTATAATTAAACCATGCATCATTCATCATTCATAATCATTCATACATAATCAATAAGACAAAATTACGTAAACATAATGATGAAATCAAGCATATAATCGCGATGGTTAATAACAATCAAGAACACCATCCAATCCATCATTGGTCCCATCCATCCCATTAGTACTCCAACCCCCTAATCACCACTACTTCCAGCTCCTGACCTCACCATCCCATCCTCTGCTAGAATATACCACGGAATCTCGACTACGCATATGACCATGTATAGAACCCATAAGCAGAAGTGTCGATCGACCACATCGACCAAGCTTCCCCAGCAGGCACCCACTAGTCGTCATCACACATCCACGGGAGCGTGCTTAGAACAACCCTCCCACGACTCTGGGTTTCGGAGGTTCGATGGTGGGAAATGGCTCCACCCCTCCTGATAGTACTAGGGTCAACACCCTACATCAACCATACTATGCCATCACTGATCTAAGGGGTCTCGTCATCGAACAACCACTTTGGGCAAGTCGTAGTTCCTATTAAAACCCACACTTACCCACAAGTCATAGAAATATTGGAATTTACAATTAAATAGCATGAAATTTGATATAACATCATTATACTCATGATGTTCAATACATCTTGTGCCCCTTGGAAATATAGGAATCCTCCTATCTCATAGCCAATCAACATGTGGAATAGTTCATCATTAACATGAAACATATATATATCCATACCCAACTCTTTCAAGTGTTAATCCATATCACTAATACAACATTTACAAATAATCATGTAAGTACTTTTGCAAACAACTAAATTAGCATTCCACATATGGATATTCTATATTCAATTTGTATGTTCAATATGAAGTAACATATCCATTGCCATTAATAAATTAAATAGTAAATTCCATTTACCATACAACCTCATTGGAGTCCACATGTGCACATAACAATCATCTTAATCAGTCTATCTTCGTCAAACAAATAATAAGCAAACACAATGCTAAGCTAATTCACATTAGAGTTTTTAATTAATGACTATCAATATATAGGGAATTACACTTTCGCACAATTCTGTATCAGCTTCATCTCTGCTTCTAACTTGCTTCTTAACCTAGTTCTTGGTTTCAAATCCAAGTCTTTTGTATTTAGGGTTTCAAGTAGTTTATCTTCATCAAAACTTGTATTTTTTACCACGATGATAAGCATGTTAGATTCTTCCACAACATTAAACTCTTCTACCAACTTCTTACCTTCGTCTGCAACTTGTTTAGTCTGCTCGGCCCTAGTCTGGTCACCTGCTAGTTTCATGGGATCCTCTGTTTGCGTTTGCTTGCATGAATGATCTGATTTCTTCCCTTTTCCTTTAACCGACTTTTTCTTTTTAGATTCAAACCCTGATTCAAGGATAAATTTGTCCCAATCTCTCCCACACTCATTCAAATGAAAAATTACCAGCAGCTTAATCAAACCCTGATGCAAAATGGAACAGGCCGTATGTTCAGGATGGGTCTAAACCCATGAAATCATTCTTTGCAAACTTTTTAACAAATAATATGGTAAATTGAGCTTCAAACTTCCACTAAGATGCATTAACAGTCGTAGATGGAACCTAAGCACTCTGTCATAACGACCCTCGCAAGTGATATCATTTTGCACCATTTCTAATGGAATCTACCAATCTGTCTTAAGCTTGCTTATATGAATACCATTTTTCCAATTTAATTTCTCAAACCCTAGTAACAAAAAATCACCATAATCGCCTTCAAACTCTTGTTGTTTAAACCATTTTTTTCCCTATGCCGGAATGCCGATGGCCTCTGCAATAGATTCCTCATCAACCATAACCTTTAAGATTTTAAAATCCACCACTCCATGTCTGTATTTTTTAATAAAATCTTTGGTCACCTAAAGGTTGAAACCCTGCAATATCTCACAAAAAGAAAACCATCTAGCATCTCTTATTAGTTGTGCTAACCTGGGAAATTGGGTGATCCATTGTATATTATTCGGCTTGATCCTGCAAATTAACCCTCTGGGCTTCTTCTTCATCATGCTCTATGAAATTTCATCCATAATTACCCTAAAAATCCATACAATGCAAACTAAAACAGGGTCAAACAAAACATTAAAGGGTTACATCCATAGCCAACAATTTCTGTCCATCATGTATGTTGATTTTGATGCCTATGGATATGACTTTGAATTGAAATCTTGATGCTTGGAGACTGCCACGATTTCAATGGTGCATAAATGTATGGTACATGCCATAATGAATAAGCATGGTGCATTTAAATCATAGTACAAAGGTTTTCCACCAGTATCAATAAACGAATGTGGATATTTTATCACTGGCAGCGTTACCATTAAAACTTTAATATATGCTGCTAGACTACAATTCATCAATCATATGAATAATACCCATGTCCTAAGCATCATAACATGATTTGAAACAACATTTAATTAAGAAATTAGATTTTATTTTGAAAATGAATATGAACAATGAGCCTTGTTTTATTTTAATAAGTGAAACATTAAAATTAAAAAAAAAACTAGGGTAAAAAGAAAAAAGAAGGGAAACTAGGATTTTTAAAGGAAAACTAAGTTGGAAAAAGAAAAGTTGCTATACAAGGTTGGATATTCTAAGGTAAATCTAGAAAACAACTCTATAGATAACAAGAGGGAAGTGGAAATGCTAGAAATGTTTTGCGGGAAGCTAATAGTGTTGCCAGAATATGTAAATTGTCCACCACGGGCATGAGTGACTTGTAAGATTGAGTTAACACGAGAAATGAGCATTTCTTCAACTTGACCAATCCTTGCAAGTACAAATGGTTGTATGCCAGGATCCATGTTGTTTTCCAAGGAAAAGCGGTGGACATTTTTTCTGCGATACAACGAGAACATGCATGAAATCATCAAACCATAATTGGAGAAGTTTAGCTTCTTCAATGTCTGGGTTTATAAGGAGGTTGGTATTGGAGATGGTTCCAATGGTTTTTCCATTGAAATCTGTAAGACGTCCACCTTTGATTGCAAGGATAGGGGAGGTAGCTAAACCTTGAAGGTTGACAAGTTGGGCACCCTCAATTGTGTAGTGCTCCCCCCAAAGTGTGATGTCTATGCTAAACCCGGACATGTCTCTCACGCCAACTGTTCGGAGAATGGTTTCAAAGATATCTCTTTTGAGTATAGTTGATGTAGGTGAAAAAAAAATGACAATTCCAATAAGGTCAACGACGGAATTCAGGGGTGTATTTTGGATGTCATGGACAGATTTAAAGTAGAAGCAATGAAAAGGGATCAATGGGAACTCCTCTAAACATGGTTGAATTGTTGAGGAGGGGTTAAGGAAAATCTCAAAAGCACTTTTCAAATGGTTGTATGTTGGGTTGATTGGTTTGACTGTGCCATTCAAGATCGTGTTTACGAGGCCAATTTGTATTGTGTCATACAAGGATGTGGTTAAGTCATTAAAAGAATAGATATGAATCTCATCTTTGGTAGCACTAACAAGGTCAAACCCAAAGAGCTAGCCTGGCCCTTTTTGATTGGTGTAGGCATTGATATTTTTCTTGGCAGTTACTCACCCTTGGATGGTCCAAATTTTGTTGGAAGGGTTGAGTGATGTGAATTGAACAATAGTTGCAACAAGGGTTGGGGTTGGATTTGACGAAGAAGGTATGGAAAGCGAAGGGTTTTGGGGATTAAGGGCAATCTTTTCTGGAATAGATGAACTGTTATGGGAGGTAAAGTTAGGGGTGAATGCGATTAAATTTAAAACATATATAAAATTATACAATTTAGATAAATTAAAACCCTTCCTCAACATTTGCATTCTAAACAAGGGTTTTTACATCCAGGATTTGATCCCTCTATGCATTTGGTAGATCAACTTTTAAGATGGTTCTATGCTGGTTTATTAGAGAACTCTTCTTCTGTAGGGTCCTATATTTTCCCAAAATAATATCTTCAAGCACTTGCTTCTTCTCCCCCATCTCTGTAGATTCCTTAATGGCCAAATTTAAGGACATAGTTTGGTCTTTGACAATGGTTTAATTGTGCACTTCACCTAAGTATCCTAATTTTTAAGAAACTCAAAACATCGCTACACTAAATACCATGCATGATAAATGATTTGATAATCAACACCTCTCACGGGATAGGTTTTTTATTTGTACATAAAGGTGACCGTGACCAAAGTAAAAAACTTTTGCAAGTTTTCCAAGTTTAACTATTGAGAGTAATCTCCACTTAATAAAATATTTTTATTAATTCAATAGTTCCTTTCTTATCGAATAATCTCAACTTAATAAATATTTTTATTTAATTGAATAGTTCCTTTCTTATAGTATTTTCTATTTGATTTATATGCATTAGTTTTATTTGTTTAACTTAACCAACTACGTGGAAATTTGTACTCACTGTCAATTCAGAGGTGTATAGGGAAGGTTGTACACGTGCAATATTCTTATTCATGCAAATGATATGGCACCTCTCACGGCCATGTTGAATCCATGCAAAAAAAACAACTTGCCAAGCAGCATGGCCACTTTGAAGCCATGCAGAAAAGCTGAGTGAGCGCAGAGAAATGTTGTTCCACCAGAATATGAAGCAAAAGTTTGAGTCGTTGAACATCTCCTTGTTTGTTTCAGCCAACTCCATTTTCACATTTGCACACCACAAAAGTATTTCTGAGATTCAGTTGTAAAGCCATATACATCTGTATATCTTAGTTTGAAATATGTAAGCCAAAAATCCAATCAAAGGATTAAGCATGTTGCGACGGGCACAAAGCTATGAGAAATATTACAACACCTTTTGATTTGAGGACTCTTTCAATGTGGAACGCACTAACTCCATATACTGCTTTCATTATCGCTTTGATAACTTTTTCTTTCATCTTTTTAGCGTGATCCAACAAGAAGGACACTTAGAATCACCAATCAGGAGAAAATAACATGAGATCAGTGCATGGTAAGGAATCAAATATTTGTTCAAGTGATAAGGATGAAAAATTAATCATGATTATGGTAGGTGATGCCATGCCTTCCTGTATAGCTACGCCTTCCTTTTTGTCAAAAAAATGAAAGTGCAAACACATTGTGCATACATAAATCTTTCATTATACATACACTATTTTGCAACAATTTGTTTTTGCTATCTATATAAAGTTAGATGTTTTTGTTGATCTGGTTTTCCATTCATTTTATGATTTTCTACCCAATTGAGGGTTTCTTGAGTAATAACTTGAATGGGTTTTCTATGTAATTAATGATATAATAACTTCAAATTAATTATGATTGGTTCAAAGCTAATATTCCTCTCAAGAAAAACTTGTTTGCAAAATGGAGAGAATCGATATCTTCTATGTGTCCTCGGCGTCGATTGCAGTTTTCCTGAGTCTCAAACAACAGTTTCTCATTAGACAAGGAATCCATCCAAGGTAGTTGGAGCAATAGGGAAGTAGATCTTTCGAGATAAGCAACAGTCTTCTCGAACATATTAGAAGAGAGAGACCTAGAAGAAGCACTGAGAGTCAACCAAGTAACGTAGACCAAAACCCTAGAGGAATCGAACTAAGTGCGAGATGATTCAAAGAGAAGGCAAGAAGGCCCACGCACTAGTGGCATAGTAATTAGGAATCCAGTCAAGGTTGTTGGAGATACAGGACAACAAATATTTCTAGCTAAGCAATAGTCTTCTGGAACATATTAGAAGAGAGCGATAGAGAAGAAGCACTGAAATTCAACCAAGTAACGCAGATCAAAACCCCATAGGAATCGAACTGAGTCCAAGAGGATTCACAAAGAATGCAAGAAGGCCCACAGGGAAAGGCATAGTAATTCTATTATTAAGCTGCTTTAGCAAATATCCAGAAGGATCAATTGACACGTCAAAGGGGAATCCAGGTGTCGATTCAACGAAGTTTTCAGGAGTCAAGCAACTCATCTTCCTCTTGGCTCTAAGACGTAAAGTAATTAAAAAAATGATGTTTTATGTTCTTTTTCCTACATTTCATTCATCAAAATGAATGAAATATATGAAATTTGTGGTCTGTATGGACCTAAACATTGTCGCATGCTTGAATATATCCCTTAAGAGTTATAAATTCTTGGAAGGGCATGCTTATTTTGCTGTTTTACAGGGAATTTTGGAAAAGGTTGATGCATGCGGGTGTTCCTGCGAAGAATGGAGTGAAGGAAGAATTTTTGAGCTGAGAGCGACCATAGGCCTTAAGTGTTAATATTGTCCATGTAAGAAAATACTCCATTAGGTTCAAATTATTTAGTTGTGGCACAGTAGATGATTTAGGCACAGCTTATTTGAAGAATGAATGTAGGCACAACTTATTTAAAGAATGAATGTGTCACCATGGTGTTGTAGGAATCACTGGAGGACTATTTGAGTATTGCAGAGGCAATAAAAAAATTGGATGTAGTTATCTCTGCAATAGGTGGAGGTGCATCACAAATGTGAATACTGGATAGTTGTATGGAGTCATTTTTGTTGCAACACAATATTATAAGGCTATCAAACAAGTTGGAACAATAAAGGTATGAAATATACGTATTTTCAGGAGGTGTTTCAATAAGTAGTTTAGTTTTAATTTCGAACCTTAGCTCACAAAAATCAAAGATACAAAATTCCAAAATTTTTAAGGTTTATAATTTAAAAAACCAATGAAAACAGATTCATGGAAATTTTAACCAGTTTTTTTTTATATTACAGAGATTGTTGTGCCAGCCGAATTTGTGAATGACTTTGACAAATCAATGAATGTAGTGGAGCCTTCAAAGAGCTCCTACTTGATAGTAAAAGTTGAGTTTTGTCATGCAATTGAGGGCCAAGGCATTTCTTATGCATACATATGCTGCAACAACTTTGCCAATCTTTTTGTCTCAAATTTATGGCAGAGGGGACTTCGAGTTCCTCTTAGAGATAAAGTTGAGATGATCGAAAATGGGAATTTCAAGGGTGTGTATGCGGGGAGGAAAGATCCGCTACGGGTGAGGGGAGCGTGGATCGAGGATAGGTGAAATGCGGGGAAGGACGAGATGGAAGGGAGTGTTGGGGAGGAAAGAGTGAGGGTGCAACAGAGGGAGCTATGTGGAGTAGCAATGAGGGATGAGACAGGGGGAGCAATGTTGGTTGGAGTAGTAGCGAGTAGCATGGAGCAGGGAGTGGCAACAATGGAGAGTTTAGCACCATCACGATGGCACCATCCACGTGGAAGTATTCCATTCGCTCTATGAGTGAGGAATCTAACTGACGTGGATGGTTATGCTTCTCCGCTGTGAAATGCCTACGGCATAATTATTAGGATTGAATAAAGGTATGGTGTGAATATCAATTAGTACTCTGGTGCCAGATTATGGAAGGACTGAAGTAGGAGAAGGATTAGTAGTTGTGTCATTCCTCAAATTAAGGGAACTGGTCCATGTACTTACATGCGTCTTGGATGCACCTCATACATTATGACAAATGTCTATTTGTTCCTCAACTCCATCGCATCTACTTCAGAAACTTCAATAGCTTCCTTTGTTTTTCTTGAAAACCAAAAAGTTTTTTTTTTCATTTTTTAGGATTGAACAGAGGTAGGTTCCATCTCTCTTCCACTATTTTTTTCAGACTGGTAGAATAGCTGGCGTGTGCATGAAAGGAGAAGGCACTGTTGGACATATGGTCTAGGGTCCGATCCAAAGTGGGGACCGCCACAGCCGACTTCCCTAGCCACCCACCTATTAGCAGGACCCAAATCTCCCTTCCACTATATTTCTATGTATGATGAACAAAAGAGCCATTCCTATTTCTAATGGCACTTAAAGGACTTCAACTTTTTAATTTTATATTTATTATGGTACTCTTCATCTTAATATTAACCTCTTATTATTAGTCCATGGAGTAGGTAGGTGACTATATGCTCCTATCTCAAAGTTCATTGGATAAGAGCTCTATATTTGACAATTTTTATCATTGAACCTATTACTAAAAATTCTAAAATAAAAATAATTTTGATATACATTATCATACATTATCACTTAACATAAATATTTCTCTGACATTGTACTCATCTATCATCTGACATATATCAATTGGAACTCCTCCTATAGTTGATGCCTTCTCTCTTACGGCAAGTGTAGAGCCTACGACCTACATTGTTGACTTCCATTTTATGCCAAGCGAACTCTCTAGAAACATTGATCTTAATCTAAGAGCCTACGACATACACTATTGACTTCTATTTTATGCCAAGCAAACGCTCCAGAAACATTGCTCTTAATCTAAAGGAATCCAAGATCTTTATGTTTATTGATAATAAGGTGCAAAGGTTGGAGTGAGCATGAATCCAACTCCCCTTGTTTGGGAATATCAACTCATGTTGAATTTCAATATAACAAATCTTTTTGGCAAAACCTCTATTGATTGTGCACAGAGAAGGAAAAGGTCAGCCGTAGATTTTGCTATGCGCCATGGATGAGAAATATGAGGGATAAGTTTGACATCTAGCTAATGTTTCTATTTATGAATTGAAATCCAAATGATGCTATAAATGTTGTGTATGCAAGTCAGGCATAATGCATAAGCCATTTTGGCACTACCACCCCAAGGCCCACTAGGCTCTTCATGGTGATCAATATCCACCACCCATTCAAGGAGATACCGTAAAGATATACTAAGAATCCAATCCTGATTAATTCTTGGCGAGCAGAAACAACAGTGTTGTCATGCCTGGTAACAGATCTCTCTCTCTTTTTGGAAGTGTTATATTTGTTGGTAACAAATATCTCTCTCTTTCTCTCAGTGAACAAGACTAGAATTTGGTTGATGGAAGATATTTATTTATGCTCTATGTTTCTTTGTAAATGAATCAGACCCTATTAATTTGTGACCAAGATTAGTATTTTCCCTTAGAATTCTGTCTTCTATGAATTTTGTTGTTTTCACTGTAACAATGGATGGTCATGAGAAATTGGAGAAGGTGGGAGAAGGAACCTATGGAAAGTTGCACAAGGCCAAGGATAAGAACACAGGGAAATTGGTCTCCTTTAAGATACCGAGGATGGAGTGTGACAATGAGGGTACTCCTCACACCACTCTCCGTGATATTTCCCTTATGTAGGTGATTTCTCAGTATATCCACATGGTCAGGTATTAAAATTGTAGCATATTATGCACATTCTCTTTGTATTTTTTAAGGCATCTAGATATAAATATGTGAACCAAAGCACCATGGATGATTTGGCATGCAATAGTCCCAATCGCTTTTCTTCATTTTTTCCACACAAGACAAGGTAGAGACAGAGTATGATAAGAATTGCTCCAATTATCATTCCATGGATGAAAAAATCAAGTCATCCCAGGAAAAAATTGTATGATTGAAACGTGAGATATATAGAAAGAAATCTATAATAAATATACCCTCCCAAGAATAATAGAGGCCATAACTGCAACAACAATAGTTTTTATTGGTTCATAGACTATAACAAATGTTGGTCCTCCTTTGTCAATATACCATATCTGAACTGAAAAGGAAATGCCAGAAGCAACAAATCCCTGCATCCTCATAACAAATCTATGGTTACAAAATGCTCTTATTATTTGTATGTGATTAAGTAAAATAATTGCACAAAATGAAATAAGGTGCTATAGATAACTTGGGTATAGCTAGGGGCTAGGAGATTTTCAATGTGTGATTGATAAAATTAAAAAATCACCAACATAAACTAACATTAATCTATCTAACATGTATATTTACTATCAAGTTTCTGTTTAGTGAAGCACCTATAAATATAAAAAGCTCTGAAAAACACCATCTAAATCATTTCGTTTTACAATGGAGATGGTTCATGAGGCTTTTTATACCTTTTGCAGGGTTCCCATAAAACTTTGGACCATGGAAATTTGGAGTGAGCTTATGATGCCGTTTGAGTTTCAGGGAGGATTGCTTGTAAGGTTGTAGACGAAGAAAAATGATATCACTTGATTGAAAAGTGCGCTCAGAATGGTGTTGATCAGCTTGTTGCTTCATTCGATTTCTTGCCATGTGAAGATTGTCCAGCAAAATGCGAAGAATATGGTCGCAGTTTCGAAGGACCATGTCAACTTCTTGAACTAGTGAACTGTTGGGGGTGTATGGAAGAATAAATGGCACTGCTTGACCATAGAATGCTTCATATGGAGTCATTTTAGAGGTAGTGTGGTAAAAGGTATTGTATCACCATTTGGCGAGAGGGAGCAACTTTTCCCACTGATGTTGTTCAGAGGTGAAGAAATGAAGATACGTTTCCAAACATTTAATGATAATTTCAGTTTGACCATCTGTTTGTGGGTGATACCCTGAACTCATCTTCAGTTTGGTGCCAGTGTGGAAAAATACTTCTGTCCAAAAATGACTAGTGAAAGTTGCATCACAATCTGAGACAATGGAAGAAGGGATTCCATGAAGAAGAAAGATCTGGTCCAGGAAAATTTGTGCAATTGAGGAGGCTGTATAGGGATGGTTGATGGCACAAAAATGACTATAATTGGAGAGGCGATGAACCATAACAAAAATCACTATCTTCCCTCCAGATTTAGGGATCCCTTCAATGAAATCCATAGAAACATATGTACAAATTTATGTAGGGATGGTAAAGGGTTCGAGCAATCACGTAAGGAGTGTCATTTCACCCTTACTGCACTGGAAGGTATCACATTAAACCACCATTTGTTGAATTGTCCTTTTCATTCCCTGCCAAAAGAAGTTACGCCGTGCCCGCTCATACGTTTTGAGGAACCTAGAGTGCCCTGTTGATGGAGAAGCATGGAGTTCATAGAAGACATCCTGTTAAATATCTATGCTCTGGGGAAGCATTAGACGACCCTTGTATCTCAGGGAAGCACCATCCCAAGATTAATGCGGCAAAATAGAATGGTTGTTGGCTAAGCATTGGATGATTTGAGATAATGAAGAGTCATTGACATAGCCCAGTTGAACAGGTTGCAACCAACTTGGAACAGACATATAAATAGTGGAATGAGAAACTTGGTCATCAAATGTGGGAGAAAGAGCATTTTCCATAAGATTTTCCTTACCCTTCTTGTAAGTGATCTCATAGTCATATCTATCCCATGAGGGTTTCCGAGGATAAATTGTGTCTCTTGTGTTTATGTTGTGCTTATTGTTTTTTCAGTGATCCTCTATATCATATTGTTGTGAAATATAATGGAATAATGATGTTATCTATCTTAGAATATTGAATATTAACATGGTATCAGAGCTATCCTGAAGGAAGGAAATGTATGGCACTTACAACACTTGTTCCACTTGTGACAATTTGAAAGTTAGGGTTTTGTATAGCAAAAACTAGTCATCATGGAACTTTCGCTATAAATCCATTTTGGCGAAGGTTCAGGATCTAAAACTCGGATAGGCCAGAGATGAAATGTTCTTGTACCTTGTGTTCGAGTTTCAACCTCATATTCATTGTATTTTCTGAGATATGATCCATACACGTTAGGGTTTCTGCCTCTTCTAGAATGCATTCCTAAACAGGTGACCTAGGGAAAAAGGTCACATACTGAGATTGGAAGCTACAAATGAAATTCTGTAAAGAATGACAGTTAGGGAACAGACTGTAGTTTCATAGATCTGCGTTTCAGATGCTGAAGTTAAAAAAGTGACACATGGCACTCCGTACAAGTTTTCTATGTTGTTTCATCCCTTAAACAGGTCATGTTGGGAAAATGTGAATATATCTCTGATGGAGAATCCATTGAAGCTCAAACATGTGGGGTTGGAAATATGACAGTTCAGGCTACCACATGACAATTTTTCAGACCCTTCAAGTCCTAATTTTCAGAGATACACCAAAAACAATATGGCACATCTGAAATGGCTCAATGGAGGAAATCTAAGAAGAGGAAGAAGAAGCTCTCACTTAGGGCTTTCAATTTTTAGGTATGGAAGGACCTGGTACAATGCTGGAGAAACCTGATGCAATATTGGAAACTTTTATTATCGATTTGGAATCCATTCATTATATATATTAATCCTCCATCAAAATGTCGTGGGAGGAAGGATATTGAAAATTAGGGTTTCCAAGTAAGAAGAAACCCTAGCAAGGTTTGAAGATTCATAGGACATCAATGAAGGAACTGATATTCTATCATCCTAGCACCATGAACATATATAAGATGTTTACAAGTTATATACCTTGGATGGTTAGGTTTTTACCCTTATAGAGAAGACTACTCGAAAGGTATGACTTGAGAAGATACAGGTATGTTTTGAAATATGTTCCATGCTTAAGTTCATAATATGTTTGCCTTCATATTATTGAGGTTAGTACAATCATGATTAATTTTAGATTGTCTAATCACCTTAGTAAAAGTATGAATGTATGTGAATGATAGAAGACATTCATTGATTAGGGTTATGACACTTATAATTGTGCTAATGCACTTGTGGTGTTGTATGAGGATGATGTTGTCTACTAACAAGATACAGGTACATCAAGAAAGACAAATCAAGTTCTATGACCATGATGACATGAAGACAAAGAGTCATCCATAGTCTTTGATCACATAGAAGCTCTACTTACAAGGTATGTATGATTTTGTTCTACTATGCTTAACCTATGAGATATGCAAGCTTACTAGCACAAGTGTAGCTAGGGTTTTACCCCTAGCTTGTGCCAATGAGCACCTACTAAGGAGAATGGATTCCTTAGTAGCAGTTCAATAATGATTAAAAGATTAAGCTAAAACAACAATTAACAAACTACTTTAAAGCATTGCATGAGACATAAATGAAAGATGTAAAAAATGGTTTTATATTATTGTTACCTTGAGTGTCAAGGTTGATGAAGCCCTTTGCAGTGTCCAAGAGGATGCTCCAAGCTTCTGAATGCTCCTTTCTCCTTCTCCAATGTTGGGGATGGGCCAAAGGTGGCTCTCAAGGTGAAAATAGTTCAAAGGTGAACTAGGGTTTCGAGAGAGATTTTGGCAGAGTAAGGGTGCTTGTGATTGTGGATATGGAATAAGGGATCTCCATCACCTATTTATAGTTTTTTGGTGGTGGAGTGCTGACCCATGGTTTTAGGAAACACATAGTTTTAGGCAGCTGTATAGGGTTTTTTCCTCCTTTTCCTCATTATTTTATATTTTTTATTCCTTTTTAGGGGATTTTTGCTATTTTTGGAGGAAAAGGGGGTTTTTTAGCCTTTTTTAGGCTATTTTGATGGTTTTGTGGCCTTTTGGAGGCATTTTAGGCCTTTTGGAGGCTTTTTAATGGGATTTTTAGGATTTTAAGGGAAAAATAGTAGGAAAATGGACAAATGAGCCATATAGTGTGGTAATGAGGTAGTGAACACTTTTTGGGTGTTAACAACAAGGTCTCTAAATCATTGAAGAAAACAAAGAAGACATTGTTTGGGTATGTTAGACATAACTAGCAAGCATGATAATCTAGGTATGCTTTTCTATATCAAGTTGGAATCCTACTTTGTGTTAGTATCTTAGGTAAGTATACCTATGTATGAATGATCATGAACATACATGCTTAAGATTATTTAGAATCATAATGTTTTGATGGTATTAAGATTATACTAATGAATGTATGATTATGTATGAGATCTTGAGGAAAGACACAATGATGAAACCAATACACACTTAAGCATGCATAGTGGTGTAGAATGGATAGAAGTTCGAAGACACATGACCATGATGCTATCATAGAGATCAAGCGAGAGGCAACCACACAAACATAAAAGATAAGTATTTGAGTTGTTATTTGAATCTTTGAATAGTTGATGATATTGCTTGTAATATTTGTATGCATACTTGTATTCCTATAATATATCATGCATAGTGTAAGCGTTCATATATCATTGAACAATATACTACTAATATGCATATGATGGGTAAGTTGGACAAACATTCCTTTGTTGCTTGTCTAGAATGAAACCTCTTTGATGACATACTGAGAGCTGTGCACACTCTTGATAGTATGTTCTTGTAGAGATGGAAGGCATCTAGATAGCCACTATATGCATACATCATATGGAAAAGTGTTGTGCGAAAGTATTGGTCAAGATAGTTGCATAACTATGTGAATCATATCAGTATGCATAATAGGTTATCATGTCTACATGATTTGATGATTATGAAGTATTACTAATCATGTAGTTAACTTTGATTGGTAGGAAAGATCAAGTGCTATGATCTACAAAAAAAGGATGATGGACACCGAACAAGTGATCGATGTTCAACAAGAAGACTTGCAAATCAAACATACTATAGAAAGATCGTGGCTAGAGGATTCTCTTAGAAAGAGAGAGAGAATCATGACGAGATGGTTGCTCCAAGTGTCTATACAACACCATTCTCTTAGATGGTGTAATTGAAGAAGTAGTGTGAATCGAGAAAAATCCCAGAATTCGATAGAGAATCACATGATTGAAGAAAGCTCTGTACAAGTACCCAGGATCGATAGTCATTTAATTAGATTAATGATCACCATAGGTGATGTGAAGTTCAACGTTTGCTACAAGGTTGAAGATGGTTTCTGTATACAGAAGACATTCTTCTCTTAGATGAATATAAGAAGGAACTCACCATAAAGTTTGAATGATATTGAGGCTCATATCAGTAGACCCATCTGATGGGAGATGGCACGGATAGATATGTAGAAGATCACTCAATGCATAGTGTGAATGATGTTCAGTCATAGAATTGATAGCTTCTTGACAAGCTTGGGATTTACCAAAAGTAAAGTTGATCCTAACCTTTACCTTAAGGTTATGGATGATGAATGTGTCATACTATTACTGTATGTGGATGATCTCTTTCTGAGAGGAAATGAGAAACAGATCATGGAAAGCAATAAGAAGCTAGCTACAGAATTTGAGATGAAAGATCTCGGATTGATACATTACTTCATAAGTTTGGAAGTATGGCAAGAGCCAGAAGGAATATTTCTCAACTAGGGAAAGTATGTTATGGAAATCTTGAAAAGATTTGATATGTTGGAATGTAAATCCATGGACACTCCCGTGGATTCCAACTTGAAGTTGTTAGCTAATGACTCATCAGAGTTAGTGGATGTGACTCTGTACAGACAGATTATTTGGTCATTGATGTATCTAAAGAATACTAGGAAAGATATATGCTTTGATGTGATCACCTTGAGTCAGTATATAGTCGAGCCTAGACGTATTCACCTGATAGCTGCAAAGCATGTGATGAGGTACCTAAAGGGTTCGATAGAATTTGGTCTATGCTATCTTAGAGATCATGATTTCAGATTGTATGGCTACACATATATTGATTGGGAAGAAAGTGTATTATATAGGAAGAGCACATCGGGTGGATGTTATTGTCTGGGATCTACCATGATCTCGTGGTTTAGCCAGAAGCAATCCAGTGTGGATCTCACCATAGCTGAAGCAGAATATATAGTTGTGAAGCGGTATGGCTTCGAAAGTTGTTATCAAGATTGTTTGACTTAGAGATGGATTCCACTGTGATCCTGTGTGAAAACTAGAGTTGTATAAAGATGACAGAGAATCAAGTGTTCCATGATAATTCAAAGCACATAGAGATATGATATTTCTATATACGGGATATGGTGCAGAAAGGAGCTATAAAGCTCGAGTATGTGAGCACTGACGAACAAGTTATTGATGTCTTGAAAAAACCTCTCTCTCGACTAAGGTTTGAGTATTTATGAGATAGGCTTGGTGTAGTTCAGAAGGACCCTCCTCGAAAGGGGGAGTGATATGGTTGATGATGAGGATACATGTATTGTTAATGTGGATACTTGTATCGATGATGAGGATACGTGTATTGATGATGTGGATACTTGTATCGATGATGAGGATACCTGTATTGATGATTTGGATACTTGTATCGATGATGAGGATACTTGTATTGATGATGTGGGTACTTGTATCGATGACAAGGATACATGTATCAATGATGAGGTTACCTGTTCCGATGACAAGGTTGATGATAAAGTTACCTATCCCGACGATGAGGTTGATGATATCAACTATAAGGTTGATAAATGGTCTTAAGAGTTGGTCTAAGTTGATGAGGGGATTGCATCAATCTCGGACTTCGGTCCTTGAATTGATCCGTAGACATATGTCTCCAAGAAGTGGTCCCTAGTGGACGAGGGGATTGCATCATCCCCAAAATTCAGTCCCTGAATTGATCTGTAGACATATGTCTCTGAAAAGTGTTCCCTAGTGGATGAGAGGGATTGTATCATCCATGGACTTAGATCCTTGAATTGATCCATAGACATATGTCTCCGAGAAGTGGTCCGTAGTGGACGAGAGGGATTGTATCATCCTCAGACTTCAGTCCCTGAATTGATCTGTAGACATATGTCTCTGAAAAGTGGTCCTTTAACTTTGTTTAAGTTGACGAGTGGATTATATCATCCCTAGAATTTATGTTCTAAAGAGATCAGGATTAACCATCCTTTAAGTGGTGGGATTGCATCATCCCTGAACGTTTGGTTCAAAATGTACATGATAGGATTGCATCATCCTTGAACGTTTGGTTTAAAATGTACATGATAGGATTGCATCATCTCTGAACGGTTGGTTCAAAATGTACGTGATAGGATTGCATCATCCCTGAACGTTTGGTTCAAAATGTATGTGATAGGATTGCATCATCCCTGAACGGTTGGTTCAAAATGTACGTGATAGGATTGCATCATCCTTGAATGTTTGGTTCCAAATGTACGTGAGAGGATTGCATCGTCCTTGGATTTATGTCCTAAATTGATAGGGATTGACCATCCCGTAATTTGATCATGTGTGTTGCAAGATATGCTGTTATTTGTTTGTTGATAAGAAGATCCAGATGATGAGGCTATTGATCGAGAGATCCAGATGATGATGTTGTTAATCGAAAGATCCATACGATGAGGCTGTTGATTGAGAGATCCAAATGATGATTGATGGGAAGATCCAAATGATGATGTTGTTGATCGGGAGATCCAAATGATGATGTTGCTGTAGCTAATCAAGTGCTGCAAAAGATGAGGACTCAGTACTAATGATGTTGATGTTCTAGTATTGAAGATCTTGAAGATGTTCCAATAACTGTTTGAGTTACTGATGATAATTAAAGAAAGATTCCAATGATTTATAGATGTATCAGGTATCCTGTATCATGTAGTTGATGACTCCTTTTTCCTGCAGACGTTGTTAGAATATCCTTCTCGTTAAGGGGGAGTGTTGAAATATTGTAACTTCTAAGAATAATCTATTTTTACTTTATATGGAGATGTATCATTCCTCTGCTAGGACCTTATTGTATATCCGGAGATGTTTATTCCTCCGTAGGAATGTGGTAACTTGGGTTATTAGAATTCCCTAGTGGGGTCAGCATAGATTCAGTTGTAATGGGGTGTTTAAGTCCCCCAGTGGGGTCAGCCCAGTCAACATTATGTTGAGTGGTTAAGTTGGGGCTGACCTAGGTAGCGTTAAAAGTCAAGTGAGGTAGTGTATACATAGAGGAGGTGTGTTCCTCATTTATCTCACACACACACTCACTTGTGAAACTCATATAGGAGAGGGAGAGATCTGCAAAGGAGGAGAAGGAGCTCATGTTTGGGGATTACTTCTTTGTATTTGTTGGTCATCTATATTGAGGAAGCTTTGCTGGGTTTTCCACCCCATGAGGGTTTCCCAGGATAAATTGTGTCTCTTTTGTTTATGCTGTGCTTGTTGTTCTTTCACTGGTCCTGTATATGCTATTGTTGTGAAATATAATGGAATACTGATGTTATCTATCTTAGCATATTGAATCTTAACAATATGATTTGTAAGAACCTTGATTGGCCTTTAGGTATGGTTATCTTGCAAACCTACACAAGGGAAACTTACATATTTTAATTGTAAGAATATAACAACCTTTTTCATGGTTGAATCATTCTCTATTTGGACTAGTTCTTTTCTAGTCTCAGGAAGGGTGTCCCTAGGGGTTGTATGCTGCTATCAAACCTACATATGTGTGTTAACTTCAACTAGTCAATAGACATAAACTCACTTGGGGCTGCCCATAAGCAATCCAAAGTAAGATACAAAAGCATAATGAAAGTTATTAAGGTTGATACCATACTATAGAATTAAATCACCACAACAAAAATATGAAAGAGATAAGGAGAGTATGTGTCTTGAATGAATGGTGAAATCAAGACAAGTGCATAAAATTAACCATCCATTGTAAAGCCTATTTAACCAAGCAATAACTATTGGATCCAAGGAGCCATATATCAAGCATAAAAGGACCAAATTATATTTACATTTAAGAGAATGTTTGCATCATAATCAATGGGAATATAACATGTTACACACAACTATGTTGGACAATGATGAAGGTAATGGTGATAGGTCCTTGAAGATGGAAGAAGAAGTCTTTCATTGCTGCTGAATAATTCCAAAAATATGTTCTAACATCTCTATTCTCTGCTCTTGTTCTTCTAGAAAAATACACAATGAATCTTGAACTAACTCGCCCTTTTTGTAGAAGAGAGAAAAAATCCACTCAATGATTGTACTTCTACATGTCATTCTGACGATCTTTTGTTCTTAAATATCGTCAAATACAACTTCAGGTATCCCTAAAAAATATAACATGAACTTAATTCTTAGTTGATACCATATATAAGGGATGTGCTACAACCTGAACTTGATGAGAATGGATAGAATTCTGTCAGTTTGATTCCAATTCAATGTGGTCAACAACTAGTTGATTGTCTATAATATTTGTGTGAAAATTAGTGAAAAATGTTGCCAAATATACTCCCATGCAGTGCCAATTCCTGAGTTGTATCTCTATCGTAGACCTTTAACCACCATAAAACGTGACAAAATACTTGAATGCGTGCACTCTGTTTGCTTAATCTTTAATTATCCCACTGGAAAAAATGATACCAAGTCAATATACCCTCCAATGAGACTGTTGTTTAAAGTTATAACAAATAGATACCTGCTGGAAACCCTGAAATTAATGTCGTTGGCACTACAAATTGTATTTAATACCTTGTTTTAGAGGTCACATGGCTGAGATATCACTGAATCAGGAAGTTCCATTCCTATTACACTTAAACACAAAGAAGTTAGGGTTTATTTGGAAACAAATAGAATGGATCACTAATTATAAAAACAATTCAAATTAGGGTTTTGGATTGCTAATTTATAGAATGCATGTCAAATTCAAAGAAGAGGTTGATATATGTTCTTGGAACTGCTTGTTAGGGCACCTAGGTTTGAGCATCCTTCTAGGGTTTTCACTAGACCTCATGAAATTTTGATAATACATGTGAATTAGGTTTTTTCTTCAACTATAATAGAAAATTCAAAATAGGTTTTTGGGCCCACATTCAAACTATGGTTTTGGAAAGATTCCATTAGATAAACCACATGTTATCTTGAAACATCACTTGCTTGCTAACCTCTTAACTCTAACTGACCATATTCCAACCATTGTATCTACCAAATATTGACCTCCTAAAAATAGACATTAGCAATCAAAATGGAAAGACCAAACATGAAGGGAAATTCCATGAATCCCCTGCCATATATTGAATGTCTAAAAATAAATATTGTTGAAATTAGCAAGGTTTGACATGTAGATGAAAAGAGTCTCATCAGAGTTGTCTCTCGTCAATAAATCCAAATATGTGTTCATAATAGACATGCAAACCCCAAAAACCTAGTTGCTAAAAGTAGTAGTGTCTTGAAAAATGCTTCCATGTCACCTAAAAAATGCTCCTCAGAATTGTGGTGTCACAAGAACCAACAAATATATAAACATCTTTGACATGTGATCCATGGAACAATGTCTCCAATCCAAAATGAAACTAATAAAAATAGTAATTTCCCATAATTTGATAGAAATGACTACAAACAATCTTTTTTCTTTATAATACCCTAAATATACCTGAAATAAAACCACCCTGATTCCATCTCACATGAAAACCAAAATAGGGGGGGGGGATGGGTGGTGATCTATTGGATCCATGGATCTGCATCATGATTTCCTACTTCAAGACCTATCCAGATATGTATGAAGATACCTACAGTTTTTAATGAACCCTACAACCATGCTTATCAATTTCGTTTTTCATGTCTTCCTTTTAGCATGATTAGAACATAATGTACTTTCTATATTTTTGGAATTTTTTTAGTATTGGCCTAGTGTTTATATTGTGAACTCAAATGATGTGATTTTAGATTGATTACTACTCATTTATTGATTTACTTGAATTATAATTTATGTATATTGTTTTTTTTAATGATTATTGAGCGCCAATGAATTATGCATATTAAGGTACTGCATTCATTTGTGTCCAGTTTATTTAAAGTTCAACTGACCATTTTTTAGATTGAAGATGTTAGATTATATTTCTAATTATTTCATTTAAACTAAAATTTTGATTTTCACATAATGTATACATGTTTATTTTTCAATATTTTCTCAAACTAGATATCTCAGGGCATGCATTTTAGTCACAAGGCCATTAATGGTTATTCCCCTAGAGGTTGGAAGATTCCTGTGATGATAGAGGAAGTGACCTTTTTATACACCCCAATTTCAACTTGTTTAAGTCTTATTTGAGAAGTGCCACCCATATTTAAATCAAATAAATATAGGTTTGGATTCTAGAAAGACTCCAAAACAGCCTACCAAGGATCATGGAGGTGCATACTTTATGAAACATGCAACATGGAACAGGTATGTTGGTTTCATTCAACCTGTTGATGAGGAACCTATGAGTATAAATAATCCATGGGCTCTCCCTGTCTCCCCTAATGGAGAGGGATTGAAAAGAGAGACTAGGGTGGGAGAGGGTTCTTATAGAGAGGTTGTTGCATATATATTGGACCATCCTATTGGTGGACATCGACCTTGACTAGTGATGAGTTAGGATTTACAGGTGTCCCTTCCATGCTATCATAACCTTCAACATGAACCCCAAAACTGTCCTTTCTTTCTTATATTTCCACCACTGTTATTTTGTCATATTCTAGGGTTGCTATAGGAATTAGGGATGAAACATCATGTCTTAATGCTCTAGACTTCTAGATATGGCCGTTTTCCTTTTTATGGTTGTATTATCCCTGGATTGTCTAGTACATGCCCAAACTTGATAAAAAAACCTTCTTTTTGTTGATACTATTGGATTAGGGATATTCATGCCCATAATTGATTTTTCAAGGTTGCAAGGCTCCCTTTACTGCTTCTATAATGATGAAGGATTCCCAGAATGGCTGTTAGATGCTCAAAATGCTTGGAATTCACCTTCCAATCACCATCATCATGACAAGGTCACCATAGAAGGGTGTGATTAGAATCACACACGAACACCCATACAAAATGGGAGGTAATAGGGGGAATGTCCCTTGCCCTTTGGAACACGTTCTCATGTAATTCTGGAATAAGCATTGAGTTTCCCTCTAACAACACAATATAATGAACTTCTCATTGGTAGAAGTGCAAACAACAAGTTTAAGGAAAATGAGTGCCTAAATTGAGTTTAATAGGAAAATTTTCCAAGGGATTAGATTCTTATGAAAAAACATGAATGCACTCATGTACTCACAATTTTTTGAATTTGATTTCTCATTTTCAGCTGCACACAAAAAAATAAAGAAATCATCAATTTTTCAATGATTTTAGCAACATTGCTAATCCATATTACAAAACTATTGACTATGTTAGTCATGCCTTGTAAAATAAAACAAATGAAACAACTAGCCATAAGAATAAATACATAGAAGGAGAAAGAGAGTAGTTTGAAGAATAAGGAGTGTAAGAGAAACACATAAATCTTACCATGTTCTTTACATAGGGCTCTACTTCCTGGGAAGTATGTTTCTGCTCAGCTCTTCCTAGGAGAAGGTGCATTTAGTCATTATGCTTCTATAATTTTTTAGATATGAATTTCCCTTTGATATGAAAATATGAGGGATTAAATGATGGAACAATGCTCGAGGGAAAATAAATCAAACAACAAGATTAAATAACTCAATAATGTAGGAGTTGAGGGATTGAATACCATGATCGAGGAACTTTCCTCAGAGGCCTTCTTGGTATTTTAGTGTTCATAGCGATCACCACTTTTTGGATGTCACCACAATAGGAGAAAATATGACATGAGTGGGGGAAAGGATATGCATACAAAGGGATACTTAGGATTCTTATTAAGGAAAGTCATAATTGAGAACATGGATTGAATATCAAATTTGGAGGAGAGTGGTTTGTTGAGGGAAAAGGGTGCATTGGAAGAAATTAGGTTAATGGTGAAGAGCCTCACAAAGATTATGCCTCATTAAAGAAAGGAATTGCCATTTTTTAATGACAAAGGAGGTCATGATAAGATTTTTGAAGGTAGATTAATATGGTGGGGGGGTGTTGTAAATTTAATTTCGAGATTCTTGTGTTCGTATTTGAATCAATTGGAAAAATCTAGGTCAAGTGGAAATCTTGTTATTAATATTGTTATTTCTTCTAATGTCCCCATTCAAATAAATATCAAGAAGGGAAAATTCCACCAATCTACTAGTTTCCTAGGTTGGGGTGGAAACATTATATTTGGAATAAGGGAGCTAATAAACCCCAAATGGACATTAGATTGAAATAATTATATTAAAAGGGGTTAAATAAAAATTTATGATAGGAAAATATGGTGGCACTTGGTCATGGAGACACATTGGTGGTGTGGGACCCACACAAAGCTAGATTCCTCATGCCACATGGAATTCTATTCTCACCCATTCGAATCCAAGGTGGAGTCTAATGATATTGGGGAGTTGGAAGGTTAATATACTTGGCATGAATCAATGTAGGTCGAATTGGAGTGGAAGAGTAACTCCCATGGAAGAGGAAGAGGCATTGGAGAAATATTGAGACACTTGGGCTAGATTCCCTAGCTTCTATGAAAATAATGATGAAGATGCTATGACACCTATGACACAAATCAGACTTGAAGGCTGAAATATGACATACATGACATGTCATGGCTAAAACTAGCCTCCAAGAAGATGCACAAGGGAGTTAGGGCATCCAAAGAGACATCTATTCGAATTGAGTGAAGGCAGAGGCTAGAATTGGAGGGACAAGTGGCATACTTTGGAATCTCTTCCCAACTTGATTTGACATGAGTCTTTTGGAAGGAATTCAACCCATGGAGGACTTGAGAAGTTTATAAAAGACAAGAACAAAGAAGGAGAGTGTATTTTTATCATTTGAGATTTTGCATTTGGAGAGGAGAGCTAGTAGAGTGCTATTCTACTGGCCTTAACACCAATTTCGAGGTTGAAAGATTCCCATCCTAATTGGAAATTGGAGAGTCCATTCAGAACTTTCATTTGGAGCTACAATGGAGTCTTTTGTTATAGGTTGAAGATGCAGGGTAGCTCGTGATCACATTTCTTTCATCTTGCTTCTACAACCATTCTCTCATTTCTTGGCATATTCTTGCTCCTTAAGGAGAGGCGCACTTGGTGAGGTGATGATCTCTTTGAGATAGCTCTTGAGGCCCCATATATCTGTAATATGATATATATACTCTGTATTTACTGCTCATAATACTTTCAGATCGAAATTCCAAGATATTGTTAAGTTTAGCATAAAATTCACAACAAGAGCATAATAAGGATCACTGAAAGAAACACAATCACAAGATAGACACAAATTTATCCTGGGAAACCCTCATGGGGTAGAAAACCCAACAAATATTCCTCAATATAGATGACCAACATTTACAAAGATGTAATCCTCAAACAAGAGCTCCTTCTCCTCCTTCACGGATCTCTCTCTCTCATATGCGCAAATCACAAGTGAGTGAGTGTGTGTTAAATGAGGAACACATGTCCTCTATTTATACTTTACTTCACTTGAATTTTAACCCTAACTGGGCTGACTTCTCCTACGAGAGTCTAAGAACCCCTAATAACTTAACTCAGGGCTGACCCCCTAGGGAAGTCTAATAACCCTAGTTATAACATCCCTATGGAGGAATAAACATCTCCAGATATATAATAATGTCCCAACGGAGCAATGAAACATCTTCGGATAATAAAGTACAAATAGAATATTCTTAAAAGTTAAAATATTTCAACACTCCCCCTTAACGAGAAGTATATTCTAACAACATCTGCAGGAGCAAGGAGTCATCAACAACATTATACATGATACATCTATAAATAATTGGAAGATTTCTTCAATCATCATCAGTAACTCAAATAGCTGCTGGAACATCTTCAATATCTTCAATACTGGAACATCAACATCTTGAGTACTGAGTCTTCATCTTCTACAGCACTCGATCACTCAATCAGCTATAATAACAACATCATTTGGATCTCTCGATCAAAAACATCATCTGGATCTCTCGATCAACAACATCATCATCTAGATCTTTCGATCAATAGTACCATCTGTATCTCTTGATCAACAACATCATCATCTGGATCTTTTGATCAACAACATCATCTAGATCTCTCGATCAACATCATCATCAACAACATCATCTGGATCTCTTGATCAACAAAATCATAACTTGCAATACACATGATCCAATTATGGGATGATCAATCCCTCTCACTTTAGGACATAAGTCCAAGGATGATACAATCGTGATCCTCTTACCAGATGATCAATCCCTATCATTTTAGGACATAAATCCAAGGATGATGCAATCCTGATCCACTTACGGGATCATCAATCACTACCACTTTAGGAAATAAATCTAAGGATGATGCAATCCTGATCCACTTACAGGATAATCAATCCTTATCAATTTAAGACACCATATCATGTCTAGCGACGATGCAATCCACTTGTCAAATTAGACAAAGTCTAACGACCACTTCTCGAAGACACGGATCTCTGGATCCATTTAAGACAGAATTCCAGAGATGATGCAATCCACTCGTCTACTTATACAAAGTCTAAGGACCACTTCTCGAAGACATAGGTCTCCGGATACGTTCAGGACAGAAGTCCATGGATGATGCAATCCACTCATCTACTTAGACAAAGTCTAAGGACCACTTCTCGAAGACATAGGTCTCTAGCTCCGTTTAGGAAAGAATTCCATCGATGATACAATCCACTTGTCAACTTAGACCAAGTCTAAGGACCACTCATCGAACTCATCATCGGTGTCATCAACCTCATCGTCGGTATCATCGACCTCATCGTCGGTATCATCGACCTCATCGTCGGTATCATTGACCTCATCGTCGATATCATCAACCTCATCGTCAATACGGGTATCCTCATCATCGACCTCATCATCATAATAGGTATCCTCATCATCGATACAAGTATCCTCATAATCGACCTCATCGATGATCCAAATATCATCCTCAACCATATCACTCCCCCTTTTGAGGAGGGTCCTTCTGAGCTACACCAAGATTGTCTCGAAAATACTCAAACGTTACTCGAGATAGAGGTTTGGTCAATACATTAGCAACTTGGTCATCAATGCTCACATACTCAAGCTTAATAGCTCCTTTCTACACCATATTCCGTATATAGAAATATCATATCTCTATGTGCTTTCAATTATCATGGAACACCGGATTCTCTGTCATCTTGATAAAACTCTGGTTGTCACACATGATCATAGTGGAGTCCATATCTAAGTCAAATAGTCCTGATAACAACTTCCGAAGCCATATGGCTTCACAACTAGCAGACCAAGCTGCGATATATTGCGCTTCAGCTGTGCTGAGAGCCACACTAGACTGCTTCCTTCTAAACCATGAGATCATAGCAGATCCCAGACAATAACATCCACCCAATGTGCTCTTTCTATCTGAGACACTTCCAACCCAATTTGCATATTTATAACCATACTATCTGAAATCATGATCTACAAGATGATATAGAACAAAGTCTATCGTACCTTTTAGGTACCTCATCACATGCTTTTCAACTATCAGGTGAACACGTCTAGGCTCAACTAGATAGTGATTCAGGGTGTTCACAGCAAAGCAAATATCTAGCCTGGTATTCATCAGATACATCATCGACCCAATAATCTGTCTATACTGAGTCACATACACTAATTATGATGATTCATCGGGAAACAATTTCAAGTTGGTATCCATGGGAGTGGCCATGGCTTTACATTCCAACATATCAAATCTTTTAAAGATTTCCACAACACACTTTCCCTGGTTGAGAAATATTCCTTCTGATCCTTTCCATACTTCCATACCTAGGAAGTAATGCATTAATCCAAGATCTTTCATCTCAAATTTTGTAGCTAGCTTCTTCACGTTTTCCATGATCTGTTTCTCATTTCCTGTCAGAAATAGATGATCCACATACAGTAATATTATGACAGGTTCATCATCCATAACCTCAAGGTAAAGGTTAGGATCAGCTTTACTTTTGGTAAATCCCAAGCTTGTCAAGAAGCTATCAATTCTCCCATACCAAGCTCTAAGAGCTTGTTTCAATCCATACAAAGCTTTCTTCAACTTGGGTACGTGAGTTCTTCTATATTCAACCTCAAATCCTTGTGGTTGTTCTATGTACACTTCTTCCTCAATTACATCATTCAAGAAGGCTGTCTTCACATCCATCAAGTGTAATCTCCATTTCATCATGGATGCAAGTGCCATGATGGTTCTAATGGAAGTGTACCTTGCAACTGGTGAAAATGTTTCTTCATAGTCAATTCCCTCTTTTTGAGAGAATCCCCTGGCCACAAAACTTGCCTTATACTTTTCAATGCTACCATCCCCAACATGCTTTTTCTTGTATATCCATTTGGAGGATACCACACTCTTGTCTTTTGGTTTTGGAACTATATCCCAAAAATCATTCTTCATTATTTATTGGTACTCCTCCATCATTTCCTCTACCCATTCTTTCTTATGAACTGCTTCTTCATACCTAGTAGGTTCTTGATCTACAAGATCACACATCAAAGCCACATAGCTAGAAAATGGATTTGGTTTCTTTCTTGCTCTAGTGGAGCCTTCTGGAGCTACATATCTTTCTGCTTCCTGTATAATTTCTCTTGCCCATGTTGGCTTTGTCTTTCATGATATGTTCATAGGTGGGGGTTCTTGAGGTTCTTTCATATCATGGTCTTCTGGTGTTTCTTCTTCAAGAAAGGAAATAGCTTTTGTATTTCTAGGAGGTATATCTTCTTGATATACTTCTTCACACTGGCTCTTTCTAGATATTTTGAGAGTATCTTCTTCATCAAATGTTACATCTATACTGATTTCCATGTGATGGAATCCTGGGATGTAAATTCTGAATGCTTTGGATGCTTCACAATACCCAACAAATATTCCTTTTTTTCCAAAACTTAGGGTCTAGCTTAGTTCTCTTCTCTTTTGGTATGTGAACATATACAGGGCACCCAAATATCTTGAGATGGCTTACCTCAGGCTTCTTCCCTATGAACATTTCTTCTAGAGTTTTGAATCCAAGGGCACTATGAGACAATCTATTTTTGACATAGATTGTCGTCCTTGCTGCTTCATCCCATAGATGCATAGGAAGATCTTGATCATGTATCATTGTCTTCACTGCTTCCATAATGCTTCTATTCTTTCTTTCTGCAACACCATTCTGTTGAGGATTGTAGGGAGTGGTTAGTTCCCTCTTGATTCCAGCTTCTTTACAAAAGACTTCAAAATTATTTGAAGTATGTTCTCCACCATTATCTATCCTGAGTGTCTTGATTTCTTTTTTGAATGATTTTCTATCAAGGCTTTGAATTCCTTAAATTTTCCAAAGACTTCATCTTTTCCTTTTAGGAAATATATCCAAGTCTTTCTTGAATTGTCGTCAATAAATGTAAGGTAGTATTTGTATCCACTCAAGGATGTGGAGGGCATTGGACCAGATACATTTGATTGGATCAATTACAAAGTACTTTTAGTCTTTATTTCACTCTTTGGAAATGGATTCTTGATATTCTTCCCTTTTGCACATCCTTTGCAAGTGCCTTCATGATCAACCTTCAAATATGGTAATCTTTTTACTACTTTGCTTAGATAGGGTACTGCTTTGTAGTTGATGTGAGAAATCCTTCTATGCCATAGCTCACCTGGGCTAGTGGCTTCATGAAAAAGGGTTGCTTCTGAATGTCCTCTACGTTTATATAGGCCTCCTTCTTCTTCACCAATGACAACTACATCCTCAATTGATTTTCATTTGGGCCACATGAATACTTGTCCATCTATGAATGAAACCCTATAACCTTTCTTATCTATTGCCGAGATAGAAAGTAAGTTCTTCTTCAAACCTGGTACATATAAGACTTCCTTCATCTTCATGGGGGTTCTAGAATCAAGTTTGTAGATTGCTTCACCAATTCCCTTGATGGGATATTGATAGTTATATCCTAACGATACCTTCTATGGAGAGGTCTTCTCTTCAAGTCTTGAAAGATTTTTCTTTTGTCCTATCATGTGCTTTGAAGCACGTGACTATCAATAAGCCATGTATCTTCTCTAGGTGTTACAGACCCAGAGAGTGCAGAGAATAGAACATACTCTTTTGCATCTTCTTCTTCTACCTTATCTCTTTTCCTTTGACGTCTTTCCTCCTCTTCTTCTTCACTATCATCTTATTCTATAAGTGCTTGATGTCTTCTATGGTGGAAACCCTTCTTCTTCTTTGAAGGACAATTTCTAGCAATGTTTCCTATTTTGTGACAATTGAAACATTGGAATGAAGAGTGATCTCTTTCTGTATTGGCTCCTTTTTTCTTTTGAAACCTTTGTGGAGGTCGGGACTCCTTGTGGCTTTCCTTCTTGAAGTTGGATTGAATTCTTCTTCTCTTGGTATGGGTATCTAATGCTTGATTATCTTCCTTTAGTAGGGCTTCTCTATTGGCTACTCTAGCCTCTTCTTGAATGCAATCCTCACATACAATATCAAACTTCATGCTTTCTTTTCTGGCACACATGGTTTGGATGAATGAATACCAAGGTCTAGAGAGACCATTGAGAGCAGTCATGACTAGTTCATATTCATCAAGGGTGTCTCCAATGGCTTCTAGTTGTTCCTTGAACTGGGAGACCCTTGTGAAGTAATCTTGAATAGATTCTCCTTGACTCATCTTGGTGCCCTTCAATTGAGCTCTCAAGTTCATCTTCCTATTGATATTCCTCCCTTCATACATTCTGGCTAGGGAATCATACATTTCCTTTAGGGTCTTCTTGGATGACACTTGGGGAATCAAGTGGTCTTTGATAGAATCAACAATGATTCTCTTTTCCCTAATCAAGTCCTTCTTGTGCTTCTCTTTAGCTTCATCTTCCACAGGTTCTGCAACTTCATCTTTGATGTATTGGGAAAGATCATTCTCTTCAAGAATGAGATCAATCCTATATTTCCATGCCTGGAAATTCTCTATTACTTCTAGCTTATCCTCAAGCTTAGTTCTTGGGGCCATCTTATCCTGGAGGTCACCAAAAATTGAAAAATATCAAAATGAAAAACTGACCTTACCAAGAGATGTGCTTGACTGAGGCGAGTTGACTGGTACACTTGATTTTTGAAAACTTCAACTTTTCACCCTTCAATCTTGACCTGCAAAATTTGGACCTGTAATAGAATTATGGTTTGTAGTTTTTTGGTTTTCTGCAATTTCTGGTCCAAAAGTCAAATTAGGGTTTGAATTATCCCGGGGTTCTACCCACTTAAAAACTTCGATCTAGGGCTCATAATTTCTCTTTTGAGGAAGAGCATCTACCCATGCAATCAGATTCCAAGATATCCAACTTTTGCAGAAACCCTAATTTTTCACTAGAGGAGGAGAGAGATATTTTTCACCTTGTGAAATATGTCCTATTCAGGCTAGCTCTGATACCATGTTAATTTTAGCATAAAATTCACAACAAGAGCATAATAAGAATGATTGAAAGAAACACAATCACAAGATAGACACAGATTTATCCTAGGAAACCCTCATGGGGTATAAAACCCAAAAAATCTTCCTCAATATAGATGACCAACAATTACAAATATGTGATCCCCAAACAAGAGCTCCTCCTCCTTCGCAGATTCTCTCTCTCCTATGTGCAAATCACAAGTGAGTGAGTGTGTGTTAAATGAGGAACACACCTACTCTATTTATACTTTACTTCACTTTAATTTTAACCCTAACTGAGCTGAATTCTCCTAGGAGAGTCTAATAATCCCTAATAACTTAACTCAGGGTCGAACCCACTAGGGATGTCTAATAACACTAATTATAACATCCCAACGAAGGAATAAACATCTCCGGATATATAATAATGTCCCAACGGAGGAATGAAACATCTATGGATAATAAATTACAAATAGAATATTCTTAGAAGATATAATATTTCAACAGATATTTCATGTACAAATCCTAAACTATGAATAAATAGTGTCATTTCCCCAATACCTTGTTATTTGCACTTTAAGTGGTATCAAATTTGAATGGTTCAGTAAATATATGATATATTAATGTTGTATGGAGTGCCATTAATATGATGAATAAGTTACATATTCATTAGACAAGCATCTGGAGCAATATTCTTAAGTTTCATAACAATTTGTGAAGATTTACTATCATTCCCCCCTAGGTCAAAACTAGTATACAAACATCTGATATATGGGAGTTTCATAAGCTTATAGAAACTTATTAGTGATGAATTGGGGATCCAATTGAATCCATTTATCATTACCATGTCTATGTTCTGAAATTTGGGAATTTTTACAGTGTTTGGGAAGCCATATTTGTCTCCTACCCTTGGGGATTGTGAACCTTGATTTGACTAGTAAAGTTCATCATTTTCCCATGATTATAAAGGAATGTTGAAGAAGTGTTTTAAGAGTTTCAAATCATCCATCAAAATCATTTACATGTATGAATACTTTACAAACTCATTTATTCCCAATTCAGAACCATTTGGAGCAATTTGGAAGCACTTGAGTCAATACTAGTCCGAGGGTCGAATTGGCCAAAAATTGACATTTTTCCAATTTATCCAAATTTATTAAAAAGGGAAACTACAAGTGGTATTAGAGCATGGTCCTTTCTATTGATATGGATGACCATTTATGAAGACAAGAATCCAAAGAAATCAACCCCCACCCTTAGAACCTGAAACTGAAAGTGTTTTTGTTGAAGAGGAAAAAGTAGGAGAAGAATATTTTGTTGAAACTATGGATAGGGATGAGAAGGGAAACTCAGAGGATAAGGATGAATTTACTAAACTCATGAAACCATTATTTTAATACATGTCAAAATAGATCATGAAAGGGTTCGAATTCTTGTCTAGTCAACTTGGAAGCAAAGGAGCAATAGGAGGCAACGGGAGTTCTTCTTTCATGGAAACTAAGGAAATGGGAGAAAGTATTTTCTCAAGAATAGGACGTCATAATAGAACTAATGAATTTAAGAGGACACCAAGGCCTACTACACCTAAATTTCTTGTGGCCAAAGAAGAACCTAACACCCCATTTTCTATGGAGGAAGTTGTAAAAGAATGGGAAAAGTTGAGTGAAGATTGTAGAAGGACTCTACCATTTGACCAATACTTTACTGTCTCAAACAAAATCGAAATGAGGGAAGGTAATAGGAGTCCATTTCAGAATAAATAATTGAATTATTCCATTGGTAAAATTCCCCTTCCCACTTTTGATGGCTCATCTCAAAGTTCAGCAAATACTTTCGTACAAAAACTAGATGTGTATTTTCAGCTGAATCCAATGGTGGAAGAGGATGCTTTAAAAATGGCTATTTTGCATCTAGAAGGAGATGCCAATGATTGGTGGTTACATGGTATGAAAACTTTGGGACATGATAAGGTTACAACATATGGAGAATTTGTTGATAGGGTATTAGAAATATTTGAGCAAAAAGACCCAGAATTGCCTCTCAAAGAACTAGCCCAATTGAAGCAAATTGGAACCCCTGCTGAGTATATGTTGGAATTCCAAAAATTATCAGTTAAGGTGGTTGATATATCTATGGTAAGATTAGTATTTATTTTTATTGAAGGTTTGGCTGAACCCTTAAAAGGTATATTTAAGGCCCACAACCCTAATTCATTGAAGGATGCCATGAACTTGGCAAGAGATCTGCAGAATGTGCTACCAATGACACGGTTTCCCCCCAAGACCAACTTCTCCTACCAATTCAGATTTGAAAAGAAGCCATGGAAAGAAGATGAATGTGGAAAGGATAATAAATAGGGACTAAGCAGGGAAGAATTCAAAAGGAAGAAACTATGTCACACATGCTTCCAACCATGGGTACCAGAGCATAAATGTGCTAAGGGAAAGGCACAATTCATTGAAGTATTTTCTGATGATGAGTATGAAGGGGGTATGGAGGAAGGAGGAAATATTTAATATGAAGAAGATGGATATGCCATAACAAAAGAAGAGAAAAAAGAAGAAGATCATCCATTACCTAAAAAAGGGAGACTAGCAGTGCTTTCAGGAGTGCCTCATTTCCACACTATTCGATGCCAAGGGGCTGTACTGTTAGATTTTGAGCATTAATTCAACATACTCCAAGATATTTACTGATAGAATAACATGTATAGCATATCAATCATATCAAACATGTATCAAGCATATCAAGCAATCACATAAGACAATGGACACACAGAGTTTCACTAGGGAAAACCATAAAGGTGAAAAACCCCACAACTTCCTCAGAGATAGAAAGAGCAATGATACAACCAAAGTACGAGAGATAGTCTTCTCCTACCAGTTGATCCTCCTCCTCACATGTGTGCCACTTTTCGAGTGATGGAAGAGTGAGTTATGAGATGATCAAATAGAGATCTCCCGATCTCTATTTATACTTGTCCTGTCTTGCCCAATAAACCAGTGGGGATGACTTGTCTAACTCAGTCTAATAACCCATGGTTACATTAATCTGGGCCAACCAGTCACTAGGTGCTCTAATAACCCATCACAGCAAGTTACGACACTTGCGACACTTGTCAATACAAATGACGACACTTCCGTAGAGAGGAATAATACATCTCTATAGGAGTACAATAATACATAGATGAAATACATTCCGAAGTTACATATACATCAACACTCCCTCTTAACTAGGAAGGTATTTCTCGACACAGATCTCCTAGCACAAGTCTTCTTCTCTGGATCATCATCACTAGATCATCGTCATCGAATCATCATCATTGCTGCTATCTCAATCAATCTCCAATCTACTCGTCATAGGAAGTTCTACAGAGCCAGTCCTTTTTCATACTGGATGTAGGCCCACCACCTGTAGGTCTTCATCATCTATAGAGCCAACGCTTTTTCATGCTGGATGTAGGCCTGGCCTTCATGTAGGTCTTTCAACATCTCTACGAGAAATCCATCAAGTAGGTACACCTCAGGACTGATTACACTGCCTCTACAAAACCTACAAGATCTCCCAGGACTGATTACACTGCCTCTGCAAAACCTACAAGAGCATCTTAGGACTGATTATATGCCTCTGCAAAACCTGTGTACCATACTGTCACATCACCATCTTCAGATCACCTCATCGTCCATGGAGCACAACCCAGATGTACATCACACAACACTTACACTCATCGGAATGGGAAGACACACCTCAACCATCCGTGAAAGGCTCAGCCCTTATATCTACACCATGGGAAGACACCTCAACCATGCGAGAATGGCACCGCACTTATATCCATAGCCATGGGAAGAAACACCTCAACCATGCTAGGAATGGCATGACACTTATATCCATAGCCATGGGAAGACACACCTCAACCATGATAGGAATGGCACAACACTTATATCGCAGCCATGGGAAGACACACCTCAACCATGCTCGAACAACCCAGCACTTATATCACAACCATGGGAAGACACACCTCATCCATGCTCGAATGGCCCATCCCTTACATCAATGACCATGGTAAGACAAACTTCAACCATGTCGAAATGGCGCATGTGCATCTGTGTCTCTGGACTCATCACTTCCCCTTGGAAGACATCTCGATCTAAAGTACACCAAGTCTCCCTCTAAAGTATTCAAACTTCACTCTAGCCAATGGTTTGGTCAACACATTAGCTATCTGCTCATCCTTCGCAACATACAGAAGCACCACTACTCCTCTCTGCACCATATCCCTGATATAGTGATACTTGATATCAATGTGCTTAGACTTGTCATGGAACACTGGGTTCTTCGACAACTTCACACAACTCTAGTTGTCACAATATATACAAGTAGCACATAACTAGAGATCAAACAGATCAGATAGTAGCTTCTCGAGCCATACTGCCTCACAACTAGCCAAACAAGCTGCAACATACTATGCTTCGGCTGTACTCAGTGTCACACAAGACTGCGTCCTGCTAAACCAAGATATCATACCGGATCCCATATTGAAGTAGCACCCCGAAGTTCTCTTCCGATCAATGGCACTGCCTACCCAATCTAAATGAACATAACCCTCCAGGTTAAACTTTTGATTCGCCTCATACTTGAGCCCATAGTTAACTGTACCCTTCAGGTACCTCAGAATATGCTTTGCAGCTATTAGGTGAACATGTCTTGGATCTGTCAAGTACTAGCTCAAGGTGTTCACCGCAAAGCAAATATTTGGTCTCATATTCGTTAGGTACATCAAGGACCCAATCATCTGATGATACATCGTAGCATCACCTGGATTAGTTGAAGCATCACATAGAAGCTTCAGGTTCAATGCCATAGGTGTGTCCATGGCCTTGTAGTCCATCATCTCGAACCTCTTCAGGATCTCTACTGCATAATTCCCTTGTCCAAGGAATATTCCATTTGCACTATGCCACACCTCCATACCAAGAAAGTAGTGCATCATACCTAAGTCCTTCATCTCGAACTCAGCAGCAAGCTTCGTCTTCGTGTTGGCAATCAATCTATCCTCACCTGTTACAAACAGGTCATCCACATAAAATAGTAGTATCACTGGATTGCCTTCCTCAACCTTGTAGTAAAGGTTGGAATCCGCTTTACTCTTGGTAAAGCCCAAACTAGATAGGAAGCCATCTATCCTGCCATACCAGGTCCTAGGTGCCTGTTTCAAACCATACATGGCTTTCTTCAGTTTGCACACATGTGACTCTCGGTCATGTGTCTCAAACCCGAGTGGTTTCTCCACATACACTTCCTCTTCAACTACACCATTCAATAAAGTTGTCTTGACATCCATCTGGTGTACCTTCCATTTCATCACTACAACCAGAGCAAGTACTGATCTAATGGAAGTGTATCTGGTTACAGGTCCAAAAGTCTCTTCATAATCAATTCCTTCTTTCAGGGAGAAGCCACAAGTTACAAACCTATCTTTGTATTTCTCTATGCTACCATCTGCAGCATGCTTGATCTTATAGATCCATTTGGAAGTCACTATAGACTTCCCATCTGGTCTTGGGACTACATCCCAAACATCATTCTTCATGATCAACTGGTATTCCTCGACCATGGCATCCTTCTATTACTACATCCCGTATCCTAGGAACTTCATATTCTTCAATATCTTCAATAGATAGTTTGAACTTCGTTGCTGGAACAAATGTTGTAGTCCTTCTTTCGTAGGTTATTGTACACGATCTTTCCTACAAGTCAAATTCAATTGCATGATTAGAAACTTCTCATAGTTTACAGAACAAAGTATTACACATAAAGGCACATGTCATATAGTCATGCAATTATCAGCCAATGTTTCAATACAACATTTATCCATATCCCGTAACTTTCTAGATGCCTTCCATCTCTACCAGAACATTGTTAAGAGTGTGCACAACTCCCAACATGTTAGCAATGATGTTTCATTCTAGATAAGTAGCAATGGAATGTTGTACAGTGCCATAGGCCACTTACCCATCACATGCATATTAGTAGTATATTGTTCATTAATGCAATTTTTCTAATATGCATAATACACAACCTAAGTCTAGGAACATAAGTATATACATCATTAAACAACATTATTTAAACAATTAGAATATACAAGAAATGACAATTCAAATACTTATCTTTGTTTGTTTGTTGGGTGGACTCCCTATGAATCTTTGCTTCCTTGCAAAAGCAACTGGAGTCCTATTCTGAAGTAACTTCTTCTACTCCTTTCTATTGTGGATTGTCAGGAGTGATCAACTCCCTCTTAACCCCTAAATAACTGCATAACTTCTTGAAGTCTTCTGAAGTGAATTCTCCACCAATGTCGGATCTACAGATCTTGATCTTCTTTTCAGTGTGGTTTTCTATCAAGGCTTTGAATTCCTTGAATTTGTTGAATACTTCATCTTTGTTCTTCAATAAATAAGTCCAAGTCTTCCTAGAGAAATCACCAATGAAATAACCATAGTATACATACCCACTCAAAGAACTGGATAACATCGTACTGCATACATCAGAGTGGATAATTCCTTTTTCCTTACTTGCTTGTAAATTCCTTCTTTGTGTTCTTTCCTTTTGCACATCCTTTGCAAATACCTTCATGTTTTGTCTGGATTTCAGGAAGTCCTTCCACTGCCTTGCTTGCAATTGGTAATGCCCTATAGTGCATGTGTGCAAGCCTTCTATGCCAAAGTTCACTTGGATCTACTGAGTTATGGACCATGGTTTTTTCTAGTTGGCCATTCAATTTGTATAATCCTCCCTCTTGCTCTCCAATCACAGCTGCATCATCTATAGTCTTACCTTTTGGCCACATTAGGACTTGGCCATATACAAATGCAACCCTCATGCCTTTTGCATCCAATGAAGATATGGAGAGTAGGCTCTTCTTGAGACCTGGAACATATAGAACATCTTTCATCTTCATAGACTTTCTAGAGTCTAGCTTATAGGAGGCTTCACCACTTCCTTTTATGGAATACTAGTAGTCATCCCCAAGTTTCACCTTGTGGAGTGAACCATGTTCAGATAAGTTCATAAAGGATTCATTGAATCCTGTCATGTCTTTAGAAGCCCCACTATCTATAATCCAATCATTAATTCCATGAGTAATGGTTCCAGTGAGAGCAGGAATCAAAACATATTCTTCATCACTTGAAGAACCTTCACTATCTTCTCTAGCCCTCTTCCTGGGAGGCTCATCATCCTCTGCAGCATGAGCATGATGTCTTCTTTTGATGTTCTTCTTTTTGTTCCTGGGACAATTTCTGGAAATGTGTCACCTTTCATCACAAGTATAGCACCGAATATGAGAGAGATATTTCATAGATCTTCCATAGCTTTCCTTTTGTCTTTGGTGATAGTGTTTACCTTTCCTATGATGAGAGTGCTCCCTTTTGATATTATCTTTCCTGGTGTTTGCTGTGAGAGCTTGATCTTCATTCCCCATTTTCTCTTCTCGAGCTATAATCTGAGCTTCTTCCTGTGAGCATTCTTCCCACGGCCTACTGAAAGTGATAAGTTTCCTTCTAGCACAAATTCCTTGGATGAAGGAATCCCATGACCTATGAAGGCCATTAAGAGTGGTCATTACCACTTCTCCATTTTCTATATCTTCTCCCACAACTTCAAGTTGTTCTTTTATCTAGGAGACCCTTGAGAAATAAGACTGCATAGTCTCTGCATTCTAGATCTTGATATTCCTCAATTGATTCCTCAAGGTCATATTCTGATATATGTTCTTCCCTTCAAATAGCTTGGTTAGGGAATCAAACATCTCCTTTGGTGTCTTTAGAGATGAAACATGGGATATGAGATGATCTTTGATAGAATCAACAATGATCATTTTTTCCTTGACCAAGTTCTTCTTGTGAAGAGCCTTAGCCTCTTCTCCCTTTGGGACAGGGATCTCTTCACTTATATAAGTGTCCAACTCATTTTATTCTAGGATTAACCCAATCCTATACATTCATGCTCGAAAGTTATCAACCCCTTCAAGATTATCCTCAAGCTTGGTGTCGTGAGACATCTTAAAGAGTACTTCAAATGGAAATAGAAAAGATTTAAGTCTTACCACTTGATTTGCTTAAAACTGGATCTGGTCCTCGATTAGGGTTTGTTAGAGAAACCATAAAAATTCAAAATTTAAATTTCAAACTTCTGAAAGGATAGAAATATGCACCTTGATGAGTTGATTAGCCCGGTATATTCAGAATTTGATATCTGCAAAGTTTCACCCTTCATAAATGCCTTTTAGTCTTCTCGGATTCACTCGGGAGGACCCTGAATTAGGGTTTGATTTTCCCAGAACTTTACCCAACCAAAAATATCTATCCAAAGCTCTAAACTTCAATTTTTCTAAGTAGCTTCCATCTATGTCTTCAGATTTCATAAATTCCTATTTTTGTGGAAACCCTAATTTTTAGGGCCAAAACTGAAAGTGCTCAAAATTGAATTCTGATTGGATAGATAGATTATCCTTGATGAGTAGAGTCAATCTACCTTACTTCTTTTCCAAAATCTATGGAGAGAAACCCAATAAACAAGAAACCCTAGTTTCCGCCACTGCACAATGTCTTCTTCTAAGGGAAGCTCTGATACCATGTTAGATTTTGAGTATTAATTCAACATACTATAGGATCTTTACTGAGAGAATAACATGTATAGCATATCAAGCATATCAAGCAATCACATAAGACAATGGACACACAAATTTTCACGAGGGAAAACCATAAAGGTGAAAAACCCCACAACTTCCTTAGAGATAGAAAGAGAAATGATACAACCAAAGTACGAGAGATAGTCTTCTCCTAGCATCTGATACTCCTCCTCACATGTGCGCCACTTTCCAAGAGATTGAAGAGTGAGTAATGAGATGATCAAATAGAGATCTCCTGATCTCTATTTATACTTGTCATGTCCTGCCCAATAAACCAGTGGGGCCAACTTGTCTAACTCATTCTAATAACCCATGGTTACATTAATTTGGGATGACCCCTCACTAGGTGGTCTAATAACCCATCACAGCAAGTTACGACACTTGCGACACTTGTCAATACAATTGACAACACTTCCATATAGAGGAATAATACATCTCTATAGGAGTACAATAATACATAGATGAAATACATTCCGAAGTTACATATACATCAACATGTACAAGGACAAAGGGTTTCGATATTGGTAGATGGAGTAGCCACCTATAACTTCATTGATGCAGCCATAGTGGAGAGGATAAATCTACATGATGAACCATTCAATGGCTTCATAGTCATCATTCCAGGTCACCATACTATGGAGTGCAAACCATGGATTCCAAAGCTACAACTCACAATAGGTAATTACACATTTTTTGATATATTTTATGGGGTTGATGTTGCTGATACTAATGTGGTATTGGGAGTGCAATGGTTGTACTCTATAGGGGAACATACAGTGAACTATCAGATCCATGAAATGAGATTCAAATATTTGGAAGGAAAACAAAGGGTATTGAGAGGAATGCACACCTATCCGAATCAAGTAGTGTCTTCCCACAGTATGAAACACAAGAATGAAATTTTTTTGGGAGACATTCATCATAGAATGGCACTTGATAGAGGAGGAACAAGTTTTCAACATCCTAAATTGAGATTGCTTGAGGGAAATCAATCTTGGGTGCGGAGGACTATAATGTCCCCATTCAAATAAATCTCAAGAAGGGAAAATTCCACCAATCTACTAGTTTCCTAGGTTGGGGTGGAAACATTATATTTGGAATAAGGAAAATAATAAACCCCAAATAGACATTAGATTTAAATAAATATATTAAATGGGGTTAAATAAATATTTATGATAGGAAAATAAGGTGGCACTTAGTCATGGAGACACATTGGTGGTGTGGGACCCACACAAAGCTAGATTCCTCATGCCACGTGGCATTCTATTCTCACCCATTAGAATCCAAGGTGGAGTATAATGATCTTGGGGAGTTGGAAGGTTAATATACTTGGCATGACTCAATGTAGGTCTAATTGGAGTGGAAGAGTAACTCCCATGGAAGAGGAAGAGGCATTGGAGAAATATTGAGACACTTGGGCTAGATTCCCTAGCTTCTATGACAACAATGATGAAGATTCTATGACACCGATGACACAAATCAGACCTGAAGGCTGAAATATAACATACATGACATGTCAGGGCTATAAATATCCTCCAAGAAGGCGCACAAAGGGATTTAGGGAATCCAAAGAGACACCTGTTCGAATTGAGTGAAGGAGGAGGCTAGAATTGGAGGGACAAGTGGCATATTTTGGAATCTCTTCCCAACTTGAGTTGGCATCGGTATTTTGGAAGGAGTTAGACCCATGGAGGAATTGAGAGGTTTATAAAATAAAAGAAGAAACAAGGAGAGTGGCTTTTGATCATTTTATATTTTGCATTTGGAGAGAAGAGCTAGTAGAGTGCTATTCTACTTGCCTTAGCACCAATTTCGAGGGTGAAAGATTCCCATCCTAATTAGAAATTGGAGAGACCATTCAAAACTTTCATTTGGATCTACAATGGAGTCTATTGTTACAGGTTGAATATATAGGCAAATTCGTGGTCACATTTATTTCATCTTGCTTCTATAACCATTCTCTCATTTCTTGGCATATTCTTGCTCCTTGAGGACAGACGCAGTTGGTGAGGTGATGATCTCTTTGAGATAGCTCTTGAGTCCCCATATATTTGTAATATGATAAATATACTCTATATTTACTGCTCATAATAATTTCGGATCGAAATTCCAAGAGATTTCATGTACAAACGCTAAACTATGAATAAATGGTGTCATTTCCTCAATACCTTGTTATTTGCACTTGAAGTGGTATCAAATTTGAATGGTTCAGTCAACATATGATATATTAATGTTGTATGTAGTGCCATTAATATGATGAATAATTTTCATATTCATTAGACAAGCATTTGGAGCAATATTCTTAAGTTTCATAACAATTTGTGAAGATTTACTATCATTTCCCCTTAGGTCAAAGCTAGTATACAAACATCTGATTTATGGGATTTGCAGAAGCTTATAGAAACTTATTAATGATGAATTGGGGAGGCCATTTAAATCCTCTATCAATACCATATATCTGTTCTGAAATTTGGGAATCTTTTACAGTGTTTGGGAAGCCATCTTTGTCTCCTACCCTTGGGGATTGTGAACCTCGATTTGACTAGTAAAGTTCATCATTTTCCCCTGATTATAAATGAATGTTGCAAAAGTGTTTTAAGAGTGTACAAGAATCCATCATCCTCATTTACATGTCTGAATACCTTCCAAACTCATTCAGACCCAATTCGGAACCATTTGGAGCAATTTGGAAGCAATTGAGTCAATACTAGTCCAAGGGTCGAATTGGCCAAAAATTGCCATGTTTCCAATTTATCCAAATTTCTAAAAAGGGACACTACATTTCCCTAATTTTTAAAGGGTTCTATATCAATGGAAGAGAACTTTCCTTACAAGAAGGAGGTTAGTGGTTTTATTCCTTTGTGCCTTAATGATATTGAAATATTGATATTTTTAATAAAATATATTTTATTATGATTTATTTTTGCTATATGGGGGGTGTCAAACCGTTTTTGTATGTTGCTACGAGGGGGGTTCTAAACTGCCTTTATATGTCACTATTAGGGGGGTGCAAAAATTCCCTTGTATGTTACAATGAGGAGGGTTCAAAACCCCCCCTAATGAGGGGGGTTGATAACCACCCCCAAAGGTTTGTAAGATAGTGTTTTAGGGGGTGTTTCAAACTACCCGCATAGGTGTCTACAGGGGGGTTTTGAACCATCCGAATAGGTACCTATGAGGGGGGTTTCTATTCTCCCCCAAATTTTTTTAATAAGTACTTTTAGGTGGGTTCTAAACTTCCCCCAAAAGTCACTTTTAGCATCAGTTTTGATCTCTTCTAGAACTACCCTTAAAATTCAAACTTTTAGCGTCCGTGGTATTGGGAGTAGTTTTGTTAAGACCGCCCCAAAGCTTTGTAACTTGGAGTTTTAGGTGGGTTTTAGAACCACCCTTGAAGGAACCTATGGGGGTGTTTAAAACTGCCCCAGTAGGTACCTACGGGGGGGTTTGTAACCGCCCCCATAGGTACCTACATGGGGGGTTTGTAACCTCCTCCGTAGGTACCTATGAGGGGGGTTTGTAACCTCCCCCAAATGTTTGTAATAAAGAATATTAGGGGGGGGTTTGGAACCTCCCCATAGGTGTCTATGAGGGGGGTGTAGAACCACCCCTAAAAGTCACTTTCCCTAAAATTGACTTTTGGGGGCGGCTTTGACCTCTTCCAGAACCACCCTTAAAAGCACAAACTTTTAGCGTCAGTGCTTTTGGGGGCAGTTTTGTAAATACCTTTGCCAAAGCCAAAACAAACCCCAAAAGTTACTTTTGGAGGTGGAATACAACCCTACCTAAAATTCAAATTTGTTGTAGTGAAGGAAGCAATTCAAAGAAACAATGCATAAAGTTAGGGAGTGAAATGGAATTAAGGAAAGGATTTCAATGTTTGTTCATCAATGGATATTTGAGTATTACCTCTATCAGAAATTATTACTAAATATAGCCAGGAAGAAGAAAATATCACCAATTTTCCCTCTTATATTTTTGATGTGCCCTACAACAATAGTGCTGCCACTTAGTCACTGAAGAGTCCATTTTACACTTTCTTTGCAAAATATTTTATTTCTCATCTTAGTATATGAGAAAAAAATATTTAATGTCCCGAGGGGCTTGACTTGTTGGTCAAGTAGAGCTGGTGATATTCTCAATTCCCCCAATCAAAGTGACAAGTTCAAGACATGTCCAACACAAGCAGGCCAGGAGTGGTGATGAACATATACCCTAGCCCCTACTACAATTATCTTTCCACCAATCAAGGTGTTGATTGAGCAACAGTAATTTTTTTCTTTTGTAAGGTTGCAGAGGTGAGTTTTAATTATAAGAGCCAAAAAACATATTAGATATTACATAGGTTATGAGTTGGTTGGGGATGCCTGAGGTGATGAAGCCACCATCCCAGTTGCTCGAAAATATTGAAAAGAATAGAATTATACAAAAAAATACCTTATGGAAAAGGCCTTCTCAGAATTTATGTTGGGTCCTTTTCAAAAAATAGAAACATGTGCACTGAAAGTTCTGAAAAATAGACTGCATAAAAGATTAAAACAAAAAAGATGGATGTCATAGTAGTAACTCGGGGCCTTTGGAGACTTGTTAGGGATCGACTTTAGCATGGAAAGTATTGGGTTCTTCTTCAATTATGGGGCAACCACCCTAGAAGTCTTCCACCGTCCCAGGGGAGAGGAGAGCTAGAGATGGGGGTCTGGTATTGTCGTTGGGGAGAGTGGGACCGTTTCCAAAGTTGGAGCTACCTCCTTCCTGCACAACGTCGGGGGTGGCCAACATTGTAGGAGGATGACCAATGTTCACACTGACATGTGTCTCCATATCCTACATACCATCACCCTGACTAGTCAGATTTTTATCTTCTTCAGCTTTTAGGAGAGCTTCCAACTCATTGTTGCGCTCGAGGGATAAATTTTCCCAGGTCATGTTTGCGTCCATGATGCCCAAACGGTCTCCCATCTCTGTCAAATTTTTTTTGATATCCCAGAGAGTGCTAATGTTGCTACTGCAGTTAGCCGCCACCTCCTCCACTAGGGTGCTCATCATGTTCTTAATTAACCAGTAATGGTTGATGTTCCCTCCATTCTTCCCCGAGGAAAGAATGGACATGACTCTACGAGCTTCCCAACTGTCAATTAGGATGCGGGTGGAGGAAAAGACGCTCTATACATATCCATCCATCGTTGTCTAGTCCATGGTGTTCCTGGGTCGTCTTCCTGAACCTCTCCTGCTACCACCACGATGAGGAGTGCCTCTTGGTTGTGCCATGGCTACAGGTCGGCCGAGAGCTTCCTGAGCTAGGGCCAAAAGAGAAAAAGAAAAATAGAAACGAGTAGGAGCTAGGTTAAAGGAATGATTTCGAGAGCCGACGTTGAGACAGAAGTAACCCAGCTTACATGTGTTGATCCTGCTGAACGTATTGATGCGTCTCACTGTCATTTTGAAAATGGTGGAGAATTAATGCCATAGGTTCCTTCCAACACCCCCCGCTATCGTCGAGGTACCTTCTGCATGGGGGTGAATTAATGACATGCCTTGGGGAGGGTCCCCTCATCTTAACTCTTCATCATCTCTTTGTTGAGTGCGCTGATAGATAGAGAGGTTAGTGCAGATACGACAGCCTCCATAGGGGGGTTTTCTAGTGTGGGCAAGAGTGCCAACTAGATCCGGGGTGGAGAGGTCCTTGTTGGCCAAGGCACGACACTCTTGATGTAGATCTTAGTATTCCATGGTGGCAGGAGTTTCGACAATGAGGATCGAACTATCTGCATCTCCTTTGTTGGCCATGAGATCAGCTACATAATTAGATTTATGTTAGACATGCTAAAAGGTGATTGTTCTACACTGCCTGAGTATTTCAGCAAGCTCACTTAGACGTTGATCCAGTCTCCACCTAGGGGACACGTCCATAGCAGTGGATCCATTATAAAGACACCTAGCTAGGGAGAGGATGAGTTGGGAGTCTCCTTCAACAATTAGAGCATCAGGATTTTGTTTTTTGCGATTTTTAGACCTTCCAACATTCCCGAGAGTTCATCTATGTTGTTGGAGTCCTGACCAATAGTTCCATGATAGATGTAGAGGATGGAACCGAATGAGTCTTTGAAGACCCCACCGAATCCTACCGCTCCAGGGTTTCCTTTGGAAGCACCGTCAAAATTGAGTTTGAAGAAGTTGGATGGCGGAGTGCTCTAGTGCTCAAGGCTGGTAGTATTGGCATTGGGAGTGAGAGTTTGCAGAGGATTTATGGAGATGTTGAGCTCCCAACTTTATAGGATGTCCCTTTCAACTGTTGAGGTAGGTAGGTCCATGGTGCTCTAGTTCATGATGGCTAGAGTTTCCTGTAGATTGGTCTTTATAGAATGCCATATTTCCGTGAAGTTCCTGTAGTTTCCATAAAATATTCTTTTGTTTTTTTCTTTCCAAATGTTCTAGGCAGTAATCCCTGGAATTAGCTCCCAAAGATGATTGACCACTTTGCTTTGGAAGGGCATTTTGTCCCAAAGAGCAATGGTTTGAACAATGTCTCCCTAAATTTTGTTGATTCGCCTACATCGGCTTGCAATTTGATGCCATATTTCGTTCACCATCTCACAATATTCCAAGAGATGATCAATAGTTTCGGCATGGTTTCGGCACATAATGCACCAGGAGGGTCCAGAGAAGCCTCATTTGATGAGATTGTCCCAGGTAAGGATTTTGCCACATGAAGGTGGAGGTTTTAGGAATAAGTTTCTTTGATAATGAGGGAGCCTTTAGTGCAGTATCCCCATCTTAGGATGTCAGGATTGTCTTTGACCTTCATATGTCTAGTGTACAGCTCTTTCTAGAGTTCCTTAGAGCTTTCTGGGGGGACAGGAGTGTCCCAATGTCTAGGATGATTCCAAATTCGAGCCTCTTAATTGTCCGAGGGAATCTAATAATTGCTAACTTTTTTGTTGCCTCTAGCTTGGAAATACAAACGAAAATATTTATGGGGAGTGAAGGGGAGGATACTTGGACGTTGTTGCCAGGATTCATGCCGGAAAATTGCCTGATAACCTGCTCTTATTTCATAGAATCTATGTTGTTGAATTAGAGCTCATTGAGAGTTGGACTCCCTCCAAATAAGAGATCCTGTGGGGTCGAGGTTGTAATGTATACGCTGATGAGGAGTCCAATTTGGGGTGTATTTATTGTTACAGAGTTGAGTCCAGGTGGGAATTTCAGACGTTACCCAATTCCACCAAATTTTGGTAGAAATAACTTGATTGTTTAGATCCGGATCCTAGAGGCCAAGGCCTCCTTCCAGTTTGGTTTTGCAAACCGTCTGCCACTTGACAAGGGCCCACTTACAGTTGTCTTGGTTTCCTCCCCAGAGAAAGAATATTTGAATTTTTTTCATGAGTTTGAGGACTCATTTGGGGGCAGCTAGAACCGAGAAAAGATAAAGGGGCAAGGATTGAAGAACAACTTTGAGAAGCATAAGACGACTGGAAAAGTTGAGAGTTCTATGAGTCTAGGAAGAGATTTTGGTTTCCATCTTGTCAAGGAGTTCTTTCCAAGAGGAGTGTTTGATGGTAGCGTCAAAGAGAGGGGCGTCGAGGTACTTGGAGGGAAGGTGGGAGACCTGGAAGCCTAAGATACGAGTGATGTTTCTCTGAGTGATGGAATTCATGTTAAAGAAGAAAAGTTGGGATTTTTCTAGGTTGATCATAGTGCCTAATGTAGCTAAGAAAAGGGAGAGGGTTTTGTTTAGGATGGTGGCCTCTTGCACCGAGGGATGACCGAAGAGGAGATTATCATCGACGAACTCTTGATCCGTAATAGGAGAGCATCCATGAAGATAAAGTCCTTTGAGAGAGATGTTGGTAATTAGGGTATTTAACATTATGTTGAGCCCAAGTTCCATCATCAGAATGAAGAGGAAGGGAGAGAGTGGGTCTCCTTGACGAATGCATCTAGAAGGAGAGAAGGTGGAGGTGGGGTAGCCATTGACAAGGATAGAGAAGAAGGAAGAGGAGGTGAGACACAATATCCGATGAATTCAGTCATTGGAAAACCCAAAAGATAGTAACATTTTCCCAATGAAGTCCCAACTAAGTTTATCAAAATTCTTGGAGAGATCCAATTTGACTAGCATCTTCGAAGTTTTTGTAAATTTCAGAGATTGAATCATCTCATGCGCAAGGATGCTGCCGTTGAGGATTTTCCTTCCTTCTACATAACCAATTTCCTCTTAAGAGATGAGGAGTGGGAAGAGGGTTTTGAGCTAGTTGGCCACCACTTTAGTGATAATTTTATAGACAATATTGTAGAGGGAAATAGTTTGGAACTTACTAAGGCTTGTAGCTTCCACTTCTTTGGGTATTAGCGTGAGGAAGGTTGTGTTAAGAGTTGGGAGGGCCCATATTTTTTTCCCGGATTCTTCTACTAGACCCATGATATCTTGTTTCAATAAGATCCAACATAATTTGAATAAATTTATAGTGAATCCATCAGGTCCTGGTGATTTTCCTTCAACCATTTGATTGACCAAAGTTTCAACCTCCTACAGGGTGATGTTTTTCATGCGATTAGCATTGTGCTTAGCTATTAGAATCTTGGGTATGTGGTTGGTGACCTGGTTGATAGTGGCTTCTTTGTTAGGATTATCTTCAGTGAGGATATTTTGAAAATGGCTAATAATTTCTTTCTCAATGTCTTCCTATCTTTTTAGAAGAGTGTCATCTTCATCCTTTAATGCAGATATGCAGTTAGTAATTATGTATTGGATGGTGGAGCGGTGAAAGAAGGTCGTGTTTTTCTCTCCTTCTTTTAGCTAGGTCATGCGATATTTTTTCCTCCAAAGGATCTCTTCCTGGTGACATTTGGCGTCAAGTTGTTTCATGATCTCCTGCTCCTTTTCCTTAATAGGTTTGAGATAGTTTTGCTCCACAATAGATTTCTGAGTGTGTTCCAGTTCATTCTCCAGGTTGCTCTTGGCTTTGAAAATGTTACCGAAGGTGGTATGGTTCCAATGTTTGAGCTTATATCTCAAAAGTTTTAATTTATGATGCATGGTCGCCATTTTGGATCTTCCTTCAACACTGGTATTGTCCCACTAGGTGCTGACCATGTCTAAAAAAGTGGGGTGATTTAACCAAAATTTCTCGAAATGGAAGGGATGGTATTTGAGGTTACCTGAATTTTTTCAAGAGAGAGAGATGGGCCAGCGATCTGAGCCTACTGAGGGGAGAACCAAAGCAGTGATTGTTCCTTCTACATCAACAATCTTATCTGAGATAAGAAAGTGATCCAATATTTGAGGCAATTTGGTTTTATCCTCCTCTTCTATTGTTCCAGGTCATGTAACCTTCTGAGGGAAGAAGGTATATAAGATTACAATTATCAATGCAAGATTTGAAGCTGGTATCCTCGTTTGAAAGGATGCACTGGCCTCCTTTTTATTCCTGGAAGGAAGTTCTCATGTTGAAATATCCTCCTAGAATCAACATCTCGCCAGTGTGTTGATGGGAGAACTAGCTGATGTGATTGGGAAACTTATGTTTGAGAGCAGGGACTTGTGGGCTGTAGACATTCATGAGGTGGCCTGTGATTTCTGTTCCAACAATGAGAAAGGAAGCGGAGAGAGAATGCCCAGTGGAGGAAAAGTTATTGAGCAAGATCAAGGTCGGATTCCAGGATATTGCTAAAAATCCCGAGGCTCCAATGGAATCATTCGCAATGGCTTGAATTCCTCTCCATATTCTGGGGATTAGGGTTTGAAGGGAAGAACTGGAGCATTTGGTTTCTTGTAAAAAGATGATGGTGGGAATATCTTGCATGATTTTTATTTTCAACATACGGTGTTTAGAGGCCCCATTCATCCCTCTCACATTCTAGGATATTAATTGCATTGAGAACTTGGGTTGGAGACAGAGAAGAATTCCGTGAGCTGGGCATATTTCCCTGATTCTATGAGCCTTGTACCCAACTGGCTGATTTTTTGAAGGTCTGTTTTTCTACCCCGTTTCTTATTGCCTCTTTGGAATTTTTGCTTTTCCTTTTGGGGGAGATTTAGGACTCCCAAATCGCAGTTCTTGACTTTGTTTAGGTATTATGAGAGGAGTTGTATTTTCTTTGGCGGAATGGAGTGAAAATATTTCCTGGAGCATGCATCCTTCATTCCCAAAATGTCTAAGTCCGCAAATTCGAGCTTTGTCATTTCCTCATCCATTAACACATCTAGGTTGATGTCTTCCTCTTTTCCTTTTTCGATCGCTGCCTTTGCTCTTACTTGTTTAGATTCTACATCCCAAGACTGAGGCGCTTCTTCTAGATTGGTTCCAGGTGGTTTAGGATCAATGTTCTTGTGGGTATCGGCTTGATTTTTTTGAGGTTCTGATTCTTTTTTTCCGGTAGCAGCAAGGATATCTTCCTGTTGGCCATCAAGGGTCGTAAAGATATTGCTAGTTGTGGGTAAGTAAGTGTTTTTCACTTCCGGTTGATCTCTGTGATTATGGTGCCTTCTTCTGCCATTTTTTGAAAACCTTTCTCATCTTTCTCAGAAGTTTGGGACTCTGTAGGGTTGGATTTGCTGAAAGGGAAGTCTTGATATAGGTGCCCATGTTCATGGCACTTATGACAACGAAAATGGATGTGTTCGTAGTCCAGAGGTTGAACCCATTCAAAGTATTCATGAGTGAGGTTGACTGAATTTGGGAGAGACTTGGCTATATGCATATAAACAAAACTGCGTGCGTATGAGGTAAAACTGTTGTGCTTGGTTTGTTCCGTCATTTTGACATAGCTTCCCAATGTGTTTTCGATGTCTCGGAGCATGTCCTCATCCTAGTATTCCTGCGGGAGGGAGTACATGCGTATCCAGACTGGTACCCAGGTAAAGTCTTCTTTGTTCGGATTGAACCTTTCCGATCGGTTTTTGAGATACAATCCTGCCGAGTTGAAGAAATATGGTCCCCCATCCTCCATTCTGGTTTTGTCATCTAATATTTGGGAGATGACTGTGAAGAAACCTTTGGATCTAAGTTGGAGATCAAAATGAGTTTTGGGATTGCACTTCTTCGCTATCCAGCCGCGCAGAGCTTGTTCAGAGGGCCAAAATCCCATAAATTTACCGATGAGGCATGATCCTTCATTTGTTGTGCTCTTGCATTGATATGGTTTGCCGAGAGACAGAGGTAGGGTCTTTCAGTGGATTTTTCTATGCAAGTTGTGGTAGCCTTCATTGATGAGTGTGTATTCATATTTTTTTGAGTTTATTCATAGGAATCTGTGTTGACTAGATGGATGTCTGAGGATTCGATCCGTATTCTAGTGTCAGGAGGCGTTTCTGGGATATTGAGATCCGTACCAACATACTGATGGGAAGGGCCTTCAACCCCTCCCTTAGGGGGCACCATTGTCATGGCCAAGGGTCTTAAGGCGTGAGGCTGTCGTACTAGTGAGAGGAGATTGAGGGGGTAATCAGAAAAAACCCTAGCCGATGCATACGAGAAACCCTAGCAGAGCGTCAATTCCTACAATAGGTTTTCCTTTGAGCAACAGTAAAAGTTAAATAGAAATCATATTCAGAATTACAAAATATAGGTTTTGACTTTTCTATGCAGGTATGAAATATTCTTAAAAGTGTCATACAGGATGCAATACAAACCGAGCTAGTTATAATTAACAATTAGTTATTATTATGTCTGTTTCCCATATTCAATGCGTTTAAAAAAAAAAAAAATCACCCCTGCAAGAATGAACAACAAATAAGATATTAAAACTCGATGTGCATGATTATTAAAGCTCAATGTAGCAATTGATTATGTACAACAACATCTAGTGAGAATGATTTAATATAATCTTAAAAGCTATTGGGAATGCCCTACATATAACTACAACAACCCCTCTAGGAACTTAGTAGGATGGTATTGGATGGTGGTATGGGATGTTAGTAGGAGAAAATTCCCTATAAGGGAGAAGCTCCTACTCACTTCATTTTCATGTTATGGATGAGGGAAAATATCCCCAAAAGACTAAGAGTTTTCAATTCTTTAGGTTTGTGTGAGTTGTTGTAGTGAAACCATGAGGAATTCAACAAATGTTTGTCTACTATATGGAGGAATGTGATTATGAAATGTTATTGGTGGTGATGCAAGTAATTGTTTTTTATTATCTCCATGAAAGGTTGAAAGCATTGCTTGGTGCATGTTGTAGTTTTTTTTTGGTAAGATGTTTTTATTGTCTATGTTGAAGATTAAGAAGACTAAAATAGATCTATTATACAATTCATGAAGAAAAACCAAAATAGATGCCATTCAAACAAGTGAATGAAGACTAAAATACATTTAACAAGATAAAATTGTCACCATACCTCAAGGATTATGATTTCTCTTTGCTTCAAATGTAAAATGCTCTTTTGATGTTTCCACTATATGTAAGAAGATTTCATGTGTGTCCAAGTAGCATGAGAATTCAATCGAAGGAGCCAAATAGATTCCAAATTTTTTGTATTCACTCAATTGATCCAAATAGAGCCCAAGAGGTGTGTATTCAATCCAAACAGCCAAATAGAGCCCCAAATGTTGTGCATGTTCTATCCAAATGGTCAAGGAAGCACCAAATGGTGTATGAATTCAATCTAAAATGTAAATGCTTATCAGACTGTGCGTGAAACCAACAAACAAAAAGCAATGAATTAGGAAAAAAATGAGGGATAAGACCACATGTGATTTTCTAAATCTTATGTTCAACAAGGACGCGCACACACTAGGAGCGTGTGCACGTTGCTAGCGTGTGCGCGCCCATGCTGAATGTTGTATAGTTCAGTGGGTAACATTCACTGCATTTATTACCCAACAAATCTAACTGTGTCGGTTTATTCCTAGAGCCCCTCCCCCATAAAGGCGTTTAGGACCTCTTCTAACCCATAATCCCTAAGTGCATTTAAGTGCTTCTAGGTGTTTAGGGGTATATTTACAAATATGTATTTTTATTTCAAAACATTAATTTAATTTTGAATTAGAAACATATGTATTACATCAAGAATAATTAAATACATAATAGATATAATGAAATTCTGCTGAAACGTATGGAAAAATAGATAATTTTGGATAAATCATCAGGTAGAATATTTCTTTTGTTACTAAAATAACTAGTAGGAGATGCACAGATTGCAAAATCTCGGTGCAGTAAAGGTTTTCAAGGTTACTGAATCGGATTGTGCAACCAAAATATTCAATTTCAGCGGATTTGCAGTTTAAGATGTTAATGAAGAGTATTTATTTGTAATTTTTTACAAATCTAACAAATCAGATCAATCATATTTTTTTTAGAAACAACTAAAAAATAAATTTGTGGCTTGAAATCCTTCCATTCACCAACTTGTTTCTAAAATCAATCAAACATAAAATAACTAAATCTTTAAACAAATAGGCATACCAGTTATTTCCAATTCTACCAATTCCATGCATAAAGTGATGTTGTACTGTGTTGTTTTCCGACATCTTTGCCTCCACCTACTGTACAGAAGAATCTCTATTGTAAAAAATTTATAAAAAAGAAAAAAACTCAATTTGTTCTGCATATTAAAACCCAAGTGAAAATTTTATAGGCATTTTACCTGCATCTCCAAAGTCTCAGGTACAAACCGAAATGGAGCCATCTACTTAAGGAGTGGGATGCAAGCACTAAAATATTTCAGATATTGAAAATGTCGGACAACATGGGAGAATTGGTGAAAATATTATGAAGGTAAGACAAAGTGAAAATGGAGAACAACAAAAGAGTATTGGGGTTGAGTTTTATGGATATCTAAGAGTACGACACTTGGGGTTACTATGCCAACTGTCTAGCAAAGTAATTTCATCCATTGGAAGCCATTGATCCTTTGCAAGATATGTCTGGATATGTGGAGCAGCTTCGATGCTCATGATCAAACCAACTTACTGATTTATCTTAAATTGCATTACATATTCATTCATTTACTCTTAATATAATAATGAAATCATTTTATAATGAGAAAAACTCTGCAAATAAGTTCTCTTCCTTTTTCTCTATTGATTTTGTAAATTACAATTTTATAATCAAATTAGATTCATCTTAATTCCATTTCTATTATTAAGTATTGAGAAGGATCATAAAGAAACTAGAGCTTCAAACTTCTTAGTACTTTAAGATAGGGATTAAGATCTACTCTAGTTTATTATTATTATGGTCTACCTTTTTTAAGATCATCTCCCTTTTCCTCATTAACATCTTCATCATCACCTTCTTCTTCATCATCATCTTCAGCATCATCATCATAATCTTCATCATCTTCATTATCATCATCATCATCATCATCATCATCGTCGTCGTCGTCATCACGATATTCATCATCATCATTGTCTTCATCATCAACACCACCACCACCACCACCACCATCATCATCTTCATCATCATCATCATCATCATCTTCGTCAACATCTTCATCATCACCATCTCCTTGATCATCAACATCATCATCATCATCATCGTCATCATCTGCATCATCATCATTGTGGTTGTCATCACCATCATCTTCATGGTCTTCATTAGGGATAATTTTAAGGACCCATACTTATTTAAAAGTGTATAAACCTTGGCGAATCTTACCAATTCTTAAAATGTCAACTATAAAATATTTGGCGATATTTTTCTAAAATTATTTCAATTTCTAAGGATTTTATATATTTTATATAATAATTTGCCAATTTTTAGAGTGAAAAAAGTTTACCCCATCAAAATTTGGCGAAACGGGGCTTCAAAAAATGCAAATTGATGAATCTTTCTTTGTAAAAAAAACATGGAAAAATAGCCCATGGGCTAAATTTCGCCCCTAAAAGTATCCTTGGTCTTCATCATCATCATCATCATAATCATCATCATCATATTCATCATCATCATCATCTTCATCATCATCATCATATTTTTCATTATTGTCATCATCATCTTCCTCCTCATCATCATCATCATCACCATC